>VMOF01000024.1:19063009-20263009 GCA_011764245.1 Trialeurodes vaporariorum | reverse complement strand
ATCTGCTGAAATTGGGTTGAATTAGATAGTTTCAGCCGGAGCCATTTGTCGGAAATGCAAAATTTTACTAGATAAAATATATGGTAGAGCAATGATAGTGAAGTATGGAATCTTTATGATAGAAAAAAATTTAATGATAAAAATCAGGGGCGATTTTACCATTACGCAAAATACGCAACTGCGTAGGGCCTTAGACCTAAGGGGGCCTCACTTCGCGAAGGGAGGAGGAAGAGAAGAAAAGATAGAAAAAGTGAGGTAAAGAGAGAATAGGAGAGAAAAAGAGGGAAAAAGAGGGAAAATGATAGGAAAAGAGAGACAAAGAGAGCGAAAGAGACGAAAAAGAGATTATAAAAAGGCAAAGGGATTATGTAACAACTTTTCTGGAAAAAACAGTTTAAAACTGAATTTAATGCCTTTTTCTATAATCAAAGAAAAAAAACCTGTAGGGGAGAACCCCCCCCCCCCCAACCCCTTTATTCTGGTGGATGCCCTCAGGGCCTCAGACCCCCAGGCACCCTACCCTTTTTTTTGGGGGGCCTCAAATTCAAAATTGCGTAGGGCCTCAAGAGATGCAAATCCGCCCCTGACAAAAATTGTCATACTTAAAATCACAGAATAATACAACCAGAACGGAAACTCTGCCGGATTTTGAAGCAAATTCATTTCGCGTCCGCCATGTTGGGATATAGGATGTTTACATCTGGATTCGCGCTCGAAAAAAAAATATAGGACATGATCCGCGAAATTTTCATTCTGAAATGCCAATAGAATAAAAGTGAGGGTGGAAACTTAAGATTTCTTTCCAGAATTTACAGAAATAAATGAGTTTCTATACAAATCACACACGACCGCCATGTTGGGATATAGGAACACAGCGTTGCCTATTGGTGCCGTTAAATTCCAAACTTGCTTCCATTGGCTCTTATGGGAGTTTCCGTTCTGATTGTATTATTCTGTGATAAAATGTTAGACATTTTTAAAATTTGTATAGTAAAGTCAAGAATGAAAAGTCTTATTGTAAAAATACCTTCTACATAAGACTTTAACATTTACAATTATCTTCCTAATCGACTCTAATGAAAGTAGGTGACCAACTAGAACGCCTCCCTTCCCACTCTAAAGAACACCCGCGTGCACAGATTTTTAAGTAAAGTCAAGAATGAAAAGTCTTATTGTAAAAATACCTTCTACATAAGACTTTAACATTTACAATTATCTTCCTAATCGACTCTAATGAAAGTAGGTGACCAACTAGAACGCCTCCCTTCCCACTCTAAAGAACACCCGCGTGCACAGATTTTTAACGCTGAGCGGTCCTTACTTTTCACCTTCTTCTTCTTCTTTCACACTTCTTTTAAATAGGGGGTTCCGGGGTTGGTGTACCTACTGTTTTCATTCACTGTTGTTGTTTCAGAGCATATTTTTTTCCTAAGAAAACTTTAATGTGGAAATCTCGGCATTTTAACGAAGATGTTATTGCGTCCTCAAAACGATGGGTATTGGGTCTAACGGTTGTGTGGAAATGTGGAATCTACAATCGCAAAATAGTGGAATTCCTCTGATATGAAAAAATAAAAAAAAAAAAAAAATAAAAAAAAAAATCCCTTGTTAAAAGTGCTCTTCAGGGAAAACTACTTTGGACCACCTTTTGTTTGGAATTAGGCAGGTAGTTAGAGGTAGTTTCAGAAGTGTAGGCGGACCAAAACCATAATCTTTGGCGAATTTTCATTTTTCATTCCTTCAAATCAATACCGAAGTTGCTCCTCACTTTATTCTTTTGCGTTTAAAGTTTTCCTCATTGAAAAGTGAACACTCAATTTCATTTTTATTAATTTTCATCGAGTAATATCAGAAATAATGTCGACAAATTCCAAAGATTATCGGTCTAGGTCCGCCTACACTTCTGGAAGTACCTCTAGGGGGCAGCAAATCGATACGATAAAACGATTAATTATATTATCTGATGACAGTCTATTGAAAAAGCTTTTGCGAGCGAATGATTTCAAATTTGTAAGTAGCTGGATTTCGATTGAGGCTCTATGAATTTATGGTTGGGCACACGCACGCACAGTCGCACTCCATACCAACATCACTCCGCGCCAGGCTGGGCCGCGCGCCGCGCCGCGCCGCACCTTTCCGTGCGTCGCGACCTTGGCTCAGACGGCCTAAACTGTAGAAAGACTGGTTGTTTGAGTCTCCGGTCTCGACTTCTTCTCGAGCCCAGTGGCCAGAGGATGACGCCCACCGGCCCACCAGTCAAGATGGACGAACACAGCGACCACTTCGAAATCTGACGTCTTTCCAGTTTCTTTCACCTGCTCTGCTCTCTCACCTGGGGGCCCTTTTCAGTTCAGAATCGAGCCAGCGCCTGCCAAGTCGAGCCGAGCTGCAGTTAGATTTCAAACCGCTCCGATAACTCAGTCGAAACGTCACTATACTTACCTCGCGTCGTATCAGACTCTCACAATAATGCTACTCAAATAATAAAAGTTTAAGCTCCTTTGAACGTATTTCATCCGTTTGACTTTAAACTTTCAAATTAACTCTGAGGAAGTTCATAATCTTCAATTAATTAATTTTTCCTTAGGTCTGATGGTCTCGCTCCGTTTTGTAATCCCAAAGAATTGATTGCGAGAATCAAAGATAGAAGAGGATGATTCAAAATGGAGCCTGTATCTGGAAGGAGAAGGAGAGATCGTAAAAAAACATTGAGTGTGCTCCACCGAATACATTCGAATGTAACTGGAAGGTTAATTTCTGCGGAAGAGCATGCCCGTCGTTTTATTAATGGCGATGCGTGCGATCTGGCAACGTTGCATTTCTTCTGTTCCTCTCTGATAACCTATGAAAGAGGAAGAAGTGCAGGAAGAAGTGCAAGGTGTTCGCCACACACCAAATAGCTCGAACTTTAGCAGGCGTTTAAAGCAACGGAAATGCAGCGCTGCCAAATGTTTCAAGGGTCTGAATTTTGGTGTTGTTTAGTTAGCTAATAAAAGTATTCGGTGAGCTGAAAACAATGGTGTCTTTGGTTTCAAACTAGGTTTTATAGTTCAGGAGAAGCAATTTTGGGCCAAAAAACATTTTTATGAAAATGGCAATTCCTTGTAGTGAGATCACAACTCACGCGGTTTTTGCAACCAAATACGAGGTGTAGGTATCTCCGAAATCGGGACTCCAAGGGGGGGGGGGAGGAACGAGCGATACCGAATCAGCTCCCAAATGGCCGAATTGGTCAATTGGATCCGATCGCCGAAGTAGATTTTTCGACGGGGGTCGAATTAACTCCGACAAAACTTTTTGTAAAAAATGAAAAACAGAAAAAAAAACCAAAAAACAAATAAATGGCAATGCTGCAGCAAAAAGTTGCAAATAACAACAGAATTGCCATCTGATAAGAAGCAACAAAACAGAGAAGAATATCTGCGTGACGTAACGAATAAATAAGAAGAGAATGAAACTGTACGCTAAAATCCGTTTGAATAATCATCTTTGTTGCTATAGCAGCAAAGTGTGCATAGAACCCGTTGTTTCATGAATTTGTGTGTTCCGTCAGGTCGCAGTTTTGAAAAATCGTGTTTCTTCATGAGACTAATTATGTTCAGATTTTTGCATTTTTTTTTTTTTTTTTTTAAATTAACATCCATCCAGAAGCGCAGCGAGAAATTATCTCTCTCTTTTCCCCCATTGAAAGACATGTGTTAGACAAAGATAGACAAGTTGATAAAACTCACTTTCTATCTCTTTTCTACTTATACATTCATATGGAAGATGAGAGAGGTAAAAGAGATTCTGATTGCGCCACTGCATCCATCCAAAACGTTCATGGTATGGGAAATCCTAAATTAGTAAGCGAGCGCGAGAGATTCTTCCTCGTCCTTACTCCTTAGCCAGGGCGTAGAGGTGTAGATGTAAAAAAGGATGACGAGGTTGAGGGTGTAAGGAAGCAGGAGGGAGACTGGATTGTGGATCAGGGGTGTCGGTAGGGGGGCAGGGAGGAGGCAGGGAGGGGAAACTGAATAACCTGACCCGAATTCCGGGAGTGATAATATGGCTGCTTCGCCTTCATTCTTAAAAACAGGGTCCATTGATGTTACCTCTCAAGTGCGAGATGTGCGCCGATGCGCAGCGCCACGCCCGCAGGCTGTCGAGGGTGGAAGTGGCGTAAGGGGGGTGGTGACAGGGCTCACCCTCTATCAGCGCGCGTAGCATCCCTCCGCTTTGAATGGTAACATCTCTCCTCACTCACCCTACGCCACCACCACCCCCCTCCCCAGGCTCCGTAACGTTCTCTTCCACTCTTCCTCTGAGTCCTCTCACTTTTATTCCATTCCACTTCATCCGCTGGCGGCTGCGCCGACCTAATTCTTAGAAAGACTGGGATGACAATGGGGCTATTGCACACTTTTGCTATAAGCGATTTAATAGTCGATTTAAGCGTAAAAACCTCGAAAAATAACGATGGCGGCACTAAAAACTTCCAAAATCCACTCCTAAACTCAATAAACACAGTTATTTGCGCGAGCGTAATGGTGACCGAAGGCACTAACAATGGGAGATTCCTATCTTAATTTCGTCACTCTTTCTATGTTGACAAGGATGATTCACAGAGTAATTGGTAATCATGTCGTATGCGATCTACCGGCGAAGTGCGGTCTACCGGAAACCCGTATGCGGTCTACCCGGGAAAAAGCCGCATGCGGACTTACGATGACGGATATTTTGAATTTTTTTTAAATATGTAGCCATAGTTTCCATAGAGATATATTCATTTCCTAAAATTTTCATTTTCGTTTGTCTTTACGATCTGATAAATCTTAATAAATAATAACTAAATTCTCTGTTAATCTTCTAAATTCCACGTTGAAGACGGTGTCATCGAAGCTCGATACTTGGTCGTTCTTAGACGAGACTGGGAGACACTCCTCCCGATCATTGAGCGGGAAGTAGAGAAGAAATAGACCATCCACTCACAATCAGATGAATGGCGGTCCTACTCAAGGTCCATATACATAAGGTTTGGCCGGTAGCTTTCGGCAGTGATGATCCACATCCGATGAATGGTGCCACAACACTTAGTGACACCGGTATCAAATGAAAGTCGTCTCTTATTGGTCACTTCTTTATGGAGTCTCAGAATTGTTAGATGGGAATCTCCAATTGTTAGTGCCTTCGGCCACCATTACGCTCGCGCAAATAACTGCGTTTATTGAGTTTAGGAGTGGATTTTGGAAGTTTTTAGTGCCGCCATCGTTATTTTTCGAGGTTTTTACGCCTTAATCGACTATTAAATCGCTTATAGAAAAAGTGTGCAATAGCCCCATTATTTTTTGGGAGTAATTTCTGACGGGATTGATAAATTTTGCGGGGGCATATTTTCCTCAGCGAAACGATCTAAACTATCTTGTTACCCCCCCCCCCCCCCGTGTTATAAATGTGAGAAATTTTTTTGTGAATTACTATGGCGGTGCGGATAGAAAACACTATATGTTTCGAGCTTAACCCTTTTACTACCAGGCTATTGGGACAAATCATCGCTCACTCTCTCAAATTAGGTGGGCAGTAAATTATTCTTGCTCCGCGGTGCTTATTTTGCCCGAGCCAATGATTGAAGGTGCTACATTAAACATTATTTTACTATTGCCAACAAAGGGAAGTCGCTATTACTGCAGGGAATAAAAAAGAGTAACTTTGTGAACTGTGGAGGGGAGGAGAGGTGGTGAGCTCCCCCCTCCGAAATGTCAGGAGAGAGGGGGTGGGGGTGAGAGGACAAAGAGAAAAGGGAGGGAAAAGGAGGGAAAAGACCTACAGCCCCCCCTGACATTATTATTTTTAGGTCTGCAGCCTCCCCCTAAAAAAAAAAAAAAAAAAAAAAAAAAAAAATCTGGCCACTGCCATGGGCATGATATTGAACGGGTTAAAATAATCAGAGACGTTGTTCATGCACTCCAGCAACGATGTGCTCTATCTACTCACACCCGTGTAAAAGGTTGGACGCATATTCACGAACATCCAGGGTTCGATTTTTTTTCTTTTTTTTTTTGGGTCTTTAAAACGGCCAAATTTGAGATTCGTTGGGAACCAGGCAAGAACGGGCCCGACTGACGTTCTGGACAAAAATGGCTCACTACACGCTCACAGGGTCATGAAACGACTTGAAATGGCTGTCATGCAGGCTAAAAAATCGCTTTTGGTAGCAAGATTTAGCCCGCACACAGTGCCAGAGCTAGATGTACTCTGTTACAATCCTGGATTCGTGTGGGGGGAGGGATGGGGACGAAGGTCATGAACTCGAGGCACTCGGCATATGTCATACAGTTGCGAAGCGTCAATCTGACAACTAGCAACGCGTCTAATTAAACTAAAGCAATAGTTCGAATTCGAAGGCCTTTATCGCACAGGCATATACTCAAGAGTTCGATATTTCTCATGGTTTTTGAGGACAAAACGTTAGCTTTCCATTTAAAGCTACACGCCCTCCTCTGTAATACTTCCCAGTCTATCCCCCCTGTGTCTACCGAATGTCACCGTTCAGCACTATGCGACATCAAAAGGTGTTGACTGTTGTTTTACGCGTCATTTTGTTGAGTCCCTAAAAATTCAGTGAGTGCCTAAAATCTTTCCTATGTATTTTAGCGTTGTGCTCCGTCTTTATTTGTCTCTGGGCAAAAGTTTGCAACGGACCCATTCTTGGCTACTGCAAAGATAACAATCGCAAGTGTGAACCTGACCGGAGCAGTGCAACCCCCCCCCCCCCCCCTTCAATCAGAAAAAATCCTGCATCGGCCCCCGCAGCTGGATAGGATATACATTTATGTTAATAGATAATTAATTGGAAGTTAAACGCTGCGTGACGTATAATCAGACGGCAGACGGGTTGTAACTTATAATGTGCGAGGGCCTCCTGCAACTTTGTTCTCTGCGAAATGTGTGTCTCTGCCGAGCCAGAATATTTAATATTATTTCAAACCTCAAGTGAACTAATTTTAATAAGATTCGGAAATGGAATTCAATGATAATGCAGACCGTGTACGAAACGCTGTTGTATTCACGCGGGGTGATGGATACAGAAAATGAAGGGCACAGGACGTTGGGAGCAGGTGCTAGAGCGGGTAGGTGGAGGCTGGAGGGTGGTGTCCTTATCTCATCTCCTCGTGGGGGAGGGTTTCTCGGTGCCACGCCGGGGAAGTTGGTGAATGAAAATGGGGCAAAAGTTCATTCATGAATGAGGAGGTACGGCTCCGCTTCAGCCGCACGGCTGCGCAGCGTATCGATTCTTGTATATAGGTCATCTACTTGTTAAACTGGGGCCTTTTATCAATGGGCAGGCCCTGATAACCGTTTACTCGGTAACATTTTTGATGACGTCATTGAAAACCTGAACTGTTTAACCGGGTCATGATTTCAATCTTTCTCTTGCGAACGCCGCATTTGAAGAGAATGTTCCATGAATGAGGAGGAGGTGTTCTCGCAAGTTATTTCGAAACCATGCACAAGCTGGTACTTCTTAAACGATTTATTCGTTGAGTTGAGACGGTTTCAATAGACGAAGGGCCCATTCAAACTTCGGGTCTATTCTTTCTCAGAGACCAACATTGGGATTAAATTAGGGAATTTCCTTAGAAGCATTCCTGCTGTTTTTTAGGCCACTCTTTCGGAAACCGTCTCAATGGGGCTCTTGCAAACTTTTGATTGAAGAGTTGATTCTTGCATAAAAACCTGTAAACATGAAGATGAGTACACTAAAAAATCAAGAAATTCACTCTCGGAATCGGGCTTAACGGCGGAGAGACGCAGGTATCAAGGGAGATTCAGACGTATATCTCTGTTTTTTCGTAGAGAAAGTGACAAAAGAGACAGGAATCTCCCATGATACCTGCGTTGAAACGCCACTAAGAACTTGCCATCATAGCAGTTACCTATGTGAATTTATTACTGAATTTTAGACTTTCGTAGAGTGGTTTTCGTGATTTTCGCTGGTCATTACATCAATAAATTGGACAGTTTATTTGCTTAAGGCAAAAGTTTGCAAGTTGCAAGAGCCCCATTCCAGCGATGCTGCATTGGGAGTGTCTCTATTGCAAATAAGATTTTCAGAAGTTAAAAAATCATAAACCATTCCATTTATATGTTTAAAGTGTTAAAAGCATTCCTTTTTTTGCACCATCTCTGCTCGAAATTTAAGCTAAAGATTGCTGCCGCGAAATGACATTTATTTTACGGACCGAGCTTGAAACCACGTAGCCTTGGGCGCCGGCAGAGATAATGGGTCTGCTGCAAACTTTTGATACAGCTATGGAGAGGTTCGCTTCTGGTGTATAATCACGTGAAAAAAACGTTGGGAGCATCTGTTTGCTGTAAAATTAACTCACAGACTCAATAAACCAGTTTAAGAAAATTCTAAGATGACGATCGAATATGAGTATAGAAGCAAGGTCACGATGGGGGAGTCCGAACTTGTCCGATGTCTAATCGCAACTTTCTATGCTGACTTCTGCGGAAAGCAACGAGCTATACATTCATCTAGAGTGGCAAATTAATAGGTAACGTGCGTAACCACCAAGGGGGATTTTTAGGTTAGGTTTAAGCGAGTAATTTGCCAATTTGTTTCCGTGTATTTTGATGCGGCGCCACCGCACAATGGATCGGAACATGCTTTGGTCCACTGTTCGTCGCACCGCACCAAAATACATGGAAGTAAATGGACTAATTACTCGCTTAAACCTAACCTAAAAATCCCCCTTGGTGGTTACGCACGTTACCCATTAAACCACCGCTCTAGATAAATGTAGTTCGTTGGCGGAAAGTGATGCATCATAGAAAAAGCTGCAATTAGATGGGACTCCCCATGATGATCCACTCATTTGGTCAATTTCATGACTTTTGGTCAGTCGAGAAATGGGCGGAGAAGGGGGTCGTCGTTAATGGAGCTGTTGCAAACTTTTGATACAGGCTTATTAATAGTTGATTATGGGGTAATATCCTGTAAAAATAACGATTAGCGCACTAAAAAATCACGAAATCCACTCCTAAACTCACAAAATGCTTTTAAATGCGAGACCGTAATGGCGGCCGAGGCCGCGGTTTTCTTATGGCAATTTTATGCTTCTTCTTCTTCTTGTGTGGTGTTGCGAGAACACCTCGTGTAGATGGCGCTGATTGAAGATAGGGAGCCCCAATGAAAACCGCGGCCCCGGCCGCCATTACGGTCTCGCGTTTAAAAGCATTATGTGAGTTTAGGAATGGATTTCGTGATTTTTTTGTGCGCTAATTGTTATTTTTACTGGGTATTACCCCATTATCAACTATTAATAAGCCTGTAGCAAAAGTTTGCAACAGCTCCATTTCAGCGAATTTTGGTTAAAAAAGTTGTTCATTTCAGGGAAGAATGTGTACTACCAAAATGTATTTTTCCCAAAAGTTGCCTGGAATTGTAAGGAAAAAATGGACAGTAGTTATCAGGGACTTCGATGGTCAGAGCAAAGATTACTTACGTCGTACAGATATGGCATATATGCCCGAATTTTTTTAAGTTGACTCCGGCCGTGATACAACCGGGCATACAGAGGGGATCATAAAGATTATAGAGAAAAGATTACAGTTTCCATGTGTTTCTGTTACAAAACTGTTCCTTGTTCCACGTTCCACTGTTCAGTTCACATGTTTGTTTCAGTTCCGCAAACAAACACAGGAAAAGTGGGAAACGCAATCTTTTCGAACCAGAATTCTGTAATCTTTATGATCCCCTCTGTATGCCCGGTTGTATCACGGTCGGCGTTTTATCCATTTTTCACTTAACACGGGCGAAATAGCTTGTGCCATATCTGTGTGTATAAGTAATCTTTGGGTCAAAGTTATCGCAGGGGTCAAACGCATATGAGAAGCAAAAAATAAAGAAAAAGAAAAAACAATCATCAGCTTTTTGCCCCCTCCCTCCCGCCACGACCGGACATGACCTCAATCCGAACAGATTTAATTTTTATGAAACTAATGTAACAGGTGATTTGTCAAAAATCAGCCCTGATTTCCATAAATGCACCCTCCGAAAAACGACGATTACGATTACCCAATGATCGTATATTTAATCGATTAAATCCCCCATTTGCCCAACTCTGGTTGTAAATTTTAGTTATCAGCTCGTGAGCTTCTTCTGAATTTATCTGTTTCCGGTCTTGGAGTTTCGATAGCGTTTACTTCACGCAGATAGGAACAGTTTTTCGAAAATGCCTCGTTTAATCTAATCTCCGACTGAGAACGGAATCATAAATTTTTTCAGAGTGCATGAATTATTTAATCGTGTCCACTTAGCATTTATCGTATAGTTTTGAGACAGGTTTTTGCGGCCAATAAACTATATGATGCGATCGGTCTCGCTCTCCGTTGACTTAGAATTAGAAATCAAGCAAATTTCGAAAAACTGAGAACTGAGCGAGGTTTTTAAACAGGAACGATGAACGGGCATTGTTAATTAAAAACACTGCAGCGGAGTCAGAATAAGTGAAACATGTGATCTGGCAACGTGGCATTTTGTTCATTTAAACTTGCAGAGCAACAAAGAGAAATATTATTCCAAAGTATATTGCTGTTGCTGTAATTAAATATATAAATTGTATAAGTTAATGTTCCGTTAAAGACCCCTCCCGATTTATACATCAGACATCAGCTGTATAAAATCCAGCAAAAATTACGAGCGCATTAAAAATTACGAAATTCACTCACTGACACGAAATGTCGTTGAAGTTTAAGAAGTAATGGCGGAGCTACGCACGTATATTTCAGAGATTACTATCTATAATTTGAGTATTTCTTCTGTGTGTTTCTATGGAGAAAGTGACAAAATTAGACAGGGATCTATACAATGACACCTACGTAGCTTCACCATTTAAGAGCAAATATGACGGAACTATGCACGTATATATTTGGAGATCCCTATCTAATTTATCTCTTTCAAAAACACAGAGGAAAGTCTTAGATTAGATAGGATTGCGGCGGCGGCTCGTGCAATGTGGCAACAATGGATTTCCTCCATTTAAAACTGTGTAAAATAATCGATTACTTGGTGAGGCGCAGCGCCTCACGTAGTATCGATCTTTTTGCATACGTTTAAATGGCAAAAGTGCACGGTTGCCAGATTGCACGAGCCGCCACTGATTCTCTCATGGCACCTGCGTAGCTCCACCATTACGTATTGGGTAAACTTTGTGGTCATTTTGTGGGTCTGGGAGTGTGGACTTTCTTGATTTTTTATTATATACTCATCGTCATTTTTGCTGGTTTTTATTCAAGAATTGACAAAATTCAATCGCATATAGCAAAATTTAGCAAGAGCCCAATCGATGAATTGATTATTTCACTTACAATTAAACCAATTTACTCATTTGGTAACGTTTTGATTTATTAGAAGCTGAGAAGAAATTGTGAATATTTGTTTTCTACTTTTTCCTCAAACTTTATCTCAAACTCTCATTAAGTGCCTCGTAAATTAAATGAGACCTCCTCAACTGGCGGAACTTTTTAGAGGAGCGACCCAAGAGACCGAGAGTACGGCAGTTGGGCGTTGGCATCGATTCTGTGAAAGTGCTGAATCCGTACTAGGTATCAATTATTTACAATTTACGTCCGTCTGTCGCGAACTTTTACTATCAATTTTGAGCTTTGATTCTAAAATGCAAAAAGAACGATGAGTGAACTGCACTTATACTCACCTAGTAAAATTGAAATTCAGCAAATTGACCCTTCAGCAAATGAATGGTCACTTTCTAATGTATGCCACCACGCAGGTTACTGTCCAGTGTTCAGCCTTGTGTCTGTCCACTTTGGATACTATTTGATTTGTGCGGCAAAATTCAATTTAAGACGAACTTTTTGCAAGGGCGTAGGGTGCAATTTGGCAACGTTGTATTGTGGCCCTTTAGCCCATTTACAAGATCGAAGTATTGGGTGTTCACGGAACGTCTAATACTTCGACCTTTTTCATGGGGTTAAATAAGGTAACTGCAACGTTGCCAAAGTGCACACTACGTCACTGTACGTTTTGGTTGATAACCTTAATAAATAAGATAGGTAGGTACGTAGCTACATATCTGTGACCAGAACATAGTGTAACCGCAGACATTCTCCTTCTATCTTTTTCTCTCTCAACCGGCGCGGCGGTGGAATCAGAAGATAACATTTCGTTTGCTGTTCTTGAATTACGGTATGAATTTTAGTAATTTTTGGTGAGCGCACCTTTTCTTTTAGTACTATCTTACTTTAGAATCAAATAGGTACTGAAATTCATTGTACCAATTTGCTACAGATGCGTATTTTTTATATTTTTACAACTATTTGCAAACCTTTTGCATAAGTTTATCCGGTTTCACATGTCCATATAGTTTAACTATGATAGTTATACTAAATGGTTTGCACGGAGCAAGATCGCAGACAGTTCAGCAAAGTAGGTACGTAAATGTAGACGCGTTATCTAGGTTGCTGAACCGGCTTGCGTCACTAAAGTGAGCTGCCTTTTAATTGGTCATCTGACAAGGTCGTTTGGTGACGTACATCGGTTCCGGCGGTTCATGGTCGCTGATTGGATGGTGAACAGAGTAACCGACTAGCGAGTGACGACATAAACCATTCCACTTGACCATAGAGCAGTTTATTCTGCACAACGTTCCTAGCGACCAAATACTTACATCAATTTAACTTGATTTTGTTTTGGTACCGATACTTGATTTGATATCGATACTTCCTACTAAGTATCGAGAATCACGGTATTGAGTCATAGTGGCGTGGCGTGCACTTTGGCAACGTTGCAGTTTGGCTATTTAAAGCCATGAAATAGATTGAAATAATGGGTGTTCGGTGAACACCTTCGCATTCGACCTTTTACATGGGGTTAAATGGACGAAATGCAACGTCGCCAAATTGCAGGCTACGCTACTGTATTAAGTATCGGTGCTTTGATGCTGTAGGATCAATACCATATCACCCACACATACACTATTCGGACGGTATAACTTCAACTTCATAGCATAAGTAATATACTCATCTAAATTTTGTTTCAAATAAAGTTCAACAGCGTGTGACTCTAATTTTTCATTTGGGCATCGATCACCAATCAGAAAATTACCTTCCACCAATCGATTCGGGTTGCAAATTTTGGAGGAAAGTCAAAAACACAAAACACCCTGCCCTTTGGACTCACCTCTCCCCCTTTGGACTCACCTCTCCTCGTATATAGCACCGTCAAAGAGAATTCTTAAAATTCCGCCGACATGATGCCAGAGATTACTAAGCTAAAGAGATATGGCAAGTCCTATCCCCGCCATGTTAGAAAACCGTTAATCGACAATCGTAAAAAACGCCTTCAAATAGGCCGTGATACAATACGGCGTACCACCTGGTGGACCATTTTTCGTAAACATTGCTATTACTGCTGTTAGTGGAAATAAATTCTAGGCACACACTTTTCTGAATTTTTTTGCTTTCCAAACACGTTGATAAGATGGAAAATGTCAAGGGAAAAATTTAACCACCAAAATAACCACTAAAACTTTAGTCAAAAGTCATTTACTGCCAGCCGAACGCACTTCGGTTACTTTCAGAATTGTTTACAAAAATGGTCCACCAGATCGTATGCCAGTTTGCCTACTTCGTAGGAGTCGATTAACAGTTTTGAGCAGTTCTGCCATATCTCTTTAGCTTAGTTATCTCTGCATGATGCACATGCAGGCGTTGCAGGCCCATGGACGGGCGAGGAGGTTCGCCGATTCAAAAAAGGAGGCGCTCGAAAAATATTGATCTTGTGTCCCTCTTCCTTTTTTTCCGCTTTTTGAAGGCCAATGTTGGATCCAGGCCCCAGCGTGCTATAAGTCGGAAAGGAGGAATTTCCATTTCAATAAAAAAAAAAAAATAATAAAATAAAAAAAAAAAAAAAAAAAAAAAAAAAAAAAAATGCAGTTGCTTTTTGTATTTTTATTTCTTCTTCCCCCACCCCCACCTTTCTACCATCGTTCCTTCTCCAAAAGAGGGGAGGGGGCTCGAGCTATCGAGAGAGACCCCCACAATACTCAAACATTCTCATATATGGACTCCTAATGTGCAGGACCAGGGCCCAAATAATATTAGGTCCAGCCAGAGAGGAACTCTGATTGGTCCGGACCGCACGCAACTCAACTTGCGCACCGAGACCGTACAATTTTTGGTCCCCGGTATCTGCGAAGTGACGCGACGCCGAGAAAGGAACTTCGGAAGGCGTCGAATGGTCTCGCGTCTGATGACTTAATGAGCAAACAGGGCCTTCTCCAATCCTGCATGTCAACAGCCGCAGGGCTGCCAGATCTGGGGAAAAATCCCCAGATCTGGGGATTTTTTAAGAAGTCTGGGATTTTCTGGGGACTGGGGATTTTTGACCTATTTCTGGGATTTTCTGAGGATTTTTTTTCGGGCATATGATTTATTGAATTTTTTGGATTTTCTGAGGATTTTTTTTTTTAATATCAATAATTTACTCTTCCTCCTTCAATTTACGTACCTATAACTACTTCAGTTGTAGGACTTCTTTGAAAATCACAATAATTTTCTTTGAAAATCATTTCGCGCAAAAATTCAAGTCTCCGTTTTATCACATTTTTTTCGACATTTTTCAAAAAATCTGGGATATATTCTGGGGATTTCCTCAAAATCTGGGATTTTTTGGTGATTTTTTCGAAGAAAAGTCTGGGGATTTTTGTTCTAAAATCTGGGGATTTTTGTCCCAGATTCTGGTGATTTTCAATTTTCGAATGTGGCAGCCCTGAACAGCCGTATTTTACTTCGCAAAAAAATTGTTTTCGTCGACAACATTCGCTCACTGTAGGGCTAGTGTATGGGACTAACGTCGTTGACGAAAACATGTGGTCAGCAAATAAAATATGTCCAACGACAGTCATCGAAATGTCGTCAGAATCGAATATCAACTTGCTAAAACGTTTTTAGTATGACCGTAGTACAGCGAAAGCATTCGTCTCATTCGAGTAAAGCTCCAGAAATGGCCTTAGTCACTGTCACTCAATCAGCAGGGTGGGCAAAGCAATTTCTGGTGGAGTCTGGTGTGAGACTTGAGAAATTAATTTCTTGCATTGTGGAGGTGATGTGAGCCGTGAGTAAATTCGTCGGATTCGCGAGTTTTTGGTTCAGTGATCATTTGATCAATGACGGTCCCAAATATATGACAATGACAGAAGGAGCGTGCGAACTGCGAATGGAATGAAACTGTGAAGTAAGTAGAGAGGAGAGGCAGCGCAGCAGTTCGGCATGAATGAAATAAGTCGAGGTTGCAGTGTGAGAATCTCCGCGCATGCGCACTGGGCTCTGCCCTAAGTTTCATTCTTCAGAATTCGAAACCTCCTCTCTCTGTCCGCTGTCAAATGGAGATCTTGCCAATCTTGCGTGTTTCGTGGGAAGTCTGTGTAGCTATCTCGCCGATTTTTCTCTCATATCAGACCAATACAGTCATTACACTTTATTCGTGTTAATTTATTCGATTTTAACCCTGTGTTTTTAAGTGTTAATACTTCTTTTAACTTCGGCCTTTGTTCGTTTTACGCTGTGTCTGTGCGTTGTTCTTTTAACCCGATGCAAGGTGAAGGCCGCCTGCTTTGAACATGGCGGATACCAATGGACTATGTTGCTGAGCCATGGATTCCTCGTCGGCTAGAATCTAGATTTTATTTTTATTAATCCCAATTTTCTGTGGCGTTATCGATTTACGAGTTGTTTCGCGAATTTTGTCGTTATTTCACTCCAATTTTAATTTCACGGTGAACTACGACACCTCTGTCGGTCTAAACTGTTTTCTCCGTATCACCGAGTGCTGATTAGCTTTATCTTTGCATCGAATTAAAATTAATCCTTAAAGTTTTTTAACAGTGAATTTTTTTCAGGTGATTCTACAGTCTATTTCATTTATCATTTCGGTCGCCTGCTCAGTTCAGTTTTTGGTTCGGGAGTGAAATCGTCGTTCGATTGGTCACACGTCTCGGCAGTTATTTGTTTCCTGTTTGTTCAATGTTGTGCAGAGGTTTACGTATTCATTTCAATTAACGAATCTCAGTTTGTGGAGTTCTTATCTTATAATCCGAAGATATCTTTTTACTCGTTGATATCAGCGTTTGCTTCTTATTGTAGGCTGGACCAATTCTTACGGGTACCCCGTATCAGTTTCCTGTCATCATCTGAATTCTGAACATGTGAATTCTCCCAATTCAAATAAATGAATTCCTGATTAAAATTATCGGCAGTCATCTTCAGTTTAAGGTGAGTCCATGTTTGAAACTTTGCCTCTTGGTCTATGTAATTGTAAACCTTGTCTGGCTCCTCAGCTGTGCACTGCATTGAGCATGATAACACATTGTTTTCAGTCACACATATCAACAGGTTATTTCATTGATTTTTTCCATGTGGTCCACCATGAAGGACTCCGCTGCATAACCCATAAGTAACCATCATTATTATGATTTATTACAGTCAAGGGGTGGTGCATTTGGTTCCTCCTTGTTTTTGGATAAACTTGATCAGCTAGTTTTGATGCTTAGTTGCCTCCCACTTTACTCTCGCATTTCAGCACCATTGTTGAAGAGAGTTCGGCCTACCTTTTGCCATGTAGTCAATACTCCATTGTTAAAGTGCTGAGCTTCACTTTTTAAATGTTTCTCACTCTTGCGCTGTGAAATCACTTTCTGTTGTCACCTTCCGCTCATTTAGTGTGAAACTCAGTGGCTAATAGTCTCGCCTAGTCTTGTACACTTTAGTTTATTTGTTGTCGGAAGCAGTTTTTGCTGCTTTGTTTATTAATTCTTGAAATTGTCTTCAATCATTTGATAGACAAAGAAACAATGTTTGCAAGTATCAGTGCTCGCTTCCGAATTGTATTTGAAGGTATTGATGGTGAGCGCTGAGTTTTGATTCGCTGTTAAGCAACCGTTCACAGATGCGCTTTGATGCAATTTGGTAGCAGACACCATTATTTGTCAGAACCCGATATTCAAAATGCATCTGTTCTGGAGCTCTTATTTACACATACCTGGAGACATTCTATGCCATGGTTTAATGCTGTTTTCAAAGTAAGTGTGGTGGTTGTTGGAAATGGCCACCATTGCTGATTCATTGCTATGTAAATTGTGCTTATTCGTAAGCGAGATGTAACAAGTTACTTTTGGTTGTTCTGTAAAGTATCTGTGATCGGTGGTCCAACTATTAGGTACGATCAGCTGGTTTACGTCTCGTAGACTAAAATCATGCTTGCGGAATGCAGTTTAGTAGTTCAGGGCTCCATGAACTTTTTCTGATTGATAAAATTAGACTCATTACTTACCGTACTTGCAAGTTTATCTTGATTGAACGCAGATAACAAAATAACTCGGACTTAATAACTGTGCGTAAACAACAAGTAGCCAATTTGATCTTAGATGGTTTAGGAATCAACTTGAGGAATCCTTGTTGAAATCTTAACCCCACACACTGAGTGTGGATTGAATCTACGTTAAAAACTCATATATGCTACCGAGGACATTGTGATTAAGGAGGCATGCATCAAAAGCTTCTGAGTCGCCAGAAACATTGCTATCAGACTTGTCATCAAACTAAGTCAGCTTAAACTTGTGTGTTCAAGCTGCGTTTAAATGCAGTCAATATCACTTAACACATCAAGAAGCCGTGTAAATGGATGGGGTTTCGGTTAATTTTATGGAGTGTCGTAAGATTAAATGATTTTGTTTTTACAATGATCAGTCCACAAGAACTTTTTCTTTTTATGACCCCTTTTTCAAGTTTTTTATATCACTCGTACCTATGACTTGATTAAATCATGTTTCGAATATTTAGCATGTAGCGTTGTGGCTGCTACAAGGATTAAATTGACGGTCTCATGTCACTCTAAATATTTCTTGTAAGCCCGTTTATTTTATTTTGTAACTTTTATTTAACATTAACTGCCTTTGATTAATTTGCAAGGTTTTGTAATTTACCAGTGATGTGATCGTTGGGAGAATAGCTTCAGGCAATAGATCGGTCTAAGTGTTTGGCTGGGAAACTGAAGTTACCATATGATGTGTTCACTCTAGTAGATATGTTTGGGTTAGTTTGGCTCATAATGTCCATCTTCTAGCACCTCTATGCAACCCCTGATTCCAGCTGTTTCTCTGTAAGTTCCCAATGAGAAAGTGAGACATTTTTGGCCTAATCTTTTGTCAATTATGAATTCCGCTGTTATCTCTAGGGTGAACATTTTTGAGAAAATTGGGGAGAACCTGCTATTAAGCAATCTTAAAACACAAATTTTAATTTTAAGATGCTGCACCAATTTGAGTTCTCATGCCCCCCCTCCTCCCGGTATTTTAATGCAGCACAGTCAATTAGATGCTCTCTCCATTATCATTATGTAATTTTAAAATGAACTTTGCCCCACCAACAAGCAAAGTTTGTGTCTCAGTGAAGGAATGCGAGACAAGTACTTTTTCATTATTTTGCTTCCATGCGAGATTTAATGAAAGCTGTGTCAACTCAATAGGATGTGCCGCTTCTTCAGTGGATTTTTTTTTGATAGACTCGTAAATGGACAAGTTACTTGGGAAGAATTGAGTAATCGTTCTTCATCCTTCACTGTGGAGATTCATGTTCTCTCAATCAAAGATAACTGAATAACTTGTAGTAAGTACTTCACTTGATCTAAAGTTCAGCTGAGAGTATATCAAACAGCTCTTGTGATATGTTATCCGCCATTTCAGGTGGAGCTGCGTTAGGCGGGATCAACCTGTAATTTTTGGCTTTTTCTTGTTATTATTCTTACACAATTAATTGTGTAAAAACTCAACTCAAGTGAAACCCCTTGGACTACAAGATGACTCACATAATTTTTATAATTTTTGTAGGTACCTTCTTTTAAAATTATCTTTTTTCAATTACCTTTTTAGAAGTGCTGGTTTTGAATTTTACCTTTGTTATTTATCAACTTTCGATCGTTTCCTTGAAATCTTTGTCATTGAGAATATTTATTTTCTTACTGTCAAAGACACAAAATTCTAAATTTACAGGAAAATGTGAAGGAACAGAGGGAAACTTGTAGAAAAATTTTACTGAGTGACTCAAAATTATTCTCCGGTGAGCATTTCTCAACTCAATCCTTCCTTACCCTTGGAGACTTTGGAAAATTTACTCCCTGAACATATTTTACTACGACGCGAACAATTAGTGGGGCAAAAGTGTCTGCCGAACGTCAAAACTGAAGAAGTTTTCTTACTCTTCATGTGTTGGTTTCGTGTTTCAAAGGAATCACATCCTAATTTTTGCTGAAGATTTGCAGGTCATCTCGGCTTTAGTAACTGAATTGAGCAATGCTGCGTTTTCTATTAACTGTATCTATTACGGAAGTATTTGAAGGAAGAAAGAGTCTAATGCCTTCAACTGAAAACCTCTTAGTTTGGCTCATTGGTTTTTCTCTCCTTGAGAGGAAGATTCTTTTTCTTTCGTGTTCGGGGCACCTTTTTTGAAATAGTGTAACTAAATAGTAAGTAATTTTTTTTATTCAATAATAGAATTAAAAGAAATTTAATTTGTGAAATTCCAAAATTTTGCGGCCTAAACTGCCTTGCCATGTGCTGAAAAAAGGTCTGACTTGGCTACTGACTCAGCCCCATTCTTGGGCAGGATATTAGATGTTCATGGTCTTGTCGCAGAGGAAGATTTATCTGATCCCTTTGTTTGGAGTGAGTGAGGTGCACTACCGGATCCAAGAGATTTTCCTTCTCTCTCTCTTCTCATCAAAACGCATGTGTTGGAAAAAGATAGAAGAGGGGGGGAATCACGTGACTATCCTGGTCTGTCCTTTTCTAACACACACATTCTAATAAGGAATGAGAGAAAAGGATGCATTTCTGGATCCACTAGTGGTGAGGTGATAATGAGTCTGAAGTTTTTTTTATTAGTTTTAGCTCTTTGCTGAAATAAAATGTTTGAACGACCTGCCTGAAACTGCTCAGAGCTGCTTTCGCTGTGTCATTGGTGAATACAAGTGGTTCCTGTTAGCCCACTCTCTCTGGGTTTAAACTTGACTGCCTGTATTTAATTGATGGTATTTTCATGAATATAAGGCTGTTTTTCACAATTCCATTTGTGATTACATAAAGGTCCTATTTTCTCTGTGTGTTGGAGCTATCCTGAATATTATCATATCGCATTGAAATGAATGTAACAACTTGATTGTCTCTGAAAAGGCTGTACAACATTATTTTTGTCCGTGTCTCTGAAAAAGCTGCACAACATTGTTTTTGCCCGAGCAACTATCAATTTAGGTAATTTCTGGATCCAGGTCAAGTTCAGTTAGCTGCTCATTAATAAATGTCCGATTTTCGTTGATAGTTATTTTAAAAAAAAAATTGCGTTTGAGAATGACAGAAGAAAAGTAAGTTAGAAAAGTTTCCTTGTGAATCTCTTGTTCAGACCATATTTTTAATCCTTATTACCAAGATCAGTGTACCAAGTTGGCGGTTCTCACCTGATTACTGTAGAACTTCTTTTTGTTCATGAGCGGCCAATTGAACTTGTCGCTTCTTTGAATAATTTGGCAAATTCATTGGCAATAGCTTGCACTAACAATAACCTGTATAGCGTGGAGTAGGAGATAGTCAGGGCTACCACTGGGTCAGGGGCGCCATTTCAGATTTTCCTTGGGAGGGGCAAGGCCCTCCAAAAATTTGGATGACCTTTTTTTTTTTTTTTTTTTTTTTTTTTTTTCCCTCTCTGACTTGATTGTGGGGGGGGGGGGGAGGGGCTCCAAAAAGTTGAATGACCTTTTTTTTTTTTTTTTTTTTTTTGCCTTGCATCTTAAAAAAAATCTCTCTGACTTGATTTTCGGCCACATTGAAAATCCTTGGGGGGGGGCAATTGCCCCCCCCTGCCCTCCCCCAAATGGCGCCCCTGCACTGGGTTAAAATATTGGCTTTTTTGCTGTAAATGTGGGTGAAATGAAGGAAAATAAACAGTAATTACCTACTTATTCTACAAACTGTTTAAACTTTTGGAATACTTCTGACATATTTGTTGTAGGTTTCATCCATTGGTTGTATTATTCTAACGTTATGCGCTTATTGCTGCAAATGGTAAGAATAATAATATTAGAATGGTCACAATAAATAACATTACTTATGAATGTTTTTGCAAAAAAAATTGAATGTTCTTTTCTTTATCTTCCTTGCCATCGTTTCGGTAATTTTCCTCTGTTCCAATATTGCTTCTAAGTCCCTTGAAAACTCCAATTTCGTCAGCAGTGATTTTCTCTTTTCAATAGGTTTGTATTACATTCCTCTTCAACAAGGAAAAATAGGTCTGATCAGGGCGGGCCTTACACTTGGGAATGCGAATGCATTATGAATGCGTTCTGTTTAAACCTATTTCATCATCGTGTAATTCCTTGTCTAATTAGAATTAGGTACTCATTTGGGATTTAAGTAAGTGTATCATCCATCGGTGGCGTAGCGAGCAGTCTGAGAACGTTTCATTTCGCCCAGTTAAGTCCACGAAAAATATCGAACTTTTGGGTGTTAAGGACTTTCGATCTTTTACATGGGTTTTTGGTTTAAATAGACAAACATTACCATGCTGCATCCGCCTACGCCTCTGGTGCCATCCTTTTTTTTGTCAAGTGTCAGGGTGGGAAAAATGGAATGGCAGGCGGTTTATGCAATGTTATGGAACACTATTTTCCTAATATACATATTTCAAACCTTTATTCATTTCTTGGGGAGGCAATATCTCACTCTTTCTCGTGGGTTTTAAATTGACAGAATTTAAAGTTGCCAAATTTCACACTTCGTCACTGTTTCCGATCCCTTATCAACCATCTTTTAAATTTTCGGTAATTTTCGGTTTGTTCAGATACGTGTATACAACTCAAAAGTTTACTTTTAGAGATAGGATTTTGAAATTGACTGAAAATTAGATTGTAAACTTTTGCCACGAACTCGTCTTTTTTTGAGTTGATTGTTTTACTAATGTTCATCGTGGGGTAAGAGCTAGGGACGAGAGAGAAAATTATAGGGTGTCTGGAAATGGAACCGACAAACTTTCAATATAAATTCTCTTCATATCTTTGAGCCAAAATAATACTTCTGTTCTCGGAACACGTGTGCTAAAAATGAACGCTATTTAGTGACAGCTTTGTCAGGTTTTCCGCAAATGTTGAGAAAAATCGTCATTATTTCTATTCACAAATAGTCAAAACACCATTAAAAGTCGGACCCGTGTACACACAGCGAGGGGGAGGAGTGGAAAGGTATAAATGCGACCCCCCCCCCCCCCCCCCCGTTTGCTGTCAACTTGGCTAAGCTGTGGCTGAAATTGGAAGCATTTGAAGGCACTTTTATATAAAGTAAGGTAAACTCATTTTCGCCCAAAGATTGAATCAACCCTGAAAGTTTGTGAGTTTAACTTTCGCACATCCTGTTTGTCATACTGAAGGAGGACGAAGAGGAATAATATTGACCTGAGAGTACAGATAAGATGAGGCGGACGGATTGACCACTAGGATTTCCTTTTTGAGGACTCCGTAAACTGCGCACTTTGCATCTACAATTCGTTGCTTGTCTTTCCAAATAGCACTAGATGCCAAATGGGTTTCAAAGCCAGCTGAACAGTTCAGTGTTTGTAAAATGTACTCACTGTTGCAGTATTGCACGATACGCCGTTGAATTTTGAATGGTACTCACATGAAATGGGTGAAATTTTTAAATAATTAAAAAAAAAACAACAAAATCCCACACCTGCGGTGCAGCGTCGTTTCCGTAACTCTTTTGATCTTAAGAAAGCTTATTACGTATCTGTGTATGCAGGTTTGTTTACTTAAATTGCGTTACAGTTCCGGATGTATCGGGAACCTAAACTGTTTTAATAATTTTATTTTAAGAGGGACATAGAAAAGAAAACGAAAATGAACAATTGTTTCCTCGTCGGTCTCTTCCCCTCTCTGTATCTATTGCAAAATCAACGTTGATTCGGAGATCCCCGTAAGTTGGAGTTCATTATTTTTTCATGTCTCATCAAAGATCTACTTCGTAGATTTCTTGCTTTTGTACCATAAAAGCAGAGCTCACTGTTTCCGCGCGGTACGCCACATGTATCTAAGGAAAACATGAGAACCGGATGATTGTGAAAGAGGAAGAGGACACAAGGGAAGACACAACAATAACAGTGTCAATGATGATGATGAAAAGACGACTTGTATATTTTGGTAACTTCCGGTCTGCTCTCGATTTAGTCTCCGTGTATCACCTCACCGCCCCGATTCCTTCTTTTGACGCATCTTTTTTGCAATGTTGTCTTGTCGTTAGAAGGACATTTTTAAAGGAAAGAATATACTGTCAAACACAAAAGTTTTGGCAGTCAAGAATTTAAGATAAAAGGCGAATACTCGTTTGATTGTGATCAAATCAATCCTCTGCGCTTAGCGTGCATTCTTTGCGTTTGCTACACTGAAACAAATCAATTGTTAAAGCAACAATTCAAAATTTGCTGATTTAACAAAAATTGAAAGTTGCTAAATCAACCAGGGTTTTCTGTTAATTTATCAATTTATTTGCTGAGTATACAAAAATAGTTGTTGAATCAACCACATAATGGTGTTCTTTTAACAAAATAGAAATTGTCCATTTAGCAATTTTAAATAGTTAAAAACATACCGAACTTAACTCAATTAGTTGATCTAACAATTCAGCTTTGTTATATCAGCAAAATAAATTGCTGATTTTACTTACTGATTTGTGATTTGAGAATAAAAATTGTTATTTTTACTATTTGACTAGCTGGTGCAGATTAGTTGTTAAACTAACAAAATGAATTGGCGATTTAGCGTTTGCGTTGTTAATTTAACAAAATTATAGGTTAATTTAGCAAATCATTTTGTTCCGTACTTTTTTAACTATTTATTTTTTTCTGTCGTTCATCGCTTAGGAATCCTGTTAGAATATAAGTATCTATCAAATTAAGACCATTTTCGGGAAAAAGGGCCCATTAAACAACGACGGTGCTATTTCCGTGAAATCGGCGTTGTGATTGAATAGATTTTTGTCCGAAGAGCTCAGACTCATCGTTTTACAGACTCTTTTCCCGGTAATGGTCAAAATTGTTGAGTCTTTTGAATCTCCATGGAAGGTCAGTAGATACTCCAGTAAAAATATCTTGACCCACGCCCGAGTATAATCGTTCCTGAAACTAGATCTGCCTCACACAATTTCAGTTTTTTATTCACAAAAATTGCGGATCCAAATTGTTAATATTTGAAAAACAATGTTTCCATTTCTTCAGGCGCCTTCAATTAACTGTGTATGCAAAACCAGCACCGCGGTGTGCGAATATTTAACTACCTAATTAATTTGAGCGAATGAACATGGATTTGTCTTTATGATCAGGGTCATCAGGGACCAAATAATGTTAGGTCCCGAGCATTGAATTGCGTGCATCTTGCGTGCGGTTTTGCCCAATCAGAGAGCTTACGCACGGTCATGTGACCGTGCGTAAGTTACACTCGGGACCCAACATTATTTGGTCCCAGCAGTTGACTTGCGTGCATCTTGCGTGCGGTTTCGACCAATCAGAGAGCACGGTCACGTGACCGTGCGTAAGTTACGCTCGGGACCAAACATTATTTGGTCCCTGGTCTTATAAGGGTTAAGATTCGTAAGAACTCACACTTTTTAGGCGCTGTCGCGTAGCAAAACACCTTTTATGCTATTTTCTTTTTCCCCTCACCTTCCTTTTCTTTCCTTTTCTCATCCGTGCAATGAGTGCAGCGAGCGGTGGCGAAAGACTTTCCAGCAAGCAACATAACGTCCGTCGTCTGGTGAGCGGAAACCGATTCCCACACGTAAAAGACTAGAAGCCACCGACGCAACGCTCCAAACCCCTCTCTCCTCCCCCTCCCTCATAACTCTTTCCCCTTTCCTGTACAGCAACCCACCACACCACACCAAGTATCACATCCTTAGGTGACCCGGCATGCCATCTAGATGCGAGGCGGCGGGCGTTTCACAATCGATCCGAGCACCTACCGCTCAAGCGGTGGTGTCTCTGTTACTGCGATATTATATCGATTTCTCTTTCGTGTTAACCCACGAAAAGAATTGATGCCTCGGGAGTAGACTGTTTTAGTAGAGCGATATATCGTATCGATTGCCGTCCGAGGGCATCTGGTTCCAAACAAACTCTGGTTCAATGTAATTTCCCCATAAGCGAACTTTTGAACGGAAATTTAGGGTAATAAATCAAACAATTAATGCGACCTTTTTGCGATTATGAATTTTACGTCCTCGAAAATGCTTGAGTATGCCTGGTTCCTTGACTAAAACTGCCGAAATCAATAAGATATTACAGATTAAATGTTGCATTTGTAGGTTAGAATCGCCCGAAATTCCGCCAAATTCCACATAACAACAACAATAACATTTGGGTGATTCCAACCTCCAAACGCATCGTTTAATCTGTAATATCTTGTTGATTCCGGCAGTTTTACGGGTGGAACCAGGCAATATTAAGCATTTTCGAGGACGTAGAATTCATAATCACAAAAAGGTCGCATTAATTGTTTGATTTAATACCCTAAATTTCCGTTCAAAAGTTCGCTTATGGGGAAATTACATTGAACCAGAGTTTGTTTGGAACCAGAGGCCCTCGGACGGCAATCGATACGATATATCGCTCTACTAAAACAGTCTGTTGTATCGAGCATGCAAACTATCGATCGTCTTGCCCAGGCTCAATCGAGATAGGGGTGCAAAAAAATAGCCTATCTAGCAATCCGCGGATCGTATTTTCCCGGGAGATTGACCCCAAAATTTCGAAAACATCCGTCATTTTGAGCAAGGTATATGGAGAACAGGTATGGACAACACTCTGAGGTTGGCTCTGATTGGTTGTGAAAAAAGCGACTCCGCCGCCATTTTTCTGACCGCGCGATTCAAATTTAGATTTCATATCTTGAAAAGGAAAGTGGACAACGTAATTGATGATGTTAATCCATTCTATAGTCACAACATTAAAATTTAAAGATAAAAATTACATTTCATTGTTCAAATAAATAAAGTATTGCTTCGGATAAACTTCCCCTTCAAACCTAACCACAAACAACAATGCAAGATACACGGTGTAAATAGGAGACAAGATGGCGGCGAAGTCGCTTTTTCCCAAGTGGCCACGCCCCCTGAGTCGAGTGTTCTCCATACATGTTCTCCATATACCTTGCATTTTGAGTATACACGATGTTTATAAGAAGCAAGAAAAAAAGCGCTACTTTTAAAATTTTGTGAGGACAGTTTTCGAAAATTGCGTGAAACTTCCGGCGTGTTTGAACATTTTGCAGCCTTGCGGTGGAACCTAACCTAACCTAACCTAACCTAACCTAACCTAACCTAACCTAACCTAAAAGTCGACGCGCATTGCGACCGCGCTCCAGCTATAGAGAGATGTTCGATTTCATGTATTGAAGTGCGATTATTTAAATGTAGCCTGAATTCCTCGCGAATATAGACTGTTTACAACAACGTTTCCGAGTTGCAACTTGTCAAGCGGTTGTCTTGAGCTCACAATCAGTGGTGCGGAGCGGTGTAGCGAATCATGTTGCATGTTGAGAAATTTCCCGTAATTTTACCCGAAAATTCTTCTGTCTAACAGAATCTGTTCGTAGTGCCAGAATTTCTTCATACTTTTCAAGTCGTATGGACATGGTACAAGTACCAGGAACCCGATCAAGTTTAAACACTCGAAGCCATACTTAAGTTTAACTGATGCCTCGAATCTGCACCGCCGATCAATCAGAAGCGAGTATTCGTGAAAGGTGAAATTTTGGTAGTACTTACAAGTCAAGTCCGACTTTCCGCCAACTTGATCGGGCCCCAGAGTTCTAGCAACAGTACCAAACCGGTTGCTTCATTGTTGTGCTTCTAGCAACCCCCCCCCCCCCCCCAAGTGTTCATCCGTTTAGAGTTGTACGCGATTCATTTAGAACTGCATGGGTGTAGCCAGGGAATTTGGGGGGGGGCTGCCCTCCAGAACAAATGGGATTTTCAAATCATTCCATTCGTCCCATCAATAAAAAAAAAAAAAAAAAAAACCTATTTTCAGGAAAGGTGCCCACTGCTTCCATTACCGAGCATTTTTGTCTAAAAGACAGGAAATTCCTGTAATTAGTCACTTTTTGTAATTTGATTGTGGTGCTTCTCGACAGTTGAAACCAACCCAATTTCAAGGATCAATTGTCAGTCGTACCATACGTGACTGTATTTTTCTGAGTGATCGCAAATAAAATATCATTTTCTTTTCCAACTTGGTATGAACATTTTTCTTTTCCAACTTGGTATGAACATTTTTTTTTTGTTTTTTTATGATAAAAACCAACAAAATTCGTCGAAATCCAAGCATCAAATTTTAGAAACTTTGAACCCCAAAACACCTTCAAATTGTGCTCACTAGGTTTATATGTTAAACAATTTCCAGTCGGGAGTGGGGGGGGGTTGTTATTCTCCCCCCCCCCCCCCCCAGAAAAATTTCCTAGCTACGACCATGTAGACTGTGCTTCACCACGATTGGTAGACTTACAGCTCTAAATGAAAGAGCACATTTCTACACGGAAAGAGTAATTAGCTACCATTACGGCATTATATGCACCGAATTCAGCATCCGTCAGTTTTAACTATCCATTTGGTGATGTACTCCGTTTGCTGGCTTCAAAACTTCCAACTTCAAGACTGCACGCAATTTTTTTCCCCTACTTGCAAGTGTAAGGAACAGGGCGCGTTCAAAATGGGCGGGATTGCTCAAGGCAGCCATGCAGTTTCATTTTTGAAGCATCAGTACCCAAGTACTGCTGTATATATGTATATATATATATTTTTTGAAGTGGTCGCACTCGCCACTCGCAGTCTTTCGCGGAATGATCGCGTTTAATTAAGCACGATTTGCATATTTGGAAATCCATAGCGGTCGAACGACGCAACGTGGTATGGCTTGGTAAGGCTTTGCTTGGCACGGCACGGATGCTGTGAAGTGTGGCGGTGGAGGAGCGGGGACGGGGACGAGGGCTGGACTTTGAAAGTGGGAGCAGTGTTAGGCAGGGATGGAAGAGGAGGGATAGGGGGGGGGCGAATAGAGATGAATATAAGAGTGGGAAGAGGATGTTGAGAGAAATAAATTATGAATGGACAACGTAATAAAAGTAAAGTCTAGAAACCCCCGAGTCTCCGAGTCTGATACTTGTTCTTGTTCAGGCTGTAGTACCCGAGTCCAGCCGAGCCGAGCCGAGTCGAGCAGAGCAGGCACAGCCAACCCATCCAGCCGAGCGCGGAGGAGCAGGCTTTTGCTGTGGTGTTGGTGTGAGTCTGCGATTGTGTTTGTATTCGTTTATGGGGTGGTCAGCTGTGTGAGTGTGTGTGTGTTTAACCTTACTTACGTCAGCCGGCCGCTCGTGCGAGTTTGATCATACATAGTTCGATATTGCCTGCTGTGGTTTTCCTCGGCCGTTTACGCTGCAATCAGTGAAGCATCTAATTTTGATCTACTGATTTCAGAGAAGGGTGAGTTTTGGTAAAAATCTTCACCAGGCCTGCAGAATATTCCCTATCCGGCAGTCTCGGATCGCGTGATCGGTGTGGCGAAATGAGACATTTTGTGGCAAAACAGAGTTCGTGCGGCAAACAATTTTTGGAATTGCAGAACTTTAATCGATTATTCTTGAGCCATCTCTGAAATAGTGAAATAGAAATAGTGCGACCATTCCAAAAATATCGTTTCAAGTTTTTCCAAGATTAGTAGTTCTAGGGTCGGTTTAGGCACCAATGCTTCGACTGGGCTACTCGGATCTGAGCCAGATCGGTGTGAGCCGCAGAAAATCTTCGTGCAAGGGTGTATTACCCTCGTTAGCCCCATTTCTCTAGACGAGGCCAAAATGAGGGTAAAAATGACTAATTTAGTGACCGAAATCAGCTGGTCAATTTATCGATTTGGAGTTTTCAGGCAATGGCGGGTCCAGATATTCGTCTTTCTTTTATATAGAATGTTTTATTATAGAATGTCCTGTCTTTTCTTGTCCAGCGCTTCACAGTCGAAGATGATGTGTTCTGCTGTCTCTTCTTCCACCTCGCACAATCTGCATTTTGGTCCATCCTTGTAGATCCTAGATCCCCATCCTATGCATGTGTTTCCTTAGAAGATTGTGTCCTGTCATCAGTCCGACCAGGTTTCTCACTTGCTCCCTACTGTACTTGAGAAGGTTCGCAGTCATCTTCTTTGAGTAGCAGGATCCAATCGTTACTCTGTAAGGATTCTCACCTGGTCGCACGCGAATGGGCAATGCACGGTTATGATGAGCTCATAAGAAATGTAAATGTGACCTTGACAACATGGAAATGTACTGTGCATTCTAATGTAAGTGCTTACAGGTGAGCAACAATGGGCTGAGCGGGCAATTTAAATGGAGCAAGTCGTTGCAGGTTCTACAGGCGACTCCAGTCAGCGGAAGGTTTGAATGAACCAATCGGTTGCAGCATGGTTTAGCGACGTCGCTTCGCGTCACCGCTAAAACAGTCCTCCATTCCGCGTCGCTCAAGTTCCTATTTACCTTATTCTGACCTCATACCTTTGCATTACTCCGAGGGGCGTGCCGAGGTTCCCGGAGAGGGGGAGGGGAGATATTGCAATTTTAGCGCTCTCTGCGAATTGCCGCCCCTCAAAATTATACATTTGATTTTTTTTTTTTTTTTTTGGGGCTCATTCACCCTGATTTTGTTGTCGGCCCTGGAGAATGCCGCTCGGGGCAAAGGTGCCCCCCCCCCCCTTCGGAACGACCCTGAGAATTTTCCTTAATTTATGGTAATCAAGTTCCGGTGTTTCTTAAGGCTGGAGAATAAGCCTTGAATTTTGGCTGAATCCCCAAAGTTGAGGCAATTTTCTCAATCGCCAATCGGTTGAACAATATCAATCGGCGCGGGTGCTCTTAATATCTGCAATTTTGTTTTTGTTTTCCTTTTTGGAGGCAGCTTAGATTAGAGCTGAGTGTTTGGCTGCGCCGTTTTAAAATCAAATAAACTTTTCTGTCCGAGATAGTTGAGCTGCGGTGTTGAATGTTGATACCTGCTTGTTTTATCGAATCCTTGCCACTTCTTGGCGAATCCAAGCGGATTCTAGTCGATCTGTGTTTCCCCTTGATTTTTTTCTCTTGTATTCTTTATTTTTATTTTTTTTTTCCTTTGCCAGCGAACACTATTATAACGAATCTGATGCTGGATGCAGTATATTGTTTATCTGCTGACTCGAACATTCAATAGAGGTCATTTCTTTAAGAGACGACAGATGTTTACAATTTCCGTAGGTTTGAATGAAATCTAGCGTAGGTGGGTCGGATCGGTCCGTCGCGTCGGCCAGTCTTCGCCTCCCTTCTTCCTCCCCATCCCTCCCCTCCCCACCCTCCCCTCCCTACCCCACCACTCCCCTCCACTCTTCACTAACGCCGCCGCCATTCCTCCCCCGTTCAGTGCGTCCCAGTCACTCTCTTATAGTTGCTCTATAGTCTACCTCCTCATCTCATACTTACCATTCACCCCCTCCACAGTTCCTCTTCCTGTGAACCAAACTATTGTGCGGCTCACTCAATCCATTTATTATCAATTTTTACCCTGCGACAATGGACGAGTTACCAATGTGGCTAGAACGAAGTATATGAATTTAAACTGATTTGTAAATTAATCGATTCCAAGGGAGGAAATCAGCCCCTTCTATTTTTACTTTCTCACTCTAATGAAATTAGAAAAATTGAGAAAGTATTGCGATGGCGCAGAGATTTTTTATAATAATACGGGTTCAAAGTAGAAAAATCACGATAATGAGGATGCGGGAGCCCCACCACTGGAGTTCAGAACTATGAGATCATTGAAGTAAACATAATTATGAGTAGTCCTCGGGGCAGTGGCGTAGCCAGGAATTTTTCTTGGGAGGGGGTACGGGGTCCGAAAATTGTCAAGGAGGGGGGGTCCAAAGATACTAATTTTGGTAAAATTTGTCTGAAAACGCAAAAAATTAGCTTTTTATGGCAACTTTTGGTGTTAAGGGGGGGGGGGGTCGGACCCCGTGAACTCTCCCCCCCCCCCCAAACTACCAAATCTGCCATGTTGGGATATAGGACCATTGTGTTGCCTATCGGTACCGTTAAAATCCAAACTTGCTTCTATATTGGCTCTTATGGAAGTTTCCGTTCTGATTATTGTATTATTCTGTGATAAAAGCTCGGTCGCCAGATTGCACGAGCCGCCACTGATCATCAATGGATGCGTCATCAGTCCATACTATGCAACAACACTTTGCACTCAATGTGTAATTAATTGTAAAAAAGCAGAGCGTAGTATACGGCATTGCGAACGCGGTGGGGAGGGGCGGGGCATGCGCAATGCGCATGCGTGGTACGGTGCGGGGTGCGGAATGAAACGTCCTCGTAGGTCGAAGCGGAGACACATGCAGAGATGCAGAGATGCAGAGAAGGAGAACTCTTTGCCTGCCAGCAACGGGTAGGAGCTCGAACCTGGAACGGACCGCGAGTAGTGCAACTTGACTGACCGGCGGCGATTCAGCCATCCACCAGGCAACCGAATCGACCGAACCAACCAACCTAACCAACCAACCAACCAAACCAACCTACCATCCAGTCCGATCAGGCAATCGGATTGCTTGGTTCGATTCGTGGAGTGCCGCTCGCGCGCGCGTTGGCCGCCTCACACTGGGTCGAAACTCCATTTTTCCTGGACTTAAATTCTCGAATTTGAATCGAGAGTTTGAAAAATGAATAGCCAAATGATCAAAAATTTGGGCAAAATCGTTCATATTAGAGCGAAAAATTAGGCAAATATTATGGTTTTTGCGAGAAAGTATGAGCACTTAAATGTTTGTGGATGCAAAAGAGCTACAACTTTTTTTCATGTCTGGAAAAAGCCTTTTTTAGATCCAGTGAGCGCCTCCTTGTGACACGGAGCCCATGTGCCCCGATGATGTCAATTCTGACCGTATCTAGTGACTTTCTTCGCAAGACGATGGTGGAAAAATCGTCACGTCCGGCAACATTGATGTGCTCATGCCCATGTCAGTCTTAACGCCCAAACTTGATCCGTTTGGCTTTCTCCCGTTGCCCTGTCTCTTCCAACCTCCCCCCCCCCCCCGTGTATCTCCGCTCAGCCCTCGTGGACCCCATCTTCCCGACTTGTCGCGGTCGGCGCAACGTGCCCCCCCCCCCGCCCCGCCCCCCAATCCCCCCGAATTCGTCCGTCCTTAGCGGCAGCGGCCTCGTGTAGGCGACCGGCGACCCGAGTTCCAAGTTCTCGTTATGAATTCACTTTCCAAAGTAGGCGGTTGTGGTGCGCCTGTGCGGTGTGGTGTGTGGTGTAGTCGTGTAGTGCATCCGCCGCCTAAGACTACCTCGGTGATGTCAAATGGGCAAACATCATGGAAAAAATCCCCGGGCGACAACCTCCTCGAACAAAATCAAAGCGAAATTTCAAGTCGATTTTGAATGGAACAATGTTCACCGTACTCAACAGTAGGCGACTGTTGGTTGCTGTTTTGTTGAGCTCCGAACAAAAACGAACACATTTGACTTGTCTCGTTTCCATAACACGGGAAGCATAGTCTTTGCCGGGGTCTTTTCGTTTCTGTATCGCTCTGAACTTTCATAATCCTCGGATGACTTCCCGAGGCGCCGAAACGACAGAAGGTGAAGGGAAAGAGCTAGTGAAGTTAAAGACAAGTCAAGAGGTAGCTCATACTACGAAGGAGTCTCTGTTTTAAACCTTAATAAAATGATCGATTTTTTTTCAAACACTCTGCATCTCCTTAGAGCCCCCCCCCCCCCCGGGGGGATTGTAGTCTAAATTTGCTTAAATTACGAGTGCCAAATTTCACGAGCCACCGCCGCTGGGAAACCTTGCCGGTGCTATATTTCGAAAAAGGATCGACCCTAAATCCAGGAGTCCAGGACTCGAGTAGTATATTGATTGATCGAACTATTCATCAAATCGGTGCGTCTTGAGAACGTGCGATCTAAGATGATCCTTCCAGTGTTGCCGTTTTGCGAGATTTCCTCCTATTCTTTCTATTGAACTCATTGTAAAATAATAACTGTCGAATTTTATGCCAAATTAGGCAACACTGGTTGATCCTTCCGTAGAATGATATGGCAACAAGGCTTCTTACTCGGCACTTCGTTCGTCTTCGATCTTCCCTAGCTCCAATCAGCTTTAATCGTTTTACTCTCCCTCCCTTCCCCCGCATCCGTTTGCCACCTACCCTACCCTGCCTGGAGTGAATCTCTTTTCTCCTCCCCCGCCCCCTAGGATTCTTCCTTTACTCACCGCATCTCCTTTTTTTTCAGAGCCAGCTGATCCGGCTTCCTATCATTCTGTATCCCTTTACTCTTTACATTCTGCTCTGATTTGAGAGGTGATGGTATGGACGTCAGTGGTGCTTCCACGAAGAAAATGAAAGTACTTGATGAGCTGACAGCAACGTTGCCTTTGATCTCCCCCTCCCCCTCAAGTGTCCCTGTTTTTGGAGTTACTCTCGAGTCAAGTTACTTTGAGACGTCACAAAGCGGGATTCCCATTTAAAACTTCAAATTTTGCGCCAAAATCACATCTCCGTATCTTTGAAACCTGGTGAGGAATCAAAGGCATCCTTATTTTCAGCTCACCGAGTACTTTCATTGGCTGACTAAGAAACATACAAATTCAGGCTCAGGCCCTTGCAACTGCTCTGTTGTATCTAGCTGAACATCCTCCAATGCTAACCTTAAGGGCCACTCATTCCGATTCGTCCAAGGTCACGTGATTCTGATAGAATTTAGACGAATAGCGTTGCTTTCATTGACTCTTACGGGGGTCTCTCCGACTACGAATTTAAAAGCGCGAATTGACTGCTTCAGCCAATGGGTTTCTCTGTTGTCGATACATCCGACTCAACCTATCTACTTCAAGGCAGCTCATTGTCTCAATTAGTTTATTCGCGCTTTTAAATTCGCAGGTGGAGAGACCCCTTTAATCGGAGAGATTCATAGAACTCGTCATACAACAGCCTCCTCATCGAGTATCACTGGCGGCTCCTCCAATATTTAAATCTGTGTAAAAGTATTGCTATTTTGGAGATTCAATTGACTTCCTAGAATCGATTCTTTTCCATCAATTGATGCACGGAAAGAAATTGATACATCGTAATTCCTGAATCACCACTGTTGGGTGTGTGTTTGTGCGTGTGAGACTGTTAGAGTGAGAGAGAGGCACGTCGCGTCGCGTCGGCGGAAAATACGGAGGTCGATTACCGACTAGGGCCGGTATGAAGGTGGATCATCGATGCAGGGGGTGAGGAGGGCGGAGAAGGTAGGACTGTGACTATGCTCTGACTTTCAGTGGGAGGAAGACGTGGCAGATGGAACTTTGTACGTAGTGTACAGGGTGTCCCAGACTTGACCGCCGCGCAACACTCGTATACCTCACTTTTGACCAGGGCTGCCGTTTTGCGTATAATCAATGCTGTTTTTCTATTCACCGGTGATTCCACCGGTTGAGAAAAGATTACACAGTTCAGTTCAGTGTATGACTGGAATGCACGAAAATACTCTGATCTGTAATCTTTCGTTAATCGGCGGAAACTCCGTTGATTAATGAAAATATCCGCAAGTTTTTTAAAGTCATCGACGACTCCACCGATTGAGAAAAGATTACAGATGCGAGTATTTTAGTTCATTACAGTCATGCACTGAACTGAACTGTGTAATCTTTTCTCAACCAGTGGAATCATCGGTGAATAGAAAAATAGCATTGATTATACGGAAAACGGCAGCCCTGCTTTTGACTCTGATTGGGAGTCTTCTCGCTGAACGTTTAATTAGAAATGCGAAAGCCTTGGGGACGGTTAAGGTGATTCCAGGCGAAACTTTTCCAAATTTCAATCCGATGGATAGCGCCACTAGTCGCTTCTCGGAAAAGTCTTGTTTTTAGAGTTTTAAACTGAAACCATAGATAAAACTCAAAATCCAATAACGTCAGCACCTGCAAATTTTTTTTATGGTTATTTGAACCCAAAACGAGCAAAATTAAAGCCGTAAATTATGAAAACCATTTTGCCATAAGCTTAGTGAGTGAGAGTGAGTGCGAGTGATACTACATCTATCTGCCTCACTCGCACTCATGGAGGCTTATGGGAATTTTCGTATTTCATAATTTCCGGCTTTATTTTTGAGTGTTTCAGCTTGAAAATTTAGGGGAATCTTTCTGAAGTATGCTCGCAGGTGCTGACGTTCCTCAAATGTGTGTTTTTTTGCGTGAATTTGTCAATTTTAGCCAAAAACAGTTGACTTTTTGGGCAGTGCTATGTGGTGTACGCGGTTGACACTAATCGACCCTGGAATCATCTTAATAATCGCCCGCTAAAACACTCAAAGCAATTGATAGTGTTGACTGAATATTTGCGGGCCGCGAACCCTTTAAAGATCGCCATTCAACAACTCAATTGAACCTTGTGTCGTAACTTTGAAAGATCTTGGCCGCGTGATGCCCGATTATCCGGTCCCTGAAACCTGCCCGACGAGTAAAATTCTCAACAACGTAAAGTTTTTTCCGGCAAAAGTTCGTTTAGGTCCCTTAAAAATCCCTCTTAAACTTGTCATGAAAATTGTGCCAGGCTACTAATGGAGATCCAGTGGCGTAGCGTGCACTTTGGCAACGTTGCATTGTGTCCATTTAAACCCATGTAAAAGGTCGAATGCGAAGGTGTTCACCGAACATCCGATACTTCGATCTCTTTCATGGGTTCAAATGGACGAACTGCAACGTTGCCATTTTGCACGCTGCGCCACTGCGAAGATCAAGTTCCCAAGCCACATCTCGTCACGTTTGGTTGAACAATTTAGACGCTTTACATCGAAAAATAGTGACACTCGTTTAATTCCTTTGAGGCTTTAGCGTGGGGGACGCCCAGCTTTTTTGGGGAAATGCTTCGCGGAGGAAAAGTATTTTAATCTCTAGAATGCATGGAAAAAATACTGTCTTGGAGTTTTTAGTCGCCCCCGTTTAAGGACTCCAGGCCAATTTAATTGCGTCGTGGTTAACGGCGTTTTATGTCAGGGCCAAAATTTAAAGTCCGCGGTAACGCGTGAAAGTCATGGGATCGTTGAGACACCCTTTACGTAGTAAGCAGAGCAGGGAGTATCGAATGCTTCGGCGTCACATTGATCCCTTCCCACCCCACAGCCCCAATATTGTAAGCTTGAAATTATGAATGAGCTCGACGTTTTCTTAACCACCGCCTCCCTTCCCCCCTCCCCCCTCCTCTTGTGCGCGTTCACCCCTTCCTCTTTTCCCAGCCCCCGCAGTGTCTCTTCCGCTCTGCCTCTGCCTCTGCCTCCACTCCGCAACCTTATCATCCCGCCCACGCACGCCTCCTAATTCGATTCTTCTCACAGCACAGTTACTGTTACAACTACTCTCTTTCACCGCCAATTGGTCATCCTTGGGTTCCGTGGACTTCTCTCCCTCCCCCTCTCTCTCTCTCCCTCCCCTCTCTCTCTCTCCCTCTCCCCCCTCTCTCTCTCCCTCCCCCCCCTCTCTCTCTCTCTCTCCAGCTCCCTCTCTCGTTCCCTGACAACCGTAGAAGGTGAGAACCTTGATTTTTGAACTTCAAAATTCTCTTCTCCTTGTGTGACCTTGTTGAGCCCCGTACGTTACAGGAATAAGACGAGAAAGTGCAGACCCTCCCCCTCCCTCCTCTCGCCAGTAAAAACCACCATCGAGGCGTTTGTAGGTGTTTGAATTTAACGAAAAATGCGATGAATTGAATTATACTCTCATCAATGAATTCTAGGTTAAGTTCTGAATTATACTCATCGATGAATTCTAGGTTAAGTTCTCTAAATTAATGGAGCTGTTGCAAACTATTGCTACAGGCTTATTAATAGTTGATGAAGGGGTAATACCCTGGAAAATTAAAGATTAGCGCACTAAAAAATCACGAAATCCACTCCTAAACTCACAAAATGCTTTTATACGCGAGACCGTAATGGCGGCCGGGGCCGCGGTTTTCATTGAGGTTCCCTATATTCAATCAGCGCCATCTACACGAGTTGTTCTCGCAACACCACACAAGAAGAAGAAGAAGCATACAATTGCCATAAGGAAACCGCGGCCTCGGCCGCCATTACGGTCTCGCACTTAAAAGTATTTTGTGAGTTTAGGAGTGGATTTCGTGATTTTTTAGTGCGCTAATCGTTATTTCTATAGGGTAGTACCCCATAATCAACTATTAATAAGCCTGTAGCAAAAGTTTGCAACAGCTCCATTCTGAATCCTCGCGGATTCAACATAACAAGTCAACACCCTTCTGATGTCGCAGGGTATTGAGTTGAATGGTGAGCACCCTCCTCTTCACTCCCCCCTCCCTCCAGTGTTTCCCGAATGTCACCGTCCAACACCCTGCGACATCACAAGGGTGTTGTGCTCCGTCTCTATTTGTCTTTGGTTCTTTCTCTCTATAAATTGTTGTTTTTACACTAATAATCTTTCATCCATCAACTGACAAGTCGATACAATTGTAAACATTTCCGATTGACGCACTGGAATAACAACATACGTACAGTTCCAGAAAAGCTATTTGGTTAGTTTTTTTTGTTCTGTATTCAAAAATAATATTGGCCTATAATGCTGTCTCATCAGAATACCTACACGCACAACATAACTTCCGAGACCGGCAGGTTTTTGTCGTGTGATCCAGTCTCCAAAATAACCAGGAATTCATTTTTCTCTCTCTTTGCCCATTTGAAGGCATGTGTTAGAGAAGGACAAAGAGAAGGGCTGTCACGTGACGTCAGCTTCTCTCTCTGTCCTTCTCTATCACGTATAGTCAAATGGACAAAGAGAAAGATAAATTCCTGGCTACGGCTAATTCATAAACCGGAAACGAGGAGGTTTTAGGAATAGATGTACGACTTCTTCGGCATCTGTGCTGTGGAGAACCGCGGAGATCCGCTCCGAGAGAAAGAAGGAAAGAGCGAGAGAGTGTGAGTGTGAGTGTGAGTGGGATAGGGTCAGTGAGGGGGCGTAGGAGGATGGAGGAGATGAGCTTGAGGAACACGGTCGTTCTCCCTCTCGTCTCCATCTTTTGTCAATTGTTTGTTTTTAGGAAGGTCTCCCTCTCCCTCCCCCTCCCTTCCAAGCATCCTTTTCCTTTTTTTTCAATCCATTGCTTTGCCTCAAACCCTTGTCGTGCAGCCACGGATTCTGCGGTAAGGGATGTTGGATGTTGTCGGGGTCGGGGACTCGGGGAGGAGTTGCACGATGTTTCCGGGGCAAGGTTGCGCTTAATCGTTTTCGCTTTGGGTTTCGGAGAGAAAAGTGAATGAATGGGAAAGGAAAGGATGGCTCATCAGAAATTGGAGCACGGTTTTTTGGGATCCACTCTTTTGGTCTGATTCTCACTCTTTGTGAAACCGGTGTCGTGTAACTTTTCGGGTGGCGGTGCGCGGGAGGGACTTCCGCTTCGATTTAAACGCGCCAAATTTTGGAAGCGTGAAACCCGGAAGGATTAGAGATGCCACGTTCTTTAAGTTCTAGCTCGTTCCTCGATTTTTCCTCGAATCGTCCTTGACTTGAAGTGCTTTTTGAAGTACATGGAATATGAGGAACAGCTGTAGGAATATTTAAAAAGGATTGAGGTAAATGAGGAAAAGTGATTATTGGATTTTGGAACTAACGAAATACATTAAGAAAAGGTGGAAGGTTAAATGGATAGAAATGTGATGAATAGTTATTGAGGAATTTAAGAATTGAGGTTGCGGGAATTGTCAGGATCTGGTGGAAATCTCAAGGCTGGTCCGGACTAGCATAGGTCCTATCAATTTAATGTTTTTCAAATCTTCTACCGCAGTCTGTCCCCATATCCTTGATGAAGAAGGTTGCCTCAAGGAAGCTGCTTACTTTTTGTTTGAGAAGTTTGGTCAGCACTCACCGGCGAGATAACTCGTAGATGAGTGACAGTGGCGTAGACAGGAATTTTTCTAGGGGGGGGGGGAGGTTCCGGGTCCGAAATTGTCAAGGGGGGGGGTCTTAAGATACTAATTTGGTCAAATTTGCCTGAAAACTCGAAAAATTACCTCTTTTTAGGGCAAATTTTGGTGTCGGGGGGGGGGGGGTCCAGTGCCCCTGGAACCTCCCCCCCCCCCCCCCCCCCCCCGGCTACGCCACTGATGAGTGAAGAAAGTCGTCTGAGCAGTCCAATTGAAAGTGTACTCGCATTGATCACAGAATCGTAAGAGGGTCGCGAAGAGAAATATTCTCAAACACCGAAGAGACCATAAAATGGTCCAAAGAGTCACAAATTGCAAAAAAGGGAGGAAAAGGGAGAGACAGGCACCTAACCCACCGGTTGTTTATGGAATTGCAATAAACGACTCAAGCAGACAGAGATCGTCAAATAAATTCGTTGCAAGCCTATAATATATCATCAAGATTTTCAGCCAGTTCCGTCGTGGGCTCACGGATGCTGGGCCGCTCCAGCATTTTCTCATAAGCTGGATATTTTTGCGTCTTGGCGCACCGCGGCACCGTGGGAAGAAGATGATCGATGGAGACCAAAAACCGACAAGTCCAAAATCACTTTTAATACTTGTTCAAAAGCTTTTGCTGATTTATTTGCGATGAAATCTGTCATTCCTGCTAATGAGGCTCTTGCAAACTTTTGCTGTGAGCAAATTAATGGTCCCCATCTGACGTAAGAACCAGCGACAATTGCATTAGAAAAGTCTAAAATTCAGCAGTAAACTCACAAAACTGCTATATCAGCAAGATCGTAATGACGGTTCAACGGAAGTATGATGGGAGATTGCCGTCTAATTTGTCCTTTTCTCTGCGTAAACATAGAGATATGTCTCAATTTAGGTAGGAATCTCCCATGATAAGTATGCGCTCCTCCGCCATTAAACCCCATTTTGAGAGTAACTTTTAGAGAATCTTAATACTCATCGTCATTTTTACAGGTTTTTTATGCAAGAAGCAATTCTTCAATCACCTGTAGCAAAAGTTTGCAAGAGCCCCACTGTGCGGTGTGACGTTTCTCAAGGATGACACGACGTCGAGACACGACGTTACGATGAACATGTTGCAAGCAAGCGAGGAAGAGCGTCTCGCTATTTTAGGACTTAAAAAAAAAAGGAAAAAAAATAACAGGAGGAGCCGGCCAATGGCGTTAGCGATAGCAGAGATGCGAGTGAACCCGAGCTTTTCAACTCCACTCCTTCACTCATACGTACACACTTGTACTTACACACTCTTGCACTTACACAGTGACAATTTCTCGCTCTCACGCATTGTCGCACGGTGGACAAGAACTTAAAGTTTTGGGACCTTGCAAACGGGTAACTTTGAACGACTGTCTAACTTTGAACCCATTGCTCAACTTTTATTTTGTGTATTAGTGCTACTCAATGTGTTAAGACTCAAAGCATGTGCGCACTGCGCCGCCCTAAAATACTCGAAGAAACATCGGAAAATACTCATAACCTAAAAAATCTACCGGATCGGCTATGATGGATGTGCAACAGATCGCCAATCTGGATAAAGGACTTTCGTACGAGCTCGTTCCTGACAGGGGCGCTGATTTACCATTACGCAAAATACACAACTACGTGGAGCCTCAGACCTAAGGGGCAGTGGCGTAGCCAGGAATTTTTCTAGTGGGGGGGGGGTCCGGGGTCCAAAAATTGTCATGGGGGGGGGATCCAAAGATACTAATTTGGTAAAATTTGTCTGAAAACGCAAAAAATGACCTTTTTTTAGGACAAATTTTGGTGTCATGGGGGGAGGTCCAGACCCCCTAGACCCCCCCCCCTCTTGGCTACGCCACTGCTAAGGGGCCTCACCTCACGAAGTGAGGAAGGAGAGAAGTATAAGAGAATCGGAGAGAAAAAGTGAGAAAAAGAGAGAAAAATAGAGAAACAGGAAGAAAAATAGAGATAGTGAGAAATAAAGAGGAAAAGAGAAATAGAGAGAAAATCAGAGAAAAAGAGGGAAATAGAGTGAAAAAAGGAGAAAAGCAGAGAAATAGAGTGAAAAAAAGAGAATAAGAAGACAAGGAGAGGAAAAGAGAGAGAGAAACAGAGAGAGAAGGAGAGAAAAAAGAGAAAAAGAGGGAGAGAAAGAGAAGAAAAGTGAGAAACAGGATAATATAAAAGGCAAAAGGATAAAATACTATCAACTTATCCGCTAAAAAACGCAGTTTAAAACTGAATTTCAATGCCCTCTTTTTTAAAAAAAAAAAAATTAGGGGGGAGAACCCCGAAACAGTCCTTCTTTCTGGTGGATGCCCTCAGGCCCCCAGCCAGGCATCCTTCCCTTTGTCTTGGGGGCCTCAAATTCAAAATTGCGTAGGGCCTCAAGAGTTGTAAATCCGGCCCTGGCTCCTGATCCTCGTCCACGAAAAAGGTGATTTGATCCAGTGTGTGTTGTTACGCACACAGCTCACCAGCAACGCACCCAAGCCATCACGAAGCGTATTGCGCTGTCTAGTATGTAGCACCCTGTCAAGACGCTCACTTGTAAGATTCACAAATTCATTGACGTTAAAATTTTGTGTAGGCTGTGCCTCGTTTTCATTCTATCTTAAAAGTCGTTGTGAGGAGGCATTGCGGGCAGAGCTGCCGATTTGCGTAGATTTAATGGCATTTTTTAAATTCACCGATGATTCCACCGGTTGAGTAAAGATTACATAGTTCAATTCAGTGTATGACTGTAATGCACGAAAATACTCTGATCTGTAATCTTTTCTCAGTCGGTAGAAATGCCGTGAATTAATTAAAATATACCAGTTGAGAAAAGATAAATTACGCTAGTATTTTCGTGAATTGCAGCCATACACTGAACTAAACTTTGTAGTCTTTTCTCAATCGGTGGAATCTTCGGTGAATTTCGAAATGCCATTAAATCTACGCAAATCGGCAGCTCTGATTGCGGGGGATCGACCGGTGAGTTGTGAGAGGGCCCGGGGGGGGGGGGGGGGGGGCAGTTACCACTCACGCTCTATCAACGTTGCCGCCTATAAAGCCCACAACATCCCGCTCGTCGGCTGTTCGTTCCAGCGCAGCGATTCCTCGCTGTGTGACATTGCTTATGGTGGGAGGGATGGCTGGAAGGGTGGGGAGGGGCTTATGGTCGAGCTATGACGCTGCTAGGCTGAAATTGATTTCGGCATGTAATTTCATTCGCGCACTTAATTTAGTTGTAATCTGTAACGTACTAGGTCTGCCGGACTATTTAGATTTCGGACTCAGAAAGGATGAACGTTAGAAAAACCACAGCTTTTTCTCCGAGCAAGTAAACTCATTAGCAGATAAGCGGGAAAACACATAAAATGCGAAGTTACCAGGAAAAACTTGGATACTCTGTAGGTGGGCCTGAGGGACCCTGGAACTTCATGAGTTCATGGAACTTGACTTTTGAAGTTTATATTGTTTAGGAGTGAACGAGATTGACAATTATCACACTTATCGCATATTTTTTTTTTTTTTTTTTTTAGAGGAAATTCCCGTGTAATCTGAGGACGAGAACTAAAAGTTTGAATACGCTCACGCTGAGTCTAGAAAAAATTTAGACATTGGCAGATCCAGCCCTCGTGAACGGGAGTGGGGCTTAGCATTTTCGCCCTCAGGCGACCCCCTTTCTCTCTTTCCCCCCTTTCTCCTCCCTCTTTTCCCCCTTTTGGGCCGAACCGGGGGGAGGCGATCTCCCCCCCCCGTATCTGCCAATGAACTTAGGGTGTAGTTAGTTACCGGGAATTTTGGAAAGCAACAAATAATAATTGACTACTCAAGTCATCGCAGTATTCGCAGTACACATCTTAATTAATCAATATAACATTAATTGAGTGTCCCTTGGTTGTTCCAAAAATGATTTCAGCTCTGGCTTTCGTGAAAACATCAGCTTTTTTTTTTTTTCTTCTTTTTTTTTTTTTTTCTTTTCTTTCACCCCCCCCCCCCCCTTCTCTTCTTCTTTTATTGAAGGGCCTGTGCGCCGTTGGCGTTATCCGCCGAAGCTTGTGTTTTCATGAAATCCGTAAAACTGTTAAATCTAATCCTTTTGACCGGGCTTGACAGTCCTTCGGTTTTCATGGAAACATCAGCTATGTATAACGCCATTAACCATGCTGTTGTGCACCGTTGGCGCCACGAATCTGATTTTTTCACGAAAGCCGTAAAATTGTGAAATTCCAACAATTTGATTGTGTTGAGTGCCGTTGGTGGTATATGAAGCTCATGTTTTATCGAACGCCGTAAAACTGTCCAAGCCAATCTTTGCTGGAGTTTCCTGAATCGGACGTAATTGTTTGATTCAGGAAGGCTGAATTCTGCTTGTATATTTAGTAGGATGACTCGGATGACACGATTAATCGATTATTTACGCTGATCACCTCCAGTGATAAAAATTGCGAGATAAGCCGTGAGCTTGATTCTCAATGCATCTCCACCAGATTTATAGTCCGCCGCGCGCACGCGTGTGGGAGATTGCTCGATTGAGATTGAGGCCCGAACCACCACCGGACCGGGCGTAGAGCTGAGCGCGTGAATGAAAAATGAAATGGTGAATGAGCACGGTTACAATTGCGAGTAATGATAAAAAATGGTGACTAGACTCGAGTTTCATTGATGATAGACGAGTGCCGCATGCCGGTGTTCTATACCCGGTATACCTACTCACTTTACTCGACTCGCGGCCCGCGGCCGCGACCGCGCAAGGCATGTTGAGGAGTTGAGTAAGAGAAGGCGCAGGTCTCTCTGCTGAGTCGCGGGACGCATCGGTCCATCGGGGTTGCCGCTTTGCTAGGATTTTATGAAATTTACGGTATTCAACGGTGACTTTGCCGATGTACGATTAGATTCAACAGCTCAATTGAGTAGTTTACCACCATTGAAATGCTCTGATATCTCGTCGTTTTCTTTCTTGTTGGAATCAACATTAAATCTGGGATCTTCGTTTAATTCATTCAAAACGGCAACCATGGGTACAGTGGTGTGGTGGGGCTGACTATGCTGAATGGTGCAGTGAAAGCAGGCGACAGGGTTGTCAGATTGTTATCGACCGTTTTAATGAATCAATTTATCGATCGATCGATCGGATCTATAGTATAAAAAGACTAGGGGCTGTACAAACAAAATCTGATCTCATATAATTCAAATTGGAATTTTTTACTTTAAAATTTGGATTTTTTTATTTTTAACTTTTCAGCGATTCCCAAGTTCGGATGTAACTACTTGCCTGCCAGCCTCTTTGTAATATAGTAAAGTACAAAATTCTCAGTTTCGAAGTCAAAAATACAATTTTAATAATCATATGCAACGGATGCTATATTTTTACCCGAAATGACGTTCTTGGCAATGGGGCAGTTGCAAGGGTCTGAAATGTTGTGTTTCTTACATAGAAAATAATAGTAAGCTGAGAACAATGGTGCCTTTGGTTTTTTCCTAAGTGTCTTGATTTTGGAGATAAACACGTGTAAAGTTGCAAAAATTCGTGTGTGTAGTGACGTCACTACGCGGAATTCCCATGTAAAACAATGTATTTTGGGCCAAATTATCATCTCCGATACAATGGGAATTAATTAGAAACCAAAGTCATCTTTGTTCTCAGCTCATAAAATACTTCTATTTTCTTCATAAAAAACACAACATTTCAGACCCTTGTAACTGCCCCATTAATAGACGTATTTCTAGGTTAGATTTGTCCTGTTAGTATACGTGAGTTGCAATTAAAAAACAGCCGGCTTGGTCAACTTTCATAAGAGTGGAAATAAAATACGACCTCTGATTGGCCGATGAGTGGTGAGCCCGTGTCCAAACTTTTTCGGCGTTCTGAAAATTAACACGGAGTCTTACCATTGACCGAAAGGGAAAAAAACATATCAACATCCAGCTTTAAGTCCCGCAGCTGGTTTTCCTTTCACTGATTTTTGGCTCTCTCTCTTTCTCCCGAGGTTATGGACAGGGCTACGGACCCGAGCATTTGAACAACGGGTCCGGGTCCGGGTCCAAGAGAAAATGAATCCGCAGGGTCTGGGTTCGGGTCCGGTCCAAAAAGAAGCGAGTCCTCAGGGTCCGGGTCCAGGTCCGGGTCCATTACAATTTTTTGGACCCGGTCCAGGGTCCGGAACCGGTTCTGGACCGGTTCTCGAAGGGTCCAAGTAATTAGTCGATAGATTTGGGCTTATTCATAGTTGAACTTTTTTATGCAGAAAGGGACACATTTTTCTGTTTACGCAAAAGGGAACTAATGAACAAGACAAGAAACTCATAGCAGTTGGTTATCTTCTTTATAAAGTCATCCAAACAATGATCTGGCAAATAGCAAAGGACAGAGCTAATTAAATGATAAAATAGCAACGGGGTTTTGTTTCCTTTTCTTCCTTTTTTTTCTTTCCTTTTCATTTCTTTTCCTCTCTTATTTCTTGCTTTCTTTTTCCTCTTTTTTTCTCTTTATCCTTCTTTTTTACCTCTAATTTATCCTTTTTTCATATGCACACTGAACCCGCTGAGGACCGGTCCTGGCGGGTTCTGAATGAACCCGTCCGAAGGGTCCGGTTCAGGGTCCAGAAATGAAGACATTTTCGGTCCGGGTTCGAGTCTGGGTCCAGAAGAGAAAAAAAAAATCGGTCCGGATCCGGGTCCAGGTCCAAGCAAAAAAAGGGGTTATGGATTCACGGTTTCGAGGAATTCCACCGCTCATTTTTCTCAGGAAATCAATTCTCTTGCTCGTCATTTTAAGGTCGGCGGAGATGAATCTATCAATGGCGGTCGGCTCCTATTTATCAGAGATCACAGGCTTTAAAGGAAAAAATAAAATAAATTCAAATGTCTGTAAGTGAGGAGGTAATTATTCTGCTCGGAACCATACAACGAGTCGCCCTTATATATTATACAAAGAAAAGGATGCTGTAACTATCTCATGAAAAATCTCTGTAAAGAATTTTAATGAGGATCTATTCCCGCGCTCCTCCCTGCTCTGTTCTCGGCCCTACTCCCATTCCTTCTCCTTCCCACTTCTTCTTTCTTGTCTCTCTCTCTCTCTCTCTCTCTCTCTCTCTCTCTCTCACTATTCCCAACTCGGAAAAGTAACTTGGATGACCGCCACAGATATCGATCGAGGTTACGACTGACTGTTCTATATTATTATGTGGCTTTATCGTGTCGAATACCTATCTCTAGACATTTGGTTAAGGACACATTTGCAGTAAGGACTCCTCAAGAAAATGTCAGATTCCATGCCAGTATTTCGGGCAATGGCGTAACTACCGCTCTATCGTCGGACACTGAGAAAACTTGTTCTGGGCCCAATAAATGTATGGGGTCGTACCTAAAAATTGGCGATTCTAACCTCACATTTGTTTAACGGAACATCGGAATGTTGGGAGCGCTCCCAACTTTACGTTACTTGGGGCGGGTCTAGAGCCTCTCTAACCCACCCTAAGTGCTATTTTGAGGTTAGTTTTTTGGTTTCGCCATTTTTAAACGGTCCGATGCGGTCCGTTGGCTGGTGGCCGATGCTTGTTGAAGTACTTAGGGCGGACTTGGGGCGGAGGACCGTGTGTACCGTATATTTTTATTGGGCCCACCAGGCTGATTCTCCCTATTTGGACGAGACGAGACGAGATAGGAAGTAACGATGAATCCCATTGGTTTAAACGGCGTCACGTGACAGATTTGAAGTCATTAATGATCCGCGGTGACAAGCTCCGAGTCATGATTTTGAAATTCATGACTCGGAGCTTGTCATCGTGGATCATCAATGACTTCGAATCTGTCACGTGACGCCGTTTAAACCAATGGGATTCATCGTTACTTCATCTCGTCTCGTCTCGTCCAAATAGTGAGAATCAGCCTGCAGGTGTCCGGTGACTGTAACCAGAAATCCAGATACAGCTACCGGAATGTCCGGTCATGTAAGTATTTAACAGAGGTTTTGTTACGGCAACAGGAAATTTCTCTCAGTGGAGACTGTTAAAAAGTGGTCCGAAACAAGTGGAAAAACGTCACCAAAATCATCGTTTTTGACCTGCGTTTAGCATAATTTTAAACTTTCAGTGAGGTTTCTGGGTTTATATTACCCGTTCAGAGTGTTCTGTGTGATTAAAATTGATCTCAAAAGTCAACAAACTATAAATTAATAAGAAACTTACTCTTTGATTTTTTGCCACTTTTTGACGATCTCAAACCGTGGGTGGTGGCAGTGGCGATTTGTCGCGGCGTTGCGTGTGTAGTCTGGTAACGCTGATTGTCCATTTATACGCATGAAAAGAGGTCGAACTTCTGGAGGTGCACAGTGCACTCCTGCAAATCGATATTTTACATGGGTTTAAACAGGCGAAATACAGCGTTGCCAAACCACAAGCCAAGCCACTGTCCGGTGGTAATTTATTCCATCTTCCTTTTTGACAACTCCTGAAGGAGCGTGATCCCGACGTAAGATCAAAAATTATGCTCGGAAATCCTGATTTTCAGTCAACGTGTCATTCAATTTTTATTTTTTTTCCCGGTTCTTTTTAGGACACTGCTCTTTCGACTCAGCAAAGTTATTTATTTCTGATTTTTGTCCTCTTTTGTTTCAGGTAAATGAACCAATGTGATGCAGCTTTATAGCTCGTTCTCGTTAAAATGGTTGCATCTCTTACAAGCCGTAAGGTATTTATTAACATCCTTCATTCTCTCTATAACTCATTGTTAAGTCATTGATATCAAAAGTTTGTATCAATTACGCCTTTGGTTGTTACGATCTCATATAAGATGATTTACATAAGGTTTTTTTCCAGTTTCGTCACCAAGATGTCTTGAATTTTATTTTCAAAAATTCGACACCCTCAACCCTTTCGCACATAATTTTTAAAAAAGTGTCACTGTAAATCTGTAACCTATTCCACCAAAAAGAACGAACTTTTCTCTTATAATTACATGTGTGAGTAAATTTTTTCGAATTTCCATAAGGTTCTATGTAAAATGTCGTCCGTTATATGGGACACTGTGAGCGAAAGGGTTAAGTAATTTGTTAACTGCGCGTTTGCTGACAGCCTGGTTCTCTATCTCATCGTATTCGAATAGAGGGTAGAACGTATATACTTCATTTCCTGAAAACGTTTCAACGAAGCGCTTCTCTTAGTTGTTTGACCCCTCAATTTCTTTTTAGATGTTATCGAAGCTGCAGTTTCTTTCTTTTTTTAAGCGTGCCCATGGAACATGGCACGCTTATTCCGATCGTTTTGCTGCTAACAATATAATACAATGTATACAATGTAATAAGGCAGCCTATGCTTTCCACGTGTATTCCTATGCTGAGTGGCCTAAAGTTGAAAATCGGCTGTTTTTGAATTTTGTGATTTTTTCCTGTCGTGTCTGTTGCGTTTTGAGGATTGCAATGGTACAATTATGAAATCGTACCTTCTAAAGTTTGCAGCAAAAATAGTTGGATTTATTTTAATGCTTTAGTTTTTTTATAATTCCAATTAAACGACGGACTCACCACTTTTGAGGGGTAAGTGCAGTGCGGTGAGGTAATATTTTGCGTTTTATGTTGCCAACTTTGTTGTAATTTTACTCAGCTGTGTTGGTTTTACGATGAATAAATTTTTGTTTGTTTTTATGATTAATTTGTGATGTTGGACATTGTTTTTGGGTTATTTTATAACGTTTATTGAATATATAATTGATTTTAAAGTACATTCGGGGTTTTTCCGTACGGGCGGCCAATAACGAGTCGTTGTGTGATTTTTTTTTTATTTATTATTGTTTTGCAGCCGGTGATTGTTTGGCTGCATTGGCTGCACTGCGGCTCACCTGTTCACTAATTTGATAATCTTTCTCTGTGAATGTCTAGAGTCAGCTGATATTTTCGAATAGAAGGCGCGAAATAAAACCGATACAGATCATGGTTTTACTTATAGGATACCTTCTCACAAAAGTAAAGCTTCAAGAAGAACCCGCTAGACAGCGCGGAATGAAGTAGTCACGTTTCTTTGCCTTTATTTGATCAGCTGATAAATGATTTTTTTTTTTTTTTTTTTTTTTAGCGCAATTTTTAACATTCAATCTTTTATGGGTTGAAAATGGATCTCATTAAAATAAACAAATTAGATCAGTATTCTTTTAATTTTTTAGTTTCGGGAATTGTTACAACATAAACGCCTGTTCGAAAGTGTAAGCGAAGTTATGGTTTTTGTATTATTTTTTTAGAGGACGAGACAGGTTCAATTAATGGTATTTGTTTTGATGAAAAGGGGTCCATCCAGCTACCATTAGGAGTGCCCCCCCCCCCTCAAAAATGGATGAAACTTTCAGGGATGATAGAGCTAAGCATCATCTTTCAGAATATCTGCAGTTTTTTGAATTTGGTCAACTGGGAGCGGGAGTGCAGGGGGTCAAAGTCAAAACCTCCAATGCTCCATAACTTTTGAACGAAAATAGATATTGACGAGAAATTTGCACCAAAAGATGCGTATTTTAAAGATTTTTTGCATTTTGTTTTACTTTTGAAGTTTCCAAAAATCCGTTTTTTGAGTTTGAAAAATAGGCGCAATGAAGGAAGCTGAACGAAAAACTATGGCGGCCATAAATGATTTGAGAATTTTGAAAAACTTATGTCAAAAATAAATTCAGCGACCCAAAAAACCCGCTTCCACCAAGTTTCAATGAATTTCATCGATTATTGGTGGAGCAACAAATTTTTTTGTAGAATCGAAAGTCGGAACCCTATTTTTGGCCTAGATTTGAAACTTTGCGCGGTCATAACTCTTGAACGAAATGTTTTTCGGCATCGCGGTTTGCGCCATCTGAAAGCTTATAAAATCAGCTTTCTTCACAGAAGGTTTTTGTTCAGATTCCTACGTTGCGCCTATTTTTCAAACTTATAAAACAAATTTTTTTCTCTACTTTTAGATTATAAATGAATTTTTACAACTGCATTGAGGGTTTTTTCGAGAAAAGTTGAAAAATGTGTTTGAACCCCCCAGAATACACCCTAAGAGGTTGTCAGGAGCTTATGAAAATATCAGAAATGAAAAATTTGGAGTCAATTTTCTGTCTGATTGTTTTGTTTCAAATCATTTGTTTCAGTAATTTTCGAGAAAAATGCCAGCAACGGATGCTCTGGCTCACTTTGTATATAAAATATAGTAGACTTCTTTTATTCTATTCAGGTCCTCTGGTATTTAATCACTGTCCGCGATGAGTAAAATAATTGAAATCTCATGCGCTGAGTCCAGACTATACTTGCTCTCTTTGAGAGAATCCAAAAATTAAATATAATCATCAAAGGTACCAATATACGGCCAATTTTGTAAAATAAGCACATGTATGGAGAGGGGGGGGGGGTGGAAGCTTTTATATGCGTAACTTTTTTTGCTTCTCATTGATAGAATGTCATCGAATGAAAGGCTAGAAACTCTGCAACTCTGGTAAGCAACTCTGTTTGCTTGAAGGGACGCATCGCAATGAAGTAGGGGACTACACTAATTATAGTTGTCAAAGTTGATGCATAAATTATTAATACTTCAATTAGTATGTACGTCTGTAATGTTTTTACTGGATGCTAATCATAGCATTTTTTCCAAGTAGATGATTCAGCCTAATTTTATCTTGAGTATTCACCATAAGGTTTCTCTGTACAGTAAAGCATTTAATGAAAACATAGCAGGAATTGCTTTTATTGACATTAATTGTAATTATTTAATTTTCAGATCCAAATCGGCCAATACTGTGTCTAAAAATTCAGATATTGAAAGGAATGACTCTATTTCGTCTCTATCAATATGTAGACATTTATTAATTACCTTCTTTTACCTTTCATCACCATATTTCACCAACAAAACCATGGCCTACCTATCTTTTCTTTCTCATTTTATTAAATTATAAATAGAATCTTTTACATCCATTCAACGCAGAATCGAATCATTTAAACTTCAAATACTCTATAATCAGTGATTTCATCCAAATTTTCATTATTGAATCATTCATGTATATTATAAATCTATTTATTCAATTCATATGTTAGTTACATACTACAATGTCTCCTTAAGAATTGCTGATGCATTTCAAACAGCTGTAATCCACAAATGAACAAAACACTGAACCAATTGTAATGTGTCACTGCAAAAACAACGACTCAAAAATATTTTTTTCAAATATACGTCTCAAATGCATATACATTGTCATATTTTCTTAATCAAAGCTCCAACAGCACTTCCTGTACCTTAAATAATATACAATAAATTGACAAATCTTCTCCCATGAACTACATTATAATAAATATATTTAAACCATGTATGCGTAAGCCTTTATGCAAAACTTATTTCTGCAAAACCCAGCAGAGCAGAAGACCAAATGAAACAACTTATGCGCAGATTTTTATGTTTACAATTCACAGGCACGCTTTTCCAATACATGCAATGTATCGGAGCTTCCCTGCTTGTTTTCTTTTTCTTCTTTACCAATATTCGAACGTGACTTTTATCGATACGTTTCCTTCCGGAGTCTTTCCAAAGCTTGAATCTGAAGCTAATTTTAAGACGAACCATTATTGAAATTATATTTCAGTGAAGGCACGTGAGAAAATTTTAGTCAGCGAATCCAAGGAGAGTCTTTCTCGGCACACTCCCGTGGTCTGAAAAGTGAGCCACCATTCTGTGTGCTAGCAGAAATCGCGATTGTCGATCTCACGGTCTTCTAACTTGCTTGGTTGGGTTCTTTTGAAAAACGCGCCGTTGATGCGACTTGGTTAACACGGAACGTTGGCATCCCTGTATTCGTGGTGTATTCTGAATGAAACTATTCCATGAATACTGAATGAATAATTACGTCGATGCGATAGAGAGAATGGAGGGGGATGAGCATGAGTGTGGGCGCTGCGCTGTAGAGCTCAGAGTATCTACGAGTTGTTGTGAGACCCCCCATCCCCCCTCTCCTTCCAAACCCCCTTTCCCCTACCATAGATGTGCACTCTTATGAACCAAAGTGATTGACATGCATAGGATTGTCTAGCGCAAGAGATGGTTCCACTTTTGGCCGGTTTAGACATAATTCATAAAATCATATCAATTTTTATGAGCAATTAGCTGAGGGTCATCCAAATAGAATAGGACAAGGAAATCGATAAAATTATCATGTGAATAAAATTGGCAACGCCGTGTTAGCTGAGCCGTTGAAGTGAAAGGCCTGGATCTTTTGTTTCACTTCTCAGGTTCGCGCTAGACCCTCATTCAATTCCAATGCGAGATCGGTGTGTGCAGCAGTGGCGGCTCGACCGCTCGAGTAATTTGGCAACACTGTTTTTTTTTTTTTAAACGAATGTAATATAATCAGTGGCGTAGACAAGGATTCCGGGGCCCTCCCGCCAATTATTTTTAGGGGCCCCTCTACTGTCACTCCAAGATAGGGGGTTCAGCCCCCCCCCCCCCCCCCGCGCGTAGGACCTGAGATCTGGGGTGTTTCCCCGAAAATTTTTGGAGATTAGATTTTCTCAAACGTAACTTCAGGCAATATTAATCTAAAAATGCTCACACAATTCATGCTTATAGTTATCTTTTTTATTTCCTTCCTTCTTCTTGTTTTCCTATCGAAGAACTTAAAACTCGCGACTTTTTTTTATGGAAAAGTATTTCCGTAAGAAAACGCTTAAACAGTGTTGGAAGACGGAAAATACTTCCAAACAAAAAACGAAGGAGGAATGCTATTTCAATAATGAAAAACTTCCCTTTCTTTACTTTGACAAGTTTTTCCTTTCATCAGGCCCGGGGCCCCAACATCGTCGGTCTTCAGGGGCCCTCAGAGCCTGGGGGCCCTCCCGCCTGGCGGGGTCCGCGGGGGCCTTATCTACGCCACTGAATATAATCGATTCTCCTGGATGCTCTAGTCCTCCTTGAGAATCGACTATTTCACCTAACTGTATATGGAAAACTTGCAAGGTTGTCAGATCCGTAAGGAAACTTGCCTTGAAGGTATGGTAATTTTGATTGATATTTGGCTACAAAGTTTTTGAGACTAGCGCCAGTGTCGTCCGCCGCGGTGGTATGTCGAACATTGACAAAAATCGCACCATTTTTCCTGCCCTCTTGTAATTTTTAAAACCGAGACAGTTTCACGCATTATTTCCGTTGAAGTCATAGAAAAGCTCGCGTGACTTTATTTCTACACAAACTTTGGTGAGATACGGAAAAACACGGGGAATTTTCCCCTCTACGGATCCATTTTTGGTGGATTTGTAGGGCCTTCAAAGATTGATGTAAACTGTTGTGCGTGTAGCTTCTTACTAATTGCGCAATTCACTTTGAAGCTCACTGTTAGTGCAAAATGTTAATGTGCCGACGGCTTACGTTTTTGTTTTTTTGTTTTGCTTTAATTATCCTTCCCCGTTCAACGTTTTGCTGTTAACGCAGGAAATTTGAAATCTTCCAAGGAGTGGTCGCCCTGATTTTTTTTTAAAAATAAAAAATAGGTGGACCGGTGGAAGTAGCTTGCATGGAGATTATGAACGCGAGCAGGAGAGATAGTAGACGTAACTTATGAACCAAACGAAGCCTGGCATCCCTCTGTGACGTCATCAGTGAACCGATCTGTTCTAAATGGAAAAAATAGTGTAAAAAAATACGGAAACGGTCGGTTAAGGAAGGAGGCGGGGCCAAAGGGGGCACGGAGCGCTAATTAATGATGAGTTGTAATTACGTGTAATAAAATGATCATAATGATCCTGCGAATGAATGCTGCTAGTCTGCAGTCCTCCGCGAAGAGTGTGGTGGGCCGTTAAAGGACGAACGTTGGACGGAGTACGTTGTTGCATGGGTTGGAATAGTCGTGGACGAACGTACTTTTACGGACAGAGTTGTGTCTGACAGAGAGTGCAGAATCAGTAGCTCAAGCCGCGGCCGGTCGTTCGCGAACCGCAACCGCGTGGATAGCATGAGTATTGAGTAGGATGGCGACGAACGGGTCGAGGGGGGGGGGGGGGTTTGAAAAAGGAAGGGGAATGGCGGAGGAAGGGGGGGGGGGGTGAGATCGGTCCGATCGGGTGGAAACGAGTGGGGATAAAAATGAATGGATGCCGGCGTGGCGTGGCCGCGGTTCGGCAGGCAGAGAGTGTGTTGAACGGGTGGGGTTTGGTGTGGCCATGGCGAGTCGCGGCGCGGCCGCGGCGTCGTTTACGGAGTCAGAATAAATGGAACTGATGAATGAAGTGGCGGCGATATGAATGAATTGATGGATGTGTGAGTGCACATGCATGTATTCGTATGTGTGTGTGTCGGTTTGAACACAAGTATATATATATGTATGTATACGATGAAAACCTAACCTCAGGAACGGGCAAAGGAACGAACGGAAAATGAGAATACTAATATGGTGGGTTTCCAATTCCTCCATCGCGGATTTGAACGATGGCCCAGGGTTGCCGAATTTGGTTGGAACAAAATTTACCAGACTTTCCTCGGGTCGAATGGTCGACGTCTGACGATTTTATTTTTCAATTATTCGGATCTGGCATCTCTGCGCCGTTGCCAGTTTGGTATGATGACGTTTGATGTGCTCGCTTCTTAAATGCGGCTCAATTAGACTGACGTTTGCTCGCGTTGTGGCACGGTCGACGCGACGAGCGGAGCGACGCGCGATGCACGTTGTGGATCAGAGGAGCGGTGCGGCGCGGCGGCGGACGGCCACTTTGCCCCTGCGTGACTGTCCGTGGTGTGTGTGCATCAAGGTGTAAAAATCGCTGTCTGTGTGTGTGTGTGGGTTGTCTCTAACCTCAGTTCACCGCACCGCAATAGCAATGCCACGTTGCCGGCAATCTGGGCCGAAACCGGAGCGGAGTCAGTCGGTACTTACGTTGGTAGGGAACACCTGACTCGTCGTCCTGTCCACAGGGGGAATCAGGAATCTATCTATCTCTCTTCTCCAATTTGATCGTTTGTGTTTGATGAAGATGGGGCAAGATACACGAGATTGACGTCTGCCCTTTTCTGACAGAAGCATGTGTTCAAATCAGATACAAAGTTCTGAAAGGCTGCAGGAGCTTTTTATAGACTCACCAAAATCTTGTGGATTCAATGACCTGTTTAGTGATGACGTCACAATCAAAATTGGTTCCAAACAAATGCTCTGTCTCGCTCACTCTCGTGGGATTACCCATAAGAAATCAGATCCAAAATTTCGAATGCAAAGTAATGCTAGTTAACCACCAGTTTTCTCAAATTTTATTGCACCATTAGATTCTACGTACCTTAAAGTATCTTTTCACTCTAACATAATTTAACATAACAAAATGCCCACCCTGCCCCCCCCCCCCAAATGACGCAACTGATTTTAGAAACATTGTATTGGGAGGACAACCATCTACTTGTCGAGTGCTGCAAATTGCCGATTTTTAGGCTTCCACGGAGGCAAAAAAGAGGCAAGATATCGAAGGCTTCCACGGAGGCAAAAAAGAGGCAAGATATCGAAGGCTAGAGGCAAGAAAGACAAGCAGCTGGTGACAAGGGGAAAAGGGAGTTGAGGAAACGCACCGGAATGCGGTTACAGGCAAATGGGTTGGTTGCTCAGTACAGTTTCTATAATGTAAGGATCTTTTAACGCTAGGAACAGGGGCGACATTGGTGGCACATGATACTCACCGTCATCAGTAGTGTCGTTAGGGAATGGCCGGTCTGCCTTCGGTTACAGTCAGTAATCACGCGAGGAATCGGAAAATGGAGAAAATAAAGAAAAAACTAAGAGGTACGACTTACTCGAGGGAAAGTAAATCGAGGAGGAAGATATTATTACTATTACTTCTAGCAATAAGATGACAGCGAATAAACTTCCGAGAACGTCATTTGTCATCATTTTCCGGAGAAGACGCCCCTTCTCGAACTGAAGAAAGGTTCTCAGATCCGGGTGCTATACTAATCCTTACTTCGTCACTTATACTCATGAAAAATGTCGGCGGTTTCCATGAACTTGAAAATAGTTCTCAAAGATATCGTTCTATAGCAACGGAGTCATCCGTCCTTGTACTATGGCTTTCAAAAGAAAGTCCTCTTATCGAAATTGTTCTTGATGAATTTTTCTCTCATTTTTCATCGTTTTAAATTTTTGAGGCATAACGTCACAAGTGGAAATACTGTGAGACTCTGAAATGCTTGAAGACCGTAACATTTCTATCAGGATACTTTCTTTTGAAAGCCACAGTACACTTACTACACGAGTGTGATTTACTTGTTTCACTGCAAAGACATTGTAGTAATGAGCATTGAGAAATGACGTCGGCGGCCGTACCTTGCCCTATATGCTTGCTCCATGAGTATTAGTTGCTTTATTCCAAACACTCAGGTGACTCAGGTACCGGGAAAGGTGGTACGTGAATATTGCATATTGCAGACAAGTCGCGTCTGAAATCGGTGCCCCGATAACGGATTGGGACCTTGTTTCAAATGGTGTCTTCTTAGTCACCAGAGTTGGGCAAATTGAGGCGGAATTATTGATCGTCGTGTTTTTCGGGAGGTGATTTTACGGTAATCACAGCGGATTTACAATTCACCCATCATAACAGTTTCAGACGCATTAGATCGAACCGAAATGGCCCTAAAGTTCATTTTAAATCTGTGAAGTCTGCAATTAATTACCATCTAAAGGTTTGACGATTACCGGTTATCCAGTAATCGTGTTATTAGCTACACTTTTATTTGTCCAACTCTGTCAGTCACTCCATGCAACGTGAAATTTATCATATTGGCTTCATCTGTCGCCTCGAAGCAAAATTTCTGATGCAAATATCAAGTTTAGGTTTTAAAGACCCTTGCAAAGAACCTGTTGGAACGAAAATTCCATCAGTCCACCGTTCACATAACCTTTGGACAGTGGCGAGGCGTGATATTTGGCAACAATGTATTTTCTCCATTTATATTCACCAAAAAAGTAGAACGCTTCAGTCATCGGCGATGACCAGGCATTTCGACTTTTCTAACGTGTTGAGATGGGAGATCTCACAATTAATTAATCAGGTGCGCTTGTGCTTTGCATTCTTTGTCATCATCATCTGTGAAGAATTTGAAATTCTACGTTCTCTTATTGTTTTTTTATTCAGTGTCAGCCTCGGTCAACGGAAATCCTGTCTACTTCGTGTCGGTACCAAGCACTATCCTTGAGACAGAAGCTTCCAGTGGCGGCTCGTGCAATGTTGCAACAACGTATTTTCATTTAAACCAATTTAAAACAATCGATCCTCATCAGGAGGTGCAATTGCAACCCCGAGATTCGATACTTTTGCTTAGGTTTAAGTGGCATAAAACATGGTTGCCAAATTGCACGAGCCGCCACTCCGTCTCTAATAATTTATTTCTCTTTCACACTCTGCTGACTCTAACAGTCTAACAGATGTGTCCGAAAAGGATTGAGAGAGGGACACAGGAGAAGACAAGAACAAAGTTACAGTGGAGGCTCGCGCAGTGGCGAGGCGTGACATTTGGCAACAATGTACTTTCTCCATTTAAATTCGTTCAAAAAGTCGAATGCTTTAGTCATCGGCGATGACCAGGTATTCGACCTTTCTAATGTGTTTAGATGGGAAAAGGGAACCTTGCCGAATCGCACGCCTCGCCACTCCAATCTGGCAACTGGGCTTTTTGACACTTGAACCTGAGTGAAAAATCAATCCTAACAGAAGCATATTGTGCTCTCTGAAGAACCATTGGCAAAGCGTGCTATCCGACAACGTAGACTTTAGTCCATTTGAACCCATTCAAGTGGTCGAATTTGATGGTCATCGATGCCGCTCCCTAGATAGATATTTTAGATGTGTTTAAATGGAAAAAAATACAACGTTGTCAAATTATACACGCTTCGCTACTGTCAAAGGACTGTTATACTGTACGGAGGATAAAATTGATAAAATCCGTCGTATGAGCACACTCCTTGAGCTGCCACTGATGGATGTTTCGAGGAATGGCTTTTATTCATCACATTTGAATTGATGTTGCTTCATTTCTAATACAAGTAATGCGTTTCAGCAGGGACAGCGAGCAAACTGGCAAAATACTTGCAGAAGATCGAACTGCTAGGTGTATAGTGAATTTTATTCTATTCGACTTTTTGCATGGGTTTAAATGGACAGATTTCAACGTCACCTGATCGTACACCAGCGCCTCTGGCATTTGCGCAAACGATACCTCCCCACCCTCTCCTTCTTGGTTCATCGATAGAAGAGCACGTTTGAAACCTGTAAAAGAATTTTTCTAACGAATTTATCGAATAATATTCCGTTCCGAGATTACGAGCACGACGCATTATCTGCTAACGAAGCGATCTCCCTCTGTTTATTTTTTCACCTTGGGTAACTCTCCCCCCCTCTCCCCCGGCCCCCTCCTCGGCAACCTCCTCCTCCGCGCGCCACGTTCTCCTTTCTTGTGATGTTTTCCTCTTCTTTTTTTTTCCTACTTTACCATTTTCGAATAACTCATTCAAACGCTAACTGTTCAGTCGTATGTTCAATGATTCTCCGTTTCCTGCCCTTACCCTCCCTTCCATTTCCTGCCTCGTTCCTCCCCACCACGCTCCTGTCACGGTTTCATTCATAAAAACATTCCTTGGTTCGCCGCTCGTCCGCATGTCAGCGCCACCATCTAACCTTCCACTATTCATAGTTGCTTCTCAGTGTTCGTGCGAGTGCCGAGAGCGGAGATTCCTCAGTTTTTTATTGTCAGCCGACTGTCGAAGCGCCTGTACCGCTCTGTCCGATTACGCATCATTTGTGGGATATACTTCTTCTCTTATTTTGTGTCTGTGCTTCTATTTAATCGATTAATTAATTAATCAATATCATAACTGTGGTCTTGTCTACCATTATTTACGTTTCTAAAGAATAAGTTCATTTTACGGTGTTTTAATTCTGCCTGCAAACGCTGCATCATAGTTTTCGAACGGGATTCAACTTCTCTCTTCTGCTGTGCTACTGTCTCGGATATTGTTTAATCGGTTGATTTTTCTCTTTTTCTAGTTCTCGTCCATTCTTGTGAATTGTGTTTCGTGTAAAGTGCTCTTTCTGAGTTTCTCCTGAAATGAAGTGAATAATTTTTTTGTGTGATCGGTGATAGCATGGAGTATTGTATAAGATTTTCCAATCATTCTTTTTCGGATTACCTGCCATCACATAGTCAAGGTGTTTTTTGCTCCCATCTTCATCAAGTAAGTCTAGTCTGCCCCGCCTTTTTGCTCTCTTTCTTTTCCCCTCTCCCATTTTGTCGAACTGATTCTCTCTTCTCGCTCGTTGCTCGTTCCGTGTCGCGTAGTTTTCTCTCGTATCCAAGCCCCTACGAAGTTTCATTCAAAACTCTTCATTGATGATTCGATTCATGGCCATCGTTGCCACATCAACCGTGTCGAGGTTCGTCAACCCGAACGTTCACGCAATATCCGCTCCATTCATGGTGTCCAACGGGGCAACCAATGGAATATTTTACGGGTCACTTTATTTATTTTTAGCCGAGTGTATCGAAGTTATACATTAACTTTAAGGCCCCCCCCCCCCCGCTTTATTCTTTCTTTCACTGACTAGTTCTCTCTTTCCCTCTCCTGCGCTGATTGCCCAGGTCGACACCCGTTCTTGTTTCTTGATTAATTTTTCTTGCACTTTCGTCTTGACTGATGTTGACTATTTTATTTAAGAACATTTTGGCTCTAGCTTTGATCAAGTTCAGAGAGGAGAGTGATACGTGACTAATCGAAATTAATTTAATCCCCCCCCCCGTTCTACGGCTTATGCGTGCGCTCTCTCTCTCTCAACTGGAATTGTACGCCTTACATTTCTGTCTCACTCCTTCATAAGACAATTGCTGAAATCATCGTGGAGCCAGATTATCGATTATAATGTTCATGCTGCAACTTAGGGCGGATAATTTTGAGGCGAAGAAAAGCCACCACTGCATGGAAAAGTGTTCCAAATAGTGAAGTAGCCTAAAAAGTTTCAAGTGTTTGTAATACATTTTAACCAACCAACCCCCCCCCCCCCCCCTTCGAACTAACGGACCTCTCGTCTCGCTCATGGGCGCCTGGGCGCAAGTAAATATTTAACCTCAGGCGTCAGGTCGAGTCAATCCGGCTCTGCCTCGACGATTGGGGGGTTTCTAAAGTTTCACAAGTTCTTTTTTTCTGCAGACCAATAATTTGTTATCAGGATTGGATTATTGTGTGAGGTAAAAATGGGTTTATTGGGTCCATTTTTGTCATCAGCATTTTTCGTACTATCAATAGTATTAATATTAGGACTACTTAAATGAGTGTGGTTTTTCTTTGAAAAAATGCTTTTAGACTCTCATTATAGATCCTATGCCCAACGTTTACACTAACGTTTACCTGGAGGATTATTGAACAACTTTATCGGTGTTTTCTTTTCTTATGGTATCGACTTTCCTCGCGCGTCTGCGTCCCAAATTTGCTGGTCCCAAGGCTCTTGACCTTGACATTAGGCTAAGGAATGGTCCTTTTTCACGCCCCCCCCCCCCCCCCGGGCCCTTACTTCGGGTTTGGGAAGGGGGGCACTACCGGACAGTAATTTTTCTAGTTCGGCAAATGATTGGAAACTAAGAAGAAGAGTTTTTAGTTTGGACATTTTGCTCGGAAAGGATTTAATAACGCCAAAATCTAATTTGCATGATTGTGTAAGTATCTAATGCCTTGAAGTTTCATGTCTAACACGACGTAGGCTGTCGGCCTCCGTGGTCCGGTTGGTCAGCGCAACTGGTCATTAACCCAGAGGTCTCGGGTTCGAATCCCGACCGAGGCGATAACATTTGATGGACTCGAATCTTGTCGCCTCGGAAGTACTTGGATGTGAAACTCTGTCCCCGTGATTCTCTACATTTCTGCCAATGTATAGTTAGCTGTAGAGGCTCCTCAATTGGAGTATAAAGCCATTAAGTAAGCAAAAAAAAAAAAAAAAACAAAAAAAAAAAACAAAAAAAGAGACAGGCTGTTATAAGTTGTGCAAGAAAATACGGAACTGTCAAGCATTCGGGGTGTGGAGCAAAAATTTCTGAAGAGTTGACAATTTTACTGCTTTTTTTTAAATGCCGTGCGACAGGCTTGCAGCCCCCCCCCCCCAACCCAATTTTGACTTATCTGAGTGCCTTGTGCGGCAAGAAGAATACTTTCGTAGGTCTAGCTATTTCTTCTCATCGCAAGGGAAGGCTCTTGTCGTCTTTTGTTCCAATCCCCACCTCGGCATAGGATATTTTAGTAATACGTAAACTATTGATTTAAAAATTGGGTGCATCTAGGAACGTAAGACGTTAGAAGTCGGCGTACAAAATCCAGATTCACTCAGTTTAAGTAATTGAAGGAAAACTATCTATATTAAAAAAAAAACAAAAACAAAAAAAAATCAGTGTCAGAAACTTTTGAAACCTTCATCTGCTTCTTATAACCCTATCGGTGGGAATAGACGCACGCTCGAGTACATTATGCTCGTATCCTGTATATAAAGTGGTGTCCATGGGCACCACTACCCCAAAATCGAGGATTGAAGTGGCTTTCTCATGTTTACTCGTTCAGTTGGTCTTCATTTAGTTTTCTTTAGTGAGTCTAAGGTAAACCCTGACCGCTTTGCTGTTTTTCGTCGGAAATATGCTGATGCATTGCTTCACCTTTTTGGTAATTGTTTTACTTTACGTACTTTTCTGAATTAAGAATATGATTCAATTTTATTCAAGCACCACTGAAAGGCGTCCTTAGGACATAAGTAAAAAGAAAATAACTGCGGAAACAAAATGAATAACGGTTTAATAACAAATTAGTATATTGATTATTGAAAGCATGTTTTGAGCGATCAATGTAATCTATGAATAACAGATCCTAAGCTAACCTCACCGCACTGGAGTAGTGGTTAGTTAGGGGACACATCCAAACAAGTAGGCCTCTTTAACGACATAACTGTCCGCGAACAGCACCAAACATCAGTGTTATTTTTACCTAATTTTTAATGTATTTCAATGAATTTTCTTGTTAGTTTCATTTAACTGATGCTAATCCATAGTATTTGGGACTGGTGTCAAAAATGATTATATTTTCTCCTTAACCCGTCCTGATTTTACGCATATTCTACTTTTAAACATTTTTCACGATAAAGTTTAAATTGTGGAAAATCTAAAATATTTCGATCAAAACTAAGGCCAAATTCGAACTCGGCAGGTCAATTTCAGTCGGATTGCATGCTATTCACGCGATTACAGGTCCAATTATAAGAAAAAACCCATGTTTGTGTCCTGGGACCCTTGTTTTGTATTCATTGGGGGCGGACATCTATGTCGTTTTAAAGCGAAAAAATCCATCCAATCAGACAAGGAACCCATTTCGCTAAAAAATTTACGTTCGGCTTGGTGAACGAATCATCTGTGAGGCGGTGAAGCCGCACAATTATTATCTGCTAATTATTAATTACCTTGTGTTTTCACCATTTCAGCACCTTGATCGCACGAATATTTAACAATATACTCACGTAATTTCAGCTAGCGAACATTGATTATCCTTCGTGACGTGGCTGTTAAAGGGTAAAATCCAAACATGAATTGTAAATGTCTACCCTACCTTGGCTTCAATGGTGAGTTCCAAAAAAATGCACGTATGTCGAAAGTTTTTACGAATTCACCATAGATCTTCTGGTAGTGAGAGCTAACCCTTCACGTGCATTCATGTTTCATTTGAAACAACTAAAATGGATTCCTTAATAAACTTGTGTCATATAGTAAAATGGTGACACGTGTAATCAAAAGAAACGCTGTCAGCTGTTATAGTCCTGTTGCGTCCGAAGTAAATTATATTTAAACTGCGATAGTCAATTTAATATCAAATCTTTTCTTTAAACGCATTGCAACGAACACTACTAACAGTGGTCAAACTTTGTGATTATTTTATCTATGATTCGCTCTGCGATAAAAAGAGGCTCCTGCAAAAGGTCTTTGCGTGATGACCTTCCTCCTAATTATTCTTTTGGGAGTTCGGTACTTACCAAGACAGTAGTCTGATTAGAGCCATGAGTCTGACATTAATCATGTTATTAATATTATCGTGATGACGTCCTAACTAGCGCACGCCAACTTGAGCTCGCAAATCTGGAGTTTGTCCTTTGATAATATTGATGGATATATTAACGTCAAAGTCAAGACTCACCCAACCCCTTTCAAAATATTTAGATCGGTGCAGTACTAATCCTTGTTTTGTTGAAATTTCATACACCCATCTCCACGGAATATCGAAAAGAACAGCATCGACGAAGGATCTTAAGAACAAAGAACTGCGGTGAAGTTTTTGAGAACGTGCAAGTAATCTTGATTAGTTGATTGATCTCCTGCCAGAGTTGGTGCTGTAATTGAACCTGGGAATTTGTGTATCATACTGGGTTAGTTAATACACAGAAAAAAGGAAAAAACACTTTGGTAGCGCTGACAAAACCTTTGGTAGAAAAATGACCCAGCAAGAGACTTTAGTTGGGCCAACCAAATTTTCTATTCACCCAGCAAAATCTCTTAAGTTAAGCGTGAAGAACCTTTGGTTGGCTCAACTAAAGTATTTTGCTGGGTCATTTTTCTACCGAAGGTTTTGTCAGCGCTACCAAAGTGTTTTTTTCTGTTTTTTCTGTGTAGTGTGTGCAATAAGTATCGCAAGTATGCGTTACAATGCATTTTTCTGTTTCCTTGCGTATCGCATACTCTACCCTGTTTTGTTTCGATTATGGGGAACTTTTTTTTTTTTTTTTTTTTTTTTTTTTTTTAATACTGATGCCAGACAAGGACTTAAAGAATGTTTCGGGACGCCCTCAGAAGCGAGAATTCGCAACATGATGTCGCCAAAGAGAGGATCTACCATACGGAATATTGTTGGGCCTATAGCCCGTATCAGTGTCTTCAGGTTACGCACGGACCCCCAGAATTGTACAATGTACATTGAGGTTTATAACTTTGAGAATGCGGCAATCTGGCTACACTGGCCTTAAAAGAAAATTGCCCTCATGACCCCGAGATGAAAATTATAGTGCACTCAATTCCGAGCGCTCGTTTCGAATGGATCAGCTGTGCACTTTAAGGGCACCGACGATCGATCACAAGCTAACACACGTGAAACGTAATCAATTTGTGCCCCGGGCCCAAAATTTGACTCGCACGGCCATTTCGGACTAACATTTTTCGGCCCCTGAAGTTTTTTCTTGGTCGTCATACGCTAGGTTCTGACCACAATATGTTTCTGTCAGAAGTTTAAGGGTAAATTACGTCAGTCAGTTCACAGAACTGGTCCAGTGATCAACCGATATGACCCGGGGGCGGATCCAGAAAATTTTTCTTTGTGGGGAGGTGGCCTATAAAATTCAACAAATGAAGCGTCGCAGGAGGAAATTTAGAGCTATTTTCTGTTGAAGAAAGTCAAAATTTAAGGCTTGTAGGGGAGGGTACCATTTTTTTAAGCTAAAATTTTCAAGCTCTATCAAGGTGTTTAAGCTAACATTTTCAAGTTCTATCAAGGTGCTATAATAGCACGCATGTAAATATTTTAGACCGTAGTGCGTGTGCATTGTGCATTTTGACAAATAAAGCTCGTTTTTGAAGAAGACGGAGCTCGCCGGTATCATTTTCAATTTTCATTCCCCCGAATCGAAACGACCCTTGCCCGAGACTTTTACTCTGCAATTTTAAAATGCGTTTTCCTGAATTTTCACGTTTTTCTCATGTTTCTTTGGACTTGAAATTGTGCCTGTCCTTAATCTAATTGTCATGCAAAATAAAGTTACGTTGGCTCTTCGTCTTCGATTGCTCCTGCTGCCCTCAGTGTTTCATCTACTCTGGTGTAAGGGACACGATATTTTAGCGGTCGTAAGTACGTCAAAAGAGGTGGGGTGGGATCAGTGGCGTAGCGTGCAATTTGGCAACGTTGCAGTTCGTCCATTGAAACCCTTGCAAAAGATCGAACTGCTGGGTGTTCGGTGAACACCTTCGCATTCGCCCTTTGATAAGGGTTTAAATGGACACAGTGCAACGTTGCCAAATTGCACGCTATGCCACTGGGTGGGATTAGGAGCACCATGCCTCGGGTCCCGAACCACGGCCACGGGAACCAAAAAATGTAAGGTCATGAGCGTAGTGACGTCAAGTAAGCCCTCCGATTGGTCGACGCCGCACGCAATTCTACTTGCGCACGGGACCATACACTTTTTGGTCCTGAGACCTGAAGTCAAGATCTTGAGGTATCTATTTTCTCCAATTACATATCGCGAGTTTGTTTAAACCGTTGGTCGGTGGATTATGGGCCGATGAGGACTTCTCAAAGCCCTTTAACTACTGGTGGCTTGGAAGTCCCGATGTTTTTTTTTTTTTTTTTTTTTTTTTTTTTTTTTTTTTTTTTTTTTTTTTTTTTTTTTACTAATTCGAGATCAGTCCAATCATCAAGAGCCTGCGATGGGCGAGTGGTGTGGACGCATTGAAACGTCGCGTCGTGACCTCCATCGAAAACGACGTGCCATATCCAGATCCTAGCACGGAAATTCTCTTGATGAGAGGTCAATAGGTTATTTTGACCGAGTTCGAGCTTCTTCATCGTCGATTCGTCGAGCTTGGCCGTGCGTGATCTAAACTAGCAGGAAGTAAAGCTTATTGTTAAGAGTGGCTGAAATAGCGCTGTTGCTCACCGGCTAATTTAGATTCTTTAATCCCTTGGTTGCTAGCTATAGGCATTACCCTATGAGCGATAGCCTTTTTTTTTTTTTTTTTTTTTTTTTTTTTTTTTTTTTTTTTTTTTTTTTTTTTTTTGGAGCTTGAAATGACCGATAGTTTGACGTTTGTGAACACCCATTATGCACGGAAAATTCTTGTCCCGTATGTTTATTTTTGGTCGGATCATTCTGTCGGCTTGCCCGATGAATTGTGCGGATTGAAAGAGTCAGAGTCACTACTCTGCCGTCTACTTCCTCAGCCCGCCTCACCGCTTCATTCATAGTTAGATTCATTCTCTTTTTCTCTCCGTAACCCTCCCTCCCCCTCCGTTCCCTCCTTTCTCCTCCCCGACACTCTTCTCACGCCGCATTGCCGCTCACATCCTCTTATGCCGCACCCCCCTCGTACCGGGGGCCCCCTGCCCCTCTATCGTCGCACGTCTCCCTCTACTCTTTCCCTCTCTGGCGCCCCGGACACCCATCGCTCCCCCCCCCCCCCCCCCTCTCTCCCCGCACTCTTTCTCGCCGTTTTTTTCTTTTTCCTTTTCGATTGTGCTTTCTCCTTCGCTCGGTCGATCTATTTTTAACCTTATTGCTTAACATTTTCCCAACCGTTTTCTCAACATCATCGCTTCGTCCCAAAGCCGAATCGACCCGATCTTCCCGGCGGCAGCGTGCCCTCGTGTCACCAACCTTCCGGCAGACGGTATTCCACGATTCCATAGTCGTCTTTATTCTCACCCGATTTCGCTCTACTTGTTTCATTTTTTTTTTTTTTTTTTTTTTTTTTTTGAAAATCTTCCCTTCTTCTTTTGGGGGATACCGTGGGGGCCCCTATAGACTACGGGGCGAACGACGGCGTTCTATGTTTTTCGTGATTCGCAACTTGTGTCCGACTTAACTTGAACTTCACGGACCATTTTTTACTAGTAAACTCTGAAGTTTTGACGATCTGGAATGCGTGCGGAGCATTAAATATTGCTTTGAGTGCACGATAATTTGCTACACATCTCGAATTCCCGACAGCCAAAACTTTGGCGTTTGATAGTAGGTTCAGTTCTCTATCTGACAACGAGTCTTATCCATAGGATCCAAATGATGATGCGGCTTGACGGTCCCGTTTGTAGTAGGTGGCCTATGATGAACTACGGGGGGTTGAAAGCACACTTACGTGTGTACCATCCAACTTATTTCGGGGAACGATGAACTTAAAGGTGCAACGTTCTGTGGCTCCTGTTCTCTATGTCTTGCCTAAAGACACAGAACGCCTTTTATATCCGCCTACCAAAGCAATTGTGGGCACTTTTCTGTCGCGCCGTTTCGGCCGGATGGGGGAAGCCTAAAACCCCCCGGTTGGAACTCGCACCTATCACCGAGATGCTCTGCATAACGAAAATGACTCCTCTAGTCCACCCCCCCCCCCCCCCCCCCAACATCTTGATACATCATTATTGGACCTTGCATTGAAGTTCTTAAAACTGTTTGCTTTTTCGATTTTTCCTCTGCCTCCTTTATCAATATCAATGGAAGGATTTTCCGGAAGAAGGACCCATGAAGCAAAAGGCGTGTTCTTCCTGAGAATCGGGATCTTGCCAACTGGTTCTATGAACGGTTCAAGAGGATTAAAGAGCAATTATGGTGGAGTCACGCGGCACGAATGTGTCATGGGGGATTTGTGTCTAATATGTCACTCTATCTGTAGAAACGTCTCAAATTAAAAAGGAGTTTCTTGTAGGACCTACGTAGTTCCGCCACAATTCCTTAAACTTTTAAGTTATTTTGTGAATGGGGCTCTTACAAACTTTTGCTATAGGCCGGGGATTGAAGAACAGATTCTTGCGTAAAAACCTATAAAAATGACGATGGGTCCACTAAAAAATCTCAAAATTTACTCTCAGAATCGGGCTTAGTGGCGGTTCGACTCAGGTATCATTGGAGGTTCGACTCAGGTATCATTGGAGGTTCCACTCAGGTATCATTGGAGGTTCCTATCTAAATTGGGCTCTATGTAATTTGGGCGACGGTCAATTTCTGTTGTGGCGAAAAAGGTCCCACTCGCGGCCGAGGAGTACTGTGCGACCAGCTCCTCATTCAGGTAGCGCGCTCAATCCCTGATTAAGTGGTCCCCAAAATTTAACCGCATCATGATGCATGTTTGATGAAAGGATTGAAAGGACGCGTGCATCGTGCATCAACCCAAATGGTAATTATTTACTTTACGCACTTTCCTCGATTATGATTTACTTTAATTCAAGCACCACTGAAAGGCTTCCTTAGGGCATAAGTAACAAGAAAATAACTGCGGAAACGCAAAAAATAACAGTTTGATTGGTAAATTTTTTTTTACTGCCATAGCATGCTTTGAGCAATTATTGTAATTTATGAATAACCGAACCTGACCTAACCTAACCTCACAGGAATATTGGTTACGTAGGGGGAATAGCCAAATGGACAAAGAACCTGTGAGGTTAGGTTCCGGTTAGGTAAGGTTCGGTTATTGATAGATTACAATAATTTGATTTTCCGCAGTTATTTTTTTGTTATTTATGCCCTATGGTAGGTGTTTAGTGGTCCTCGAATAAAATTTAAAACATAATTAAGAAAGGTAAGTACGCGGAACACCATGTTCCGCAGATATGGCTCCATGAGTTTTCACGTAATTGGGAGCCCCTGGCTTGGACCGATCTGCGCAGGGCGATGTGCTCGGCTCTTGTCCGGCGCACCTGAGAAAGGGTTGCGCTGACCCTTCTTTTCCTCGCTAGAAACTGGCCGTCGCCCAAATTACATGGACCCCTAAATTGAGACATATCTCTGTTTTTCCGCAGCGAAAGTGACACAATAGACAGGAATCTCCTATGATACCTGCGTAGAGCCGCCATTACAAACTTGTCGTTAAAGCAGTTATGTGAGTTCATTACTGAATTTTAGACTCTCTCCGAGTGATTTTCGCTGGTCTTTACATCAAATTGGACAATTTATTTGCTCACAGCAAAAGTTTCCCATTGTGAATCTATTAAGTGCATGAATTTCGTGATTTTTCATTGTTCTCATAGTCATGATTTCGCTTGTTTTACGCACGCATTAAAATATTCAATCGCATGTTTAGCAAAAGAAAGCAAGTGCCCCTGTGCATTTGAAGCAAATTGAAGGTTTTTAGCTGAAGAGCACACCTGTTGTTGTATTGGCCCCTCTTCGTGAAATGTCCTCAATCGTGAATTCAATTCAATCCCTTCGACTGAAGTTCCGTGGCAGCGGCTTGCGGGTTGCTATTTGCGAGTCGCGATCTGTGGGATAGACATTTCCACCATAAGCTTCAGATTGAATCTCCAAACAATCGATTATTTTGTGTAAGCTCAAAAGAGAAGATTTTAAATTGAACCTCAAAATAATCGACAGTTTTGTGGAGACAAAATACAACCGAGAGAAAAGCTACTGTCGGTCGATTACGAACCGCCTCTTGATGTGAATATTGATGGTCTCGGTGGGGAAACTCGTATTTGAATTCTTGCTTATCTCATTTCCCCAACAACAGGCCTGGTCGGTAGCTCGCGGTTGGCAGAATTTCTAGAATACCTACACGGAAAAAAAAAGATTTGTGAAAATAACCATACGGATACCTGATTTTGGCACCTGCTAGATGTTATGGTAAACTTGACCAGAAGTATGGTACATTTACCGATACTATGAGTAAACTTGACATGCAATCAGGTAACATCACCTAGTACCTAGTCAAAACATAGTATACTTCTGGTTAACATCACCATAACATCTAGCAGGTGCCAAAAGCAGGCATCCGTATGGTTATTTTCACCGTAGTTTTTTTTTCCGTGTATGTTATTTGACGTTAATTACCGCCAGTGCCAACCGACTCTTGGCATCTTACTAGCAGACCTGTTCATAGATAGAAGAGTTGTATGTATTTCGATTTGTCCATTGGAATTCCACGAAGGAATATATTTTTTCGAGTGGCGTGATGGTACGCGAAATCTGGTAAGCTTCTATTTTTGGTCCTCCGGTGGCCAATCAAAGGTTGTCTAGCCCCTTTTCTTAACGTCTCAACTCTTTGTTGAGAGTGTAAACATAATATAGGCTCTCGAGGTTCCTCTTAAAATTTGCTAAATAAAAGCGGCAACGCTGTTGGTGTTTTTTCCAAACCGTGCGGAGGACCGGCTTGGCAACCCGGCCGGTATCACGAAGCTGGAGAACCAAGATAAAGGGAGTCTTGTAATGTAACCCGTTGACCTTAGAATGTGTAGCGGATGTGATATCTGATACGAAATGGATTTCATTCCGCGGTTGTCAATTCGCTCTTGCCACGCTGCGGCATGCATCAGCTTTGCGTTCAATCACATTCGGATTGAAATGGCGGTAGTCAATTATTATTGCTGAGTTTCGTTACCATCGGTGAGCTGATGGCGGACCCGTAGCGCTGATTCTCAATGTAGTCGTTTTACTTCGGACAGTAGTGACATTATTTTTAGCTTCAGTTTTCAGTCGTTTTATATTTTTTGCATTTAATCCCTCTGTCAATTTAAAATAAATGTAAGATAAATTTAAGAGCTTGTGGTTCTGGGACCAACGAATGTTCGGTCCCAAGCATTGAATTGCGTGATAAATTTCAAGAGCTCTTTGCTCTGGGACCAAATAATGTTCGGTCCCAAGCATTGAATTGCGTGATAAATTTCAAGAGCTCGTGGCTCTAGGACCAAATAATGTTCGGTCCCAAGTATTGAATTGCGTGATAAATTTCAAGAGCTTGTGGCTCTGGGAGCAAATAATGTTCGGTCCCAAGCATTGAATTGCGTGCATCTTGCGTGTGGTTTCGACCAATCAGAGAGCTTACGCACGGTCACATGACTGCGTGCGTAAGTTACGCTCGGGGTCGAACATTATTTGGTCCCTGGGCCCAAATAAAGTACAGGGCGGACGGTCCTCACCACCATTTCATGTCGGGTATTCACGCAGTTGATTGGTGGAGACACAACTTGCGCCCAATTTTGCGTTACTCGGAGGACTGTCCGTCCCGTACTCTCTTCGGTCCCTGATGTTTCAAATCAAAGCCCTTTTTTTTCTTTTCACGGCAGCATATCCAAAAACCCCAAGTCGGTATGTGGTGATAGATCATTAATCTACTACCCAGTGGGGTAGCTTCCAATATGGCAACGTTCGCAAACGTATTTTGTCCGTTTGAACCCATGCAGTATGCCAAATTTCAGGGTGTTCTCTGCACACCCACATTATAGTTCTTTCTTTTTCACAGAGATTTAGATGGAAAAAAATCAGGTGAAAGTTGCCGGAATTCGAGCATTAACACTGCTACTAAATAGAACATGTTTATGTACGCAACATCCTTGTCCAGTGGTTCATTTTGTCCATCTGAATCTGTGAAAAGAATGAAATATACTGTGGGTGTGCAGATTACACCCTGAAATTCCACATACTGCATGGTTTTAAGTAGACACATTGCATACGAACACTGAAATCAAAAACCCGATACATTAATCGGGCCGTGTTGCTGTATATGATCACCACAAGGCCCGATTAATTCTATCGTACCGCCCGATTACTTATTGATACCATTGATATAATTATGAATAGGTTAATATGAAAATTGATAAGAAAATAAAGTTTGATACATTAATCGGGCCGTGTTGCTGTATATGATCACCAACCGTGTTCGATTAGTTTACCGCTTTTTTTTTTTCTCAGTGAATGGTCGTATTTTTGCCTAATTGGAAGCTACGCTATACTCTGGTGCTAGATCAATGATATTTTATTGAAAACCGAAGATGATTTCAGGCTATTTAATACGTAGCCGTTAAAAAACAATAACAACTAATAAATGTCGCAGTTAACCTGACAACCCGATGCCTACGCTGGTATAGCAAGCCGGCCAATTTGTGATCCCAAGAATTAAATATTTTCTTACTATACCAATATAAATAATCTTATGAAAGTTTGCTTTTTCTCATTTGAAAAACTGTCAAAGGTGATTTTAATCACAAGTTAAGTTTTTTTTCTCTCGTTGGTTTTCTTGTCACAACGTTCCAAATCAAAAATGAAGAGAAACTACAAACTCATGTTGTGGAACAGTAAAATCGAAGAACCACGAGAAGGAATCTAATATATTATTACTGTCACCTTTCAGCTTTTCAGTGAGCTAAACTCAATATTGATCCGATTATTTTTCATGGCATACCCTATATCTGCCTAAGCAAATAGCATGCCGATTGCAGTTGCCTGGGATCGTGATCTGACTACAGCGGTGTCTCCACCTGCGAATGTAAAAGCGCGAATAAACTGATTGAGCCAATTATGCCTTGAAGTCGATAGTTCGAGTTCGATGTATCGACAACAAAGAAGCTCATTGGCTCAATCAGTTTATTCGCGCTTTTACATTCGCAGGTGGAGACACCCCTTACGACTTATTCTATGTAATATGTATACTTAGAGACTCCACGGCACATTCGGTTTTTTTGTTGTGCGTAGCATTATACGATCATGCTTCTATGATTTGCCGTTGCAAGAGTTAAACCCTTCAATAAAGTCGATACATAGTAAGTAACCTCAAAGAGGCAAAGGCAAACAAACCACTCGGCCAACTATTTTCTCCGTTGCATTTGTATTTTTTGGAACTTATGTGTGGTATTAGCCCTCATTCTTTTTAGTGTCGATGATACCATAAATTATGATTGCAAAAACTGAAGATGGGATTAAAACTGTGATAAATCTGTCTCTGTGCAAAATCAGAAGTATATTGCAGATAGGCCTATTTAAGAATGAATACCCTGCGCCTTTATAGGCGTAGGTATCTACAGACTATATCATATCGGATCATCACAATATTCTCCAAGTAGACATTTGGTGATTGGTGTGCACCATCCACCATCGTAGTTTGATAGCCCTCGAACGTTTGAAGATCGTCGATGCTGTCGAGGGTCATCAATCAACCGTGGCACTGGTCAAAATACTGTTTTAGTACTGCGACATATCGTATCGATCAGTGGCGTAGCGTGCGATTTGGCAACGGTGCAGTTCGTCCATTTGAACCTATGAAAAAGATGGAACTATTGGGTGTCCGGTGAACACCTTTGCATTCGACTTTTTACACTGGTATCGATTGCCGTCCTTGGGACTTTAATGTTCCAAAAAAAAACTACGATTCAATGCATTTTCCCCCATAAGCGGATTTTTTAACGAAAATTTTGGCCGTTGAATCAAAAAATTAATGCGACCTTTTTGTGATCATGAATTTTTTTATTATGAATTCATCGTGACGTCATCAAAAAATTCTGGTGCCGATGAATTTCTCCGGGTTATATATTGGTGCGATGAATCTTAAACTCTCGTTTTTCCCTAAATGACTGACCAAAATAATCTGTAACCGCATCATGCTCATGTTTATCCGGATCTTAAGTGGTTCAGTTCAGATGCTTTCAACATTTCCGCCGAGGTTGCTAGTGTTCTTATCACCCGGCGTCAAATTTTAATTTTGTTGATTCCTTATTCGTGAGAGTTGCGCTTCTTTGCTTCAACACAACCAGTTTTTCGTTCTTGTTCTTGTGTCTTAATTTTTCCTCTTGTTTATTTCCCTGCAATTCCAGGGACACGTGACCATAATACTCGTTGTGTTTGTCAGTTAGGCGTGGCCTTTTGTCTGCACTCTTACCAATATTTTAAGTGAATCTCTCACAATTTATAGTATTAATCGCTGAATGATTAATGAATGCTTTTGAAACAAATTTAAAAAAAAACAACAAAAACTCGATATTTTTTACTTTAAGTTCTTTGTTTAGTTCAGTGGTTTAGTTTTCCGGTGTTGGAGGTGTTAAGATTAAAAGCCAGTGTGAATGTGGGATAAATTCAATGCCGTGCAGACATTCTGGAAACACGGTAAGATCATTCCCGGCTCCCTTAATAGTGCACAGGATTCCTTCTTAAATATACTCAGAATTATTTGAAATTTTTAGGTGTTTTTCTAAAAAAAAACTCAACTTAAGAACTGAAAACACGAAAAACTTAAAAAACGGAATTTTTTTGGGGCAGCTAAATTTAAAGAGCTAAAAACTCGCATAACTGGTTTTTGAGTAAAATTGGTCCAAATTGACTGACATTTGGTCCAAAAATAACACAATAAGTGGGTCGTTAACGACCCACTGGGCTAGTGGTTATTTTCCTCTTACATATGTCTATACTGCAGCGGTGGCGTCTCGCGTACAATGGAGCTCTTGCAAGGTTTTGCTGTAGACAAATGGCCTATCAACTCTAATGTAAAATGCTGCGAAAATAACAATGAGACCATTAAAAAAGTCTAACACTCACCCTTCGCAAAGAAAACTTAACTTGAAATTTCGGGTGACCGGGACCCCCCTTGGGCCCTTGCATGTATGCACCAACCTTGGGTTCGGACCCCAAACCAAAGAACATGACATGATATTTAAGTGCTGTCTTCCTCGTTTATTACGCAACACAGAACTTTTCTGTAGTTATCACCGTGCTCCTAGTGACAAAATGTGGGTAAATGGACCTTTAATTCCTTCAAATTTACTTTTCGAAAGCAAATTCATTAATCTCATTGTTCAAATTCGTAGGTTATGTTCTTTTGATTGGGGTCCAAATCCGAGGATGCGAGGGTGGTCACCCGAAATTCCAAGTTAAGATTTCTCTGCGAGGAGTGAGTTTTAGACTTCTTTAATGGTCTCATCGTTATTTTCGCAGCATTTTACATTGGAATTGATACTCCATTTGCCTACAGCAAAACCGTGCAAGAGCTCCATTCCCATCGTTCAAAAATAATGATGAACCCCATTTAATTTTGAAAAATGTAGTTTCAAAATGTTGCGGGTGACGGTCATGATGGAATGACCCAGCATAACCCTGAATGCATGCTCAGTAATCTATAGATCTCTTGCTCTTTTTTGATTTATTTATTTTTACTCTCGCCCCCCCCCCCCTCTTCGTTTTTTTTTCTCTGTCAAGTATGTATCGTTTACTCTTCGTCGCTGTTGCATGAAGTGCTCCCGATACTCTTAGCTGAATCAGAGCTGAACCACTCCGAAGCGACTTAAAGGGCTTAAGAGTTAGGTGCAATTTGATGCCACCATGCATTTCAGGAATGCCCCTCCTCCCCTTTGTATTGCGCGCAAGAAAATAATACCATATGCATGGATGCGCCATGCGCTCGTGCGCATTTTTGTGAAAAGGGTAATTCCCGAAGCTCGGGAAAAATAACATTAAAAGCTCGCGTGAGCGTGTCTGAAGCGTATCTGCCTTTTTTTTAAATATGTAGTTGATGTGCCTTATTGTTTGGTATTCAGACATACTCTGCGCACCTAATGGTAGTGTGTGGACACTTGACATGCATACTGTTTCTTGCTTTGTGCTCTAAATTTATTGCGCGATACAAGGTCCGAATCAAGTTGAAACACTCGAAGTCACACTGAAGTTCAACCGATGCCTCGAATCTGCTCTGCCGCACTCGTCTATCAGAAGCAAGCAATAGTGGAAAGTGAGGTGTTGCTAGTGCAAGTCAAGTCTGATTTTTCTCTAACTTGATCGAGCCCTGATGTCTTGTGAATGTAAGTCAGGTAGAGTTCGTTTCAGAAGCGTAGGCGCTTCTAGACCATAATCTTTGGCAAATTTGCAACTGTCATTCCTTCAAATCAAAACAAAACTTGCTTCTGACTCTAAACTTTTGAGTTTAAAGCGTTCCTAATTGAAATGCAAAGCCAACGCTCAAAATATTCATTTTCATTTTGTATCATGAGAAATGATGTTGACAAATTCGAAAGATTATCGGTCTAGGTGCGCCTACACTTCTGAAACGACCTTTATCATGTCAGATTTTAAAATTGTTATCCGAGTGGGCCACTTTCTATGGATCGCATTTGCTCCCTTTTGTTTTTTACACCAATTAGTGCTTGTGGAAAGTGTGGAAAGAATTCCAGCACAATAGCTTTCATGCAAACGTTTTGTTATTGCATAGTTGCCGAATTAAATATTTTCACTCAACTCCTTAGATTTGGGCTCAAGTATAGGCCAACCGCAATGATTCTTAAATTCAGTGCGATTAGTACGATAAACTAACGGGTGAAACAATACCATCTAATTCCATACCTGGTCACAGGGGGTTTGAGGTTATGTAACTAGGTTGTCAACTTTTACATTGGTTCTTATGGGAGGTAGTGGATTCTTTGCAGTTGTCGACATTTTTCGGTCATTTGGAGGCCGAATTGACCCAAATGACCCTCTTAGTAAATTACTCCTCTTGATGTCCTGAACATTTTTCAAATTTTTTTTATTTTTTTTGAAAAATGTTAAGGACATCAAACCTCCCATAAGAACCAATGTAAAAGTAGACAACCTAGCTACGTATAACCTCAAACCCCTGTGACCAGGTATGGAATAGATGGTATTGGGTGAAATCATCAGTCAACATGACAAATGTCAATTGAATTTACACCAAGCGATAGCTCTGTTCGGAGTCTTCTTAGGTATCTTGAAAGAGGTTGATCCAGCTCCCATAAGGAGTGGGCCCCTCGAGTTTTCAAACCAAACCTTTTTAGATCGATAGAGCTACCTCTGGGGGTTCTGAAAAGGCCCAGTTTTTTAATTTTGACCCCATAGAGACGGGAGGGCGGGGGGTCAAAGGTGAAACCTTTAAACCGTTATAACTCCCTCAAAAATTAAGGTATCAAAACGAACTTGACGCCAAAAGATAGAGCTTACAAAGAGCTTTCTAACTATATATAGGTTTTTAAAATTCCAACAATTTCAAGTCCCATTTTTGGCGATTTTTCGAATTTTCAAAATCAAAAATTTTGATTTTTCGATTTTTTAAGGGAGGCGGATCCTGGCTAGGAAAACAAAAAACTGTCAGGAAAGTAGCGGAAGTAATGACCTTTTTAACAGCGCAAACCGCAATGTGGGGAAATGTTTCGTTTCAGAGATATAAGGCCGCAAAGTTGACGCGTCGAGATTTCTAGCGCTTCTCGAGGCGCGCGCGATGCCTGCCGACGGAAATTCACGCACAGGGAAACTGCATGACTTGAATAAACGGGAGGGGAACATTGGAAGACGCTTCTTATCTCATACATTCATTAGATTTAGGGTTTATACTTCCATTTCAGTAACCCCCCCCCCTTCCCCTCAAAAAAGAAATGAGCCGCGGGGCTAACACTGACGACGGCGCAATCACACTAATAATCAGAAATTAACGAGATCCAAAAAAAAAAACAAAAACAAAAACAAAAAAAAAAAAAAAAAAAAAAAAGGAGACTCACCAATGTGGCAATGTATAAAAAAATAAACAAATAAATAAATATATATATAAATAAATAAATAAATCGGCGCAGGGTTAATAATTGAACCCATTTTTTACAGTATTCATAACTATAGCTTAACATACTTATATCCTATGTTTGCTCGTTAAACATCATATGTTTGAGTGTTTAAATGTTTGTTTCATTTACTCCACTACTCTTGTTCATTTGGCAACACTCGTTTTTAGGGGGTCATTCCTTGGATGTAGGTATATCTCGCGTATTATCTGTTAACCTGAAGGAAAGCTGCTTCTACAGGTATCTACCGATGACTGTCCGTAATTCTGATACAGAAAAAGATAAGATGCATGTGATAGACGTAAACTTGCATCTATGTTTATTTATCTATCTATTTATTTATTTATTTATTTATTTTTTTTTTTTATACATTGCCATATTGGTGAGTCTCCTTTTTTTTGTTTTTTTTTTGTTTTTGTTTTTTTTTTTTTTTTGGATCTCGTTAATTTCTGATTATTAGTGTGATTGCGCCGTCGTCAGTTTTAGCCCCGCGGCTCATTTCTTTTTTGAGGGGAAGGGGGGGGGTTACTGAAATGGAAGTATAAACCCTAAATCTAATGAATGTATGAGATAAGAAGCGTCTTCCAATGTTCCCCTCCCGTTTATTCAAGTCATGCAGTTTCCCTGTGCGTGAATTTCCGTCGGCAGGCATCGCGCGCGCCTCGAGAAGCGCTAGAAATCTCGACGCGTCAACTTTGCGGCCTTATATCTCTGAAACGAAACATTTCCCCACATTGCGGTTTGCGCTGTTAAAAAGGTCATTACTTCCGCTACTTTCCTGACAGTTTTTTGTTTTCCTAGCCAGGATCCGCCTCCCTTAAAAAATCGAAAAATCAAAATTTTTGATTTTGAAAATTCGAAAAATCGCCAAAAATGGGACTTGAAATTGTTGGAATTTTAAAAACCTATATATAGTTAGAAAGCTCTTTGTAAGCTCTATCTTTTGGCGTCAAGTTCGTTTTGATACCTTAATTTTTGAGGGAGTCATAACGGTTTAAAGGTTTCACCTTTGACCCCCCGCCCTCCCGTCTCTATGGGGTCAAAATTAAAAAACTGGGCCTTTTCAGAACCCCCAGAGGTAGCTCTATCGATCTAAAAAGGTTTGGTTTGAAAACTCGAGGGGCCCACTCCTTATGGGAGCTGGATCAACCTCTTTTGTGTGTATGAAAAAGATTATTTTCCCGGGAAGCATGTCCTGAAATTTATATGCGTCGATCCATAACATCCGTTGGAATTGGTCCCGAGCGATGGTCGTGGCTGTCGCCGTCGGCACCGCGATTCAGTGCAAACTTTTGAATGGTGGACGATTTTAATCAATTTTAATTAAAGCCTGGCGTCTGTTGGTTAGATTTTGGTATTGAATGGAGGACGGGTGCTGCCTTTGCCGCCGGAGTATTGTCCATTTTCAGAACAAGAGTGTGTGGAGGATAGTTTTTACCATTATTTAGTACTTCTATAGCTTGTCCCAGAAAATATTGGATTCGACACTTCTATGGTTTTCATGAAAACATCAGCTTCTTACGGCTCCTAACCAATCAGGTTGCTCTATCGAGGATGGAAGCTGATGTTTTCATTCAAAGCTACAGTTGTCAAGTCCATTCATTCTTGGGACAGCCTATAGTAACTAAATTACTTGTTGGATTCAATTTTTCATCGGACAAAACTACATTGTCAAACTTCTAATCCACCGAACTAAAGACGGTTTTAGTGCGGAGTCAACGGTTAGCCAACAACCACAACAGTGCACTCATCGGTCGCAATCGGTTGTGATAAAACTCGCGTAGCGTTCCAAACTATCTCACTCACTCTCCCGTGACCCCCATGTATAATCATCTCTTTCTAGTTTCGAAATTAGTACACGGGGTCACAGGGCCTTGTTTTACGACGTATTATTATCAAACGCATTTAAATGCCTCGAGGAATTCATTTTTGCCATAAAATTTTGCAGAATAAGTCTCTATACGATTTTTGAAATTAGAACGAGATGGCAGTACATGGGGGTCACGTGAGCCGGGTCACCGGCAGTCGCCATTACTAAAACCCTTCATAGTAAAATGTAAAATATGTGATGCAATGTATGGTAGCATAGCACCATAAATTAGAGCGAAGGTGCTACATTATAATCGTGTAATAAGTACAGTCGGGGACAAAAAGAATGTCATGCGACTCCTGGATGTAGGCTATCCGCAATACTCATCTCAATAAATTTAAGCATCGGCGGTGGCCTACCTATACCAAACGCCAAGGAGTCGTGTGACATTCTTTTGTCTCAGACTGTACATACAGTACTTGCCATCTACTCCATTTGATTGAAGTTTGTAAGTACTAGCAAACGTAAAAGTTTTGGCGGTTAAGAATTCGAGGAATGTGGCCAATCCTCATACAGCGTGTTCAAAAAGTCCGTCCCCCCCTATCTAACTTTTGAACGGCTGCAGATAAAAAAACGAAACTCGGGGGATGTTTATAACCTAATGGAAACTACTTTTCGGCGTATCCGAAATTTCCGGGGGGCGCTCCTAAGGGGGGGTTTCGCCCCCTAACTCAAAATTTTCAAATGGCAACCCCTATCTTGTGATACCTCGTTTTAAAGGGCATAAAATTCTAAGACTTTTGGCGCAAACCGGAGGTCGATATCGTTTTTCGTCATCGATATATCGATAGTCAAAGTTCGATTTCGACCCATTTTCAAAAAAATCAGAACTCCCATTTGAAATGTCGGAATTTAGAAAAATAGGAGTCAAAAATACTCTAAAAATCAAGTACTTTCCAGAAAAAAATACGGTTTTGACATTAATCTAGTCTTAAAGCCCCCCAAATTATTTAAAAAAATGACCCCTCGGGGGGGCTATCTCAAAAATTCTGAGGCACGACTCCTATCGAATGATACATCGCTTGAAAGAGCACACAAAACTGAGCATTTTGGCACAAACCGCAGGTCGATATCGTTTTTGGTTTTCGATATATCGAATGACAAAGTTGGATTTTTGGATTATGTCGATATATCGAAAACCAAAAACGATATCGACCTGCGGTTTGTGTCAAAATGCTCAGTTTTGTGTGTTCTTTCAAGCGATGTATCACTCGATAGGAGTCGTGCCTCGGAATTTTTGAGATAGTCCCCCAGAGGGGTCATTTTTTAAATAATTTTGGGGGGCTTTAAGACTAGATTAATGTCAAAACCGTATTTTTTTCTGGAAAGTACTTGATTTTTAGAGTATTTTTGACTCCTATTTTTCTAAATTCCGACATTTCAAATGGGAGTTCTGATTTTTTTGAAAATGGGTCGAAATCGAACTTTGACTATCGATATATCGATGACGAAAAACGATATCGACCTCCGGTTTGCGCCAAAAGTCTTAGAATTTTATGCCCTTTAAAACGAGGTATCACAAGATAGGGGTTGCCATTTGAAAATTTTGAGTTAGGGGGCGAAACCCCCCCTTAGGAGCGCCCCCCGGAAATTTCGGATACGCCGAAAAGTAGTTTCCATTAGGTTATAAACATCCCCCGAGTTTCGTTTTTTTATCTGCAGCCGTTCAAAAGTTAGATAGGGGGGGACGGACTTTTTGAACACGCTGTATAATCAATGCAACCTCCAGCGCGCAGCGGCCGTGTCCAATCTTGACTGTCACAACTTTTGCATTTGTGAGTACCTGTCGAGTTAAATTTAGAATCCTGAAATAATTGAATGTATCACTATTATTTAATCCTTTCTCTCCTTGTGGAAGGTGGCTTTAAAAATTTGGATAAAGTGAAATACCTGAAAAGTCTCTGAAGTTTGCTGTTTCCGGAAAAATTTGGGAATGGCTGCGAATTGTTTTCAAATTCCCAAGAAGTCGGACAAAAGTTTTCCGAAACCAGTTCTCGTCATTCTATTGACGCGTTAAATAAATGTCCTTCCCTGTAGTATTTTGTTGCACTCGCAGCAGATGGTAGTTTCTCAAAGAGTTGGTCGAATTCTTGAAGTTTAGTAATTAGTTCTCAGTTTCCCGGGACAAACAGAGACGGTGCACTACGCAAAAATATATATAGGGAAGATTTGATGGACACCAAAATCCCGCGGACCCACCAGAACATCAGTTAACATCCTTCGGACCTTTTCCATTTTCAAAAGACGGAAATAGGGATTTAATATTGGAGGTTTTAGTGCAAAGTCAATGGTTAGCCAATAATGCAACCGGCTGTGACTAAACTCGCGTAGCATTCCAAACTATTTCTCTCACATACCCGTGACCCTCATGTGTGGCCATATCTTTCTGGTGTCGACATTTCTTTTATAAATCGCAATGAAGTGACTCGTGAAAAAAAAGAAGAAAAAAAAGAGAGAAAAAAAATTCCGCCCAATAATTTCTCAAAAATGTCCCAGTTTATGAGTTTAGCGATGAGAGTGAGACAGTCGTACGTGTACTAGAAAACGCAAAAGTTTTGGTACACGGAAAAAAAAAGATTGGTGAAAATAACCAAACGGATACCTGATTTTGGCACCTTCTAGATGTTATGGTAAACTAAACCAGAAGTATGGTACATTTACCGATACTTTGAGTAAATTCGACATGCAATCAGGTAACGTCACCTAGTACTTAGTCAAAACATAGTATACTTCTGGTTAACATTACCATAACATCTAGCAGGTGCCAAAATCAGGTATCGTGTGGTTATTTTCACCGTAGTTTTTTTTCCCGTGTAGTCAGAAATTCGAGAATAGTGGCGACGAATCCTCGTGTAGTCAAATCAACCCTTCTCGCTCCGCATGCATCATTGACTTTGAAACTTGTGTGTTTGCTAGTAAGTATGGGGGGTCACGTGAGAGTGAGAGAGATACTCTGGAACGATTAATGTGCTTCTTCGCCGTATGCCCTCATCACTAAAACCGTCTACTGATCTGGAAAAGTAGCAGAATTTTTTCGCTAAAATTTGTTAGCCATCCTGGTTTACATATTCACGATGTGACGATGCGACGTTGAAATTTCTTGCTATAAGAGCATTCACATGAAAGTTTTCGTTGGCAACACTGCCCTGGATCGTCGTCACTCGGCAGTTGTTGCTCGTATCAATTCGGCCTTCCCCCGCCTCTTCGCCTCCCCGCCCTCCCGCATCCACTCGTTTCGCGGCTGACTCGTCTCTCGGCTTGACCTGGCCGCGGCCGGCCGGCCGAGCCTGTAGCCGTAGCCCGCGCAAGCCGATTGACGCGTACTTACACCGGACTGGACGGTGGTCGGCGATGCGGCCCGTCGCTCAATGGGCGTATCTCCACATTTTTTGGGACAGCACATCCGCGTTGGCGGAAGGAGAGGGCAATTTGAAAACACGCGTCTCTAGCAGCGATTGCCAGTTGTAACAATCGAGCACTTGGGCACCGATGGCCGAATTTTAACTTGTTCCTCAATTTTTCCTAGAAAATTCCTCTATTTTCCTAGACAATATCTCTATCTTTCCAAAAAAATCCCTCTATTTGAAAAGGGCCATTCGAAATTCGTAACGGATGTACTGAGTATGAGGATAACTGGAGGAAGTTTTCGAACAATCGAACTCTTGGGCACTGATGGCCGAATTTTAACTTGTTCCTCAATTTTTCCTAGAAAATTCCTCTATTTGAAAAGGGTCATTCGAAATTCGTAACGGATGTACTGAGTATGAGGATTAACTGGAGGAAGTTTTCGAACAATCGAGCACTTGGGCACTGATGGCCGAATTTTAACTTGTTCCTCAATTTTTCCTAGAAAGTTCCTCTATTTGAATAGGGCCATTTGAAATTCGTAACGGATGTACTGAGTATGCGGATCAACTGGAGGAAGTTTTCGGGAGAATGAGGTATAAGTAGAAAATTTTGAAAAATTGGATTATGGAGCTGATTAATACACTAAGAAGAGGTTGATAACTTGTTGTAAATGGAATAGGACGTCCTCTCTGGAACTTAAAAATTGAAGATGGAAAATGTTTTGATATGGAGGAAATCTCAAGGTTGGTCCGGACTAGACTTGGGAATTGAGAATGTTGAGATCTTCTTCAAATCTCAATATTTCCCTTCCTCAATTTGTAATTTCCTCAATAAATATCCATTCCGTCTCCATCAATTTAATCTTGTCTCGTTGTATTCCATCAGTTTCATACACGGAAAAAAAAACTACGATGAAAATAACCATACGGATACCTGATTTTGGCACCTGCTAGATATTATGGTAATGTTAACCAGAAGTATACTATGTTTTGATAAGGTACTAAGTGATGTTACCTGATTACATGTCGAATTTACTCAAAGTATCGGTCTGGTCAAGTTTACCATAACATCTAGCAGGTGCCAAAATCATGTATCCGTATGGTTATTTTCACTAATCTTTTTTTTCCGTGTAGTCCAATATTTCACAATTCCCCATTTACACCATTCTCCCCAAATCTTCTTCTAGTCGATCCTCGTCCTCTTTTCATCCTTCGTGTATTTCAAATAGCACTTTTCAAGTCGAGGAAGTTTCGAGGAAAAGTTGGGCGAGAATGCATTCTTAATAATTCATCATCGCGCCGCCATAATGGAGGTACTTTTTCTCCTTTATTCCTCCTTTTTTTCTGCCTTTGTTTCTCCTCCCCCCCCCCCCCCCCCACCCCCGAAGCTGGCACCTGGTAAGTGGTGCTAATTCTGCACACGCCTTTAGGCCGGCCCTGCGTCTTTGCTCCATATACCAGCAGCGGCTCGTGCAATGTGGCAACAATGGATTTCCTCCATTTAAAACTGTGTAAAATAATCGATTACTTGGTGAGGCGTAGCGCCTCACCTAGTATCGATCTTTTTGCATACGTTTAAATGGCAGAAGTGCACGGTTGCCAGATTGCACGAGCCGCCACTGCCATATACTCAGAACGAACGACACAGTACTCGAAGGCTGAATTTTCTCACGTTTTTTAAAACATCACGGAAACTTCCGTGACTCGAAATATTATACGGTTACCTTTTATTAATATCATTTCATTTCCCAACTTTACTAAGCTGTTCAAAAAAACTAAGCTGTTTAGTGTGTGTGCCTCAAAAACCGGCTAGACATTTCAATATAAGTAAAAAATAATAATAAATCAACTCATTGTGCACTTCGAAACTATTAATTGAGCAAACGCGTTTCGAGTGAAACTTTTCGCCCATCTTCAGTGCGACTCAAAGACATTTCAAGCATTGCCTGCGTTTTCTGTGAGTGTACACGGTTGCATCCACAGCTTTTGAACCAGGTTCAATAATTGAACGATGCTTCCCAGTGGCGTATACAGAATCTCGTCTCTCCTTCTCTTAATAAGGTAGTTTGACGGGTAAGTTTGAACAAGAATTTGGTAAGAGGTAAAGTCGAGGAATGGCTTCTCCTATCCTTACCTAACACATTTATTCGCATGGACAGCAGAGAAAGAGAGAGAGAGAAACACAACCGCCAAATTCCTTCACGCGCCTCTAGGAGCACTGTCCGAAGTATCGTTACACTTATTTTTCCGTGAAGTTGGTTTGAACTGGTGTGTGTACCGCTTGTTGACGCGACGACATTTCGCAGGCGAAACTTTCGACATTCCTGTCGCTGATAGCACATTTTTTCCTACCCAATTCCCTTAACGTCTCGCAGTTAATTAAGAAACTTTCAGCTTTTCTCATTCGTGCGTATGCTGAACCCTTTCAGTACCATGCCCGAGTGTATACTTGTTTCCGTTACTAGACCAGCCCCACAACGATTTCGACTCCTGATTAATGTTAATATTTGAAAAATAATGCATACTCGAGCACTCGAGCGCCTTCAATCCTGTGTGTCTGCAAAATCACCACCGTAGTGTAGGAATATTTAACTACTCACTTTATTTGAGCGAGAAAGCAATTATTTCTCTTCCTATACTAACCTGGTAGTAAAAGGGTTAATAATGGTGTGATACCATTATTGAAAACCACGCGACGGATACTTTTTCGGGGGGGGGGGGGGGGGTATTCCGCGGCGTTCCATGCGTTTTGTCCCGCAAGATCGCCGCAACTGCTAAATGTAGCTCGATTTTTAAGTTATCGTTCAGGGATCGAGTAATGTTATGTCCTCGTAGCTCGCTGCAAGACTACCGTACGCGAATGATAGGTGAGCACCTACGTCTTACGGTCTTGTAAAATCCCACGTAAGTACCCACCATTTAACGTCTTGCGGGGACCGTCAGGCCGTAACATTGCTCGATCCCTGAAAGTTTGGGTCTAGCACAGCATTTTAATATCCATTTTTTCTCTTTTTTTTTTGTTTTGTTTTTTTTTTTCTCCTCTCTTTTTCATTGCTACAGTTTGAATGTTAAATTATACACTGTTTCCAACACGTCAACCTGGAAGTTTGGGTGCGCGCAAGTATCGCAAACGCCGATTGCACTCTTAAAGTGGAGGTTTTTGGTTCTCACCGTATAAGAGTTTGGATTTAGAGTACCTAATTTTCTTTCTGGGTCCCTTAATTTAGTTACGCATTTATGTATCTATGGTAACGTTATACGGTGTTCTCGGATTCAATCTACGCGGACGGGGAGGACCATGATCACCACCATGCTCAACTTTTTCATGTATGGACCTAAAAAAGTGACAGCAACTTCCGAAAGATCTGATGTCTTTAATCCGTGTTCAACGGTAACAACTCTCTTTACTTCCCCCGTGTATTTAACCAATTTTAAAGGGTTACTCGGGGAAAAAAGACTTGTAGAATTTACCTTCTGAGTAGCTGATTTTGGAGTATCCCTGAAGTACGGTAAATTTCAAAAGATTATGGTTAAATGTACGAACAGGTTGACTTAATTTCCCACAAAGTTTGTTGTATTTACCATACTTTCCTGCAGCCTTCAAATCAACTTTGTAGATGGTAAATTCTATCAGGCTTCTTTTGCCGTGTACTCTTCATGGCCAGCTATAAATGCCGCGTTCCGACCAACTGTGAGGCGAGAATCGTGTTGTCACTCCACTAGCGGAGGACCAGTAACATTGCTGCCGCCACCACTGTGTATGTACCGCGAACTCTGGAGAAAATGAATTTCCTGCGTACCTTCTTCCTCCTAGTCCTGACCCCCCCCCCCCGGCCACTCCATGAACTCCATCGAATAACTATCTTCATTCAGCAACCGCGCGCGAGTTTTATAATGGAAAGTCTCTCTCTGTCTTTCTTGTCTCAATATCTCCTTCTCTCTCTCTCTCTCTCTCAATCCCCCCTCTCTTCCCTGATCGTACCCCTTCCTCTCGCTCAATCGCGCACGCACGCACGCACAAGCACTCACAAGCAAGCGAACGGGCAGAGGCAGGCAGGCGGATGCACGGAGCGCTTACGGTCAAGAACGCATATTTATTCCGTTTCATTGTACTGTCGGACGATTGGAATTTTTTGCGCACCTCGTCTATGAGGATGGTTTTTTTTTTCTTTTTCTTTTTTTAAACACACGTTGACAAAAATATCAATCTCGAATAGAGCCGTGTGATGTGCGTTGTCCCTCGAATGAGTTTTGGACGAAGTTAGATGGGTTCGAATTTTGGAGAGGAACTTGAACCCATCATCTTCTTATATTCACGTGCGCAATCCATGGGTGGATCCAGCGGGCAACCGTGTTTTCTTCCCCTTTGAATGCGTGAGAAACAATCGATTAGTCAAGGGGCCATGGCCCCCTCGAGAATCGATTCTTCCTCATACGTTCAAATGGGAAGAATACATGGCTGCCATGTTGCTGGGCCCTTGGCGCAATATGCAGAAAAGCGCGCATTGAAGGAACTCTCTGTTCTTTACACTTGAAGCGCATTTTCGCGATGGATCAAGCGTGAACGGTTTTTGAATTTTTGATCCAACGGAGCTATTGGAAACTAGCTAGCGTCATCCTGGCAAAAATGGTCCGTATTAACAGACCCAAAAGCACAGAATAATACAATCAGAAGGGAAACTCCCATAAGAGCCAATGGAAACAAGATTTGGAATTTACTGGCACAAACTGGCAACTGTGCCTACTCACTTCTCAAGATGGCGGACATGCTTTTTCAGGCTATACAACCAATCACAACTCGGCCAGTTGCCGAAGATGCTCACTTTCGAACATGGCGGCCCGAAGTAAAGAATGTTTCAAAATGAATTAGAGTTTCCATTCTGATTAGAGTATTCTGTGCCAAAAGTTTTGACTGTCAAGAATACACGCGCAGCGCAAAACGTGACTTTGATTGCACGAGGATTCGATCTTTTATCTCGAATTCTTGACTGTCTAAACTTTTGCGTTTGTTAGTACAGGTCCATAACCTCTTACGCTTTTTCAGAGTTTGGGTGTGTATGGATCCATATAGATCCGTATGGATATATATGGCTCTTCGTGGATTTGTATATTATTCTAAGAGCCATCGACGTTTTAATGTAAAGATTTTGAGTGCGGTCGTGCTTCGTGGGTTGATAGTACTGAGCCCCTTGAGTTTTTGCATTCTTAGGTTGCAGTCGAGTCATGATCGACCAATCATTCGCGAATATAAAGTAAGCATCAAAAACGACATAATCTGTCCGCGACATTCACCACCCATCAGTGTTAATTTGACTATTTTTTAGTGTTTCAGAATCATTCTACGCCTACAATTTCACTTCATCATCGCCATCTTATGTATTTCGAGACGCTCATTTCAAAAATGCTATCAGTTTTCATTAAACTGGCCTAGATTTTACATAAATTCGAAATTATGTCTTCTTAGCAAAAAAATCGAAATTCTGGAAAAAGTATGAGTTTTGAGTAAAAACTAAAGGCCAAATTTGAAATCAGCGGGTCAAAATACATGCGCAATCGCGTGCGAGGGGAGAGAAAGAGGTATCTTATAATGAGAAAATCTGGTTTTACGTTCATAACAGCCGGACACACTATGTCGTTAAGGCGTAAAAATCGCGAAGATATAAGCTTCAGGTGACCAACTGTACAGCAAGTTGGAGCTAAACGTATTGCGTAGGTGCGTCAACTGTGGTTTGATAGCCCGTTCAAAAACATCCCTTAATAATTAACTTCATCGATCATCAGTTTCATCATCAAAGACCGGGAAATTGTGGTCAATCCGATCATTCGCAGAAAAACACTTCAACTTAATGTTTTCCTTCCCGAATAAATTCTCTCAAAATGTTTCTTTTTGATTATCTTGAACACAAAACAACTTTCATTTGTTTTGCTTTCTCTCTTTCTATCTTACTGCCTATTCTAATATTTTTTTCTTCGTTTGTATGTTTCAGGTACATAGGCATTTCACAAGTGGCTCACGATTAAAAAATTGTGAGTAATTCTAATACTGTACATAGCTTTTTTATTACTGGGTCATTCCAGCTTAAAATTTTCCACCCGCAACATTTTAAAACTTTTCTTTTCATCCTACATTTTTCAATTTTCAATTTTTTAGCAATCATAAGGGTGGTAATGGAGTGACCTCTTTCTCGTCAAATCTCTCAAAAAAACCAAAAACTTGATGTTATAGAATCAAAACAATGGATTTTAAATGTTGCGGGTGGTACAGTTAAGCTGGAATGACCCTTCTACTTTTTTTCTTTTTTTTTCTTCATTCAAGGCTCAGTGGTGGCTCGTAGCATGCCGTGGACTACTTCGTCCGTAGTTGAACACGGAAAAAAGGCTGGGTACTTTTTCTTCCAAGTTTACGTTCTATTACACCGAAATAGTTAAAGGAATGTATCTTTAACTATCAGGGACTTTTAGACCACTTGGGGGAATGTCGTCATCGACTGTCATTCTGAACGTCACAAAGTTGACGATTATTTCCGAATCATTGCCGGTGCAATAGGATGTAAATGGTGAAATAGTCCCAACTTGTTTTTCCATGAAAAAAAAATAAGACATTTGTCCTAAGACTTTTTTGAACTGGACATTTATTAGACCGAAAACCCTAACGAGGATGATTATTATCTGTTGAGTACGGCCGGCGTGGATGGCGTGGCGTTTACTGAAAGAAAAAAAAAAAAAAAAAAAAAAAAAAAAAAAAGGTGATTTTTAACGAAACCTTGCCTGTAGGATGACAACACATATACACGCACGTGTAATCGGGCGCATGCGTTAGATCTCACACCTGATCGTGGAAAGCGCCTTTTACACGGACCTGCATCATCGGCTAGCACATCATATATCAGTTCATCCAAAAAATCGTTTTCTAGAATAAGTTTTGAGAAGTGCGCACGCGCAAAGCCATTTGATTCGCCATTTTGCGGTCAATGGAATGACTTAAAGCAACCACTTGCCCACTGCGCTAGGGTCTGAGATCGAAAAAAAGGGGCCAAATAATAGCCTACTTTATGCGAGAGATCTGAACCTGGGTTGAGTCAACCCGAGTTGAGTCTCAACGCGGGCCTAACTCGGGTTAGCGCATGATGAACACTCGTGTATTGGAACTCGAGTTCGAAGGATTTTTTTCTTCTTCTTCGCTGTGTTTGTTTACATTTTTGACGAAAATGGCGGCGATGCTTGGTGCGGTACGGACAAGTGCGACCGCTCAAGTCGCGTGTTTAGAGGTAGTTTCAGAAGTGTAGGCGGACCTAGACCGATAATCTCTGGAATTTGTCAACATTATTTCTGATATTACTCGATGAAAATGAATAAAAATGAAATTGAGTGTTCACTTTTCAACGAGGAAAACTTTAAACACAAAATAATAAAGTCAGGAGCAAATTCGGTATTGATTTGAAGGAATAAAAGTTGAAAATTCGCCAAAGATGATGGTTTTGGCCCGCCTACACTTCTGAAACTACCTCTAACCTCGCTCTAATTGGTGCCATCAATGCCAAGTGAACCCGGGCTCTGAACTCCGAGGTGTTTATGCGTGAAAACTTAACCCGAGTTTAGCGAAAACCGAAGTGCTTATGCGAGATTGCGATAGGATTAAGACTATTCTCAATTTCTCAGCGTTTTCCCTAAGAATCAACTATCCCAAGTGGAACTTAAGTGTCAACTAGCCCCCCACATGAGAATCCGAGATCTGAAGTTAAGAATAAAGAGAGAGAGAAAATAAAATATTGTCAATGTGTGGAAAATTTAAAAAAAAAAAAAGTTATGAAGTCTAAGGGTGTTATACCAGTAACCCTCTTAAGTCTATCCGACTTTTTGGAGCTTTACTTTTCCTTTCCGTGTCTCTATACTCCTGGCTTCAAGACTCGATTTCATCGTGAAATAGTTTTAATCGTAGGTATCGTACTATCGTAGCCATGCGTTACGTCGTCTTATGGGGTTTACTTTTCAGGAGAGGGAGACATTAGACTCGTGTGGTTTAAAATCGTTGAAAAGCTGCAGGCGGATAAAAAAAAATAAAAACAAAAAACCCCGAGTGCGGTGTGTTGTAGGACACGGCTTTAATGGAAAGTTGCAACTGCATCGGAAGTCGCTGTTGCTGGGAGTGGAGCGGAGTAGTGCGTATCGCACACTGGGCAAATAATCTGGCAACAGTGCAAATGCTCCATTCAAACTCATTACATATATCGAATTTTCCTTGTGCACTGTGCACCCCCTGAATTCGATATTTTACACGAGTTTAAATAGATAGAATACATTGTTGCCAAATTGCACGCGACACCACTGTGGGCATTGGAACAGCAAAACAAACAAAATATGGAAGAAAGCTTAGCGGAAGTTGCGTTGTTTGGTCGTCTAAAGATTAGAAATCAGGTCTAAATAGTGTTTTTTATCAGGAGATACAATTTCGTCAATCTCTTGTTGTTTGAAGGGAAGATTGTGGGCCGAATTTTAACACTTTCCTTGACTTTTCCTTTAATTTTCTTCGACTTGAAAAGTTTCGTTTTAAAAATAGATGGAAAATAAAAAGAGGACGAGGGTCAACTGGCGGAAGATTTGGGGGAGAATGAACCATGGTTCGTGGCGCCTCGAAAAGTCCTTGAATATCCTTGACTTTGTTTTTTGTTTCTCATATGCTTGAATATTGAATATCATTGAAATTTGGCTAAGTCGTCAAACGTACTTAAAAAATCCTTGAAAATGACCGACTTCAGCTAACCGTTTTGTTGATCATTTTGTTTGTGTGCTTGAGGAGTGTCGTGTCCTTTAGGTTGCGAAGTGGCTAGAAAGAATGTAGGAGTCAGCAGAAACTTAACTCAGCAGAAACTTTCTTTTATTTTTTGTCTACCGTTTCTTTAGTTAGTGCACCTTAAGTGAGAATTACCTTACGTTTTTTTCTGCCCCTGAAAAATTGGTCTTATCGGTTGCTTGTTGCAAGTCCTTAGAAACCCGTGAAAAGTCCTTGAAAATTCTGATTTTGTTTTTTGTTTTTAAAAATCTGCCATGAACCACGATGATGTAAATGAGCAATATTGAAATGATGGTTTGGGGAACTGATGCAATTCACCGAGTGAACGTTAAATTGACAAAAACTGAATGAAAATTTATTGAGGAAATTCAAAATTGAGGATGTATAATGTTAGGTTTTGGAGGAAATCTTATGGCTGATCCATAGGAATCCATGGCAATCTCCTTCAAGTCTCACTGTTTTTTTCATCCTCGATATTTAATTTCCTAAGTAAATCTCCTATCCGCTCTTATCAATTTATCTTTTCTCCTTGTATTCTCCATCCGTTCTCCAATCCAATAGCCTCGTTTATGCGTGAGATCTCAACCTGGGTTGAGTCAACCCGAGTTGAGTGTCAATCCGGGTCCAACTTGAGTTAGCGCATAAACACTTGTATGTCTGAACTCAAGTTCAAAGGATTTCTTTCTTCTTCTTCACTGTGTTTGTTTACATTTTTGACGAAAATGGCGGCGATGCTTGGTGCGGTACGGACAAGTGCGACCACATAAGACGCGTGTTTAACCTCGCTAGAATTGGTGACATCGATGCCGCGTGAACCCGGGTTCTGAACTCCGAAGTGTTCATGCGTCAAATCTCAACCCGAGTTCTCATCGACTCGACTCGGGTTTGAATCGGGGTCGAGTCGAACCCGAGTTCAGCGAGATCCAAAGTGTTTGTGCGAGCATCTCAACTCGGGTTCAGCTAAACGCGAGTTCTAGAACCCGGGTTGAGATGCTCGCATAAACGAGGCTAATATTTTACAATCCCTCATTTACACCATTCTTCCAAAATCTGCCTCGAATTGATCCTCGTACTCCATTCATCCTCCGTGTATTTTTAATGGATCTTTTCAAGTCGAGGACGGAGGAAGGCACAAGAAAAGAGTTGAACTTTGGCCATTGAGTGGAGTTTGCGTTGTCGACGGAAAATTTTACTATTCGATGCGGCTAAAAATTGCCATTTTCTGACGACCGTGCGGCGATAGTGAGGTGAGCGGTGACCTTCACTCGGCTACTGGCTTCTCATCTCCCCCCCCCCGCTCCAATACTCGTTCTCCCCCCCCTTCTCTCCTCCCTCCTCCTATTGTGTGAGTTGTGACGCTGACGTACCGATATAATGCTTTGAATGGCTCAAAAGGGAGCTCCCGGTATTACTAACACCTGCTGTTCAGATGGCCGATAGAATGCGACTTCCAAGTCCGTGGATATGCGCATGTGTGTGTGTGTGCGTGTGTGTACGCGTCTTTCTTGTATGCGTTTGTGAGAGAGAAGAAGAAGTAGGAGGGGAGAGAGAGAGAGAGAGAGAGAGAGAGAGAGAGAGAGAGAGAGAGAGAGAGAAAGCTCCTTCCAGTCCTTTGCTACTCCATCCTTCTTCCTCTCCTGCTCTTAACCCCTCCCTCTCCCTCCATGCATCTCTCGGGCTAGTTCCCTCAGTTTTCTTCTCTCGTACGAATCCTTTGCTGCTGGTGCTGTTGGGGACAAAACGAATGTCTGACGACTCCCGAAGGTAGACTACCCGCGATACTGATCTCAATGTATTATTTAAGCATTGGAAGTGGCCTACCAAAACAAAAATCTAAGGAGTCGAACTTTTTGTCTCCTGATTGTTCTTGGAGATCTCGAGAAAACGGTGCTAGCGGGTTCGCGCCATAAGAGGCTGATTCAAGTCTCTTGGACAAGACGAGATTGCGAGAATCGACCAATTCCATGGGTTTAAACGGCTTCACGTGATAGATTTGAAGTCATTTGAGTCGTTTATTTCAGAAAAATGACTCCTCCGTCCATCGAATGACTCGAAAGCTGTCACGTGACGCCGTTCAAAACAATGGCTTTGGTCGATTCCCGCTATCTCTTCCTGTATCGTCCAAAAAAGCAGAATCAGCCCCCAGTTGGATTGGCGAACCCCTTCTTTGTTCAGAAAGTTTTTGAAATCGAGTCACTCACCTTAGCCCATTACTGCACGAGGTTCCTATGTGAACCATGTGCATAGTGTCCCGTTTTCTGGCCGGTAATCACTAATGCCCTAGTTCCTTAGAACAATTTACTCTTAACTGTGTATTGCAGTCCCCTCTCAATAATAAATATTATACTCGTGTCAATAACTTTCCGCGATGTCAGTGACAAAAAATATCGTTAAGGCTCAAAGCCTGCTTAAATGGTGCTCCTCCCACACCCAGGAAGTATTGGAGTGACGTTGTAAAGAAAAGAATGTTGCTGAGTGGGCTTGGCGGGTTTGGGGACACTAGTTTGCTTCATCAAGCGCCTTCAATTTCTGATATAGGCAAAAACAATTACCGCAGAGTACGAATATTTATCTTCTCGCTTGATTTGAATCGGTGCATTAAGTTGACACATTTACTTGATATTGAAAGAGTTATTTTCTTATATTTGCCATGGGCGTTGTATGTATTTTATGCCTCGTTGGCTCATTTTCGCTCCACCTTTATTGTTGTGTTTCTTCTTTCTCACTCAAATTCACTGACGCGACGTAGTGACGTAATTATCATCAATTAATCCATATCGAGTATATCGGCCCCCATTTTTTTTTGCCATGACATAGACAAGTCAGAAGTCATGCGCGTCAAATGTTTGCCGTGTGTCCCTCCTCCTTTGGATTTGAATCATTGCATTGGTCCCCAGTCCTTATTGAACTTTTTGAACTATTTCTTCCCCGCGCACATGCATTTTGGAGGTCGCGTGCCCGTGCCCACACAAAGCTGCACCAGTGGAGGAACCTTTAATGACCGTACTGTGCATCTTATACCCTCATAAGTCAATTGTTGATGTATTTTTTTAACATTAAACGTTTATCAAAATAAATTACTGATGAATGGGTTTAACCTGAAACATTTTTTGCTTAAAGTGAAAAATAAAAAGATCAGTTTTTCTATCAGAAAACGTGATTTAAATTTCTGTTTAATGTTCTAAATCTTCGTAATCTTTGACTGAAACCACCAGTATTTTTTAGTATGTGGTCGTTTTTTATTTTTATCTCTGTGCAAAGTTGTCAGACTTTAAACGCTAAATGGATCCACTCCTTAAATCAATTCTAAGCATTTACAATTAATTATACAGGTTAAAACACTGTCTTGCGAAGTTAAGAAATCATATTTTATAATATTCTTTCCTCTTAACGGCATCGATCGAGCATTGGGCTTGATAGTTTGGTCCCTCTATTTATGTAGCCCGGTCCCCCTCCTTTTCCGGCACTCTTCTATCATGTGTGTTGCATGCTTTTGCTCCTGACACGGGTGACACAACATGTTGTTCGTAATCTTGACACGGGTGACACATCATGTTGTTCGTAATCTGTGGTTAGTTTTTGACAATTTTTGTACGAACTCAACCTGTATATGTATAGAGCTTGCTCGACGAATTTTTTCTCGCGACCGCGAATCGAGACACAGTTTTTACCCTCCCTCCGCCAACCTCATTCGCGTGTCAGTTCTTGAATGTTTATACCCCATATTTGAATCATTTATTTCCAGAAGGGCACATCAGCATTGGAAAACGCGTGCTGGATGTTTCCTTTTTTCAAATCAAACGTTCATTTATCTTCTGGTGAGAAGATGAACGCGGTGAAGAGAAGAAAGATCATTCGTATTCTGTTCTCCTCATCTCGTTTTAACTTTTACGCAGGGCTGCCATTTTGCGTATAATCAATGCTATTTTTCTATTCACCGATGATTCCACCGGTATAGAAAAGATTACACAGTTCAGTTCAGTGTATGACTGTAATGCTCGAAAATACTATGATCTGTAATCTTTCCTTAATCGGTGGAAACTCCGTTGATTAATTAAAATATTTGAAATATTTGCAAGTTTTTTAAAGTAATCGACGACTCCACCGGTTGAGAAAAGATTACAGCTACGAGTATTTTAGTTTATTACAGTCATGCGCTGAACTGAACTGTGTAATCTTTTCACTACCGGCAATTTACTACTTACGCGCACCACCCAAAGGCGCGGTTGCGTGCGTATGGCAATGCTTGAAGTATACTTCCGGTATTTCAGGCGCTACACGCATTTCACGCCGCCCGGCCTCATTATGTTCAATGTTTGCCGCGATAATTCAAATTCGCGGAGTCAGCGTTTTTTCAGATATCTTGAACATTTTTGGTTTTGAACGAAACTGTGTAATCTAGAACAGTAAATTATCAAGAAATAACCTAGTTTACAAATGATTTGAACAGAAACCATTGTAAGCGCGTTAGTTCTTAAGAAATAATTCAAGCGCGCTAACTTCTTTTGAAGAGTTACTGCGACCGAGCTTAAATTTTGGAATAATTATCGGCTCAAACCTGGAATTTCTGGACTCGGCGTAAGCTCGAACAAATTTTTGCACCCCTGTCCGTCCGGATAGCCACTCTCGTTTAAAACCAATTTCGGCCGAATTAATTATAATTTTTGATCAGGTTTGAAGGTCAGAAAAACCAGGCAAACAAACCAGAATCAATTCGTTGATGGTGTCACACTTTGGTATAGGACTCATAACGTAGCATAGCCCCTATTTGGGTGTATGTTATAGACAGTGGCGCGGCGTAGCCAGGCATTTTTCTAGGGGAGGTCTGGGGTCCGAAAATTGTCAAGGGGGTGGGGGTTCAAAGATACTAATTTGGTAAAATTTGTCTGAAAACGAAAAAAATTACCTTTTTTTTAGGGCAAATTCTGGTGTCAATGGGTGGGGGGGGGGTGTCCAGACCCCCTGACACCCCCCCCCCCCCAAGCTACGCCACTGGTTATAGAAAAGAACAAATATAAGGTGTTGTGAAGTCACGTAGTAACCCAACCCATCATCCTTGTCTAATACCTACATCCGTTTGAATTGGCAAAGAAAGATAGATGCGAAGTACTACATAGGCCACTGCTTTATCAATGAGAATGTGTTTCTCTTTTCTTTGAAATGCATTGTTCGAATGCATGTGTCAAAAAAGGACAAAAATATAGTCTGAATAAGTCACGTGATGGTCCCACAGCTCCTACCTCGATCCTTGTCTACTACATCTGTTTTAACTGTGCTGAGAGAGAAAAACGAAGTCCTGGTGGATACTCCTCTGTCAGGGTCCAATTGCTGATTTCGAACCTTGTCTCAAATTGCATGAACATGGACCTAACATAGGAATGTTGTCAAGTCGAGCTATTTTTTGTTTCTCTTTCTTGTGTCCACCAAAGAACTCGGATCAACTTTTTTCCATAGTTGGAAGTCCTACTCTCCAAAGTATAACTTCCAAGTCGAAGGACCCAAGAAAAACGAAAGCTCTTTGGCCTACATCAACTTGACAACTTAAGGGCGTTTTGAGTTAAAACAAATTTCGGAAGGAACGGCCCCCAAAGCTGCTGAGAAGGAAAAGACAGTCGCGGCGCTGGTGACGTGTCGCATAGCAAAGTTGCGCAAACCTTTGAATGGGAACTAAATATAATCCTCGTGAATTTTAAATAAATTTAAGGATCATTTTGATTTCATCCAATTCATCCCCAACTTTTGTTGTTTTTTTGTCATCTGTCTATCGACTGTTTTGCAGCACTTCTGGCTTCCTATCCTGAGCTAGTTGTTTTATTTTTACATATCTCGTGAACTGTCATAAATCAGCCCGTTTGTTCGTAAACTCATCCTCCCCAAAAAATGACGATCACGATCGGCAACCTTAAATTCGATTACACCATTCAATTATTGCCCTACGCTGTCACATAGTCACCACACGTTACGAGTTAACATATTTACTCTCACTTGTCTTGCACTGTTTGTTACCTCGACGACATTATTTTCTTTGGCGCAACTGCACTTACTTCTGTCACTGATAGCCCCATAGTTTTTCCCGATGTTTAAGAGTGGAGGGGTGCGGGGACGCAAACTCCTCTCGGCGCCCTCGTTCCATAGCCATTCCTTTCCCCCATTTCCCTTTGCGTCATTGACTTCCTTTGTAATTGTATGGACACAATTTGACGATTGTACTAATAAATGTGTTGTTTTTGATTGTGTGTTAACAGGACCGGGTGAGAATGAAGGAACGATGAAGGTGGCTTAGAAATCACTGAACATATGGCCGAGCAGAATGGCTCAGCCTCACCGCAATCACCGCCAGGCGGCACTGGGATTGGGTCTTGGACTCGGGCGAGGACCCGGGCGGGGGTGGGGGCGACCTCACCGCCACCGCCGACGCAAGGAGCATCGTCAGGAGGAGCAGCCGCCCAGTCCCCCCACGTCATTTCAACATCATCAACATCATCGTCATCATCTCCTCAATCATCATCATCATCGCCGACACTATCCCAGTCCTCTAGACCATCGGTGGTGCATAGCATTGCCGGTCTCGTCCGGGATCCGACAACGGGGACGCCAAGCGTACACGTTTACGGAATGGGAGGAGGGGTAGGGAGCCGGCTTCAACCTCCGGCCCCTCCTCCGCCGTTGGTGATGACGGGGTCGAGCCCTGCGGCGCTAGCACCGACGTCGACTTCAACGTCAAATTCAACGCCGACGCTATCACGAACGTCGTCGTTGCAAGGAGCGCGAGTTAGTCTATCGAACCCGAGGCCGGAAACCCAACGGACAGTGAACGAATACGTGGAAACGCCTCTGAGGCAAACCAGTGATAATTCAATTAATCCAAGGACTAGCTCTTTAAATTCCAAGAGGAGCGCCGGTGATAACGGTGCTCCTCTACACGAGACTCTTCATCTGCCGGTCAGTAAGAAAAGTTTAAGTAATAATAATAACAATAATAATAATAATATAAGTAGTTTGTCTAGTGATAAGCGTGATTCTAGTGGTGATTCGGGGGTTGGCAAAGTGATAACAAAGCAGCCCAAGTCGTCGTCGGGCCTTTCGACGTTCAAGAAAGACTGCGGCGCCGACGTCACGGCAAGGAGCGGGGCCGGTGAGGAGGAGTGGTCGATAATCTGTAAGCAATGCGGCAAGTGTCGTTGCGAGGCTTGCCGTCAACCGAAATCAGTGCCTTCGCGGTGGATATGCAATAATCAGTGCTTTTGCTCGCTTGAGTCGTGTGTCGATTTTGGCTCGTGCCTCTGCTGCGTCAAAGGGGTCCTCTACCATTGCACCACTCGGGACGGCGACGATGACACGTGCGCGGATGAGCCATGCGATTGCGGCCCGGACCGGCGAACCAAGCGTTGGGCTTGCCTGGCCCTAACTTCCATTATTTTACCCTGTTTGTGGTGCTATTGGCCTCTGCGGTGTATGGCCTCCGCCTGCGAGCTCTGCTACGCTAGGTATAGTAGTCGGGGATGCAGGTGCTCTAGCAAAAGACAAACTAGAACCTCTGTCTTCCCGCAGAAACGTCTTCTAGATTCCAGTCTCGACATTTAAATTTTAATTTGCCGGCCATGATTTTTTAGTACAACTGACCCAGAAACGAGACATTCCCTTATCCATTGTCCCCTTCACATTTGCCATTATTTTGTTTTTTGTTTTCTCTTACTTTTTGTGAGTTTCGCAGACCAGCGGGTCGATCATTCTCTGTTTAGGTACTATATTGATCGCTGTAACTGCTTATGAGCAACGCTTTTGTTTAAGAAAGGGGCCGTTGCACACTTTTGCTGTATGCGATTTCATAGTCGACCCTGGCGTGAAAACAACGATGGTAGCTCTAAAATAAAAAAACTTCCGAAATCCACTCCTACACTCCCTTGAATCTTCCTTGTCAGTGATAAAGAGTGACGAAAAAGATAGGAATCTAATAATACTGTTGTTCAACGCCACCATTGCGATCGCACAAATAAAAGAGTTTTTTTAGTTTAGGAGTGGATTTTGGAAGTTTGTAGTGCTGCCATCATTGATATTAGAGGTTTTTACACCAGAATTGACTGTTGAAGCGCTTAAAGCAGAAGTGTGCAACAGCCCCATTGGAAGACTTGGCCGTTGCAGTGATAACCATCGTTTAGTTTCCTGTCAACTAAAGCCTGCTCACGAGTAGTTATCAATTAAGAGGCAATTTGATGATAGTTACCATAGCAAGAGCTAAGTCTTTTTACAATCCTCGACCATAAGCGTCACGCAAATGAATAGTCTCAATGATCTATCAAATAAATAAGTAAATGAGCCGCCCGCTGGGCCGAGATAGAGATGGCCTTCGTGCATTAGTTGCCAGATTTGGTAAGAAAGAAAAAAAAAAGAGGAACACCAGCTTTTGTTTTGACTCTATCGAGAAACCTGGTGATTTTTGGCCATATCTGGCAACTAAGCCTTTGTGGTAATCGGTCAAGAAACGAACATTCGGAACTTTCGCTTAGTCTGGGATAAAACGAATGTCAGACAACTCCTGAAGGTAGATTACCCACAGTACTTATCTCAATGAATTTACGGATAGCCGGTGGCCTACCTTAGCTAAAATCTAAGGAGTTCGGCATTCTTTTTGATTCCAACTGTACCTCAAAGAACTTATTCTATTGGGGCCATTGTTCTTCTCATTAGAGTTGCTATTTACTAGATTCCGTTTTAGATGTGGAGGCTGGATCAACCTTCGTAATCTTTCGAAAAAAATTAAGAGTCCGGGTGGAAAAGGTGGAAAAGCCGTTGTCATGTGCACTAATTTTGCAACTTACCATATTAGTTTTGTCTTCACAAGGAATCAATTTAATGGTGCACTTTCTCCTCAAGATTTTTCTGGATAAGTTGACATTTTTTGAGCCATCAGGATGAAAATGGAGGATGGAAAATTTCTTTAATACTCAAGAGAAAATAGCAAAATAAGTGCAACTTGGTGATGGAATTACACCCCCCCCCCCCCCGACTCTTCAAATTCGATCATATTTTCTTTCGAATTTCTATAAAATAGCGCAAAGTTGGCGAGGAAGCTTCTTTAGAGTTACGACTGTTCTGAAATCGAAAAGTCCGTTTTTACTTCTAGCTCCTGTGTGTTTTGAAGAAATGAATATACTCATATTAGCAGTGAGTCCATGACTAAATTGGTGTTTTTCACTGATGTGACGGATGATGTGTTGGTTAACAAGAATTTTCAAATTTACAATTTTTACTTTTACTCGCCAGGGGCTTCAAAGTTTATAAATTGTGAAATAATTATCCTTGAATATTTACCGCCTGCAAAGTTTCAAATTCCAACAGCCCTCATCATTTCAGTCAAACTCCCATTCAATCTCTTTGCTCTAAAGAACCAAACACTGTAAAGAAGGATCCCTGAAATCAGCCACTGCATAGTTTTTCATTGATCCATGATGCCTCTTAAGTGTACATTTGTCCTCTCGAAATCCATATAAAGCATTATTTTTTTTATCTTGGCTACGTCTCAATCTTTGTGTGATGGGCCATCATTGTTACTTGTAAGGGGATTTTTCACACTTATAAAGATTCGCGTTTGATACTTTTGTTTGATGTTGAATCAATTCACAAAATACATTCTGACAAATTTTGGAGTAGCATTCGACTAGCCATGAATATTTCCAAGATATGTTCAGAATTCTGCTGTAAAATTCTCAAAACTAAAGGCACATTTTACTGAATGGTGAATGTAGTAATATGATTATTTTTATATTGTATTGCTACGGTCACCATTTAGAAAACCGCACCTTTAGTTTTAAAAATTTTGTTAAACTTCTCATACATTTGTTCAAAAACATTTCTTTAAAGTATCCATGACTAGTTAAATGCGACTCAAAAATTCTGAAAGAAAGGAATGTGTGAATTTGTTCAATATTGATTGTATTGAACGTATATCTCTTGGGGTTTTAAATCACCTTTATTCTGAACCCTACTATTACGACCAGATAAAATCGATCAAAATGCAGTTCAAGTATTTAGTCCTGATTGTTCCTCCTTTCACTTTTGCAAAACTCCATTATTAGGATTTGACTATTCTGCATCATATTATTATTATTTTTTTTTCTTTTTCTAAAAATCCCTCTCTTCGGTGTAAAAAATGAAAAAATCTGTACATTCAAGCTCACTCCTTTGTATACTGTGTCCTAGTTTTAATGATATAAATATGCCCATATGTCGAGCATTCTATTGTTTATTTTTTCTAGTCCTGAATGTGAGGCTATCATATAGTATTTATAACATTTTGTGTACAGAGATTGTGTCTAAATGGTACATTTCCAAATTTCGAATGTTTTCAAAGTGGTTGTCTTGCAGAGTTTTCACAGTTAAACATGTACCTATGTGGAGAACTTTAGCAAACTGTTCTCTTTCTGCTTACTTGTAGGTGGAAACTTTCGAGTGTTCTTCTGTATGTTTGCACAGTTGCCAAATCCTCAATTATGAAATTTGTCTTATTTTATTATGAAACTAAATATTTTTATTCTGTTGCGCTTTTGTCCTGATGGAAAACATATTCCTCTCTCTTCCCACCCATCCTCTGTTCATCAGTTCTCTTCGTTTCTCTTTCTCTCTCTTCCCTCTCTTTCTCTCAATTTCTCTCTTGTGTCAGTTTGATTCATTCAGCGGAGATTGCTGTCATTTTGGTTTCAATTCAAGTCATATTGTCTGTGTAATTTAATTGTATTTCTGTCCTGCCGAAGCAGTTAATACATCTTTATCAGTTGCTCCCGTTTTTCTCCGAGTAAGGTTGGCAACTCACTTTGTTGCTTCCATTTAAATCATTCTTTTTGCTCTTTAAGCATTTTTTATAAGATTTTTATTCCGGCCTTTTTTTTTTTTTTTTTTTTAAATCTCTGTATGCGTTCACTTGTTTTGGATTAAAAGGAAATAATTTTGAAGTATCCAAATAGTTTGTCAGCCACCATCCCTGAAGTTGATTGATTTGTCATTCTTGCTGCAAATGAAATAAACTTTCATTGGACTTGCTAAATTATGTCTAAATTCATTGTAATGCACATTATTTGTGAGCTGTACGGATAAAGAAATTAACAGAACTCCAAGAAGTATGAAAGTAATGAATATATTTCGTATTTTTCTGCCTACTGTAACTGATCCAAAAAATTGAATTTCAGTCACAACCTTAGGAATAGTCTTGTACTAGGAACATATTGTTGTTATTGTTATTGTTATTTTTGTTATTGTTGTTGTTATTTTTTATTATTAAAATTACATAAGCAGCCCTGGAGCAAAACCTGCTTTTATCATTGTTCAACTGAGTTTTGAGCGTTCTATAAAATTTTGAAAAAAACCTGTTCAGAGTTCATTGTCTCTGCAGAGAGTACATCATTTCTGAAGGAAGCTAATCCTCTCTTATCCAGCAAAAGTAGGGTTTTCTATCTTTCGTTGAGTTCAATTTTTCAATTCTCAAGCTTAAGATTACTTTAAATTTGATTTTGTTTTTCAAAATTGTTCATTAAAAGTTAGCTCGTTTTGCGATGGTCCTGCTCTTTTGCATTGCTACCCCTTATCATTGTTAATTCATCAATCTTTTAATTTCCATAGTAGGCTTCAATTCTAATATTTTATCACAATCCTTGCAATCATATTATAAATTATTTTTTCTGGCTCTGTCATCTGTCATATCTTCTATTTTTTAGATTCTTTCTTCTCTTATGGATGTTTCATAAGAGGTCTTCAATCTTAATTTTCTCCTTTTTTTTCTTGTGCCTTTTCTAAATTATGAGATCGTAGGAGGGAATACTATATCTAAATAGGTACATGTTAAATCTGGCTTTAGTAAACTATTTTCTGTGTTCTTTTATTTTAAAGTCAGTGGGCCTGAGATCTGTCAGTACCGTGTTTTTGAATCAAATGCTAATAAATAGTTGTAAATGACGCTGAGCAATAATATGTGTATTATGGGTTCCTATTTGTTGATAATTACTCAACTAATTTAATTAAAATCTTATTTATTCTGCATTCATCGCAGGGTAGAACTTTCTGTCTTGCTTATTTAATCTAATTTCAGTTTGAACACCAAGATTCTTCTTATGGAGCTCTTGCAAGGTTTTCTGCATTTAAACTGAGTATCGAATCTTAAGATAGATTTTACAAAAAAATTGACAGAACCATTAAAAAGTCTTAAATTTACTCTGCTTAAAGATAACTTGGCTTGAAGTTCAGATGAGCCACCTGTGCATTTTTCATCTTTGTTTGTTTTACACATCAGACGAAAGAGTTTATTCTCTAAAGCATGAATTTAAGTACTTTTCATTGGATCTTCAAAAACCAAATTTTATGCTTGATTCATCCATAGTTTGCTTGGAAAAACTCAAGTGATACCAACAGAAAAGTTCCATGTCACCAAGTAACCAGGAATAGCTGTGCTTAATTTAATGTACTGATGCAGTCATTCTTTACAGATAATGATGCCACCAGTATGTTAAAGTATTTATTACTTGGCATAAAATGTTTTTGTTAGTACTTATCACCTTGTTCCTGCCTGACAAAATTCATTAGATTCAAGCTCCTACTGAATTTGGCTTTTAAAGACCCCTTGTTCTGGATATATTGTTCCGATTTGAAGGCTACATTATCTTGTCTGGAGTGTAAAATGTTGAAAAATAACTAACAGAAACAGGCGGTCCATATGAACTTGTAACGAAGTTTTCTCTGCTAGAAGTGAAGTTCCAACTTTTTTAATGGTCTCACAATTTTTTTTTTTTTTTTTTTTCAAAGCAGAATTTATCTTAAGATTTAACAGTCTATTTACTCACAAACCGTGCAAAACCTCCATGAAACCCTCTTCAGTCATTGAAGTACTGAATGTCTAATAAAACCTCAGAATTTCTCTCTTTCTGCCAATCTAATTGTAGGTATGCTGATTCTGCTCAAATCTACTGTTTTCAATTCTGGCATGACCAATTTTTGACTGGAATATATCTTGGGCAATAACTGTGTGTTTACTACTTTGTTGAATTTATGAATGTACCCATCTATTTTATGTTCCAAGGTATTTCGTCTCAACTTAAACCTCTCTTCTCTTTTTCTTCATCTTTGCTATTATGACAGCATTTGAGCTTAAAACCTATCAAACATATATTTTAATTCTATCATTTGCGCACATTGAATCAGCGCAATCGTATCAAATAGTTTTGATAGTAATGGTGATATTTTAACTGTTGCATTTGAAAGGAATTAATCCTGAAGTACCATAGTCTAATTATTCAATTTTACTTCCCTCGGGTCAGCAATGTGGCAACATGGCTGATGAAAAATCAACTCTTTTTTTACTTTTTTTTTTTTTAATCTTAAATAGCAGATGATACTTATTCTCTTTATGATATATTTTATAATGATGACAAATCAGAATATGTCACTGCTTTAAACAACCAAGACTTCAAGGGGATGTTTCGCTTTTTTATATTTTACGTAATTCTTCTCTTTTTTAACATTTTGTATCATAGAACTATGTAATTTGTGTGTATGTATGTATGTATTTATGTATATTATTTATTAAACTTCTGTATATTCTATAAATATAATTATTTATTTCAATAAAATCATTTATCTTGTGAAGAAGAGATGACCAAAAATAAAGAACAGTCGTAAGTACTTCATACAAGTACACTCTAAGTACTTAGTAAAATATACTAATCAGTATTTTTTAAGTATTTGAAGTTGGCAGTGCATCAATGATGTACTTGAAGTACTTCGTCTGAATTCCATGATTGTTGTTCAAGCTCGATTAAGTTCTGTGGGCATAATAGTTGAAAATAAATTTTAACTCTCATTGGTAAATGCAGTCTGTGTTTTAATTATCAATTCCTTAACTTGACAGCACCAATTAATCTTGGATCAATCATCAGTCCCTTAAAACGGTGCCAAGGTAACTTTGCGCTACAAAAGTTTGCTTCGCAATTAAAAAATTAAGATGAAAAATACCATTTCATTTTATTTCCTTTGTTATAAACATTAAATTGTTATTGTTTTTATAATTATTTTGTAAATATTATTATTGTTTCCGTATTAGTATTTGTGCAGTTACATTAATATAAATAATGAAATTCTGTATTCTGTAAGTAACTTAATAGTTTGTAAATCCCATTTTTAAGAAAATTATAATGAATAACTTTCCGCTCACTAATTGTTGAAAACTGGCTCATTCCCTCTTCAGAAAATATTTCTTTTTTTTCTCATTTATTTCTGGGGTCAACTACTTTCAAGATTAGCTAGAGCATTCTTTCTGGAAACGCATTTTGTGCGACTTGAAGCACGTTTCATGCTTTTGCTGCCTGGTGGTAAAGCAGTTGCACCACCTATAACAAATTTAGGATCAAATGGAGTTTTGAGAAAATAAGCGGAGTGATTCCTCCAAGTTGTTGGAAAATGGTGCTCAGTCCTCTTATTTGACAACTTACAAGATTGATTTTTTCCAACCCCTAGACTAAAGATGAGACTATTTGTACATTAAGCCCATGGGAACTTCTTAATCAGAGTAGAACTTATTAGCGGAAAGGTCAACTGATGTGAACACCTAAACTCGGCACAAAAAAATAATTTTATTCGCGGTCAAGCTCTGTAAGCTTTTTAAAATTAGTGATTGATAAATTTTCGTGCCCTTGATTACCTTGGGAAGAAATGTATGGAAAAGTGGCGTAGCGTGCATTTTGGCAACATTGTGATTCGTCCATTTAAACACGTAAAAAAGGTCGAGGTATTGGGTGTTTAGTGAACACCTTCACACATTGGCGGATACAGGGGGGGGGGGGGGGCGAAGAGGGCGATCGTCCCCCCCCCCGTTCGGCCCAAAAAGTGGGAAAAGAGGGGAGAGGAAGGGGAAAAGCAATAGCGAAAACAAGGAAAGGGGGTCATTGAGGGGCGAAAATCCAAAATTCGCCCCCCCCCCCCGTTCGCGAAGTCTGGATCCGCCACTGCCTTCACATTCGACCTTTTACACGGATTTGAATGGACAGCTTACAATGTTGCCAAATTGCACGCTACGTCACTGGTATGGAACCTCCACAATCTCAATGAAAGTGATTTTGTGAGAAGGGGGGGGGGGGGGCTGTGGAGATGGAATATTTGGTTGCCTTCTTCCTAGTATTCTCCAGAGACGTGGGACCTACTAACTAGTCTACAGTTGTGCATTATTTTTTGCGAACCATCGATTGTCAAGTTTCTCCCATTCAAACCTATGCAAAAGTATCAATTTCGCGGAGATGCAGTCTCATCTCCAAGAGTTGATTTTAATCCATAGGTTTACGTGGAGTTGACATTCCATTGATCGGGAGCTCTAATTCACCACTATACAACTGCAAAAATAATCTGAGAGGCTGCTAATAAAGAACTTGCGAGCCATCATTTTAGAAGTACCTACCTTTTTTCACTCTTAGGAGGAAGAATTTCAAGTTCTTTACTCAACGTTTTTTACCTATTTTGAGCCATTCAATGGTGAAAAAACAAAAATGCATTCTCCTGACCCAAATTGGGCAAATGGAGCTGTAATGGGTTACACGACTAAGTACTCAGTGATGGGTGATCTCCAAACTTTTGAACGGTATTAAAATGTAAGTGTAATCCTCGCCAGTGGCGGCTCGTGCAATTTGGCAACCATGCTCTTTTGCCATTTAAACCTATGTGAAAGTATCGATATCTTAGGGGTGCAATTGCACCTTCAGAAGATCGATTGTTTTACATTGGTTTAAATGCGTTGTAGCCATATTGCACGAGCCGCTACTGATCCTCGCTGATTTAAGATAATTTTGAGTGTCATTTCGATTAGATCCCATTCTTCCACTGCAAATATGAGTTGTGATTAGCCAAAAAATCAGCCCTGATTATTCAGCAGAGCAGACGTTTTGCCTATCTATAATTAATGACGTTTTCCAATTCACTGATGAATCTACCGGTTGAGAAAAGATTACACAGTTCAGTTCAGTGTATTACTGTACTGCACGAAAATACTCTAATTTGTAATCTTTTCTCAATCGGTGGAAACGCCGTTTATTTTTAAAAATCCGCATGGTTTTTAAAGTCGTCGCGACGACTCCGCCGGTTGAGAAAAGATTACAGATTTGAGTATTTTTGTTGCAATACAGTAATACACTGAACTGAACTGTGTAATATTTTCGCAACCGGTGGAATCATCGGTGATTTGAAAAATGTCATTAATTATACGCAAATCGGCAGCTCTATTACTCGGTTACCGTGTAATCGATTAAACCCCCCAATTGCCCAACTCTGTCCCTAACTCAGCGACAGTAGGTACCTCACGAGGAAAGGTACGTCTTTTCATAATGGGGCTTTTGCAAACTCTTGCCACAAGCTAATGAATAGTAAATTATGATGTAAAAACCAACGAAAATCAAGAAAATCAAACTTTAAAAGTCTCAAATTCAGTAATAAACTCATAATAGCTGTAAGATCGTACTTAGGTATCATGGGAGATTCCCAGGGGCGGACTGGGGCAAAAAGGCCCGGGAATTGGGGAAAGGGGCCCGCGCGATGTACTGGTCCAGAAGGGAGGGGAGTGGACATGGAGGGGCCCGGGGTGCTGCAGCACCCCGCCGCGCCGCCCCGGCCCTGTCCGCCCCTGGAGATTCCTGTCTAATTTGTCACTTTCTCGACGGTAATACAGAGATTTGTCTCAAATTAGATAGGAATCTCCCATGATACCTTTTTCGCTCCGCCATTAAGCCCGATTCTGAGAGTGAATTTTGTGTTTTTTTAAGTTCACTCATCGTCATTTTCACTGGTTTTTTTGCCAGAATCAACTCTTCAATCATACGTAGCAAAAGTTTTCAAGAACCCCATTGCTTTTCTTTTTGTCAAAGCGCAAATTTCACGAAATTTTACTAGTGATTTTCACGTGGCAATGCCTGGTTGATGATTCCTCTTTTCTCACGGGTTTTTCTGAGATCCAAAGTTATATTTTTGGATTTCTGGGGACATCAAATGCCAAGAAATGGAGCAGCTAACTCAATTTTCAAATTTTTCGTGATTACAATTCTTTCTCTACTCTCTGAGGAGTGAGAAAGTAAAAAGGGTTGGAACAATTTTCTCTTGCGAGGGTCGTCTAAAAAGTAAGTATCATTTTTATTTTTTTTTAAACAATACTATTAACTTTAGAAAAAATCTGAAAAAGGTGATAGAAGCGTCATATCCTCAGCTTCAAACTCCTTTTATTTTGGATTTCCATTACCTACCTTTAAAATCAAACAAATGACGGCGATTTTACCGCAACGACCTCCCATCACAGCGGGCCCAAAATTTTAATCAATCGAAGCTATCATTTTTCAGACATTGGAAATGAAAATGGTTTCCGAGATCACAGAGGAAGTAAAAAAAACTGTCAAAAACTGATAACTTGGCGTCTAACTTTATTTTTTGACATTGCTCCTTATTGCTTTGTTTAGACATTTTTGATACCTACCTTTGTCACCAGTTTCCTTATTCCATCAGCAAGGAACATCAATATTTGGATCCAAAACCAGGATAAAGAGTTCTATTTAAGAAACACATCAAAATTTTCAAGTTACATTTTGACATTTTAGAAAGAGTTGGACTAACGGGGTACCTAGTAATCGGGTACTGCGAGTATACAGTACTCGGGATTTGTAAATTTTTTGGAACGTATTTCAACGGTAAACAGAGTTGATTTTTGGCAAATCAAGGATCACGCCCAGTGGCGTATTTAGGGGGGGATCAGGGGGATCAATTCCCCCCAGAGCCCAATAGTATATGGAAATATCATGAAGAAGCGTCAGAAATAGAAAGGAGAGTAAATTTTGAAAGGGACGCGAAATTTATTTTTACAGAACAACAAGATAATAAACAATTTTTGATAATATGGGCAACTCAGCGGCATTTTCTAAAACTCATTCGGTAAAATATTTACGTTACTTATAGTTGTAACGATACGGCACGTTATTTCTAACGTGGTTTTTAAGGTGACCAGAAGAAGGGGGGGGGGGGTGTCATTCTAACGTAAAAAATGGAAGTCATCTATTTTTTTTAACATCGTGAGATCTGATCCCCCCCCCCCCCGGAGAAAAAGAGTAGTTACGCCACTGATCACGCCTGATGTTCTTGTTAATTATTTTAGACAGGGGCTGGGTTATGTTGATTCGCGTTAAAAATCCACTCTGATTACTGTTGCAACACAGTTCAAAAAATTTACGAATTCCGAGGACTGGTCCTTGAGTATTATTAGCCCGTTTGCCCTGCCCTGCCGTGTGATTTAGAATCATGCGAGGGTCGAAGGTGTTCACTTCGGTGCTACCGATTGGATATTCGGGCGCCCCCCCCCCCCCATTCTACCCGCCAGTATTGCAGGAGCCCGACTTCATCAGTTGCCCCCCTCTGACTGCCGCATGCACTTCCTCGTTCCTATTACAGCCGAAAGTTACTCCGAGCAGGGGTGGATCCAGGAAAGTCTCAAGGGGAATGGGGCATTTTTGTAATGTGATTGGGGGTCCTCCCAGCAAATTCTGAAAATTAAGCTTCTCTAAAGTCAATTTGAGGCATCTTATAACCATTTACTCCTCATTTTTATACCTACTACCTCATTTTAATTTTTGTTTGTTAAAATGGAAGACCTCCCCCGCTATTGTTTCCCCATTCCCAAACAAGATAGTAGGTAATTAGAAATTTACACGAATCACGCTAAGATTACATAAATCAAAGACCAATTTATTGAATAAGTTTTAAAATTTAGAAGAGAACATTTTATAAAATGAAGTCTAGCCAGCTACCTAATTTCTTGAAAAAGAAAATGTCAGAATAAAAAATTCTGCCATAAAATTAAGACCCTGTAACCCCCCCCCCCCCCTCACGAAAAACCTAGTCTAATTTACCTCTGAGGATACTTACTTAGAGGCTTTTGTTTTTCTCTTCTTCTTTTGCTTTCCCCCCTCTTTCACTTACTCTTACTGTTTTGAGGGGGGGGGGGCAGGGGGGACATGCCACCGTGCCCCCCCCCCTCTGGATCCGCTTATGACTCCGAGATAGCCTTACTTTCCCTACTTTCATGAAAGCCTGTAGAATCGGACCCTAAAGTTTCCATCAGAATCCTACTCTACCGTAATGACGTCACTCGTAAAATGTTTAATGGTTCTGATCATAGATTCAATAGGTACGCTTGGGTTCATGCACAGTGGCCCAGCCCTCGTGAAGGGGGGGGGGGGGCGAACTTGGGATTTTCGCGACTTATAACCCCCTTATTTTTATTTTCTCTCTCTTACTTTACCCCTTCCTCCTCCCTCTTTTCCCATTTTGTGGGCCGATACGGGAGGGGCGATTATCCCCTTCGCCACCCGCCTATATCCGCCAATGTTCACGCAACCCCTTTGCAGACATGTCCTCATTTTATCGACTCATATCTAAGTGTTTTTATCAATGAAACTAATGTTTGACAGCTTCTGTAAGAAGTTTTCCATTAGCAGGATTAACTGAACAGAAATAACAGGCTAGTGATTAACACTTTTTTCGTTTTGAACGAATATATGATCAGTAAATATACTTTACTGACCTTTCGAAGCTGGAAGCTCCGCTGGTCTCGTCATCGCTGAATCAGATCCACTGCGGATGTGATTGTATACTACCGGCGAGGCGCTTTATTATACGTTGCCATATTCGAGAAACATTTTCATTCGCTCGTTTCCGGTTCGCGGACCTTCCGAGTCCGGCTTTATGAAACCGGAAACGTAGATGGATATGTTTCACAGTAAATGCGGCAACACCGGAACTGCGCGGCGTAAGAGGCCATCAGGCTTCGTCCGAACGAAGCTATCACCGTAAACCGCCAGAGGATATCCGGCTGGCGTTTCCTCTCGCTTCGTTCATTGCTCGCAGTCACAACCCTTCGAATTCGAAAACCACCCCGAGACATGTCTTCCGGGGTTCTCTTATTATCTCTGCTACAGAGGAAGCGGAAACTTCTCAAATAGTGGCAGCAGGTGCAGATACAATCTTACGCTGAGGAACATTTTGGGCTTGGATCAACAAATCGAAGACTTTCTTAATAGAGTATAAGAAATTATAGCGAAGAGTGCAATCCGTTAACGTTGTGTTGGGTCCATTAACATTCATGAACAACGTCAACGTTGTGTTGGGTCCATTTAGGTACATCCATGAACAACGTCGAACTATTTGAGGCATCGGTGATATCGCTTTCGGCTTCAACCTTTTTGCATGGGTTCTAATGAAAAACATTCTACGTTGCCAGACGTATGCTTCGCCACTTCGCTGTTTTTGACATAGCACCAGACAGAGGCGCGGCATAGCTGAGCTGAGAGGGTCGGATGCATGACTAGGCCTGTACGATGTTCGATGCATCGATCGAAGTTTCGATATTTTCTTGCTATGTTGAATAGATTTGATACTCATGGGCGGAGCCAGCAATTTGGCAACTGTGGATTCTTCCCATTTGAATGTATGAGAAACAATCGATTCTTGAGGCCCCCATGGCCCAATTTCTAATGTTGATACTAATATGTTGGTTGATGTCAATCAATGCATCGAAACTCGTTATTTATCGATAATTCGACAAAAAACAGACCTACGCGTGTCATTTTTTCCTCTTAAACCATCTCAAAAGCATATCAGTATTATGATTTTCTGTGGTTTCTCAAATCTGTTTAGATGCATTGAAAAAAATTCGATTTTTTTTTTTTTTTTTTATCGAACTTCGATGCACAAAACTGGACATCGCTCAGGCCTATGCATGACGCACACTCTTCTGTAGAACCTCAAAGAGGAAAAGTATAAAATGAGAATATCGAGAAAATTGAGAAAGGGGACCCGAGAAGAAATGAGAACGCACGATTTAAAGGAGATGAGCGGTAAACAGTCGATTCATTAGTGAATATTGATTACTATAATTCCATCGTATCTGAAATTGAACATTTGTTCCGGAATCATATACTATTCGGAAGTTTTGGAAGCTCTATTTGGAACTATTCGGAAACTTGGAGGGCTTGTAGGCTGTAGCTCTTGATAGGACTTTTCATTTTCCGTCTTTACTGGTTTTTCTAGGACGTTTCCATCGCAAGAAAAAAAGAGGGGGGCAACGGCCTTTTACAAATTTTGACCCCCCCCCCATAACTTTTGAACGGGGAGGAGTTCGGAATCGTGGGTTCTGCTAGTTTTCATTTTTTTTTTTAATGAAAAATCGATTCCTGAAATAAAAACACCGTCTTTCTGTTTGAAAAAACGAAGTTTCCCCCCAAAATTGTTCATGAAGGGGCCCTCCTAAATTTTTATGGGGCTTAAAAGAAACTTCGGCTAAAATAAGGGGTTATGTGTTTTAGCGTTTTTCGAAAAAATTGGCCGTTCAAAAGTTAAGAGGGGGAAGGGGTTTTTATTAGACAATTTAGAAACTCTTCTTTTTTATTCAAGATTATTAGCGAACATTTTTTATTCAAGTCATGGCTTATCAGTATTGAATGCTTCTATTCCAGAACCTTGATGATAAAAATGAAATAGAAGAAAAAAAATTATGTTTCAAATCTTGACTGGAGAAATCTTTAAATTGATAGACGTTTTCTGAATCGCGCATCCGAAAGATAAAAAGCTATACCTTCAGCCACAAAGGCGGTTCGATTTCTAAGAATTTTAAACAATTTTCTTAAGAAAGATCGTGCCCTTATCATATCCCATGAAATTGACTCACTTTTCGCCCGAATAATGCATGAATGATTGAATGATCGCATGCTGTCTTTTAAGCCCTTCACTCAACTTGCTCTTATAATATCTGCTACCATCACGTCCTCAAGAGCATCTGTAGAATAAAGCCTTTGACAACTCTTATAATCGGAGGATACTCACTGACCCCCGCTTTGATGTTGCCGGTCTTCTCCAGGGAAACTGTTTTTATTTCCTCTCCATTTGGTTCATAGTTTATTTAAGCTCTTTCAGTTTGAAATACATTTCTCCAGCCTTTTATTGACGGATCCAGCCCTCGCAAACGGTCCGGGGGAACTTGGGATTTTCGCCCCCCGCTGACCCCCGTTTCCTTTTTTCTCTCTTTCTTCTCCCTTCTATTCCCCCTTTTTGATCGAACGGGGAAGGGTAGGAGGTCCCTCCCACCATGTATCCGTCAATGCAACATGCAGCTTTTGAACGGATAAAAGATACCTACAAAGTTCGATTAGGTCACTCTTCATTATTTTGAGGGGCTGATTTAGAAGGGCATTTTCGTAAACTTTTGGGTCCCACGATTCCCACGAAGCTTCAAAATATGAAATAGCAACCGCTATCAAGTAAATAATTAATACATCGTTCTTTGTTGTTAAGAACACAATAAAGACAAATTTAATAATTTCATTCAGTTATAAAGCAAATCGGAGCATTAGGGGATCCAGCCCCCGCGAACGGGGGGGGGGGGGGGAGAACTAATGAGATTTTCGCCCCCGGGCACACCCCTTTTCTTTTTTCTCCCCTTCTACACCCCCCCCCTTTCCCCATATTTCCCCCTCTTTCAACCTTTTTTCGGCCGGCCGCTGTACCTACCTCAAAGGTAGTTGGAGTTTTGGTCGATCGATTAACTATTAAAATTAGAATGCAGTTTATTATCTTGTATACCTAGCAACGTTGTATTCCTTCCATTCAACCTTAAGAAAAAATGGAACTATTGAGTGTGCAGTGAAAATCTTTGGATTCGACCTTTTGCACGGGTTTAAAAGGACAAAATCCAAGTTGTCAGATTGCACGTGGCACCACTGGCCTGAAGAATGTCTGAAATGTTGATATAATTTCAAATTACTCTTTTTAACTTTTATAATCCCCCCCCCCCTCCACAAGTTTTAAATTTTGCCCGTTTTCAACAGAGATTAGCTCAAAATTCCTCCCCTTCCTCAAGAAAACTTCCTGGACCCGCCACTGCTTCAGAGTCCCCCCGGGCCCCTTCTGGTCTTCCACTGTAACTTTGAGGTACTTTTGATTTAGTTTTTATAGTATCACTTTTAAATAAACGCTAGCGCAAAAGCGCCGTCTTTTGTTTCCCCCCTCCAATTCAAGCGAGCGAATGAAGAAAAAATTGTTCGCATCAGACGTTTCCTCGTGATCAACCTGAAAAGTCGGCATGGAATTCAAGTGAGCGATCCCCTCCCCATTTTGTCTGTAAGATTGATTGTGTCTGGGAGATCTCAAAATGTTAAAAGATAGAGTGAGCCGTTGCATGAGTTGCACTGCCGTAGCTGACCTTTTATCAGTGGAAAGACCTTTGACTCAGGCGGAGGTTTATCTCAGTATATCCGGAATCTGTTTTCTCTTTTGACCTTTTTCCATTCACGTACAGCACAAATCCAGCATTATCCGAATCATTAAGTAACTTATTTTTATTTGCTTCAATTCCCCCACCCCTTTTTTTCATTTTTTCTGAGCGCGAAAAATTCCTCTCTGCTGATGGTTGTAAGCTACCTTTATGGATTTTATATTTTATACCAGACAACTGAGCTCATCGAAATCAAACGGAGGAGCAGTGGCAAAGCGTGCAATTTGGCAACTTTGCATACTGTCCACTTACATCCATGCTAAAGGTCGAACTCGAGGGTGCTCATCGCACACCTAATATCGATCTTTCACTTGGGTTTAAACATAAAAATGCGACTTTTGCCAGAGTCCGGGACACTTTGCCACTGCTCATTCACAGCTCACCAACCCACACAAGCCAGACTCTTTATACAAAAAGAAAAAAAACGAGGTGAAAACAATTTGGAACCAACGCGAGTAATTAAAACAGAACCCTTAAGTAATTTGACGAATATTTAGACGTACTAACAACAATGTATCAAGCGTTATAAGTCATGCTTAAGCAGTCAATTGAAAATCGAGACTCAGAAATGCGAGTGCGGTGAGAAAATCACATCTGATATGTCAGTGTTCATTGCGTCGTAGCCACATATTCTTTTTAGTCCCGAAATTAAATTGATCATTGACTACAGGCTTATAAACCACACAAAATTATGTCGCTGAAATCGTTTGCCCCTCAATGTAGTAAGTAGGTCTGGTCATAACGTAAAAATCAGGAAAAAAGTTATGGTCAATTGGTGATCACTAAAAGTTTCCGAGATCGACTCTTTAAATTTAGAAAAGCTTTAAGTGAGGCGAAAATAGTTACGAAACGCATGTACCATGTGCCCCTATTTACTTTGGAAGGCAGTCCCATCTGATTCGTAACTTCCTCCATGCTGACAAAAAGGTGTTTTTTTTTGTTTGTTTTTGTTGTCGTTTTTTTTGTTTTGTTTTGTTTTTTTTTTATTACTAGGTACTCTAGCTGGTGGTGGTTACTCCACGCAGTGTCGCAAACAAGGTGGGGGGGGGGGGGTATAGAGGTCTGGACACCCCCTTGTTACCGAAATTTGTCCCGAAAAAAGGGAATTTTTTTTTGTTTAGAAATGTTACCAAGTGTTTACCTTCTGACTCCCCTCCCTTGACAAATTTCGGACCTCAGACCCCCCCCCCACCCCTCCCTCGAAAAATTCCTGGCTATACCACTGTCTCCACGAATCTCTGTAACAGCATGGAGAGCATTGTTAACGTGATAGGACTAAAATGTTCGCTCACATTCAGTACGTATAGTTCTTCCACGCAGACGTAGCAATCTTCCATATAGCCACTGTAACTAAAATGGGAGGGGGGGGGGGTCGAACGTAACGTAAATGCGCCCTCTTTCTTTAATGAACTCCAACTTATTTAGAAACCATCCTTCTTCTTGAGTCGAATCTTTCAGGGAAGGAGTTTTGTTTGGATGAAATAAAATGAATAGCAGAAATAGGAACTAAAAGACACTGCAAAACATAGTCGGAGGAGGAAACAGAGAAGAGCGATGGAGCAAGGAAAATAAGAGAAAGAATTGGTGCGGGGGCGCTAGGGAGGAAGAGAGGGGTTGGTAGAGAGGGATGGGGGAAGGAAAGAGAGAGAGAGAGAGAGAGAGAGAGAGAGAGAGAGAGAGAGAGAGAGAGAGAGAGAGAGAGAGAGAGAGAGAAATAGAGAGGAAGCAGGCGCTTGCAGAGAATGCATAGTGGTTGATGGGAGGGAGGAGGGGTGTGTGAGTAGTGTGGATTTATAAGAGAGCCGGTACTTCCTGTCATCTGAGGGGGCTTCGGTCGGAGCCGGGTTGCTAAGCGTGGGAATTGGTTCCAGCACCAACCCGGTGAGATCGGGATGCATTGTAAGGATTCTGCTTACTCCCCAAAAACTTGAAGCTCTCCAAATACTTTCACATTCAACCCTTTTCTTTGGCATTTCTTCCTTTTTCAATTTTCTATTATAAATAGTGGGTTCAAAAGCATGCACGTGCCTTTTGGGACGGAGGGGAGGAATTTCTCCAACTGTTTCAAAATTTTAATATGAGACCATAACCTTGTCATACATGCGACCAAAAATAAAAGCAATATCTTCAAAATGACCAATTAATCGGTATTACTTCCACTCTGCTTAGAATTTGGCAAGTTTCGCTGAAAATTTTGAAAACATATCTTTCTACTTTAAAGCTTTTTCAATTTTCTATTATAAATAGTGGTTTCAAACAATGCACGTGCCTTCTGGAACGGAGGGGAGGAATTTCTCCAACTGTTTCAAAATTTTAATATGAGACCCCAACCTTGTCATACATACGACCAAAAATAAAAACAATAACTTCAAAATGACCAATTAATCAGTATTACTTCCACTCTTCTTAGAATTTGGCAAGTTTCGCTGAAAATATCTTTCTACTTGAAAGCTGATTTAATATTTTGTTTTTTGTGTATCAATTTGTTTTATTTCTTTCGAAAGACAATTTCTCGGTGAAAGGGCGGATTCGCCCGTCCGAACTACGCGACTGCTACTCTGCCTGCGACCCGACGCGGCCCCGCGGGCCGCGCCCCCTTTTGGCTCCTTAAAATGCGCCGATGGTGGTAGGCCCCTCCGTTCATCTCAAAGAGGTTATTGAGCCAAGATTTGTCGACGAAAATTTGGTAAAAGTTGGCTGAATTTTCTATTACCGCACTTCAAATCGATGGAATCGCCTCTATTATTCGATGTTTGTTAACTAACGAAACAATGAAAAATAGAGTCGCAACAACCTTCGCCCAGGTCGATGCCAAAATATCTGTAGCATGTGCAATCTTACCGAGACTAGAAGAAAACTGTATAAAAATTGCTTCAGGAGTAAAATTGTAAAATTAAAAGTACGTACAGGTTGAGGACAAAAAGTATTGCAGGTGGCTTGCCTGAGCCAAAGTCTTAAGGGGTGTCTCCACCTGCGAATTTAAAAGCGCGAATGAACTGATTGAGCCAATGAGCTGCCTTGAAGTCGATAGGTCGAGTCCGATGTATCGACAGCAAAGAAGCTAATTGGCTCAATCAGTTTATTCGCGCTTTTAAATTCGCAGGTGGAGACACCCCTTTAGGAGTCGTTTGACTTTTTTTCCCGCCCGACTGTAAAAGCGCAGCGGTTTTCGAACTTTTCCTAACCCCGCCCCGGTGCGCGGATCCAGAGCTGAAAAACGTTTTGTTTTCTTTACGGTTTTGAGTACCTATCTTTAGGGAGGCAGCATTACGTTTAAAATCGACCTTGGGAGCCTAGCATACCTTTTTTTGTTGGTTTTTTGTTGTTTGGTTTTTTTGTATCGTTTGGTTTTGTTTACGATGAACGTTTAAGAAGAGAAGGCGTAAAAAGTTCCATCGTGAAGTGCGCCTTCAATTTATTGGATAGGCAAAATCTTTACCGGCCTGTAGGAATAGTTGACAATTCGCCTTCGCCTACTCGCGTGGTGAAAGTATAGAGGTCGTTGAACAGGACCCACAAAATGCTGATCCTCGCGTCCTCGTTTTATCTTCAGAAATTAACCTCAAAGTAGCGGGAAGGTGATCGGTGAACTCTCTGTTCCCCTCCCCTACGGACAATTTTCTGCTACTACACAGTGCACATCGCACATACCTATTCTACACATACCTCTTGGGGTCTAAGGCCTTTAATTGAAACTTATTAGAAGTCGCAGCGTTCGGATTTTTCCAAGGAAACGATTGTTTTTTGTGAGATCTCTGACAGTGCGGCTATAGTAATCAATCGATTAATCGATTATCATTTTTCACCCCCTTAAATAGCCGTAAATACGTATCAATTGTTCGAACTAGAAGGTTCGATTGGACCTTTCGAGGATCGATTCTTTCCGCTGGTTTTATATTTTGTGGATCGATTTATAGTTTGCACCATATACGATCCGCCGAACAATGGAACTTGCATCTCATTTGCGGATCCTGGCAACGCGTGGCATCTTGTCATTTAAACCCATATAAAAGGTCGATTTCCATGGTATTCGCCGACCTCCCATTAGTTCGATATTTTACGCGAGTTTGAATAGACAAAATGCTATGTTGCTGGATCACACGCTTCGTCGCTTGATTCAGAACAATGACGGGCAAAAATAATTTTTTGAATAACCATGAATGATTAAATAAAACTATTCGCATTATTCTCATGATATTCCTATTAGTAAATCGAAGTTTTGACACTAACAGCATATTCATCTGTCATAAGATGAATGACTGGTAGTGTTGAAACTTCGATTTGCTGTAAGGTACTAATATGAATAACATGAGAATAATGTGAATAATTTTAGTTAATTATTCATGGTTATTCAAAAAATGATTTTTGCCCATCACTAATCCAGAGATTTTTCCTTCTCACCGACTAATTGCCCAATTCAACACATACGTTTGAAAAGGACAGGGACAGAGGTAGGGATCAAAGTCATACGCAAGGGCGTATACAGGGGGCAGAGACAAATAGAGACCCAGCACAAGGCTTGCGATGCATGTCCACTTTTCTGGCTCAATTTTGATCGGCTCTCATCGAAACAACAGCCAACATTAGCCTATTGTTGACTGATGAGCCAAAATCTGTTTCCGTTTCTGGGACCGCGGACCAATCACAGCCTTTTGTTGAGCTCCGCACCACTCAACATAGTATAGGCTAAGTTTATCGTTGCAGCCGGTGACTCCCGAACAAAACTGTGCGCCCTCTAAACTTGCCTCACTTTTCTAACACGGGAAGCATACGGTGTGCTGGGTCTCTATTTGTCTCTGACAGGAGGGCGGGGTGCCCTAAAAAACAAAAAATGAGAAGAAAAATGTGGCAAACTGACTGTAAGTATAAAAAGGGGGAAAATTGAACTTTTACTGGTCCTCGCCCCCATGACTGATGTCCCCCTTCAGAAATTTTCTGGATGCGCCCTTGGTAGCTTTGGTCACGCGATGGTCTCTCCTTCTATGGATTAAAATGGGTGAGAAGCGGGAACGAAAAATTCCTGGATACGCCCTGCTGCATCTGTTTGGTCAATCAAAACCACTCGATTCCGAATAATCTGTCTGATGTATTGATCACTCTACTTTGGAATTTCTACACTGGAAACTGATGCGCTCTTCCTCTTTATCTTAAATTTTGGTCAGCTAAAACAAACGAGAGAAAGAGAGAGAGAGAGGAGAGAGAGAGAGAGAGAGAGAGAGAGAGAGAGAGAGAGAGAGAGAGAGAGAGAGAGAGAGAGAGACGCTTGTTTCTAAGTTGTACTTAACAAGTAAGTAGTCTTAGTAAGTATAAGCATGTAACCAAACTCTAAGGCCCCAAAGTGTACTTCGGAAGTTTCATCGTGCTCACACCATTTTCGCCAAATCATTCGTAGGGAGAAACTTGCAAAAAATCACCCCTCGGATCCGAACTCCAGCATTTCACATTCGTATTGATAATAGGTAAGTTAGAAGCGAAATGCGCTAATTCTGGTATATTCTGCGTTATTATTAATGAATCTGAGCCGGAGCGGAAGTGAGTTACTGTTTTAGAAAAGACGACCGGAAGTGGATTGGGTGAAAGATGGCAACATCCGGCGACAGAAGAAGAACTTCCTGCGCTGCTCCATCGTCGTACCGCGCTCCGCCTCGGCGTGCTGGCCAGCCGCCGCACCGCACCATGGAGGCACAGCCTTGTGAAACGAGGCAAAATTCAAGTTGCTTCAAAGTTAAAGCAATTTCTTGAAACAAAAACCACGGCCCAACTTTTAATTTCCAAACGTGGTCCAAATTTCAAACGTATAGGTAATTAGTATGGTATTTAACGCATAACACCCGGGCGAAGCATACCTACTATTGGAATTATGTATATAAATGCACACAAAACCCTATTCTGAAATTTATTATTTGCAAAATTACAACAATTTTAGCATTTTAGCTCCAATATTAAGGACAACTGTTATCTTGTATTCAAATGAGGTTTTCTCCCTTTGTCAAATCCTCATAAAGTTGTTTCAATATTTTACGTAATTTTTTTCTCTCTCACTGCTTTAGGAAAGAAATCGTCCGAAATTCGACGTACCAGAAATTTATTTGAAGGGATGAGGCGAAATTAAAATTAAATTTTATAGTTTTTTGCTTTTGTATGTAAATGTATGAAACACTGAAAAGCTAGAAGTGCACAAATCTTTACCAAACAATCCCTTGAATCAATCATCGATCTCTCAGTCTCTTATTATCATCACAAGTTCTAACACTCTGTGAACACTTTCTTACAACTAATTGTAAGTAATTTAAAATGTTATTGTAGGCAGAGAATTGAGTAGATGTATACAAGCGTATATTTTATGAAATCAAAATCGGGAAATTTTCCAATTTTTCCATTTTTCAATTTTGTGGAAATTCGATGAATGTTTAGGGTGGGGAACCATGACTAGCTTAGCTTTATCTTTGGGATCGAAAATAAAGGCACGAATGTGTTTATGGTAGTCTTTCTGGAGACAAATGGAAATCCAAAGTAAAAGAGGGGGCTCACGAATCAGCGTAATCATATAGGTAGTATATCGTGAAGTTGATGTCTAATTGTAAGTAAATATAAAACGTCCCAACCGACCTCACAAGAATCTGTGGCCCTTGGAATTTGGAGATCCATCCAGGGGCGGGTCTGGGATTTTGATTGGGGGGGGGGGGGAGACTTGCTTCGGACTTTGATTTTGCCGCTCCCGAGTAGACAATTTTCTGTAGTCCTTTTTTCCTCTCTTGCTCTGGCTTTTTAATTTTAATTTTTCATTTGACCTCCCTCTGTGATGGAAAATGGATCAGCAGGGACAAGTCAGTTTTCTCTCATCTTGACCCCCTCGAAGTGGAACCCGGGGGAATCCCCCCCCCCCCCCGATCCGTCCCTGGAGCCATCAGGATGATGTTGAACTCATCAATTTCCATACCCAACGAGTTCCCACTTTGATCGTGGATTAACGGACTCAGTCACTCTTCACTCACATTCCATACTTTCCATGTGTTAAAAAAGCGAGGCTATAGATGCCTTCGAACACGATCAAACTCAAACTGCAGAGTAACTAAGTTGACAATTCCAAAGCTCAAACCTCCAATTGATCAAAACACCTCCAAAACGGGGTTTATTGGTTTTATTGATTGGCATTGGTGAACAGATGAGATGACACACTATCCATCGTCAAATAACTCTGCAAGTTAATGGGCAGGCACAGTTATCTGACGAAAGGAACATCAACTGAACATGCAACGGTTGGCTCATCTGCTGTCTCTGGTGGATTTCGGCTCATCGTGATTGCTTGATTGATCAAACCTGTCCGATCGCTAACGAAGATAATTTTACTGTCAGATTCGGGCGAAGATTCGAGGTTCGGAATTTTTCAGGGGACACCGAACGCCAAAGTTAACAAAACCACTTCTACCCATTCAGGAGCGTTGTTTATTGCACTCTCTCACCGTTGAGTTACTCTCTCCGCTCTCACATCGCGGAACGGGCGCAAATTCTGGGGTTCGGGATCAGTGGCGTACGCAGGATTTTTTTTGGAGGGACTCGCACTGATCAGCGTTTGACTAAAAAAGATTCCCCTCTTCCATCCACCCCCAAAAATCGGAGGTTGGGGGGAGGGGGGATTTAGTCCCCCCCCCCCCCGCATACGCCACTGTTCGGGATTCTAGGTGTCATCCATCGTTGTCGAACAAAACAGTTCGGGTGAATTAACCCTCTATGGCATGAATTAATCATTTTTTTGCCGATTTCGGGGGAAAAACAGAGACTTTTTTTTTCATGTCGGCAATATTGGATTATAATCCCCCCCCCCCCCCCCCACTGGCCATGTTGTTACCTATAAGTAACAACATGCAGAATGAATAGCACCTCATTTCTTGATTTTTTAGATATGAAAATACTCCGTGTGAAAAATGGTATGGACCTCTGGTTTGCGCCAAAACGTTTTGTTTTTTACCAAATTTGAGCCAGAAAGAGGGCTTGTTCCAAGCTTTTTGATGGCGGGTCTTCATTAGTTTCCAGGTCTGTATTTCCCCCGACTCCTCCACCGAAGCTGTTACAACTGTGAGGATTTTGCTCAGAAAACCATCGAATCGTCCCTATTTAGCGCCAATTCACCATTTCTGTACTTCCCCTCTGCACCTCGACTAGCGCGGCTCGGCGCGTTTCCACATCTTTGTGCCGCGCCTGAGCGTCTCCGACGCGGTTTTGCCTTCAAATCCCACGAAAATTATTTTAAACATCATTCATAAGTACCCTCTTCTATTTCGACCCTCCCTCCTCCCTCCTCTATCCCTCTTGGGGGGCCCGCCAGTTCGCCTAACCCGCGTCCGCCACACCGCGCATCACCCTGTAAGCCGGAATCGCAACATCAACATTTCCTCCCCCTCCACCCCCTTCGCCACCCCCACCCGCGGCCTTATCGCCGTCTTTCCCCGTCTTATTGTGAATGTGAACGTAAACATTCATTACTGACTCTGCCTTCTCGCCATTTTATTTGATGTCAGCGAGGTAGAACGAGAAACACTTGCATTCATTCACATTTCACATAGAGATGGTTTGGGTTTCATTATCAATAGAACTGTTTTAGTGACAAGCGGGAAATTCAAAATGCTATAATCTGATTGGCTTGGATGGTTTACTAAACGTGATGCAGACATCTGATTGGTCAATTTTGAATTTCCCGTTTCTCACTGAAACAGTCGAAAGGAGGCGCAGTGCAGCTTAATTAACACCTTATACCACATAGATCGGTTTAGTGATGTCGTCACGGAGATGTTTCGGGCTTACAATTAGTTTAGTTTAAGGGTTACATCTTCTAGACACTTATCCCTCATCTCACCCTCGCGTAATCTCCATAGGCGCGCGCTATCTCACTCCCCCATGGGCGGATCCAGAGAGGGAAGGGGGGCACGGTGCCACCCCCCCCCCCGAACCCCAAAAAAACAGGATAACGAGGAAGAGAAAGAGGGGGGAAGCAAACGAAAAATAGAAGGGAGGGAGCCTTTAAGTAACCTTAGGTAAATTAGACTAGAATTTTCAGGGGGGGGGGGGTGTAATAGGGTCTTAATTTTATCCACTAGACATCCATTTTCTACGAAAATACAAAGAAATTAAGTTCCTGGTATTCTGGGATCTTGGGAAACAAAAATTGAAATGAGGTAGTACAAAAGTGAGGAGTAAAGGGTTAAAAAATGCCTCAAATTGGCTTTAGAGAAGCTTAAATTTTCAACATTTTTTGGGGGAGAACCCCCACGGCCTACACCCCCCACTCGCGTTACAAAAATGCTCCCCCCCCCCTTGAGACTTTCCTGGATCCGCACCTGCCACTCTCATCTCGTAATTTTTAAACTAACTGTAATAAGACATTTCGGGTGCAATTCAGATATTTTCATTAATAACTCATTGGATTTGCCTCAGACAATTGAACCGTCCTCCAGGTTCAATTTCCAATTTAGAAACACACCTTGTATTGAGCCAAAAGGCCTTGAGATTTCTTGAGATTTCAAGGAAACTTTGAATAAGCATTATCACGAATCGGCAATTCAGCCACACATTAAAAACATCACACGGTTTTCCACTCAAGATAAGGCTCAAGGATATAATTTCAAGACCCTGAGCTAAGCTGAAACTGAGGATTTCTCAAGAATTGCCGATTTACGGTGGACGTGAGCGTCTCTGAATTGAACTTCATCTGACTCGACTCAACTCGACTGGGCTTGAGCATTTTTCTAGCCAAGCTGAACCGCACCCTTAATAACCCTGGTAAAAATGGTCCATGAAAATCCTTGACTAATTCTCCACGCAATATTTTCCATGAACTCATGAGGATCTGCATGGAATCGTATACGGAAATTCTTAGAAATCCTTTGGAATTTCCATACATTTTCATGGAGGATCCCTATGTTATTATGGAAATCCATATTGCATGGAGACTTGGTCACGGCTTTTTGGACTATTTTTACCAGGGAGCACACCATTTTAGCAGAAGTAAAAAAAAAAAAGCTCATCGATCCATTTTCTGAAGCCCGCCACACGTAGAAAGTGGTGCAAAGTGATTTCCTAGAAGTTGGTGGGCAGTCACCACGGATCTCATCAGTGAAGTGCGATAAAAATGTACTGCACAACGGGCAGCCCTAACAGGATCGGGCGTCACGTCGCACTATGTGGTATTTGACCAAAAAAGCTGGCATAAACTAAAAAAAAAAAAAAGTCGCTATTGGGAAAAACTGTTGTGATATTCGGAATCTACATAGATTTTTGCATTAGAAACTTGTATTTAGCGGGTCTAAACTAGATTAATTTAACTAGAATCCACCAGGGGAAAAATCAGTTTTACCACCATTAAATTTAGCCTCAGCACGAGACTATAATCAAAGTAAAAAAAAAGTGTTTCAAATGAAGTCAGAACAAAACTTTTGTACATGGATCGTCTTCCTGAAGGTATTTACAATCAGTTTATGCCTATTTTATCCAATTTTAATTTGAATTTGATATTTTTTTGCTATTTCAAAGTTTTTAGCTAAAAACGTAAATTTTCCGATTTTCAAGAGAACTTAAGTTCAATTATCCTGCCACATCCCGCGGGTATATATATGAGAAATGATAGTCCTTAGTGCGTACTAATAGGCCTTGAAGTCAGAAGTTGCGGAAAAATGCGGCTTTTCCGAGAAAATTAGTTCGAATTTTGCGTTTTTGCACGAAATTCTCGTTTTTACGTGTTGTAAGGGCTACATCGCTACAAGAGTGAAATTTGGCAACACCGTCCAAATGACTTGAAACTCAGTATCCAAGGGTACTTTTTAACGCTGAATTCATATTTTGCATCAGTTTTTCAAAATTCGAAAATCCAAGATGGCTGCCGACCGATTAGCCAAAAAATTTGTCGGCGGCCATCTTGGATTTTCAAATTTTGAAAAACTGATGTGAAATTTGAATTCAGCGTTAAAAAGTACCCCCGAATACCAAATTTCAAGTTATTTGGACAGTAGAAACAGTTTATGCCAACTTTTTCGGTCAAATACCACATAGTGCGTCGCGTCGCACCGCACGTCGCGTCGCACCGCACGTCGCACTATGTTCGATTTGGCCGAATTAGCTAGACATAAATCCATTTATCGGAAAAAATGCCCAAAACTGTTTATTCCTATGTTTTTTGGGTCAAGGATTCTGAAAATGATGTTAATTTTTCAAAATTCTTCCATCCAAAATGGCGGATTCTAAAATATCTCTAATAATGCAACTATTTTCAAAAATTTTACCTCCAAAGAAGATTATTACCACCCCCAGCGGTTCAACAAGTCAAGTTTTTATCTCAAGTAGTGTTTCTAGTCTGCAGAAGCACTTGAAAGATGAGTATGGGACAAAAATGATGTTTGGGGGGGGGGGGTTATAACCCTGTCTGGCGTTCCATCCTAATTGAATGGATTTTTTTTTTTTTTTTTTTTTTTCTCAATCACTCGTACTGAATAAAAGTGAAACAAGGCATATGAATGGTGTAGACAAATAAAAAATATCGACGCTGTTTAGCAAAAAGGGGTCAAGCAGCACTTTTGAAATTTTGCAGGAGACGCCTTTAGAGACCGTTGCGCTCGCTCATTAGAACTTTTCCAATTTTTTAAGAGTTTTGAAAGGTGATTGCAGCGTTATCGATTATGTTTCTCATGAACTGATAGTTTCATATAGCACCTTTCAGAAGTGTTGGCGCACCTAGACCATAATCTTTGCCGACTTTTAAATTTTCATTTCTTCAAAACTAATCAAAACTTGTCTTCGACTTTGAACTTTTAATTTTAAAGTGTTCCTCAATGAAAAGCCAACGCTCAAATTCATTTGATTTTGAAGCAAGCGAAATAATGTCGAAAAATTCCAAAGATTATTGGTCTGGGTGCGCCTACACTTCTGAAACCACCTCTAGAATTAGACTTAATCTACGGAGTTCGCCACTACCGATAACTCTGTTTTCTAAAATGGCTACCCTGTTCGCGAAATAGCGTTGATAAAACAAAATATATATTTTAAATTCTTCTATAAAACGGTTAACAAAACATCAAAAGGCATAGGTGAGGGAACATACAACATTCCTTCAAAAGGGAAGGAATTTAATAATAAACATAATAAAAATCAGGAATTCAAAACAAAAAATAATCATAAGTTGTCGACTAAAAAAGTAAGTAAAGCAATGAGGAGCCTCCTTTTCATTCTGTACAATAGTATATCACAAAAATAAATCACAGTTTTTCTTTAAAAAAAAAAAAAAAAAAAAAAAAAAAAAAAAAAAAAAAAAAAAAAAAAAATGTTGACAAAAAAAGAAGTAAATGAATGACGAGCCTTCTTTTCATTCTTTACAATTCTATCACAAAAATAAAGCCCAGTTTGAAAGCGTGCAATTAGGCAACATTACATTTTGCTGATTTAAACCCATTAAAAGTATCGAACGATTGGGTGTTCGGTGAACACCTTAGAATTCAACCTTTTTACATAGGTTTAAAAGGACAAAATGCCACGTTGCCAAACTACACGCTTCAATACTGGGAACAAAGGTTTAATTTGTATAGCAATTTGGCAACAATGGGTTTTCCTCATTTAAAGCTATGTAAATTAATCTATACTTGTGAAGGAAAATCAATAAGAGGCGAAAAAAGGATGGCTAAATCGTTGACTGCGTCGCATACTCATTATCGTGAACCTGATCTGAAATACGAAATATAAACAGCATCGTAGCGTACAATCTGGCAACGATGCAGTTCGTCCATATAAACCCACAAGAAAGATCGAGCTCTTGGGTTTTCGGTGAACACCTTCACATTCGACCATCTACGTGGGTTTAAATGGACAAAATGCCACGTTGCCAAATTGCACGCTTCGACACTGGAAACAAAGGGTTAATTTGTATAGCAATTTGGCAACAACGGATTTTCCTCATTTAAAGCTATGTAAATTAATCGATACATAAGGAAGAAAATTAATATTTCATCGATCATTGATCGACGTGTTTCATATTTGAGAAGAAGCGAAAATATATGTTGGCTAAATCGCTGACTTCGCCTTTTTTTGCACAAAATTGGTATTTCGTAGAACGATTTTGAAATCGAAAAAAATTGATTACTCGCAGGCTAGCAAAAACTAGCAGCTGATATATGCAAGAATCGATGACTGAGAGGTTAGGGAACACTATTTTGGCACAATTAGAACGTGACTCAACGTGACACGAGACTTATGAGCACATTAGATTTATTTGTAAAAACTTGCAAATTTTCAGTAAAATTAAAGCATTTTTTCAAAAAAACTTATCACACCTAAAAAATCTTTTTTTTTAAAGTATAGCCATGAAAAAGTACGTCACTTAGTTTCATAAACGAGGGATCATCTTCATTGAATGTTAAATAAATAGCCACTTATCACCACACTGGCACAATCATGCAGTGTTTACAGTTGTAAACACACGGGATGAACCTACCTCAGAAGACGGAGCTTGCGCGCTGCACAATAGATGCTTGTCACTCGCTTATCAGTGATCTTAGGATTGAAATATTTTAAAGGCACACTCTCTAAAGTGTAATGTATCATCCTGTGTTGCCAAATCTCGATTTTTTCAAACTTTAAATTTTTGATTTATGTCCAGCTAATTCGGCCAAATCGAACATAGTGCGTCGCGTCGCACCGCACGTCGCGTCGCACGCACCGTCCCAGACTTTCGGTCCTTTGTATTCCGAGCAACTCTTCCTACTCTTGGGATATGCAATTGCATACCACACGAAATGAAGGCGCACACGTAATTCTTTCATATAGGAAAGGAAACCAGCTGGGTTTGGTATGGCCGTGGTAGAGATCTCAACGCTCAACCTTTTACATGCGGGGGAGGGGATTGGGACTACTTCGCTGACACTGGGCTAGTTTTTTCTTCTTCTTCTTTGCAATAAAACGATAAAAAATAAACCGGTATTGTTAGCCTTCCGCATATTTGTGTCACCAAGAGAGAGAGATTGCAACAAAATTGTAAAAAAAGGTATATAATTTTGTGTTAATACACTACGTACTTAAGGTAAAAACGCCAGTAGAAGGCACCCCTAAAATTTGCACCATGTTACCTGGCACCTTTATTTTTCAAGATGTGAAAAATATTAGTTTAGTGGCAATTTTGGTGTTTTGCGTATTTTTTTCGAATTCTCACGCTTGAGGTCTCTGAAACAAACCACACAAAACACCAATAATGCCACCAAACTTATATACTTTTCACATTGTAAAACATGTGTGCCGCGTACTGGTGCAAATTTCAGGAGTGCCGGCTACTGGGGTGTTAAAACCTTAAGGATTTATGAGAGAAGCTCTTAAAAGTAGGAAAGAACCATACTTAAATGAGTTAAACAAATTGTTAAGTACCTCATTTCTCGACCAGTTTGAGAAATTTTAAGGTTCAGAGTCTCGCAGTATTGCCACTTGTGACATTATGCCTCAAAAAATTTAAAATGATGGAAAATAAAAAAAAAAAAAAAAATCATCTAGAACAATTATTTCGATGAGAAGACTTTCTTTTCAAAGTCATAGTTCAACTGGGGTTATTTTCCATTTGAGTCGAATCCCATTATTTCCGCCAGTTAGGAACGGAACCAAACATTAAAGCTATGTCGGCGGATTGAAATATAGGGGTAGGTTGATTTCCCAGAAGGGCGCACCCTTAAATTTCAATCGACCGCAACTTTTTGATTGAAGAGATGGTTTGAGTTGCGGTTTGCGCCATTATTTCCCCATTTTGAAGATATTTTTAACTCTGCATCGCTAATTGTCAGGATTTCTTTGAAGGCCCCCGTTTCAGCCCCCCAAGTCTTGAAACGGCCGCCATTTTGAGAGGTGGGTTTGGCGTTTTTTGTGTGGCACAATGTTTTTCCTCTCTTTAAGACGTTACGGATGATACGTGTATCAAACCACAAGCCTTTGCTTCTGAATATTTTTACCGGGGGCCCCCTAGGCCCGAAGGTCCAAAGCGCCAAAAGAGCTTGATTCAAAATGAGGGTTAACCCCCCCCCCCCCCCCCCCCCCAAAGATTTTCCTGAAACGCAAATCTGAAAAGTTTTTACTGTCTCAAATCGTGAAAAAGAAAAAATTGAATGAGTGGTCTTCATTTTCTGAGGATACTGTTGTATTTAATGGTAAATGGGAGTTTTTCAACGTGGACCTTGCGTCCTTGCACTTGCACCCAGTGGTGCCGCTAGGGGCTTTTTTAGAGGGGAAGAGGAGCCCAAATGTCGGGTGTCATCCTCTTCCCCATTGTCAAAGATAACTCAGAAAGTCGATTTCACTCGGCCCTCGCCTTCCTTCCAATTTCATAATTTTCATTTTCCCTCCTTTTTATTAATAATTATTCCGATTTGTTTTTTTCTTCAACCTTTCTTTTCTAACTATACAGGGTGTGGCAAAAGTCTCCCCCCCCCGGCTAACTTTTAAACGGTTGCATATGAAAAAACCAAACTTAGGGGATGTTTCTAACTCTATGGGAACTTCATTTCGGCGTATTCAAAATTTCCAAGGGGACGCCCCTAAGGGGGGTTTTCGCCCCCTAACTCAAAATTTTCAAATGGCAACCCCCATCTTGTGATATCTCGTTTGAAAGGGCATAAAATTCTAAGACTTTGGCGCAAGCTTGAGGTCGATATCGCTGTTAGTTTTTGATATATCGAAGGTCAAAGTTCGAGTTTGACCCATTTTCAAAAAATCATTATTCCTACTTCAAAAGTCGGAATTTAAAAAAACTAGTAGTCTAAAATACTCTAAAAAGCAAGTACTTTTCAGAAAAAAAAACACAGCTGTGACACAAATGTAGTCGAAATTTGGTTTTAGAGCCCCCATAAACTTATAACGTTTTTACGCCCCCAGGGGGGATATCTCAAAAGTTCCTAAAGACAAACCATCTTGAGTAATACGTCGATCAAAAGGGCGTAAAAAACTGGACGTTTTGGCGCAAACCAGAGGTCCATACCATTTTTCCACATCGAGATATCGATTGTTAAAGTTTGATTTACTAAGTTCGATATCTCGATGTGGAAAAATGGTATGGACCTCTGGTTTGCACCAAAACGTTCAGTTTTTTTACGTCCTTTTGATCGACGTATCACTCAAGAGGGTTTGTCTTTATGAACTTTTGAGATATCCTCCCTGGGCGCGTAAAAACGTTATAAGTTTTTGGGGGCTCTAAAACCAAATTTCGACTAAATTTGTGTCTCAGCTGTGTTTTTTTCTGCAAAGTACTTGCTTTTCAGAGTATTTTAGACTACTAGTTTATTAAATTCCGACTTTGAAGTAGGAATAATGGTTCTTTGAAAATGGGTCAAACTCAAACTTTGACCTTCGATATATCGAAAGCTCTGCTTATAAGCTTGTAGCAAAAGTTTGCCACAGCTCTATTGCAGGTCACCCCCCGGTTCTCGACACTACACCCTCCTTTAGGTACCTATTCCGGATCCGGTATAGCACCAGTGGCGAACTGTCCTTCCTTCCTCCCTTCCCACCTCCCTTCAATCCCCTTCCATACCTTTCTTTCTTCTTTCCGTTCGTTTTTCTTTGGTTTTTCTCCTCTTTTTTCTTTCCAATTCTTTTCTTCTCTTCTCTTGTTCTTTTATTCTCTTTGCTTCTTTTCTTCTCCCCTCTTCTATTTTCCTTCACCCCAAGATTATCTCCCTCCTGCCCCCTCCCCTCTAAACGTGCATGGTTGCACCAATGCACCATAATGTTTACAGTGGCGCCATTCGGGGGAGGGCGGGGGGCACCCCCCCCCCCCCCCCCACCCTCCTAAGGATTTTCAATGTGAGATAAACTAAGGAAAATCCTAAGGTTCAATCAAGACAGAGAGATTTTTTATTTTATTTTATTTATTTTTCACAATCATACAAAAGGAGCAGCCAATGAGGAGCTATGTGTACAAGTCGAAACAACAACATCAACACAAAAAAAAAGTCTAAAAAATTAGACATAGAAAACATAGAATAAACAGTGAATTGGTATTTGTTATTTTGTTATTTGGGATTAATAGGTCATTCACCTTATAAAAAGCTTTCTCAATCAGGAAATGCTCCAGGACTTTATGATGATGCACGGGGAAAAAAAAAGAAAAAAAAGGGTAATCCAAATTTTTGGAGGGCCTTGCCCCCCCCCCCCCCCCCCCAATCAAGTCAGTCAGATAGAGATTTTTTACGATGCACGTCCAAAAAAAAAAAAAGTCATCTAAATTTTGGAGCCCCCCCCCCCCCCCCCAAGGAAAATCTGAAATGGCGCCCCTGAATGTTTATTGCCGCGAGTGCTGCACTGCTGCTTCGCTGCGCTCATCGCTGCTGCTGGCACTCAAAACCAAAGATTACTTATACTCTATAGAGTATAAGTAATCTTTGCTCAAAACTTAACAAAACTGGCAACAGTGACAACACTGCCTCTGCAAAGAAAAAAAGAAAAACATGGCCGACTGTTGTCAGCCAATCAGATGACAGCTTTCTCCTTCATGTCAAAGCGGTCTAAAATTTTCAAAATAACAGCACGTTGAGAATTTTTTCGTTTTCTTTATGACAGTTATCTTCAAATTTAATGTATTGTGACTTTTAATGACCGTCATTCTTAATTCCTTTGTGATTTCGATTTCATAAATACACGAACGTTTCTCCGAAATACTGTTTGCCCGAAGTTCTAGAAAATTATTATGTTTTGAATACACGTGAGAACTTTTATGTGGTCGCGATTTCTCCCATCACAAATCAACTGCCATTATGGATAAATATCTGAAAAGTGAAAAACTTGGCGAAGGTAAAGCGTCTTCAACATTTCGAGTTCTTTTACAAGCTTTCAGAATCCTATTTCGCATTCTCGGTTGTCACTGATATGACAGGTTTTCAAAGATAATGCATGTTCATTTAGGAGTTGGATGGTTTCTAGCGAAATCATGCCAACACAATAGTACAGTCTTATCGATGGAGTAAAATGAACATATATCCTGCTGTATTCGCACTATCACTGATTATAAAGCGCACCTGTAGATTCTATGTTCATTTGTTGGACTACTTTGGCGATCAGTTTAATTTGAATTTGATTGTTAAATCTTGGCCTATTGGCTCCTTTGACTTACTGGATAGCCTGAATGTAAAGAGAGCTTGTTATCTGGTCTAAGTTGCGCGGCCAATGAAGTATTACCTTTTCTTTTGCTTAAAATTAGTGTTCCTTATCAATTCTTTATTTCATACCTTTAAAGGCAGAATCCTAGGTAACCGCACAAACCCAAAGATAGCCCTCTTTGCTTATTTATGATTCATCATTTGAATGCCAATCATTGATATCAATTCATCCAATCAAACACATTGCTTTTACTAAGATGATATGTATAGCACTTTGTGTAAAGTAATAGCATTAGTCGTCTGAACGTGACCTATGTTGGGCCTCTTGATTTTTGAAGCTTCCAAGACTGCCCTCACGATTTTTATCAGGTATGATGAAAGCATTGCTGGCCCAAGTATCCTGTAGAACTCAAACTCAGGCAAGCATCCCTCTTTTCCATTTCACACGTCTGCCCGTTGTCCGATCTCCCCTTAAAATTTGCCTTGAAATCTAATATACCTATAACCTTCTTTAGTAGAGCAGGACTGTTTTGAGTATCAGTGCCTGCTTCCTAACTGCATGAACGCGCATTGGTGAGCGGTTGATTAGCCCAAAGTTTCGACTCGTTGCTAATAAACTGCTCACCAATGTGTGTTGATGCAGTTCGGAAGCAGGCACCTCTACTTGTCAGAGACCGACACTCAAAACGGTTTTGCTCTACAAGGCTATAAGGCTGCCATTTCAGGATTAAAACAAAGGGTAGAAAGAAACAAATTTGAGCCGCGTTTTACTGAAAAACCTTGATGGGTCTTTCAGACTGACAAATATAAGAAGAAGCTGAAGAGTCATGGAATCATTTGTAGTTCAAGAGCTAATATTTGAGTATTTTTCTTTGAAAGACGATTAAACTTTGCTATCAACCATGCAATATTATTTTAATTAATTATATTTTCTCTGTTGTTTTAGGCACTTATGGTGTTGTGTATAAAGGGAAATGCCTGGAAACGGGGAAAATTGTCGCAATAAAAAAGATTCGTATGGAAGGAAATGACGAAGGCATACCGCCGACAGCCCTGCGTGAAGTGACTCTCCTGAAAGAATTAGATCATCCTAACATTGTTGGGTAAATTTGTCTTTTCATTGAGTTCTAGTCGTCAAGTTTCTCCACCTAAAAATTACATCAGAATTCATCTCTTACGAAATAATGATATTATCGACGAAAGTAAAGCAAGTTTCTTCTTTAGGGGCTTATGACAAAGCGTTCTACATTAGGAGATGTCTACCCAGTCATTTTGTTTTAGTCAACTGATTCTGAACTCTGGTTGAATGACTACAGTAGAACAAATCAATAAACAAAAAGAAAAACTCTAAACATGCACAAATATTCTTGGCATCAATTTTCCAAAACAATGAATGATAAATTTTTTGAAACTGATTTTTGTGATACCTGCCATTGCAACGGAGATCGCCTCATTCGGATTGTCGCCAATTTTGATCATCGATACAGTTTTATGTAAAAACCAGCAAAAATAACAATGATGACTTTGAAGGCTTACGGAATCACTCCTCAACTCTCGAAACCTTTCAAAGGTGTAAGCGTATTGTTGCTGTATTGCAGGTCTCATGGGGTATTCCAATCTTAATTTTGTCACACGAAAAAAGTGATAAAATTAAAATAAAAATATTCTATGGAAGTGGTACCACCTGCATGACTGTATTAACTTGAGCGTTTTTGAGTTGAGTATTGAATTTTGTAAGCTTTTTCGTGTCACCACCTTTATTTTTGCTTGTTACTTGAAAACTGGACCCTTATTCATCCATTACAAAAGTTTGCAACTGACTCGTTCTTTTTCCCATTGATATTCCTATTTTACATTTTCCTATTCCTATTCCTCTCTAAACACGATTTACCAGATTGGCTCTCTTTCCACACGGAAAAAAAAGATTAGTGAAAATAACCATACGGATACCTGATTTTGGCACCTGCTAGATGTTATGGTAAACTTGACCAGGAGTATGGTACATTTGCCGATACTTTGAGTAAATTCGACATGCAATCAGGTAACATCACCTAGTGCCTACTTAAAACATAGTATACTTCTAGTTAACATTACCATAAAATCTAGCAGGTGCCAAAATCAGGTATGCGTATGGTTATTTTCACCGTAGTTTTTTTTCCGTGCACTGAAGTGCAAACTGCAGTATTGAGCCTCAGATGAAGCATGCAATGTCTCTCTTGCTTAAATATTTTTTAACTTGGCTACTTTTCAAGCTTATGCAGTAAACTAAAATTGATAGGTAGCCATATCAAGAGTTCTTCTAAATCCCTAGTTGATACTTTTCAAGTAAATCCATTTAAGGAGAAAGAAAGTTGTATCGATCCTAAAATTTTCCGTTTGTAAATGTAAGGGTTTGCTCAGCCGTGATCTCAATAGTGTTGAATAAATTGTAAAAAGTTTTGGGAACCAGCAAAGAAAAAACTTCTGTTTTAGCATACAAAAATTGCTCATTTAACTTCCATTTCAAATTCACTCTCATTCCAAGTTGTTTCCAGTCTCTTTTTCTTCTGGTTATCAAGTTCAAGTTAGAAAGTAAGCACACCCTTAAATTAATTAATTGTGTTCTGGTTACACTTAATTTTCCAGACTTATCGAAGAACATATGAGTGATACTCAAATGTATTTAGTATTTGAGTTCTTGTCAATGGACTTGAAGAAATATATGGATACTCAAGTTTCTAAGGACTCCATGGAACCTATGTTATTGAAATCTTTCCTTTATCAGGTACAGTTTAATAAATTCACTGTTTTTTTCCTCTTTTTTTTATTTTTGACTTCCATTTTCTCAATCTCACCTATTTTTTAGGGTGAAGATTTCAATGATGACGGATGTCTTGTAGGTGGCATGTAGTCTAGCAGCATTGCAGTTTGTCTATTCAAAATTCAGTGATGTGCAAAAATCATATTTTGAATAACCATGAATAATTAACTAAAATTGTTTACACACAGCCGATACAATTATAGGCTGGAATACTGAATGTGGCAACACTGAAAACTCTCAAGGTCCGGAAACTCCGGAAACCTCGTTGCCGCCATAAGACCCCCATGTAAATGTAACCCTTAATATCTTCCTTTAAAGTTGATTAAAAAATGTAAACTTGCCATCTATGAATTTTAAGGCCCCAAAATTTTCGACTGTATTCACTTTGACTTCATTTTTCGACCATTAGTACGGTTTAAAATGACTCTGAAATCCTTATGGCGGATAACATGGGCAAAACAAGGAAACTTTAGACCCATAATAAGCAGTTTAAAAAAATTGATTTAAAAATAATTTTTAAGGAAAATAGAAGGAGGAAAGGATAAAATATTTGCTCAAAAAATTTCAAATCATTAGACAGTGTAATAAATGAAATATCTTTGTTGACCTTATGGAAGAACAAGAAATCCGGACTCCGAAGCGTTGTCACATCGGCCCAGTATTCCAGCCTGTAATTGTATCGGCCTTGGTTCACATTATTCTCATGTTATTCCTGTTAGTCCATCAAAGTTTTAACATAGTCAGTCATTCATCTTATGACAGATGAATATGCTGGTAGTGTCAAAACTTTGATTTAATAATGAAATAACATGAGAATAATGCAAATAATTTTTGAAAATAATGCATAGTTATTCAAAAAATGATTTTTGCCCATCACTGATTCAAATCATGAAAAAGGTCAAATTATTTGATATGCGGTGAAAACCCTTGTATCCGGCATTTTTTTTGGGTTTGAAGGGGCACCACTCAACTATACCAGATTGCATGCGTTGCCGCTAATGGACGTCAACATTAGCCCAGATTTTTTACAGAGAGCAGCTTTTTGACATCCCTGTACTATCAAACAAAAAAGTTTAGGCAGTTAAGAATTTTCACTGCTTGCAGGAAGGAGGCATGCATGCAAGGTCGCAAAAAATTGCAGATAGTCAAATTTTTACGACTAGAGACTACTGTATACTTTTTTCCAAATGCAAGTCAAAACGTAAGGACAAATTTCCTACGGCATGGCAATTGGCAAGGCATCATTCCGTGCCTCCTCCTAAGCTTGGAAAAAATTCTTGACTGCCAAAACTTTTGCGTTTGATAGTACCACCTGGACATCGCATGCCAGTATCTAAAAAACTGAATTTTCTGATGTAAGAAAAAGACAAGGTAATGAGAATGGAATGAAAAAAACAAGAAACCAAAAAAAAAAGCTGTTTGTTTTTCATCAAAGCATTTTGTATTACTCATTGTTTTTTATGAATGAGTCAAATACAATTTTTTACTAGTTTATGTTTGCAGGAAAATGTGGAAGTCAATTTTTTAGTCAAATCCTTCTTCTTTTAAAGTCCACGAAAACCCAAGCTTGGCTTCGATTAAAATGAGAAAGTAAAAAGTTTTCTTTGTAATGAGTGTGATTTCGTAAAAAAAAAAAAAAAATTCAGGTAAGAAGGGCTTTTTTTTTTCATTAGTTCTTATTACTGAAAGCAGGGCTGCGAAATGTGTTTAGTTCCGACAAAAATTATTCGCAACCATCACTACGCTTTCTCGCATTATTTTCCTTTCTTTTCTTCTCCAAACTTCAAAAATTATGGCTTTTTTTTGTCGACGGAAACTACAAGCTTTAAGCTTGATTTTATTTCAAAACAGCTTCCATTTTGCAGTTTTAGAGGCTTCACTTTCAAATCTTCAAATCCATGGATTTTTTACTTTTTCGGGTCTCAAAATCTTCTTACCATGCCTTCCAGCCTTCCTCCTACCATGCGTGTTTGTGTACATTATGAAGCCGTGACTTTAAATGGTTCTGTTACTTTTTGTTGCAGATGACTCAAGCTCTATTGTTCTGTCACAAGCGGAGAATACTACACAGAGATCTAAAGCCTCAAAATATTTTAGTTGGAGAGGGTGGAGTGATCAAACTTGCTGATTTTGGACTAGGAAGAGCTTTTGGAATACCTATGCGAGTTTACACACATGAAGTAAGCATTTCTCAATAATGTGTTTGATGTACTGAGATCTTCATTCGAGACAGGATTTTTTCGAACAATGCATTTTTTGCGAAAATGATAATACTTGGACTATGCTTTTGCGAAAGTACTTATAGTTTTGGTTTGTTTGCTTCATTTCTGTCATCTTCAATTGCTCTTAAGTGATCCTTGTTTCTACTGTCTTCCTCCTAAACTGAAAGTTGTGTGGTAAGTCTGTTGATTGCAGGTTTCTTTTAATTCTTATAAAACCCCAAATAGGAAAAAAAGACTAGTCAAATCCATTTCGGATCTGAAAGCTGACCGAAAGTCCCAATCAGAACTGATTTGGGAACTTGAAGAAAGATAGCCCTTATAAGGGTCATAGGAGAGATAGAAGATAGCAAGTAAGAGCCAAAAAAAAATAACCAAAAACACTTGTCCTTCCGTGATAACATAAAGTATACATCATTTTTGTGGTGTCGCGCTAAAAAAAAACTATTATTGATTCAAGAAATAAATAAAAAAAACTCCATGAACGAACAGATGATAAAATGCATTAGACATACTAAGTGACACCTTCTTGAATAGTAAGACAGTTGATCATGAAAAGAAAAAAAAAAATTTCAGGACAGAAAGGACATGGCAGGCGCGTTGACACAGTCAAGGTGTTCCTTTTGATTGCGGAAATCTTAACCAGAGACCATTCTGAGCGAAAGATCTCTCGGGCCCAATAAATCTTTTTGTTAAGTTTAGCCGCTGTTGTTTGAAAGTTGGATCAGAATACTTTGTGAACTCGTTATCGAGCATACTGTATTGGAGGGAGCAAGTTCACAGAACAGTCGACCGGCTCAGCCAGTCCTGTCTCTAGTCTCGCAGACTTCACAGAGTTTTGAGTTGAAATATGTTTTCCTTATTGATTCTAGTAGTGATTTTATTTTTTCCCTACAGGTTGTTACTCTATGGTATCGTGCTCCTGAAATCTTACTAGGTTCTGCTCTTTACGCTTGTCCAGTTGACATATGGTCCATAGGTTGTATATTTGCAGAAATGGCGACGCTCAAACCTCTGTTTTGTGGAGATTCTGAAATTGACCAGCTGTACCGTATTTTTGGGTAATCAATTTAAAAAATTTCAAAGCTTCTTGCCCCTCTCAAATTTTTGAAATTCAATTTCTTGGGTGCTGGCTCAATTGAGGCGGTCCCAGCAATAACAGCCCATGCGCGTATGTGCTGTTTTTGCACCCAACAGCGCAATTGAAAATTACACTTAAGAAGTATCACCCCTATAAATGTTGCCACCATATGACGATTCTACATGGCGATATCGGGTCGATGAGTGCAAAAACAGCACTTACGCGGAATGTGTGTGTGGGGGCGTGTTCCTATAGTGGCGAAGAGGAAAACTTACCATGAATGCACACCTGGCCCCTGAATCTACATTCATAGTACTACAAATTGAGCCAAAGGAGCCAAAGAGACCCGATTTATTGTTTAGTTTTTACTTTTTGCTTCATTTAAGAAGTTATTTTACTTCAAATTCAATTGAGCCAAAGATACTTGATTGATTATTTAGTTTTTACTTTTTTGTTCTATTTTGACTAGTTTTATTACTTAAAATTTTTTATATTTCAATAAAGTGAGGAGAAAAAATTATTATTCTTTCATTTAACCTTGGAATCCTATTAAATTTGCGTTGATTTAATTGTTGGGTATTTGCGTTGATTTAATTGTTGGGTGCAAAAACCGCACATAACTCACTTTTTTAATATGACCTCAAATTAACCCAAACAATTTTTTTTTTGAAATTTGTCCTTGGATTTTCTTCAAAGAGGGTTCAAAGCATAAAACCAAGAAAACATGGACTCATTTCCGAATCGTATCAGTGCGTTATTAGCAAATGAAAACTTAAAATGCGTTTTCTCGAAATCAGACTTTTCAGAACGTGCTGTTTTTGCAACCTCTGCTTCAATTACAAATTTTGAAGTCAAAGTAAGCGAACGACTTTAACTATGTTTAAAAGAGAAAAGGATGTTTTTCCGGGTTCAATACTACTGTAAAAATAGAGTTAACATCGCCCCCTCCTAACAGATATTTTTGAGATCCCTGGGAAACCTGTCCAACGTACTTTCATTCTTGTATTAGAATTTCTGAACTACATTTCTGTTATTTTGTTTTAGAATTCTGACTACTCCGAATGAGGAAACATGGCCCAAAGTTTCACAACTGCCTGAGTACCAAACAATGTTCCCGAAATGGACCACGAACAAACTTGCCCAGTCTGTCAAAAAATTAACCGGTGATGCATTGGATCTACTTAGGGTACGTTTCCCTCTCTTGCCTTCTTTTTCGCTCGGAAAGCTTACCACTTAAATTTTGCGTAATCATGGGTCAACCGTGCTCCAAACTTTCAATGCTGCTTTCGAGAGTGCTAAAATCAGTCAACTAGTGTATAGTCTTTCATACAAGATCGCCAAGAAAATTTTGCTAAAAGTTGCAAATAATTGGATGCATCTAAAACCTAACTACTTCTTAAGACTAAGACTTTGTTTGATTTGATAAACTTGCAATCTGATACCATGTGTAAGCCAGTGGCATGGACGTAGGGGGCACTTGGGAATTTCGGACTTTGGATCCCCCCCTTGATTACTTTTAGAACCTGAACCCCCCTCCCAGAAAAATTTCTGGATACGCCACTGGTGCAAGCCGTTCTTATATCTATATCTGTGTATAATTTTATAACAGTCACATTATTTTATAGGATGCCCCCACTAAAAATAAAATTTATTGTTTTCAGAAAACTCTGATTTACGATCCTGTCACAAGAATAACTGCCAGAGATATGATTCGCCATCCATATTTCAAGGACATTGAAAATGCCAAACTACCCTTCATGGATATTTATGAGAAGAGCAATTCATAGCATCTTTGACAGCGCTTGATATTCTTCTTTATCTATTTTAACTTTTAAGACTGGCGTGCTGATCAAAATTCTTTCACGTTTCATACAATTGATGGTGGTTCTCTGTCTGCAGCTCAAAATCAACGAGAACACTCAGTGGATGGTGGAGCGGTCTGTTTTTTAGATTGTATGACACAATTTTATCCTTGTAAATACTTTTGTCTCCTCACGATTATTTATTTCTATTTTAAGTTGCTTTTATAAGTTCTCTCTTGACAATATGAAGCATTTATGTTAAGCTGTCCATTTTTCTCAGCTCCTTTTAGGCTGAATTTACAAATGTTTTTACAAGCACTCAGACTGAATGATATTTATATTTTTAATCAAATTGTGATAGTAAAAACTTACTCGTCTGATTTTATACTTAGCTCTTTTTATTTATTTATTTATTGATGCACATTTTTTTTTTCATAATTTGGCTGATCATCATTTATTCTTTTATATCAATTGATTGAAGGCTTTGTGGAGTTGATGCATTTTGAGCTCTAGGCTATAGGATTTAATTTTCTTTTGAATTATGCTTGGTATGCAGTGGCGTAGCCAGGAATTTTTTTAGGGGGGGTCCGGGGTCTGAAAATTGTCAAGGGGGGGGGTCCAAAGAAACTAATTAGGTAAAATTTGTCTGAAAACGCAAAAAATTACCTTTTTTTAGGACAAATTTTGGTGTCAGGGGGGGGGGGCTCCAGACCCCCCTCCCCCCTGGCTACGCCACAGTTGGCGTGCAACGATGGGTGCTGCTTTCCTGGAGTGATTGAATTACTTGCTTGTTTGGTACAGTGAAAGCTTGTGGTATCATGGACCTTTGATACGTGGATTCTTTTACCAGCACCATGAGATCAATGTAAAAAAATTTGGTCTGTAAGGCTAGGTTAGGTTAAGTTAGGTTTCTTGCGCGGAACTAAATTTTTGGCATGGTCAATTTAGCTTTGAGATAGCATAAAAAAGAAACTCAACCTAGACTGGCAGGCCGATCCTTGAAATTCACGACTTTAGGGTAGACTGGATAAGAATGGATTAATGGAAAATGGTGATTGGTAGAGACGAGTCACTTGGTTGCATAGTTTAATCAAACTACAGAATTTATCCAATTGGTTCTCGGGCAGTCTTGGAGTACCTGAAAACCAATTAGATAAATTCTGTATTTTGATTAAACTTGGCAATCACCGTTTTCTATTCTTATCCAGTCTACCCAAAAGTTGTGAATTTCAAGGATCGGCCCACAGGCCTAGACAAGATCTTTGCTAATTTTATAATTTTGGTCGTCTTCTCTTTTGAACATAAACTCAGGTCACAATTTGAGAGAAGCAGGCTTATTACTTACTTGATAGTGTAATCGCCAAACTGTCCTGAAAAATGTAATTTTCTTCAAAAAAACTTCATTGAATTTTTGGAAACTTTTGACTCAGGCCAAATTTTCCTCCGAAAAACTTTCTTCAAGAGGTGTTTGAGTTGTGGCAGGGAAGGAGACTCCACAAAACGAGCTTTTTCAGTATTCATATCAAGTCACTAGATGCAAATGTGTTATTCTTATATCCGGTTCGGTAATTTTTCGCATTGTCATCCCAATAGAAACCTTAACATCTCTACGAAAAATTGTTGATGACTCCTCAGCTATTCAGCGTATACTAAAGAGATATGAGACTTTCTAGCAGAATGTCTTCTCCAAAGATTAACACCACCCGTAAGAATAACATCCACTTGATAACAACTCTCAATTACGGTAAAATCGTTCATAATCACACTTCTGTCAAGCGGTGCTGAGCTCATCAATGGGTTTTGATCTGCCACTGGTTCAGAACCTTGGTTTTTGGTTATGGATGAGTGAATGAGTCTTTTTGGTATCTACAAATATCCTTTTGAAAATCACCCAACTCACTCAGATGTGCGGTTTTTAAAACAGAAGTTTTGCAACAAGAAGTTTATTGAAAAGTAAGAAAAAATACTGACAAAACATTTTAAAAAGTAAATAAACAAAAAACTGACTCACATTGAATGGGGGGAGGGGGGACCTAGATCTAAAAACTAGGAACAAAAATGAGAAAACCTGCGCTTCTCTCGCTTTCTCCAAAACATAGAAATAATAGAAATTTTCAAGTTTAGAAATAATATAAAATTAAACAAAGACGTTTTTGTAACAAATAAAGGCTAGAAAAAAAAAAACAAAAACATGCAGTACTTACTGCATGTTAAAAAAAAAAAAACCAACATAAAAATCACAGAAATGATAAGGAGAACTGACAATCCATCCAAATAGAAAGTAAGAAAATAGTGACTTTGATTAATTTATGGGTTTTATCTCTGTCTTCATAAATGTTTGATTTCCTCCTCATACAAAAGGGAGAAATCAAACTGTAGAAAAAATCATATTTTGAACAAAAACATAAATAAGGAAAAAGATGAACAAAAACATAAATAAGGAAAAAGATAATTAACAATGGGACAGATTTGATTATTATCATTAATATGATAAGGCTTGCTTGAATTTATTTTCCTTTCCCCTTCATATCTCATGAGAGAGAAAAAAAAAATTACCAAATATGAAGGAACAAGTTTGGAAATTTTCACAATTTGGAGCCGTATGCGGAATTTAGGTTGTACCAGAAAAAAAGTGGGCTTGATAGTTGTGCCTTTTAATTAAAATAGCTTTGTACTGCCAAAATTGTAACCTCATAGGCTGGAAAGTTGTTATGAAAGCTTTTCAATAGGTCAAGTGCATAGGTCTGAATTTTTTTTAAGAAGCAAATGAAAGTGATCAGTAAGCTAAATTTGATGAAGCCTTTCATTCGTTTTGAGGTTTCATTCGTCCGGAAATGCTATTCTGCCCCACAATTCATTGTTCCTAATGGAAAATTTGCCCTGTGACATTACAACCACCAAATTTTTTTGGTACATTATGCGGGTGTATCTGCAAAACAAAGATGCTTAGGATATTACCAAAGGCGTTTGCGTCTCAGTTCACAGAGTATTTTTGTTTGCTTCACAAAAAAAAACCCGCAAACTTAGGCCCCTGCACAAGCCTCATTTTCACGTTAAATATTATCTAGAACAACCTCTATTCCCTATAAGTGCTACTTTCTTTATGATCAGTAAAAATAACAAGGGCTATATGGTATGTTAGAGATGATTAAAAATCAACCTGGCCTGAATTATTAAGAGCCTGAAATAGACACTTTAGTTTATTCGCACCAGTAATTGAATCTATACGTTCAAAAAACAAAATTGAATTAGAATTAGAATTAGTCTTGAACAGAAATACAAATCAGAGGGGGGAAAAAACGCCTCTGGAGAGTAATCGATTCCACGATTACTGGGAAATCAGTAATTGTCAAACCTTTGGATAGTAATTGGATGTAGTCATCACAGATTTAAGATAAACTTTAGAGTCATTTTGATTAGACCTAATTCTTCTGTCACTACTATGATCAATGACTTTGAAAAACTTAGCCCTGATTACTGTAAAACTACCCTTCGAAAAAATAGCGTTATAATTACTCCGTAATCGTGTTGTCAATTATCACCCCCATTGGCCCAACTCTGATACAAATTGAGCAAGAAAGGAACTAATCACCGGATAGAGATCACAGAAAAAAAATACTGCAAAAGTGATTTGTCCTAATTTTCACTTTCTGCAGTATCTTCACTAAGAAAAATTTCCCGATACCATGACGAGACTTCTGTTTAATACTTTCCTAATCAGACTTCCAGTAAAAATAACTGGAATTCCAGTTAAAAAAGTACTAAATAGAATTAGCGTCATGGCAACCAGAAATTTTGTTGAGTATTTTATTATTTTGAGTAGTATTTTGTTAGAGCTTTTAAAGCATCTCTTTCATTTACCTCTTTTGATCCAAAGAGGCGAAAGAAGTTCTTTATTTTTTTGTTCCCCTCTTTTTACCCTTGGCCCCTGCTTTTTTTTGGTCGGTCAAAATGTAGCCAGGGCCCAGTTGCGTTCTGCCGCCGACAATCCTAAATGAAAAACCTGAGATTGGCATATTATTCAAGGCAGCAACAGAGTTGAAATTTAGGTTAACATTTTGATTTGCGATACATAATTTGAGTATTCTTTACACAGTAACAATAAGGCAAAGTAATGAACAAAGTAGGTAATCAAATTTTGAAGAGTAGGAAGAAATCACTCGTAACTATCGTTCGAATTTTCTTTCTTGCGCATTTCAGCAAAGTAAGGATGGTGTAGCATTCTTCTGGCTGTGATTCGCTTACTAGGATTGTAAGTCAATGTTTGCTGTAAAAAAAAAGGATTCATTTGTTTTCATTTTGTTCCAACATTCAGTACATGAAATAGAGGTTGAAAGCCACAATACATATTATTTTCGACAATTTACAAAGGATGTGGATCGTATTTAATTAGAATAAAAATTATAACAAAGAACTGGTTAAAAAGGAACATTGACAGCAGTGGAAATTACCTGATGAATTGAAGACTTCCGTAACAACAAAAATTTGTTCAAGAAAATCCTGTTATCTGCCTTGGCTTCGGTTCCTTAACTTGTTGCAAACTTTGGCAATGATCCCAAACAAGTGGTTGCTGTGTTTGGATAATGGATTTTAATGGAGATGTAGTTTTGCTCCTAAATGGGCATTTTTTACTTTTTTGAGATCTCAATTTATAAATTTTCGATCTCAATCTTGAAAATAATGAAATTAGGGAGCTGTTGCCAAAGATAGTCATTTGTCTAACGATATTTGGTTTAAATTTTTAGAAAATACAACTACTTGAAGAGGTTACCTGTAGTAAATCTAAGCCATTAGGATCAAGCCTATTTCCAATATGGGCAGCTAATTTATTTTCTTTCCAATTAGGAAAAATCATTTGGTAGTTCGGTAAATTAGTGACACCTGGCCAATTGTGCTCATCAGGGGTTGTTAAAATCCTGGAAAGAGTAAAACTTAAATAAGTAGTCGTACTTGTGGATTTCCTAGTTGTTATTATGATGGATAAGTTGGATGGGTCAATAAAAATTAATATTGATGTTTGCTTCTCATAGATTGTGACAGTAGAAAGTTAATGCTCCTTCAAAATTATCTAATAAGTGTACTCCCCTTTGGAAGAGATTGAGGAAAAATAGGTGTTAAGGAAATCAACTATAAACAGTGAAGTCAAAACCTTTTTTCCTCGACTACTCCCTGAGGTAAATTTTTGTTAATATTTTTGAGACTCTCGAATTTTACTAACAGGGAGAGGTCACAGCTGAGAGACCTCAATCATTTTTCAAATTTCGCATGAAGGTAGTCCCGAGGGTGCTCATCAACGCCTCGTCACTCCTTTTTGCGAATAAGCCCTCAAAAGCTCAAATTAAGCTTTCGAAGGTTCATGGGGATTATAATGTTAGAATTGCACTTCATTTCCATAGAAAACATATGCTGGCACAGTGGGCTAGGACACGTATTATTATTTATGCAACCCAGGTTTGAGTTTTGCAACCGATCGGAAATCTTTTGCGTCGGTAATTGGTCAGATTGTTTCCGAACTTATTTTTTATCCAACGTTCCATTGTCTACTGTAAATTTGCACTTTTGCGTCTCATACTTACGAATAGTAACAACACAAAAATTCCCTTGCTCACAAATTAATGGACAATATCAACTGCCATTTATCTGTGAGCAGGAAAATTTTTTGTATTGAGACATTAAGTACGAGAGGCAAGAGTTCAAAACCACGGAACATAATGAAACGTTGGATGAAGAGACAAGTTGGGAAATACTCTAACCTGATTAACAACACAAAAAATTTTTGTTCGCTAATGGGATTCAAACCTGGGTTGCATAAATGAAAATGCGCACCCCATCTTACTGCGCCAATACGTCTTCTATGAAAAAATAGAGTAATTCTTTCCTTATAAACCCCACAACCTTCTGAGAATTTTTTTTTAACTTTTTAGGACCCGCTCGTAAGAGGTGACAACAAGGCATTGAAAAGCTCCCTACCTTTATGCTAAATTTGAACCATAACGGAGGTGGCCCACCTGTGACCTGCCCTTGCAAGTGCTAACTTCTTGCGTACTTTTATCTGGATATTATTTCAAGAAGAAAAGATGGGGAATTCTTCAAACTTCCAAAAAAGTAAGAAAAGTTTAAAAATTTGTGGGATTCTTGAAGTCTTGTTACTATTTCTTGGTTAATCAGAAATCGCTTGGCATTATTGGATTAAAATTCACTCCCATTCCCTTAGCATATAGCAAGATGAATTTTGTGTATTACAGCTTTAATTCTCAACCAATCTCGTTTCTTCTGGACTCAAAAACCCATAAAAAAATTGTGCAGAGGTGTTGACATTTTTGGATTTCTTTTTCTTTGTTTTCAATTTAAAATACCAAAAACACAATTTTTCCCACGGCGACTAGAGGCACTACCCATTGGATTGAAATTTGGAAATATTTTGTCTGGAATAATCTTGTCATCATTGAATCATCTGTCAAGAGAATGCTATTCATTAATCGATGTTTTCAGGATATCGATAGCAGTGAGTCATCAGCTGGACTCAACTTTGGAATGAGGTGTAAATGGGTCAAAAGCTTTTGATAATATTGATAGCTAGAAATAATCTACAAATTAATTATTTGCACTCTTGTGTTCAAAGGTTGTGTATCTGATTCCAAACCGTTGGCCAGATCAAGGCTAAAACACATTCCAATAAAGAACAGCAAATAAATCAAAGATTCAATCAGTGAGAGAGTTGGATGGGCATACTTGAATATTTGAAAAAGATGCTCTATTTCTGAAGATCCACAAAATAGTGGCCCAAGCAAAGCCATTTCCGCAAAGATACAACCCATCGACCAAACATCAATAGGACAGCAATAATGTTTGATTCCCAGAAGAATCTCAGGAGCACGATACCACAGGGTTACAACCTAAAAAACCACAAACAAAAATCATCAAGGAAGGCTATTGTACTGACAAATATGTAACTGAAGTGAGAGAAAGGAGCTTAAGGTGCATAAACACCATTTAGTGATGCTGTTATCTTTGCACTCTGTTCCATTTACACAATAGTATGTAGAAGTCCACCTTTTCCTGATCTGATTCAACCTCAAAATTTGAGAGATTTAAAACTCCTTAATTTTCTAACACAGCGTGTTGTTGCTTGGAGCAAAACAAAAAAATGTTTTAATAAGGAAAAGCAAAGAAATTGTGGAGACTCGTGAGGCACTCATCAGAAAATGTGGAGAGCGCAGGACATCCTACACCTCTGGGTTGAAGTACCGCAAAAGAAAAGTAATTTAAAAGTATAAAAATGTAATCTATATAAAATATGGGACCTGAAAAGTCAGGAACAACATCTAATCCTTTATTATTATTATTACTATCAGTTTTAATTTTCCTTTAAAAATGCTTGAAAAGTGGGAATTTCTGGTTATCTAAGTACTGAAAGAAAAGTAATAGTGCATGAGTATTTTTGTTTCAGCATTGAATAGTCAAATATTAAATTTTGCTCTGAAAGTTAATTCAATTTAAATTAAAAAGTTCCTGCTAGATCTCCTCAGTGCCTTGGGCACCGCAACCCCCAGGGCCCGGGCCGCAGGAGTTCCTAGTGCCTCCGGTGCATCATGCACTGGATAAGAATAAAGTAGGGGGAGAGTTGAGATTGAGAGACTAACCTCATTGGTGTATGGACGGACTGGGATACTGTATGTGCGGGCTAGGCCAAAATCTGCTACTTTTATGACACCTCCGTTGATTAACAAGTTTTGCGGTTTTAAGTCTCGATGTATGATTCCCTCTTTGTGACAGAACGACATTGCTTGAGAAATCTGTGGATTACAAAAAGCTTATGAGACCAAAAAATAAGTGTGGGAAAAATTGGAAAGACTAGTAATAAATTTTTACCAGGATTTCATCAACACAAGATCAGAGAAAGGGTGCGTTGAAAATTTGGAAAATTCTGCTGCATGTTTGCTTCTTCATTTCTTCTCTATTTTCTGATGAGGCAAAATTTTTAGGGACACTAAGAAAGATCCCTCTTATGGAGATAAAACATTTAAAAATTACAGTATTTCTGAGCTTTGTGGCAGCAGTAGTTAAGGAAATGAAATGAAAGATTTAATTTACCTGGTACAAGTAGGATTTGATTTTCTCGGGTGCCAAATTTTTTTTCACTTCCATCCGACTGTCCAGGTAACGTTTCAGATCCATAGAAAGATGCTCAAAAACGAGGCAAAGTCCTTCAGGATCCATCACAATCTGTAACAAACTATTGAAAAAGATGAGTGATAGTCAGTCAGTAAATGTGATACATTTTTTGAAGAACTTAAGTTTTTTTTTTCTTTCCTTGTTTCTTTTCACGGTTGAATCATAAGCAAAAAAAAGTAAAAATAGAACAAAAGTAATTACCTGATAACATTAGGATGTTGGATTGATTTCAGCAAACTAATTTCTCTTATTGCTGTACCTGGAATACCTTCTTCTGGACTTTCCATTCTGATTTTTTTGATCGCCACAGTTCTCTCTGAATTTTTGCATTTTGCCTCGTACACAACTCCATATGTACCTACCATAAAACCAGAACAAATTAAAGAAAACTGAGAGTTACCGACTACTTCTTAATGCCAAAAAAAGGCCAAACAAATTTTAGGTAACTAAATAATTCTGACTTACATCTTATCAAGAAAAACAAGAAAACTGTGAAAACTAAGGACTTGCATAGTAAAACTTTGGACAGAGAAATCTAGAACTCCTATTTTTGAGAATCTTTTCTCTGAGGTTGCTGATGGCTGCAATCTCAAAAGACCTACTAGACTGAATTATACTCGGAATTTGTTTTTGTTGGGAAACTTAAAACTTTAATTAGCACTGGCATCAAGGTATATGCAGATACGTCTGTCTGATAGCACTGTAATCTTTCGCTCCATTCCTGTAATGGCAATGGGTTCTCCCTAATTCAGAAAATAAACTTTCATTTGAATAACACGGTTCCTCAATTTGATCACACAGACTAGGTACCAAGTTATAAGACTGACCTGCCTACATGGATCTTGCATTGGTACAGTAAAAGGGAGGAGGGGCAGTTGGTTGTGGGTGACACTTTTGTAGGGTAGATATTTGCTAGAAGTTTTTTGCTATAAACTTAGTTAACTATCATCATGACACAAAAAGAAAATAAAAAAATTGAGAGGAAAAACTAGGATCACATTTAGATTGGCCATCAAATTGCTTTTGATGACAAAGCAATAAGTGTATAATTTGATATCAACTACAACTGAGGGTAAGGTTGGTGAAAAACTCTATTTCTAGCTGAGTGAGGACTTACCTTCTCCAATTTGTCGCAGCTTTACGAAGGCATCCATTGAAGAGTGAAAATGACTAGACCAGCACAAATATCATTTTAATTTAAAAGTCAAGAATAAAATTCAAGCCTTGCTGGATTCCAGGAGTAGTTCTTATTTGTTTTCCCAAAGGAAGAGTTTGAAAAGTCCACCACTGAAAGCAAATTTCTCGGCTATTTTACTATGATCATGAGAAAAAAATTACTTAGAAAGTCAGATGGAAGAAGGGCTGTAGGGGTGCAAAAATTCCCAATTCAGGAATCATTTGACAATGAGGAAATTTCGGCGGAAAATGGCCACAAATTTCAAAAACTTCACTGCGAGTACCTACAGGCCGAGTTGAAAAAAAAAAAAAAAAAAAAAAAAAAAAAGGGTCATTACTTTTCAAATTCTGGTGAGGAAATGTTTTAAAAATCCTGAGAGGAAAAAATGCCAGATCGCTTAAACTTCAGGAATTTGGAACATTTTGCACCCAGCTGAAGGGCGTGAGCCCATACCATCCAGTGGCTTGTCTAATTCTATGTATCTGCTATCTACTTGATACTAAAAAACAAAAAACAAAACTGTATGACACCCTCCTGTTAAATGTAATAGTTATTGCAAACGAGGTAAGCGGATGCCCCTACTACAGACTTCTATAGCAACCAAATCTGGAAATATGACGTTCCTATAAAAGAACGCCCAAATGCAAAAGTGAAGAAAGTTTTTCAGTAGAAGATCCCTAATGAGTCTCACAACCAATGAAATAAAAAGCGTGACAAAAATGTCTTGTATTAAATTAACACTTAAAGAAAGATCTTTAATCAGATGAGTATTTCCAAGAGAGAGCAATATGAAATTGTGGAGTTCTTCAGAATAACCACGAGTAAAACAGAGGGTATGCCTGTTCCCAAAAATGCACACGGAAAAAAAACTACGGTGAAAATAACCATACGGATACCTGATTTTGGCACCTGCTAGATGTTATGGTAATGTTAACCAGAAGTATACTATGTTTTGACTAGGTACTAGGTGATGTTACCTGATTGCATGTCGAATTTACTCAAAGTATCCGTAAATGTACCATACTTCTGGTCAAGTTTACCATAACATCTAGCGGGTGCCAAAATCAGGTATCCGTATGGTTATTTTCACTAATCTTTTTTTCCCGTGCATAAGTACCTCAAAGTGTTTTGGGTGTGTTTCTGATGAATTAAATGTCTTGTTCTTTTGCACCAGCCATTTGGAGCTTAGTTTATTTATCAGAAAGGTACAAAGAACAACATTGGCGGATACGGGGGGGGGGGCCTCCCCCCTCATTCGGCCAAAAAAAGGGGGAGGGGGAAAAGAGGGGAAAGGAAGGGGTAAACAAAGAGAGATAAAAGGGAAAGGGGGTACCTCTGCGGCATGATGGATGTAGGTGGAGGCATTCTTACCCCACCTACGTCACAATGCGACGAATCTCTAGCGAGCGGGGTCTGAGGGGGGTGTTTGCTGGTGGGTGCTGCGGGTACCGCGATCACCAGTCACGACTGTTGGGTACAGATTCGTCGCGCTGTGATGTAGGTGGGGTACAAATGCATCCACCTTTAAACTTCCATCATACCTCTGAGGGGTGAAAATCTAAGTTCGCCCCTCCCCCCATTTGCGAGGGCTGCGGATCCGCCAATGAAAAACAACTTCTTCCACTCATCAGAAATACACAGAATAACGCTTTAAAATATTGATTATTGAGGATAAGCAGACCCTCTGTTTTAGACATGGTTATTCTAAAGAACTTTTCAATTTTAGACCCAGAGCAATTGGATCAGGGCCGGATTCAATGCGGGGCGACCAGGGCGCACGCCCCGGGGCCCCCACCACGAAGCAGGTCCTTTTTTTTTGGTATTGATGGTTGATGAACTTCCTTTTTTCTATCATTACAATACTGCAATAGTCCGGCAACGTTAAAAGTGAAGCTTTTAGTAAAATAACCCTTAAAAAATAAAGAAACATTTAAAAATAGAAACTTTAGAAATTATTAACGATTTTTTTGTCAGGATAATAATTTACTTCTTTTACTCGATGTGCCTTTAAAAGTAGGGACTTTATAGTTTATTATTCCTGAGATTTACCGGGAGGGGGGGCCCCCATCAAAGGTCCGCCGCCCCGGGGCCCCCTGCAACCTAAATCCGGCCCTGAATTGGATAAGAGCTTGGAAATTCACAATGAGAAGCAGCTAAGCATGATGGAAGTATAGGGGAGGAGGCTGATAAAAACTGGCCACCATGTTTTGCATCATCAAGGTACACGGTGCCATGTTCTAGTATCGAGTAGTGGGGGTTGTAGAGCTCGCGTTTCACGAAAGAAGGCCGATGACAGATCATGCGGCTTGCTGCGCAATGATGTATTTGCGTTCTTGCACATGCGAAAAAACGCAAACTCGTCTCTACACAGGAAACAAACCCATCTGTCATCGGCCAACTTTCCTGAAACGACCCCTACTTACCTAGAGCGTCGATTGGTCATTTGTGAATTTGTTGTGTCATCAAGGTACGAGAATTGATGATCAGCTTCCACCTCAATACTTTCATCATGGGAGCACCGGCGGTTAAAGATGAGGGTTTGCCCTGTGTTCTGATAGATTCTTTATCCACGCACTTTGTCAAGCGTTGCTGAGATGACGGATAAACAGAATTTTCCTATTTCTTTCGGAGCACTTATTTTATGGCTCATTATTTCAAAACATCAGTCATCAGTCACTCAGACACTTCTAGACTTCACGTGTGACAAAAGATCCTCAAAAAAATTCTAGAGGCAAATTGATGCAATAAGAATGATTATTACCTATGAGGAGTGGTTTTATGTTTTCTACTTCACTCACTCAGTCTAAAATCCTTCATGCATTTCACTAACTAGGTACCATAATAAGACAGAATATTAACTTACACAAAGTAATCTAGCTAATCTGCTGGGTTGACAGAGGAGAAAATAAATAACTTCAATATTTTTTAAACAATCCAAGAGTTAGGAGGAGATTGAGGCAGATAGCCTGGTTGATTCAGGGCTTCAGATGGGCGCTGAGAGAGGCACGAGATTTAAACTAGAGACACTTTTAATTTATTCACTGATTGTAAGGAGAGAAACTAAATTAGAGATTAAGGTGAGAGAAGAAAATTATGGAGAGTCGATGGAGAACAATTTTCTTTTCCTTAGCGACACTCAAGTCATCGGTCTTGAAGGATACAAACAACAACAGGAACCGTGATCAAGCTCCACCTGATAAGAGAACAAAATTGTAAACAAAAATCTCACAATCACGAATCATCTGCAGCAGTCGGTCAACGCCAGGTCAACGCAAACGCGACGCTTATCAGGGAGAGGAGAGACTTGAACGCAGCAGCCAGCAGAAGGCATGGCAGCAGAGACCACAGGTGGGTGGTGGTGTTCATCACACCCGGCAGCGTTGCCAAATGTACATTTTCAGGTCGTATTTTTCCCCATTTGAATCAAAGCAAAACAAACGGACTTTTAATCGCAATCTAGCAACGCTGTTAAGTGGTTTAATGTCAAAGTCCTTCCTCAACTTCAGGAGCACCCACCTTGAAATTCCCAAACTAGATCAGACTTTTTTTTTAAGTTTTTTGTAAGTAGTAGAGGTACCTACACATAGAGTCCCAGCAGTCCCATCACACATGCTTCAGAATCAGGATTATCAGGAATACCTATTCCAGCTAGCAGACAGACATCCTGAGGATATCTTGTGAACAAATCAGCAGGTGCAGTTATCCTCAATCCTCAGAGTATTCTGGTGACACACTTTTTAGATCCTCGGAATATACCTATTGGGGATATTTGAATATTCGGAGAATATCCTCCGTACATAGTTTGTGGAAACTTTAAAAATATTTAAAACATCCTTAAGATACCTTGAGATATTAATCTTCTGAGAATATACCTATTCAGGAGATAGTCAGGATAATCTGCAAATATTTAGAGGAAGTGGGGGTTATAATAATATTGAACTTATCCGAAGGTAATTTAGGAATTAGAGAAGGACATATGCGCATTGGCTGTAAAGTGGTTGTCGTTCTTGACTCGCAGTTCTACATTAGAGGAGAGCACACCGCTGACTGATGATAGAAACAATTCCAATTTTTGCAGGAGTTTCGTGTAAAGTAAATGTATTAACTCGAAGTCCAGGACTGCCCGGAAGGGGGGGGGGTTATCTTTGGACCCTTAATTCCTTAGAGCCTTCAACTAACAAGAGTGAGTACGCAACTTTTACCATGGAAAAAAATGAAATTAGGGTTGCCTCAATTTTTTCTCTGACTCTTTTGTTGCTAATTTGTTGACACCTATCCATCTATACTGATGCACTTCGTTTCTAAATCCATGTTACATTGTAAAAATGCAAGAAATGCACCAAAAGCCGCAACTTTTGCACCATGCGACCTCAAAAACATATTATTAAATTCTAACCATCCTTCATTTAAAAAAAAAAAATTATGGCTCCAAAACCCAATTTATTTTAGCTGCAGCCTGTTCTAGGTGCAGTTATGAGCAGGTATATAATATTCCAGTTCTATGGATACACTATTCATAAATAATTGCACTGCAGACCTGGAAATTCACCAAAAGACAAAGAAACTTTGGCACCAACCCTTAATCTGAAAGGCTAAGAGTGCAATTCAGAGACTCTGAGAAGAAACCTCCTGCAGTTGGCCGAAACTTGAGAATTCCTTGAGATTTCTTCCATTACGAGTCTCTGGATTGCACCCAGAGACATTCCCCCCCCCTTTTTTTTGTGGAGATGATCTTCTGGCAAAATAACTCCGGCAAGTGTTGCCTTAAAATCAAATAAAATATGGTCGACCTTCAGAAGCCCATTCAGATTGAATATTATTTGCTATCATGAAAATTTAATTTTCAAGAAAGATTTGCGAAGTATGTTAACTATGAAGGGTTAATGATAGGTAAAAACAACTTGAACCACAATGATAAAGAAAATATAAAATTCAAGTTTATTCAAAGCAAGAGGAAGAAAGTTGAAATTGCACAGATAATAGCGTCGAGATGATTTTTACTTTTAAATAAGACAATTGGGTAAGTATATGAGGGAGTCGTAAAGAAAAAAGTGAATTTAGCACATTTCTATTTTCGAAGAGAAGCGGCTGACTTGAATTTTGATTTCCTTTGATAATCGAAAGTCTACACTCTACGGAAAGAAAATGACGGATTGAAATTGAGTTAAACTGGGCACCAAAAAAGTTATCAGGCAAAATGATTCGACCGGTCTTTTTCCCTTCTTTCCTCTGCACTAGCTCATTTTTACAAATCATAGCACCGGATTGTTCAAAAATTTTAGCAATGGCCCACAGCCACAGGGCATTTTCTTAGCCTATCTAACCCAACCATAAATGTACCGGCCCGTTAACACTACTCTTAATAAAAGCTTCGGTATGGGACATTGCATCTGGTATGCCTGACAGCCAGTTTGACCCGTATAAGGAGCAGAGAGATTGTTTGAGGGTAGACTTCAAGAAACTGAAAAGACTTTGATAAAGATAAAAAAGAGAGAAGAAAAACTAATATAAAACCAAAAAATTGAAGAGAATTTAAATTAGAAGAAGTACCAAAATTTCACAGTTAATTCTCACACTCCCTCCTAATCATGTCACCCTGAAAATACTGTTCAAACTAACTTTAACTTGTTGATAACAGTGTCAGCTGCCGGCGGCGCCCAACACTATTCCTGATATTGGGACGGCGTCAAGCGCCAACACTCAACAGCGTATATGGAGGATAATATGATAGATAACCAGTTAAAGCTCAAGTGAGGACTTTGAAACTCCTCTGCTAGTCTCGGAGGTATGCATAAGCCGCCTTTTTTATGTTCACAAAATGAACGAATGAATGAATGTGAATGTGGTGTGAACTCCGCCTACAAAGTCGCGTGGTTTCAGAATGTCGATTGCGCAGGACATCCTCTTCATCCACGATGGTTCGCGTGCTTCAAAGCATGTGGACGATTGTGGTCCACAACCGCTCACAGCAGTGCTACCAGCCTGGGAAAAGGGAAATCCCGTAGTGTTTTTGCTCGATACGCTCCGCCCATTCACAGTCGTCCACAAAATAAAAAAGCGGCGACCGTGGACCACAGCGGTCCACAGTGGACGATTGTGAGCATAAAAAAAGACGGCTATAGACTAATTTTTGATCAGGATTTTGCTACATTAATCACAAGTTAAAAGAAGTAAAAACAGTGATTTTGAGACATGTCCGGTGCCAGTGCCCGACACCAACACAGTCTCTCAAGACTGACGGTAAAAAAAGCTTTCATTGTGTTAAAAAAGGGACGGAGGGTAAACTTTCAGAAATGCAACAGTGCCAGTTTCAGGAACAATGGCCTATAAAATATCAGGTGTGTTTATTCCAACAAATTAGCACTACAATTAAATTAAGATTCCTCCAGAAGAGCACACCTGATGTTTTGTGGACCCTTCCCTCAAAAAATGCCTTTATGCAAATAGGAACCCACTGCTACCGACTTCCTACAGTGTACAGTGTTGGTATCTGTTTGTATAAAACTGTCCAAAAGAAAAAGTACAGAAAGGACACAAAGTACTCGATATATATCAAAGTACTCAAAGTACTCATACCCTATAAGTATCAAAATTCAGAAAATACAGAGAAAAACTCTGAAAAAAGTAAAATTATTCCTGACAAGAGAGTAACTTCTAGAAAGATTACAATTTTTATAAAGTTCACATTTTAAAATACCACAACACAAGAATTTGGGAAGTGGAAGCACTAGTACATAAAAAATGTAAAGTAAAAACCATACAATAAAATGTTTCTCATTTGAGCATTTTCTGTCTGAATTTTTTTTACCAGATAAAGTTTTTTCACAGTTCAAGATATCTATCAGTAAAAATAAATAGCAGATAATCATTGCAAACAAAAGAATCAAAAATTTTATTCCACATACAATTCAAGTTGACAAAAGTCAATTGTATGTTGTGAATAAAACTTATAAATACGACTTAATTCTACAGAAGAATGGTTCGTATGAGATCACAGAGAGCAAAGTTGCAGGTTGAAGCAAACTCAGGAGAATAACCTATGAGTAAAATATATAAATATATGAATAATATTCAAAACATGGATGAATAAATGTATATTATCACAACACTACTTACACAGTAGTGATCATAGAATAGCTACCTAAAACAAGATGATAAATTAATGAACTTTAAACTAAGGGTTGGTTTCGAACTGACTTAGAAATTAGCTCTCATCGATAAGACTTTCCTTCATGGTTCAGAAAATTTGTTAACAATATTCATCCACTTCACAGTTAGCTCAATATGTTTCCACCTCTCTTGAGGGCTCCAGGATTGTATGAAAGAGTGTAATAAAAATAAATTCAGAGTGGTTCATTTAGAATAGCTTTGAGATGGACCGTTACTTTATAGAGATACAAGAAGAAGTTAAAACTGATTTTTCAGGCAAACTTTCATGTTTGATTTTGAACAAATTTTACAGACCACAAGAAATTCAGAGTCACCATACATCCAAGACAAAAGATTAAGAGAAAAATTTCCAAGTTTACAAAACAGGGCACAAAAAAAAAGAAATATTTTTGAAGAAAGTTTAGAATATTGCAAGATGCTTGTTGAATCAGGTCAATAATTCCTCACTGTTAACAGATTTTACTTGCGTTTCTAGAAACTGAAGAAAAGACTCTTATGGATGGTCCATTAAAAAAGATCATAGGAAATTTTGGAGCTTTTTGGGATGATCCAGAAATTGTGAAAGTTTGAGGTCAAAACAACATCATCACCGAAAAAAAAAATAAATGAGAAGCACTACTTTATCAACAGACAAAAAACGTCCACCAAACAATATTCAAAATTCAATTTTTACAGGTACATATTATATATTTTGAAGTACACATGGACTGAATATTGATTTTCAAGTAAAAGACATCAGTGAGGTAAAAATAGGGAATTTTTTTAAGAAATTGGAATTCATATGGTAATTTTGTTTGGAAATTTTTGAATTTTTCTTAAAAAAAATTAAGGGTTTCCAATTGAAACACAATGGACAGGAGCAATTAGTATGACGATACTTCAAACTGTAATAGAAGTAATAGTTGTAGTAGTAAAGTCCATCCGCCCAAACTATTGTTCATTATGCTGGTGTTTCACAGAGAATGAATGGGCTGAAGTAGGACAATACTTCAAATTGTGATAAAAAAAGGGAGGACATTCCAAAATAATAAAATCACCTCACTTAAAACACTACCGAGAATGAACCAAAAACATTTGTTACTACATAAGAAATGAAACAAATAAGTGAGTGAACAGGTAAACAAGAGTAAGACTAAGCCAGTTCATTGAAACAGACGTAGAGAGAGATCTTCCTTCATGGAAAGAGCTAGAACCCAATTGAGGAGCTAGTTGGAAAAACGGCCTTATCCGGCTAAGGCCATTTATCCGGAGAACGACTTTTCTGAGAGAACATAGACTCAATAATATCTCTACAAAATTTCATGACTGTACGTCTAAAATTGAGTGAGATATGAGAGTTTATATGAGAAGAGGTTGCCACTTTTACTGGCGACCATAATGATCATAATGGGGAAAATTGAAGATGGCGAAGAGGACTCGGGCAACAGTGAAAGCGAGAGTAAATACGAGGACGAATAATTTTAAATTTTTTATTTTCTAATAAATTCGCCTCTTTTTTTGCAGATTTTCGTTTTTTTTTTTTTTTTTTTTTTTTTTTTTTTTTTTTTTTTTACATCTATCATGTAGTACATATGTTCCATGCAGAAAGTCGTTCTCTGGAAAAACGGCCTTAGTACTCAGCATTTGGTGAGGACTTGTCTCTGTGCAACAGGTCGTTCTATGAAAGAACGACCTTAGTAGACCTTTCGTATTTCTCCATTTTCTTCTTTCCTATACAGCCAAAGCATATTTCAGCTGTACCAACTTCAACCTGAGGGTATGGATGAACTTTTTTGATCCAACCCAAGCCTGATTCTTCATCTATGTTAGATTGGCACTAAAATAAAAACTTGAACAGCAGTTTTCTCTAAACGTGAATTTGCTACTAAGGCCGTTTTCCCAGCTACCTCCTCAATTTTAAAGAACAAAAACCAGATTTCATTCTCTCTCAGAGTCAACCATGAAAAAAAAACATGAAAACAGTTGAACCAATGATATGTACGATTACATACAATCTTGAAATGAAAGATGCAGGGATAAATACTCGTAGACGAACAAACTCATTCAACACAGTTTACTTTCAAGTATTGTAAGAAAGGATAAATGAGCGTCAATACAAAGCTCACTCGAAAGGTCCGTGATACATATTCAGATCTTCGAATGATGTGGGAGCAAGATGATCCAACATCATCATATCTAACTCTTGAGAAGGTGCATGAGCAGGAGCCGGTACTCCAGAGGCGGTGTGTCCACCATCAGAGGTTTGGTTTGTCCCTTGCCACGCCCAGATACCTTGAAATATAACAAAATAATTACATTTTTTGAAAGAATAAGAATAAGAACCCAGCTTCCCCAGCCTCTTGCTTCAGCTGATTATGCTTGTGTTTCACAGCAAACAGCAGGGATAAAAGGAATGACAAGGAATAAGACATCGGGACATTTCATTCACAAGACATTCCATTTACAAGGAGGGAGGGTGGGAGGGAAGAGAGAAAAAGGATCACCGGGACGTCACAGTTAGCCTTAAGTTGTTACCAATGATTCCACTGATGCCAATGTTATTTTTGTTACATAGGTCAGTTGCACTGTCAACAGAATCGACTTTTGATGCTTGATTCTTATAGATTATGCCGAGAAAATAACAATGAGTTTTGTTCCATCGAAATCCGTTCAGAAATAAGCAAGATATATCCATTTGAAAATGACGACATTATTGCGTCATTTCGTCGTCAAGTTTGGACCGACTTGCATTACAGCTACGCCGACCTGTGCAGTGCTGCCAACCACTTTGCTCACGAAAGCTCGCCGCCGTATTTCATTTCGTTGTTTATGTTCGTAGTTGTTGCTGTGTCCATGGCTATAGTGTTATCAGGGTGTGTTTTATTATTGTTTATCATTTATTCACGGTAAATTGACGGATTTTAAAGTTAAATAGTTTGAAATTTCATTGGCAATCGTTGTTCTTTTTATAATGACTCAGTCTTGCATCACTGCGCGCTTGGTGGAAAGATACACGGGTGGCGGACAATGGCGGAAAACGACAAAATGACGCAATAATGTCGTCATTTTCAAATGGATATATCTCGCTTATTTCTGAACGGATTTCGATGGAACAAAACTCATTGTTATTTTCTTGGCATAATCTATAAGAATCAAGCGTCAAAAGTCGATTCTGTTGATAGTGCCTGACCTATTGCTTGAAAATCGAAATATTGATAATAATGATAATTTATCAATGGAAATGATACTTTAGGGATGATTCTAAGGTGGTAAAATGGCTTTCATAGCCATTTTAGGGCAGATTCCCATTTCTTACCTGCCACCAGAAGTCGTTTGGCGTCCCTTTTGGGCACCACAATCTTGGTGATCAAAAATGAATCCAAAAACTTAAGGTGACAGCGGAGCATTATGGAAATCTGCTGTAAAATAGCTACAAATGCCATCTTATCACCTCAAAATCATCTATACAAAGAAAGTTACATCAGAAAATCAACATCTCAATCGATATTTTGAATTTTAAGCAAAATAGCAAAAACCATCAGCATCACTGATGCCAAAACAAATTACGGCTTATCACTGTAATTAAAAGACTTGGCCTGGTGGCTACCACCACAAATGATTTTCAAAAGAATTTAACAAAATGGTATGTGGTAAAAAGGGTTGTGAGTTTCATATGAATCATTCACTTTGAAAAGATCTAACGATTTGCACCAATTTTAAGAATCGTTCTCCTTGCACTAATCAACGAGGAGGCAAAACCAGCGCAACTTTTAAACACAGTTGTCAGATATATTTAAAGGCCCCCTCTAATCATAAAAAATGGTTTCATTTCAATTTTCCATTTTTCAAAGGACTTAATTACAATGGGGCTGGTACTATGACTTTCAAAAGAAAGTACTCAGCTTGAAATTCTTATTGTAAAATTTGCCTGTTGTTTCCAATAGAAGTGTCGATCGTTCATGACGCACTCTGAAACAGGCATTCTGATTAGCCTTTAAACACTTGAAAGCCACAAAATTGTTTACAGGTCGCCGAGATTTAAAAGAGTAAACATTTCGATCAGGGAACTTTGTTTTGAAGGTCATAGTACATGGGTCTGAATTCCTCAGTGATATTGGAAAACATTTCCTTGTTCATAAAATTTGTTGGTTATTAGAGGAGTCACAATTACCTGGATTAGTAGATGCAGTTGGAACACTGTGATAGGAAGTCGGCGGGGGTATATTATTTGTGCGAACACCACCACTGAGCTGTGTATACGTAGAGCTAGAGGGTGATACAGTTGGACTTAGCTGCCTGTACTGATATCCTTCAGAGACCGGTTGTTGATACACATTTTGTTGAGCTTGAAGGGAGTTGTTTGCTAAAATCAAGATGAAAGGCCGAGATATTATTTTGATAAATATTTGTGAAATACAGTGAGCCCTTGACTGTATCAATGATTACATTCGCCAGGAACCTTGCGAAAGGCAAGACACAGAATTTATAGAAGGTTGAGGGTTACGTACCGCGAGATAGAAAAAGTTCTTAAAAACACAGAAAAAAACCACTGAGCTCAAACTCACTATATGATTTATGCAGAACTAGTGCAGTACTGCGGCTGAAAGAACAAGTGAACAGTAGGTTGCTGCACTCGCCAGTGTAAATCTTTTTGTACTACTTTAAATGGATAGACCCTGTATTTCTTTTAAGGCTCTTTTAAAATTTAGACTTCGTTCCATGGTCAGGTCAGTTTGGACAGCCTTATCAACCAGGTGTTCTGCCTAATGTAAAGAACAAGCGAGAACTCGCAGTATTAGTTGCCCCACCAAATTCTCTTTATCGTCATTGCTCTCCACTTGAGCCGTCGGAAGAGAGGAGGAGTAAATTAATTATTCTATCCTTAGAGTGTGATCGAAGGTGATCAATGATGTCCTCTTCAGTTAAATTCAAGAAACCTTTGCCTTTAAATTTTCAAGCAACGTTTAATAAGTGTTTGATTTCAATATTGTGATGTAATTTCTCTGTGGATGATGTGTTAGAAGTGAGCACACCTGGTCAAATTGTTTTTCACACAGCATTCCATGTTGCCTGTTTTAGATTGTCCAGACCATTTTTTATAACAGCAAGAAAGAAGAAAATTGGGAAGAATTGGGAAAAGTCATACTCAAATATATGAAAGGCAAATGGCCAATATGCAAAAGAGGCAAAATGTAAATGGCATATGGTGCTGTTGCTGCTTTTTCAATTAGGTTAGATCCCAATTCAAAACAATAACAGTCGTTATTGTACAAGATATTGTCCCTCAGAATAATATTTTAGCAGGAGGAAAATCAACAATAATTTCCATAGTCATGGTAATTTAAATGTGTAAAATGAACAAGTGCTAGAAGTACTCTGAGCTTTCCATCGTTTGTATTTAGTCTCTTCCGGCTTCTGTTACTGTGAGTCTTGAAATCTTGAGAGCTAACCAGAAACATGGATATCCGATATGATGTAACTCTCATAGTATATTGGTACTCTAAGTTGAACCACTGGATCTAGGGGCATTATAAACTTACAATGGATATGTTGTTGAGGAGTTGGAATGACATGAGAAGATGATCCAGTGTTGTATCTATGCTGCATGCTGTAATCTACTGTTGGTTGATACGTTGCTTGTTCAGTAGTCTCAGGGCTATTTGATGATTGTAATGATCTGTAGAATAGTAAAAAGTATTACAAAAAATTTGTCAGTTAATTTGCAATTTTTTCAAAAAAATTTTAAGGGTCATTGTCGCATGCGAAGAATTAGGTTTCAACAGAAAACACATTACCACTCTCGCACAGGAGAAGGACGTGATTAGTTCAGGTGTTTAGATGTTTACAGGGGAAGGACATGATAAGTCCAAGCAAAGCAAAGAGCTGGGTAAGACTAGGCAATGCAGAGAAAGAGCTCACTCATGATAAGTCAAAGTAAGGCAGGAAAAGGACTTGTCAAGTCCAGCTGATAGTATCCAAACCTCATTAAAGAATTTTACAGAATTGCAGCATTACAAAATTGACGGCTAAGCTTGTTTATGATCGTTGGAACTTTTTCAACATTATTTCTTAAACTGCGAGATGGAGTTGGAAGAAAATGAATTGGTCAGCTTTGACTTTTCATTCATGAGCACTTCAAAATCACAAATATCACGTTTTCAAAGTTTCAGGCAAGTTTTATTTTGATTTGAAGGAATGAAAATCGAAAATTCACAAAAGATTATTGGTGCTGCCTTCACTAATGTTATGAGCGCTATAAAATGCAAATTTGATCTTTAAATTATAAAAATCATAATTTGTAATTTTACACCGATGTGATGTAAAGTTATTGTACAGCATTTCAAACTCTGTTCAAGCTAACTTATAAGATTGCAAATTTTTGTTTCAATTGTATTCACAGATTCTATAGTCCTGAGGAAAAACAACAGGAAACTATACAGTCCAAACCAACTTTGTCCAAAAATAAAAAAAAAAAAATTAAAAAAGGTGAATCTGAAGCCTCCAGATCGAAAATTTCTCATAAGCTAATAAACAATGAAAGGTGAATAACTCACTTGGCTAAAGTATTGGTACAGATGATGTATTCGATTTCTTCAGTGTATGGATTGAGGAACGCAAAAGCAGATGTTCGAAGCCAAATGTAGTCTGTCCTATTCCCACGGAAACGGTAGATTACAGACATCACTTGACCCTTTGACTTCAGAACTAAAACATCGTCAGGGTAGAAGATAAATCATGATAAGTATTAATTAAAGAAAGAGAAGAACCTTTCATGATGTAAAAGTTCAATTTTTTTTTAGTCATCAGTCTTCCGACTAGTTGTATAAATTTTACTGACCCTTTTTATCCTAGATTAGTTTTCGTGTCTCTACATATTTTTTATAGACTACATTTTGAAATCTTAGTGCTACACATTCTGATATTCGTCATCTCCTAGGATTTTTGCCCTCTACCTTAACTATTCCCGGATGTCTCAAAAAGTAGCTTACTAGCCTTGTTCTTTTTTTCTCTCAAATATTCTAGATGTCTTGCTCCAGTACAAATTCATACTTACAAGAAGCTCAAATCAGCTGAAATTTCAGGCTGATCTTTTAGTAGTAGTAGTGGTAGTGGTAGTAAAGTCCACCCGATAAAAGAAAAGTCTAGTTTTCGAATTTATTGCAATTGAATTGAGCTAACTTAGGGCTCATTTCATGAAAGAAGGCCGATGACAGATCATGCGGCTTGCTGCGCAAAGTCGTGTTTGCATTCCTGCACAAGCGCAAAAACGCACATTCGTCACTGCACAGTAATCAAACCCATCAGTCATTGGCCTTCTTTCGTTAAACAACCTCTACGTAAACCAACTAAAGTAAACTCTTCATTTTCCAGATTGCTTCAGATAGGATAACGTGTCCGGATAATTGAGATTTCGGGCAAAATTCCGTAAAAATGCATTTACAGTACATTAAAACACATTGCTGCTAAAATCCGCAACAAATAAGGAGTAAAGCGCCTTCAAACGTGAAGTTATGCAATCTGCACATGACTCACCAAAGCATGGGCCAGGGCATCGGACCGCAGAAAAAATCGGTTCGGGTTCGGTTCGCGGTTCACACTTCACGAAAAAAAAGGTTCGCGGTTCGGTTCGGGTTCACGCGACTTTCCGGACCGCTCCGAACCGGTTCAGACATTTGTGAACCGGTTCGGAGCGGTTCGGTTCAGAGAAAATTTAGTCGATTTTGAATATTTTCTCACTTCAAACCAGAATATTTTCCCCTTCTTTCTTTTCTCAGAACATTACTGTTACCGTGACTACCTTCGTTTTCTCAAAATGCATTAGCCGCAGTCTCACGTAGAAATCACCTGGTTTGTAGCAAGTGGGCGCTGACTGCAACCCGCGTATCACGTGACTCGGCATGCCACAGACTTTTGAGACCCTCATAACTTCAAACGAATCAGCAGACCAATCAACGTTCAGTTGCTTCAAACTAGTTTAGATGCGTGACTCTGTGTAATCTTTCTATGCGAAAAGTTTGCGATTTTGAGATCCATCGAGTACCTACTCAGTACTCACAGAGTAAATGCTCAAACTTTTTGCTCTTTTCCCTTTACAGGTTTTTTTTCAAGACCTCGTTTCTAAGCCGTTGAACCGGTTCGAACCGGGTTCAGCCAGTCGGTTCGGTTCGGGTTCGGGTTCTCCGCCTCAGTGGAAAAAAGGTTCGCGGCTCGGTTCGCGGTTTGTAAATTCAGCGGTTCGGAGCGGTTCGCGGTTCACGGTTCGGTTCGGTCCGATGCCCTGGCATGGGCAGATCCAGCAATTTGGCAACTATGAACTCATCCTATTTGAACTTATGAGAAACAATCGATTCTTGAGGGGGCCATGACAAGAGTTTGAAAATTTCATGAAATTTAAAAACGTGAAATATTTCATGAAATATTTCATGAAATATTTCATCTTTTTGAAAAGTTGTGAAATATTGAAGCCAAGCGATATAGATGAATGAAAACAGGGCTAATATGTTTTCCATACATAAAACAAAGCATGAAAAATCAAGTTTTAACCACTGTAACGTTTAAGGCTCTTAAAAGTACCAATAGACATGAAGTTTTGAGGTGAAATTTTATCCCTTCCACCCTAAAATGGCAAGTTCAGCAAGAGCTGTTATATGTTCAATTAATGTCTCGGAGATGCTAATCGAGGTTTAAAAAAAAAAAATAATAATCAAAATACATGAAATCCCTTCACTAGTTAATCAATAAGGATGCCCAGATATTTTCTGAAACTGGTCATTTTCTAAAATTCCAGACAAAAGTATTGGTTTATAGTGGGCACTCAGCCACTCACATACTCACATGTTTACATGAAGAAGTTAGGTTATGTGGTTCGCGCAAGCAGGTATCCCCCTACAAGAAATTAAAAATTCCTCCTGATAGAAATAGGGTGTATTTTTAAAGGTAAAAAGTAGTTTTACGTCCTAATTTACGAGTTTAATAATATTAATTCATTTTTACAGCGATTTAGTACAAAATAATCTAAAATTTCAAAAAAATGAAATATTTCAAGGGTGATGAAATATTTCATTGAAATATTTCAATTTCAGAAATTTTCAATTTGAAATTTTCAGGCTTTCAAACTCTAGATGACCCTTTCACTAATAGATTGATTCTCATGCATTCAAATAGGATGAAATCACAGTTGCTAAATTGCTGGATCCGCCCATGCATAATACACAGTTCCTAGATTGCTGGATCTGCCTTTGCACCAAAGTCTTACACAAGTGCATGAACTACTTCAGTCAGCACCAAAATTAAAACTGGATTGTTTGAATGAGTTTTTGGCTCAAATTTTTCATTGTTATTCAAACTTTTTAGAACAAAAAAACCCACTCCTAATATTACATAGAAATTTGTAAAATAATTTTACCTTGATCAAAACTTTCTTTCACATGAGAAACATCTTCTGGGTGGAAAAAGTCGAAACAAGATTTTCCTAATAATTCTGCAGGATTGTAACCGAGTATTCCGATTACTCTTTGGTCAACAAAAGAAAATTTTCCGTCAGTAGAGTGACGCGAAATGAATTCTGTGAAAAGGGCAAGAGAACATTAAATTTAAAAAACAAACAATTTGGAAAAAATGAGAAATAAGTATTTAAGACAAAGATAAACTCTTGGAACAAACTGCGAACACTTCAAATCAATAGAATTCTATAATTTCAAGACACTATCAGTCATTTATGTCATGGTTGTTGATTTTTTAAAACTAATGGTTGACAAATAATTAAAAACAGAAAATTACAACAGGCTTAAGATTTCCAAGGCAAGTGTTTATAATATGTAACAAACAAAAAAAATTCTCCATACTTGGAAGGTTTATTTTAAAATTCCTTGTGGAAACAAGTATAAAATATTGATTCCAGACACATTAAAATAAGTTATTAATGTTCATAAATACATATCACTTTTCTAATGGAATCTGTACTTTTGAGAACTTAAAAGAACAGGTTCACCACCAAGCTATTTATGTTATAACCTTGCCCGGCACCGCAGCATAAAGAAGAAAAATCTAGCGGAAATATTTTGAATTTGAAAAAAATAAGGCTGAGTCAGAACGGTCTGAATCAAAAAATGAATTGCTGAATGTTATTGGCAACTCCATGCCGCTCGCATTGGATGTAACTAGGTGCTTTACGCAATAATACATTAGGGACGCCCTGCCTCCCCTGTTTGCCCATGAAAGGGGTAAAAAAGGGGGAAAGAAAAAGGGGGTCATGGGGGGCAAAATTCTCCAGTTTTGCCACCACCACCACCCCCCCCCCCCATTCGCAAAGGCTGGATCCGCTCACGGCAGATCCTACAAAACAACTGTCAATACCTCCCTGATTCATCCTGCTGTTGAATGGTTTTTAGTAAACACAGGTTGGCTAGGAGGTGAAGAGGAAGGTTTTCACCATACAACACCAGGCTAAAGATCATTGTTTAAGATGTTACCAAAGTTTACCATTAAAAATGTTAAGAGTTAATAATGAAATGTCTATCAAAGTGTTCAAAAACATCATCAAACGTTTTCCAACAGAAAAGGTGCCCTATTCTATTGATGAATTTTTAAACAATTAAGAGTACTAAGCAACTTAAGTGAAAGGAAGTAACTATTGTAGCCGTCTCAAGTTTATTTAAATATTTCTATTACTTAAGTAGGTATGTACTTGTTATCAATGATCTGTAACAAATTTTTTTTTGTATTGACGTGTTTGTTTTGCCATGGCGCTTACTTTTTGACAAATAAAATCTATTCTATTCTATTCTAAATGAAAGCACTGTTGACTGTTGAGTTGTAGAATTAGCAAGAATAAAGGGAACTTTTTCTACAGCAGTTGGCACACTGTCTCTATTTGTTTCTGGGATACAGCTAGCTTTGTTATGCACAAGGCACCATGATTGGAGATATATCAGAAATACAAGAAAATCAATTTGGCAGAAAATGCCGCCATGGACTGGCTGTGTAACCAAATTTTCTTTTGCAGAAACTAATGAAATAACTTCATCTTTTATCAATTTTTGAAGAAGTGCTTAACTAGGCAAAGTAACATACCAGCATTTGAGTTGCCGCCTGAGAGATCACTTGTGTTGGGCATTGAAGTTAACTGAAGGCGTCCTATTGCTACCATACAACACTGCTTTGATTCCATGTCCATATTTGGGTCCATTTGAACACCTTCACATTCAGAAGAAAATCAATTTAAATCAGGATAAGAGAAGCTACAAAATGGTATGAAAAATTCAATGAAAATTGATTATATCTGGTAGAAGCAGCAGTGAAGTTTGATTCCGCGACATTTCACTGCGGACAAATTACCACCAGAATATATCACCGCCAGTATCGGCAAAAAATAACTTTCTTGAAAAAAAAGAAATGAAAATAAAACAGAGAAGAGAAAAAAAGGTTGAGTTGAGGACATAGATGTGGCATTGCAACGATATGCAAAATGTTACAGGAATAATTTATTGTGATAAAGGGAAGGGATCCTTGACATAAACAGGTTTTTTAGACACTCTTGAAATATGCACTGGTGCCAAAGACATACATAAGTGCGTTAATTTTTGGAGGCGAGACACGTGATGCCGAGGTAAACTTTATGCTGTTGGTAATATTTACTTCATTTATTTTTTTTACGACGTTGAAATGTCCACAATGGTTTGTCGTTTGACCAAGAGGTTCGGCTGTCTAAAACTAGGATTCGTTGCTTTGGTATTTCACAGGAAACCATGAGATAAAGAAAAAAGCAGACCAGGATAAAGATGAGAGTGTATTCAAAATAGCCTCACAAATGGAGGGCAAGGAATAAAAGATATCACATACTGTAGGACACCTGCAGTATGGCAAATATCTACAACACAAAAGTAGGAAGAATACTCCAGATCATTACTTTTTTTTGTTTCTTTGTCAAGAATGTCTAAAGTATCATAGTCAAATCTCACGATTTTTTCTTTTTCTTTCGACTGTAAAAGTTTTGAAAATAGGCTAGGTTGAAACAGCAAAGGAGGCAAAATGGGATACAATACCATCTAATGGGTTGTCAAACTGACCATTAGGGGGCCAGTTCTTGATGAAACCAGTGCAATGCACAACAGCGTAATTGTGACCATCTTTGGTAGGACCAAGGGAGTTCCTTTGTTTATTTCGATTTAGGTGACCCGTTGCCATGGTGTCAGGGCCGACTGATCCAACTTTCATTCGACAGATAAAACCTCTCCTTGAGCCCATGCATACTCTCATTGCAGCTAAAAAATTAAAAATTAAAAGAAATTTAATTTTTTTTTTGTAAAAAAAGTAGTGGTAGTAAATAGTAGTCGTAGTAGTAGGAAAGTCCATCTGCCCAAATACGGTGGTTCGTTAAGCTGATACTTCACAGTGAACGACTGGACTGGATAAAAAAAAAAAGAGGGAGGAAAGTCAACCAATGTATTCTCGAACAAGGATATTAAAAAACAAAACAAAAATCAGAACAAAAAATTAAAAAAAATAATAAAAATTTAAAAGTTTACAAACAAATTTAAGTTGGTTTTTGGGTTATTCAAATATGAACTTGCACGTCCTCTATTATTTTTTTCATTGTATTATTCTGCTGGCTAATTTTGGATTTAAAGGACCCTGCTCACTCTTTATGGGAAATGGTTCCCGATAAATTTTTGATTTTTTTGCATATTCTAATCCTCCAGACAACGCTGAGTAAAAGTTCTCACAGCACCGACTCAATTGTTTAATAAGTTTTCCAGATATTTGCAATTGAAGTTCTCGTTTTAGCTGTCGAATAAGGCGAAGTAGAGCTAGTTCCCTAGCCGATGCAAAAGGCATGACTCGAGAATCCACAGTCTCTGCTCCACCCTTATTCCTCTGCCCTACCCATCATTTCATTCATTTTGTCAGTGCCCTATAGTCAGAACTCTTCCTTAAAAACAAAATTCAGACTCAATTCTTCTTTGATGGAAAGGATTGCGAACGAATTTTGTCATTGAAAATTGCCTATATATTCAATGGAAATCACAGTAGCATCTGGCAAGGACGATGTTGCAACAGGAGAGTTGGTACAATAACAAGAGCAAAAAGAAGAAAATGAATAATGGAAGAGAAACTTACACTGGTGACCCTCTTTTTTGACAGTTCCGCTTTTTAGATCTAAAATTCTGCCAGAACTTTGCGATTCTGCCGTGGACAGCTGCTCCCTCACTTTTTCAATATCATCTGGATGGATGAAATCTAAAAGGCTGGATCCAAACCAGTCACTCTGTAATGAAAAAAGACAATTTAAAACTACAGGAATGCATTTTAGAGAAAGAGAAAGTGAATGAGAGAGAGACGGAAAAGTATAAAGGTCGTTTCAGAAGGTGGAAATCAAGCAATAATCTTTAATGAAGTTTTAATTTTTATTCCTACGAATCAAAACAAAACGTGCCTGAGACTTTGAACTTGTGACTTTGAAGCACTTCTTCAATAAGAGTCAAAGCTATTAAATTCATTTTCATTTAAGTCCATCATGCAATATGAGGAATAACATTAGAAACATTTCCGAAGATTATCAGTTGAGCTCCGGCTCCTCTTCTGAAACGAGCTCTACATAATAGACAGCAGTTTTAGCGACGACATTATTTCCTGTAATCTCAAACTAATTTATTTATTTCAGTTCATTGAATCGGGCAGTCAGATCATTTGACATTTGTTATATTGTTATACAGTATTTATACTGCTTATTCATTACTATTCCCCCCCCCCCCCTGAATATAGTTCAAAGTATTTTGTAAGGAAAGATAAATAGATATTAGAGGGATACTTTACTTGAGAGTGATTCAAGACAGGGCGGACAGAGTCGGAGACATAGATGACGTCTCCGGTGACGCAAGATACAACAAACAAGAATCCATCCGCAGCTTCAAGAATCAAATGCTTCAACTCTTCGTCGGTCAAAAAAGATGGACGATACACCCCATCGTTGGTGTTTCCAGTGCCTGGCAAAAAATAAGTGCAAAAACATATTGTTTCAATATGTTAAATAGAAAAGCTACCCAAAAAGTATTTGCCTGACATAAGTATGCTCTCTGCTGGATTCATTATAGCTCCTTTTTTCTCTTTATCAAAGTGATGATCAATTAACATACATTTGTTCTGCTAACAGCATCCATTAGACTCAAAGTAAAATATACGGCTTTAAATCTCAAATCTGGCGATAGGCAATGATACTAGGGTTATAGTAGTTCTTTAACACACAACACGTTCTCTGAAAAGTCAAATTTTCATTTATACGTTTGGTTTGTTTGTCCTTATTCTAATTTTAGCTTTGTTTTTCTTGTAAGGAGGTGTTTGTTTATCGGTCATTTAATTTCTTCACATCAAATAATAAATTATGAAAAGTTTTACTTATTTATCTGTAAATAAAAGGAATACTTAAGAGAAAATACATACATTGACTCCAATAAAGACAACCAGAAACTTTCAGTGCAATTTTCTTAAAATTAGTTTTCTGGAGTTAGACTGCTAAATCAAATAGATCTTCCAAATTATTTAAATCCACCACATTTTTTTTTTTTTTTTTTTTTTTTTTTAAATCCGTTTAAATGTTTTATCATAGGTTTCTCAAACAAAGAAATGTGGAAAAAATAAAGATGATTTAACAATTTTTTACCTCGAAGTGCTTTCATATGAGCAACAGCCATTCTAAGAATGGTCAATTTGTCCGGTTTTCTGGCGAGAGCGCTGCAAGTAGGAACCATATCGGACAACTCTGTAATATAGGCGGTCATTTTGTTGCGCCGCCTCCGTTCTATTTCGCAGTGATTCTCCCTACAGTTAGGCCAAGAAAGAGTAGAAGGTAATTGCAAAATTCAGGTGAAATTTAAGATCCAGATTCATAAGAACCATAGGCAGAAATGGGGGGGGGGTGCTGAGCCCCAACCTACCCCAGAAAATTTTGGAAACAAAAAACGTCTAGCCATGTGGCCATGCGATTTGGCATACATCCCAAAATTTCAGCTCTCATAGTGAATTCAAGGAGCAAAAACAGAAAGATCATTAAATAAATACAGAATGTGTTTTCCCCTAAAATTTGCCTCGATTGTAATAGAAAAAGGGCCATCAAGGAGCTCAATGGTCAGAGTTATCGGGATCAAACGCATGAGAAGCAAAAAAAAAAGAAAAAAAACAAAAAACAAAATAGAAAAAATTCCTAGTTCCACCTATGATAAGAACTGTATTCAGTTTTGAATAAAGATGTGAATATATTAGAGGAGTACACAGATAATTTAAATTAATGTTGCAAGAGCTTAGAATCCAATTTGGATGATTTTTCAAAACTTCTGACTTAAGTCTTATGATTACTTGGGTGTTTGGTAAAACTACATTGTATTTGTGTGCTGCTAACCCTATAGAATGCATTCCCAAATTTATTTTCCCTAAAAAGTCATATCAGTTGTTTCTCAAGCGATGATATCCAACAGTCCAACTAACGGCACTGCCTTCAGAAACTGCTGGGCCCTTAGACCTTCAATAGAATTTTCATGGAATATCTATCAGCTAACTTTGATGGCTGGAAGAACATGAAGAGAACATTGATATTATAGAGTGATCAGGTTTTCAAAATTTCCCCTTTTCATTTTTAGCATATTTCGTAAATTTAACTTAAAAATCACATTTCTTTTACCACAAAAGATAGAGCAAGGAAATGAGGAAGCAAATATTTCAGTATTCAAAAGCGTAAGTAGCAAACTACTAAGGTACTTACCTTACAAACCTCTCTTTATCAAGAGTATTTTCTTCTTGCATGATTAATATCAACAATTGTTTGATCGCTACAGGAACGCTGAAAATACAAAATTATAAAGAGAAGTTAAAAAACTGTTGTTGATAGTAAAGCCACGACAGCTGCTCCTACGCAAAATACACGTACTAAAACAAAAAACCGTTAAAGAAAACTGTGTGACTGAGATTACTGGGTCCTTATCAGGACCAGGTAAACAGATCAGAGGCGGAGACCCTAATAAAAGGAAACTAATAAAGGGAGGCTCAGAAGTCGCCGCCTCCAATTTTGGAAATCATTATGCGAAAATGTAGCTAAAATAAAACTACTAGACACGTGTTTCTCACTTTTTAACAATGAGCCTTCCCAAGGCGTCGGAAATTTTTGAAAATTGGCGAAATTGGCGAAAAAAACCCTGAGTGAATCACTGGGCAGAGTGCGTTTTGAATATCAACCCTCATTTCCTCCCCTTCCGGCAATTATCAGCGTGACCGAGTGGTCTATAGATCTGACTGCCGAGCGGAGGAGTGCAAGTTCGACGCTAGTGTGCGTACATATACATTTTGCGATGATTTTTCCCCCTTCTTCATCCCGTTGCTCTTATTTGAGTCATCTTAATTTTCGGTGATAAAATGCTTCCTTTAAATAATGGATGGAACATACATAAATCACGACTTGAAAGTTGGGAACATAGGAGGAATCTAAATTTCATGAGGATTTAAATTATGAAAGTGGCCGGTTATGCAAAAAGCATATTTTCTGTAGAGGAACTCACAATCCTCATCAGCTTTCGACGGACTTTCATCTTGATTGGTAAATTCAATCCCCCAAAAAATATACATATAGCAGATACAAAAATTAAAAAGTGCAAATATTGCTGGCAAATAAATAAAAAAAATTGTATCCACAGAACTGACACTTTTTACTTGCGGCGTTATGGTTTTATCCATTATTTATAACAGAAGCATTATTTTCGAAGTCAAATATCTCCGAAAATTAGGACGAGTCAAATAAGAGCGGCGGGATGAAGAAGGGGGAAAAAATTATCGCAAAAAAATGATTATACCTACCAGCATCGAAGTCGCACTCTTCCGCTCGGTAGTCAGCACCCTAGCACACTCGGCCACGCCGCTACTTGCTAGAAGGGGAGGAAACGAGCATTGATATTCAAAACACAATCCGCTCAGTGGTTCACTCGGAGTTATTACACGTATTTTGCCAATTTTCAAAAAATTCCTGACACCTTCGGAAGGCCCATTGACAAAAAGTGAGAAACAAGTGTCTAATAGTTTCATTTTAGCTACATTTTCGAGTAATTATTTTCAAAATCGGAGGCAGCGACTTCTAATCTCCCCTTGTAAGACCATCTAAGATGAAGATGTTCTCTACTGTTATGGTAATACTAGTAATATTTCTTCACATATGTTAGGCCTCTACCACAAGGTGTATCGGGAAACTGAAGAGCTACCTCTTTAGCATTTCAGCATTTTCTAGATACAGACGCAGAGAATGAAGTATTGAAGTCAAACTAAAGCCAATAGGTATTCAAGCAAACAATTTTTTACAGAAATTGAATGATGATACTTTGATTTCTTTAGCTGAGATTGCTCCAGTTAAAGAGACAATAGCTCTTGGTTCTGAATCGCATTTCGAAGGCAATGAACGTTCCGATTCCACGAGAGTATATATTTATATGATTGAGAAAAATACTCAACCTTAGCCATGAGTCCAAATGGACTGTGAAAGAAGAATAACAGTGAGTCTTACCAAAAAAGGGTCGACAAAAAGACCAAGATTTATGTAATTCTGAAGCTCTCTTCAGTGAGGCTATTGTTTCGATGTCAGGGTGCAACCCTCCTGCCCATTGTTCCCTATGAACTGTCCAGGATTAACTGTGGGGAAGGCAAGAGCTGACTATCTTGTTAGAGGTTGATGGCAAACCTACAACGGCAAATTTTCTAGGAAAAAATAGACGATTATCACGAGTAAAAGAAACGATTTCCTAAATTTAACAAGCAGGGCAACAAATATGGCGTTTTTTTGATCATTTGTTGTCAAAAGCAAAAGTAGATCACTTGTCAAAAGGCAGAGGTGCCACGACAGGTATTATACATTTTCCCTTGTGGATTTGCAACAGTTTTTTTCACTACTCAGTAACTGCTTTTGTGACGATTAAAAGCAGATAAAATGAACTTTAACGATTACTTGACAAAGTGTGAAGCTTTTTGTATGTCTCCTTTCTTGACTTTTTCACTGAATAAATTCATAGCGCTTGATCACGGGGCCAGTCCGCCAGTCTCGTGAGAAATTTTGAATTGGATGTTTGTGTGAACTTGTTTCTAACCTAAAAATTATAAACTTGGAAATTGCGATGCCGCCTGCACGAGCGTGATGAATTCCAATCCCTAATCTTTTTTCTTTGTGTCATAGTAAGTCGTTATCTCATCGAGAAGAAATTATTTTGCAGAAATAAGAAGAAACCATCTAGAACAGTTGTGTCCCATCATAATCATGAATTTTTTTCCATCGGTCGTTCGTCGCTCTGTAAGTATTTTTCAAAGTATGCTATATGTTCCATCCTTATCTCCTTCTAATGAATGCTAATGCTTATCAATCCCTTCAACCCTGTGGGCCAGTTCTACTCTCTCATAAGTAATCCTGCTTTTTTTTTGATAATTGGTGCCGGGGTTCACAAAGAAATTCGGTTTTTGGATACCAATCGTAGCCTGTCTCCACAGTCGTAGCCTGTCTCCACAGTCGTGTTCCATTGCAGTTAAGGTGATTTCAAAGGCTGAGCTAATTTGATTCGATTATCGACTGATGTTGTGCTTACGTCACTTCAAAGGAAGAACTGAGCAGATGCATTTTGAGTATCGGGTCCTGACAAGTAGCGGTGCCTGCTACCAAACTGCATATAGGCAGACCGTTTCAGGGGCTAAGAGGGCTATAGTTCCCCACTCTTTTTGGGCGGAGGGGCTAAAAGTCGGGAAAAGTCATCACTTGTGACTTGAGAAGCAAAAAAAACAGAAAGGTTAACACCCTTTAGTCCCCCACTTTTTTTGGCCAAGGTCTGCCTATGGAACTGCATCAAAGCTTATCGGTGAGCAGATGATTAGCAACGAGTCAAAATTCTGTGCAAACCAACTGCTCACCGATGCGTTTGGATGCGGTTCAGTAGCACGCACCATTACTTGTCAGAACCTGATACTCAAAATGCGTCTGCTCTAGTAAGCAATAACTTTGGGCCAGACCCGGTAAAACTATGGTTTAAGGTTTTTTTTTTTTTTTTTTTTTTTTTTTTTTTGATTTTAAGTAGCCGGCGAGGCTAATCCCATATCAGCTACTACTCCTAAAACTAACTAAAAGAAAAAGAAAGGATAGGTTAAATAAGGTATTAACATTACTATCTTCACCTGCCCGGCCCACTGACAGGACTCAATAATAGGAAGGCCATGGACCTATCTGTCACTATCCCCCCTTTTATACCCTACCAACAATCTCCCATCCCCCCAATTTTTCTTTTGATAATTTACGAGCATCAAAAATATCACTTTTTTAAACTGCTCCAAACTCTCATTCTCCCATTTCATACATTTGAATTCGTAATACCGACGTACCCCCCTCAAGAACACAGTTTCGTCAATAGTTTTATTTCTCCCATAGAATTTTTGATACCTCCCAAACCGCGTTACTACACCACTCTTTTCATTTAATAACCCTTCCACCTCCCTGTCAACACCCTCAATATACCCTTTTTTGATCTTATAAATAAATATAAACACTTTATATAATATGTATAACTCAATACACAACCAGTTTAAACTATTTAACATATCAATAATCTTAGCTTCCCTTCTCCTCCCTAAAATATACCTCATTGCTGCATTTTGGCTCACCTGTAATGACTCCACTTCTCTCCTATTCATCTCAAATAATAATGTAGCACAATATTCTAGTGTCGACCCCACCATGGAATGATAAATAATCTTTTTACTTCCCACATTTAATATTTTACCGATTCTCCATATAAGGCTTACTTTACTTCTAAAATTACTTATCAATTGATTAAAATGTTTATTAAAATTTAAACTTTCATTTACAACAACCCCCAAATATTTAAATTGGTGTATTATATATGGTGTATTATATTAAAAGGTGTATTGCAGAACGACTCGTTAAATTGATCTGCCACTTGCTGTTTGACTGTCCTTAGTTGGTATTATCAGGTCTACCCTGATGATTCTTTGCACAAACTCTCCTTCTTAGTGTGTGTTTCTTTGAAGTGATGGTCCAACTTTTTTTAAATATTCAAAACTTATTTGGGTATCAGTAAGCTTTATATTGAACATTAATTGAATGAAAATTGTTGAGCCTCTAAAATCACCTTAAGCTGTAAGGTAGTGAAAATACATGTTTTAAAGTCTTGGTGCTATTTGCAGATTTTGCGGTTATTGAGTGTAGCATCATCTCAGGACTGATTGATTTATAGATTTCTTTATTTGCCAAGAAGAAAATTTGTACAAGCATTAAAAAAACTGCTCCACTTGCCAAAAGTCAGACTTGTGTGGCAAGTTACTGATTAAAAAATAGGTAGATAAAAAATTATTTTAAATAAATACACGATAAAAAAATAACTAAATAGACGGTGAAAAAAATCAATAAAAACTGAATAGATAAAAATTGTACAAATTAAATAAAAAATTGTAGAAATTAAAAATTAAATTAAACTAAATAAAATAAGATGAGATTAATTAGACTTGAGTTTATAGTTTATGGTTTGGCAATGCTTTTTAGACATAAGTCAAGGTAGGTTGTGAAACTGACCACTTCATCCGAGTTTTACTATTTGTATTTAAACCCTGCCCGCAGTTAAAAAATTGATCATATCAAATTACTTTCAGATCTCCTCCAAATTTACTGAGAGGCTTACATTACCCATCATCAAGTCTTGCACTGCCCTATCTACTCCAGTCGCAACCCTCAAAACACAGCCGACCTATGATGAAGACCAAGTTCCAGAATGTGTCACAACAGTTTTTAACAATAGGAATCCAAGGAACTTGGAGATGCTTCGAATAGCTGATAAACCTCTCGGTTTCCACTTAGATAAACCGGGCAGAGAATTTTGGCACAAGTAAGTATTTGCTTTCTTGAATCACTAACATTGCTCAGTTTCTCCTTTGAGAAGTTTGATCAGTGAATTAAGTCATGACATGCGTAGAGTAGTGGTGTAGCATGCAGTTGTATTGTGTCCATTTATTAAACCCTTGTGAACGGTCGAATGGGTAGGCCGTAGGTGTTCACCGAGCACCTTATGCTTCGATCTTTTTCATGGGTTTGAATAGACAAACTGCAACTTTGCCAAATTTCATGCTACGCCTCTGGCATAGAGATCATTTTGATCCTAAATGGAAAATCTTGACCAAAATTTTAGATCATCAAAGCAGTGCACCTGTTTATCAATTTTGCTAATTCCGTTGTAATTGCTGTTATTCTATTTCATTTATCTATTTATTTATTCTTCTATCTATCTATCTATCTATTTATTTATTTATTTATTTATTTATTTATTCACTTAATCAGTGAATGATAATGGGCGTGTAAGTAGTAAAATTGAAATTTAAAAGGTAAAAGTACTGAAAGATGATAATAACTTGCAAGTATATAGCTGTATCAAATAAGACTTAGCAACAAATCAAGTATAAAATTTGAGAGGAATGATCACTGAACAATTAGTAAGCGTGTATTGGCCAAAATAACTAAGCGGAAAAGTATTTTTGTTGCACAAAAGCTTTGAGAGCATTCTTTAAAAGCAACGATTTGCTCAACAAAGAGATAGTGTCAATATGTCTAAATATCTATGTTTATGAGGGCTGATCAAAATTAAGTATCGATAATGTTGTCCCCACAAATTGAAAAATGGTTCTATCTGCAGTTTCAAGTGCTCATTTGAAAGTTGTCTGGTTTAAATTAGGTTTATCTAAAAACTTGCCTGTCAAGAATACTTTGCTAATGTCATTTCGGTGCTTACATTAATGAAGGAAATTAGGTTTTCGATCAGTTTTTTTTTAATCCCTCTGGCTCTTATTTCTTTAGGCTAGAAATCATTCAGTCCTCAAGATATGTAACGTGCAGAGTGATTCATAACTCAGGAAAAGTCGTAATTGCAGCCTCATCAGCCGAATGGCCATTAAAAAAACGTCTTTTCAGGTTGGTATAATTGTGTATGAGCCATAATTTTTTTATCAGGTCAGTTTTTGGGTGTTGGAACCGAATTATCCTGAAGAACAGAAGTTCACTTCGTAAAGTGAGGATTGATCCGTTTGTGAGGAAAATCAGTTTTGAGAAAATCACGTTTAAAGTTTCACAAATGCACCATTTTCCCCTTGCCTGCTTATACTATTTGATTGATGATCTATTGTAAGCTAAAATTTGCAGTTCCCGTTTCGAAATTTGGTATGTAGTATATTGAGGATACATGGAATCAGAAAATCCGTTTGCTGTTAGAGAAACACCCTGTATTGTAAAATTCTGATGGTTTTCAGCCTTTACACTTATGCTCTACAAACTTTGGCCGAGTAAAATGGTCACTTTAAAACTGAAGAAATGTATCCAAAACATAATTATGCTAAACAAAGCACAATTTTCAAAACGGTTAAAGTAGTTTTCAAGAAACAAAATCAATATCATTAAAAATCTGCTATCGGACTATTTATTCATCATTTCTCAATTTATTGAAGAACTGTGCTAAAGCAGGTCTGCAGGGATTTTTACTAACTCTAATGGAAAAACCTCAGCAAAACCCTTTCCGTGGTATTAAGGAATGTATGGAAAAACTGGTCTGACATAAATTGCAATTTTGAATAGCTCAATTAAAGTTAGCTCTTCAAATCTCCTGGATGTTGTGAACAGGGAGTCGAACCGAACCGAATCTTGAACCGAAAACCGAACCGCTAAAAAATGTTGAACCCGAACCGAACCGTGAACCTTAATGTCAAAAATGGCTGGAACACGAACCGAACCTGAACCGAAAATAGAGACAGTGTGAACCGACGAAAAAACCGGTTCACAGACGGTTCAAAAGTTGAAACAGTTCAGATGGCCGAGAAGCGACGAAAGAATCCTGAGTCCTAAATTGGATTTTGTTGCGAAAAAAGAATCTTTCATAGAATCGTTCTTTAGTACTTTAGAATAGTCGCAGCTGTTTCCAACGCAACAAAAAAGTAGCATGTATATTGTTGAATGTATAATTTTTCCCCGAGAAAAAGTAAATACGGGAGATTCAAAAATTTTAGTAACAAAATTCAAAAATGGCCCATCATATTTTTATTTTTTTGGAATATTCAATATCAAGCTATTTAAGCAAGTGCAAATTGTAAGGAGCGAATGAAAGAAGAAGTCACGCTGAAAATATAACGAGCAATTTGTTTTCATCAGGATGGCTACACTGACTTAGCTAAAAAAGGTGGGGAGTAGAAATTTGTGTGATTAATAAATTTGTAGACGAAACAGAAAATTTGTCATTTCATTCCTCTGGAACGGTTCATGAACCTAAAGGACATTACCCAAAATCGGCCTTTTTACCCCTGAGAGCGAAATGTGAAATAGTTTCAGGGGTGATAGAGGATTAAATCAGCGTTCCGAACCTGGCCTATTTTTTGATTTTGGACGAAGGGAAAGGGGGGGAGGGGGGTCCAAAGTTAGACCCTTCAAATGCCCATAACTTTTGAACGAATAAAGATATGAGAATTTAATTTGCGCGAAAAGATAGATCTTTTAAAGACCTTTCGATTGATGTGTACGATATTTGCCTTATTTGAATTTTTAATCGATTTATCGAAGTTTTTCTGATTTTTTTGAAATCGGGTTTTCCGTTTTTTTAATCGTGGAAGTTTGGCAACGCACGAATCATCACAAATAATTTCCAAGATAAAAGTAGACGCGTTTTGCTAAAAAATGGTTCAAACCGCATGTTGGGGAAACGCTTTGAAGCGGAGTTATGAGGGTTCAAAGTTGGCGCTGTCACGAAAAAGGCCGCCCCGAGGGGCGTACTACAGGTGGTAGAAGTTGGAATTATCTGTTCTTCCCGTCCAAATGACTTGAAATTTGGTATTCCCGGGTATGTTTTAACGCTGAATTCAAATTTTGCATCAGTTTTTCAAAATCAAAAAATCCAAGATGGCTGCCGACCATTTTTCCGAAAAAATGGTCGGCAGCCATCTTGGATTTTTTGATTTTGAAAAACTGATGCAAAATTTGAATTCAGCGTTAAAACATACCCGGGAATACCAAATTTCAAGTCATTTGGACGGGAAGAACAGATAATTCCAATTTCTACCACCTGTAGTACGCCCCTCGGGGCGGCCTTTTTCGTGACAGCGCCAACTTTGAACCCTCATAACTCCGCTTCAAAGCATTTCCCCAACATGCGGTTTGAACCATTTTTTAGCAAAACGCGTCTACTTTTATCTTGGAAATTATTTGTGATGATTCGTGCGTTGCCAAACTTCCACGATTAAAAAAACGGAAAACCCGATTTCAAAAAAATCAGAAAAACTTCGATAAATCGATTAAAAATTCAAATAAGGCAAATATCGTACACATCAATCGAAAGGTCTTTAAAAGATCTATCTTTTCGCGCAAAGTAAATTCTCATATCTTTATTCGTTCAAAAGTTATGGGCATTTGAAGGGTCTAACTTTGGACCCCCCTCCCCCCCTTTCCCTTCGTCCAAAATCAAAAAATAGGCCAGGTTCGGAACGCTGATTTAATCCTCTATCACCCCTGAAACTATTTCACATTTCGCTCTCAGGGGTAAAAAGGCCGATTTTGGGTAATGTCCTTTTGGCCGAACCGCCTTAGAACCGCTTCAAAAACCGACATTTTTGCCGACTTGAACTTTAACCAAAATTCTGTGCGAACCCGAACCGCGAACCGAAATTCTGAAAACTGCCTGAACCCGAACCGAACCTGAACCCTTTTTTTGGCCGGTTCGACTCACTGGTTGTGAACAGCCCCCAAGGCTTAAAAAGTCATTCAATAAGGATCTCTACTTCATTCTCATTCATTAAGTTCAACAAAATCCAAGATCACAGTTTTGCATTAATATTTTGTGTTCACGTGTCTTTCCTTCCCTAAATTCCTCCAGCCAATGGTCTTTCATTTTCATTTTTAACTTACTCAAAAAATTTCATTTTTTCAGTTATCAAGATAAATTAGCTTACGTCACACTTGGAAAAGTTCTCGCCCAGCGGTGCTTGGAGAGTGGTATTAATTCAATGTTATGCAACCTAACGCCTCCACCAGGAGGAAAAGTGAGTATTTTATTCGTCCCTTTTTACTCTTTCTCCTTCTCCTCCTAAGCTATTAATTAAAAAAAAATGTCTAGCTTTTAGCCTATAAAATTTCTGTATTACCAATGTAAATTCCGTAACGGTAGAATGGGGTGACTTTAGACTGTAGGATATCTCTTCACAGTGCTACCACACGCTTTAGAAAAAAACTTTGGATAGTGGGGTGAGTGGTTTTTCTAAAGTGGCAGCACTATGAGGAGTCACTCTTCTGTCCAAAGTCACCCCATTCTACAGTACAGCTTTATATAAAGCTCTATCTATTAATTTAGAGCTGCATTCAAGATACTGATGTTAAACTGACGAACAGTCGTACCTGGCAGATGGTTTAACTATAGTTCTCCTTGAGCACACCATCTGATAATATTTTTGGATCCTGTCCAATTTTTGAGCTAGAGAAGCACTTTGATGTCAGCAGCTCATTATATGGAAGGAAGTTATCTTCAAAATTCCATTAAATAATCAAAAGTTGACTAAAAGCCCTTATATTAGTTGATTCAGCAGCTGACAATTTGAATCTGAATTACAGGTTATTTTAAAAGTCTCAATCAAAATTTCAAGGGCATATATGGAGACGAAAGCTAAAGTTTTTCCTCTGGAAAGCTCTGTAAAAGATTTTTATTATCATTCATATTACTATTGTTTTTTTTCAAGTAGGATCCAAATTAGAGATTAACCCAATGTCATGAAAATTGGTGTACTTACCTGTGTAATTTTATGCGCCTCAGGATTCTCAAGAAACCTTGAAAAAATCATTGAATACTTGTCAGAGGGGAACTATTGGGATTGGGGTGTCTCAATTATTAGACTGAAAACATTTCATGTTATCAATCGAAATTCCCAAGATACCCCTCAGAACACCAATTCTGGTAATATTTGAAAAATATAGAAAAACCAAGTTTTTCTTTTACATTTTTTGGGTAAGGAAGGGGGGGGGGGAGGTCTGCAGTTTAGGAGGGAATATTCATGTGTACTTGTTCATTTGAGAAAAATGTCTCATTTTGCCCTGATAGAATCGGTCCTCTTCAATCCCTGGACTTAATTTAAATGGAAAAATATTGAGATTTCTCAAATCAAGGCTAACTCGAGGAAGTTTTTTGTTCTGATCTATGAATTGCACCCTGTGCGTAGAATGCAGGTGATCCAACTATTCAGTCAGCTATTTGTAGCAAATTTTTTGAAAACTACATGTGAACTCTCTTCTCATATCTCAAGGTCCCATTGAGATCCAAAAATGAAACTTTTGATTCAGCTAGTTATAGATATGATATGATCACCAGTTCTGATTTTTGTCGATTTTTAAAAACATCAGTTTTGGAGAAACTTTTTGTGATAATACTTCCAAAACAGTTACCAAAAAAATTTGGAGCTAGGCTTGTAGAGTGTAATGTTCCTTATCACTACGAGTGAATTGGAAGAGGTTGGTTTTTCTTGGTTAATAATTATTTCTGGCATACAGTATGAATGATTAAATACTAGAAACTTTGCATAATTTTGAGAACTTTCGACAACTTTAAAATTTAATGGGGGAGGGGGGCCTGACTCAAAAATTCGAATTATTTGATTCTTGCGATGCCTTTTTAGGCTCTGAATGCATGCCAAATTTCATAAATATCTAGGAGGAGAAGTTTTAAGTTTGAATTTTTTTGGTCTGATTTTTCCCTTCTCTAATTGCTCTGCCTCTTTGTAATAGTTGGAAGCTTGTCTGAACACACTGAAGGAAGAAGGTGTTTCGTTAGAAGAACTACCGGCATATAGAGATCCACACCCGATGAGTAAAACTAGACCTGAGAAACCTGGAACGGTGGAAGAATGAAGATTCTTATCAAAATTAGTTTGAATTGATTGCGTAAGTTGAAAGTCAAAGATTTTTATGTGCTGTAATATAATAATAATAATCTGTTCCTTTATTGTGAGGGTGTCTATCAAGCTGAGCAAGCTCATTAAATTTTATCTAGGTTGCTTATGTCGTTATTGCGATTTTATTTTCATCATTGATTGCTGTCAAAGAAAAATGTTGCAATTTTTTGTCTCCGTGTAGAATTTTTACTCAATTGTTTTGGTTTTTGTTTGTTTTTTTTGTGTGTGTTGGTGATCACAGTCTACCAACTTGCTAATGATCGGGAAGGGTATTCTAATAGCAATCTTAACTATTCAGTTCCAACAGCATTTATCAACGGGACCAAATTTTATCAGCACTAAGTAGATCCAGGAATCTGTTTTCTACTTTCTCGGCCCTTTTGAATGCATCTGTTAGAAAAATACAGAGATAGGGGCCAAACTTATGAGATGGCCACTCTCTCTGTCCCTCGCTAATGCGTTTGTTTAAAAAGGTGGAGAGAGAGTAAGACAATTTCTGGATTTGCCTCTGCCATTCAGGAACAGCAAAAAGACTGTAATGCGTCAGTATACTATAAACATCAAATAGCAATCAAAAAGTAGAAACTTGCTGATCAGTAATATTTGTTCTTCGTATTTATTGAAAGCTGTCTGTAACTTGTCTTTCATTGCTTTGCTGTTAAAAGTTTCTGAATTAAAGCAACTGAAAGGAAGTATCATGCTCGATCAGCAGCATTTGTTATATTTTTCTAAAGCTTATTAGAATTCCATTTTCATTGCTTTGTCAAAAAAAAATTGTGTTCAGCAAAAAGCAACCAAAAAAAAAGAACCGTGTCTATCATTAATATTTGATATTCTCTCTGGAAGGTAATTGAAATTCGTTGGTCATTGATGTGTTGTGTAAAACATCTGTGCCTCAAATAGCAATTGAAATAAGAAAAAAACCTTGTTCATCAGCAACTTAAGTTGTATTTATGTTAAGCTGATTGGTGTTTGTTTCTCATTGCTTTGTTGTTAAAGATTAATGTAAATAAAATATTAGCTGGACCATAAGGAAGTACGGGCCTAACCAGTAATATTTTGTTATCTAAAGCAGATTGGAATTTGCTTCTCAAATCTGTGTTGTTAATAATTGATGTGTACAGCATCTATACTTATTTATTGTGTCCTATATTTTGAATTTAAAAATAAATGAGTTGATTACTGTACTATTGTTTACACTTTGAAATTCAAACCTACTCGCCTTGACTAGAAAATGGCGTCCAGCCGTTCCTCCTGTAAACGGTTTTTTGGTCATCATCTTTTTGAAGCAGTAAGCAATATTTTCAGTTCTTCATAGGAAGAGAACTATGACTCATTTATGTAATACAAGTGAGGTATCGAATAATTGAGCAACAATATTCTGTACGTTAACTTTGAGAGGAAAGAGCTGTGTTGAATGTTACTCTGCAGCTTGCTTTGTGGTGTGCAAATTAGCTTCACAACACGAACCACAGCTACTGCGCTAACCATTTGAGCAACTATTTTTCTTGTAGTGCTGAAAAATTTTACTCAACTTACTTGCGCAATGGAGCTGCTCCAAGCTTGTTTTAATCAAAAAATAAAGTGTCAGCTTCTACTTAAAAACCAGATAATAAAACAATGGGGACTGTAAAAACTTCTGAAATACTCTCATTAAAAAACTTGAAAAAGAAAAGAGGTGATGGCTACGAAATTCATGTACCATGGGGTAACTTTCATCTAATTTTCTGTTTTCTCCATACTGATATGGGAGATTCACAGAGTAACTAACTGCTACACTATAGTGTTGTGATTCACAACAGAATCTCTTTTACCATCTTATAGATAGTGATATATTAGATAAGACTGCCTTTCTAGCCCCATGGTACCTGTAATATTGCTTCCCTTTTTAAAAGCTTTCATTAAAGTTTATGATCAAACTTGGGAAGTTTTCTGTATCATTGAGGATTTTTATGCTGGAAAAAAAAATCCGAAAGCATACTATTCCTTGCATGCTCTTGAGATTCTTCCTCCCCTCAGGTAGTCATTTCTGTAGCGGTAGCCTTATTGCCTCTTACCTTAATGCAAGGTACAAGCAGAGCCATTAGTCCTGCGTTGATGATTTGACGCAACCCGCACTACACGTAGCCCGAACCTCTCTCGGTGTTGAGAGAACAAAAGAAAAGAAAGATAAGAGAGCGTTGATTTTGCATGTAATGCTGGTTGTGTTGAATCATCAACGCAGGACTTATGGCTCTGCTTGTACCTTGGTAGGTACAGTCGGGGACGAAAAAAGATGACTCTTTATGGTAGGCCACCTGCACTGCTTAATTTCATTAGCCTTGTTTATGCGAGAGATCTCAACCTGGGTTGAGTCAACTCGGATCCAACTCGGGTTAGCGCATAAACACACGTATATTTGAACTGGAGTTCAAAGGATTTCTTTCTTCTTCTTCTCTGTGTTTGTTTACACACTTGACGAAAATGGCAGCGATGCTTGGTGTGGTACGGATAAGTGCGACTGCACAAGATGCATGTTTAACCTCGCTCGATTTGGTGACATCGATGCCGCGTGAACCCGGGTTCTGAACTCCGAGGTGTTTATGCGTAAAATCTCAACCTGAGTTCACTGACTCAACTTGGGTTCGAAGCGGGGTCGAGTCGAACCTGAGTTTAGCAAAAACCGAATTGTTTTTTGCGAGCATCTCAACCCGGGTTGGGATCTTTCGCATAAACTAGGCTATTGAGATAAGTACTGCGGGTGGCCTACTTCAAGGAGACGCCTGATATTCTTTTTGGCCTCAACTTTACCTCTCTTTGTTCCTCCTTTTATTTCGCTTTGAAACTCATCTTTTTTGACAACTGGCAAAAAAAATGCTAAACACTGAAACAACTCATTTCATCCTCATCATCAACTTGATCTAATTACACTTATTGGATACAGGTTATAAATTTTTGCCATTTTTTTAAAAATACGACAGAACTTTAACAAACTTCAACTTTATTAAACAAAATAAAAATACTTTACAATTATTAAACAAAATTAAAATATTTTACAATTTACGCACCGGTTTATGTTAAATTTAAAATCATTTGCAAAAGGTATTAAATTTGCAATGATCTGGTATTTTGTCTCTGAATCTTTCATCTGGGATTATTATCCAAATTGTGTTCTTTGAAGAAATTTTGAGACAAATGGTTTTAAGATAGACACTTGTATTGATTCAAAGTCAATAAAACATGGAAAAATCCTCATGAGTTGAAAAGGATTGCCAGAATTGGAAAAGTAAATACTCCAAAGAATATTGTCAGACGATCACTGCTGGATGTCATCAAGAGGAGGGATGATTTCGGTCTCATCAAAAAGCAATTATCAATGTTGAGGTTATCTCTGAAAAATCAAACATAAATATTAGTCATGTTTTTAGTGATTAAACTGTTGGTTGGGTGTTAATTACAAATTTTTTACGATATTTTAACTCATTGACTGCCACGCCGGTCGTATGTGTCCGGCGGTGATGTTACCCACCCACCCAGACGTATGTGGACGGCCGCCCGGCCGGCAGCATGGAGAATTTTAGTGTTCTCATGGCGCTGCCGGCCAGAGGATCCAAGCATATGTGTTCATCTTTTTGACCGGCGTGGCGACTGTGTATTTTTTATAAAAAAAAAATAAAAATTGAATAGGTATGTACCGTCCTCAAGTATATTTGTTGCTAGGCGATAGTACTTACCCTATGTTGTATTCAGAATTTCCGCTGGCAGTATGAACAAGTAGGTAAGGATCTTTTATATCCAGAATGTTTTGCTTGAAATTGACACACGGTGAGTTAGTTCCGAAATTTATCAGCACAATGTATTTCCTCTGCTTACTCGTCTCCCTGCAAAATGAAATTCTTTGTATTATTTTTAATGCTTTTCATGCGAGTAGATTTTTTTTCACCACTGGTATTTTAGAGGAGGCATTTTATATCTGTGTAGGGTCACAGGTACTATTTCAGCAAAACCTGGGGCGGCGAGGGGGGGAAAAACTTTCTTTTCCCCCTAATGTGAAAAGACGAACACTATTTTTATTTTTTTCTTCAAAAAATGCAAAAATGAACAAAAAAATTTTGCGTTTTTTTTTAGCGTAATGTTTTGGGTGCGTCAAAGTTCCTCGAACGAAGTTCTCGCCTTTTCTTTACTTTTGTGGCTGTTTGAGCTTGGGTCCGGCTTCGCTCTAATCCTTGGGGGGGGGGGTCTATTGCACACCCTGCCCCTTCCAGTTGGTCTCCCTCTATAGGGTTTGCCTGGAACTCCAATATCACTCAATTTTAGAACTGTGGTTGAATAATCTGCTCAGCAGTGCTTCTTAAAGTGCATGTGCAGTGCTCTGAACAATGAAATGTCTGTGGAAAAATAATTATTCCATCCGTTTCCTGTAAGATCGTAGGTCTGTCGTTAACTTTTGCTTCAATGAAACTAAGCATTGATTTCTTTATCAAAAGGTATTAAACAACTCTGAATAATGGCAGGTTGCGGAATGTGGCACTAATGTATTTTTTTCCTCGTAAACTCCATTCAAATAATCGACTCTTATGGAGGCAATAAGCCATCCCTCTGATTAATTATTTATACGGGTCCAAATGGCCATGAAGTATTGTTGTCACATTGCTCACGCTGCCTCTGACCTGTAATCCATTCACCAAGATTTCTGTAGATCGTTTCAGTATGAGGTAAAGAAAAAAATTAGACTCAAACAATTGTTCTGTCTCACTCACTCTCATACGGTTTCCTGGAAGAAATCGGATCCAAATTATCTATTGCAAATCCATTCAACTGAACCGAAGGTGTCTGCAGATTTTATTGCATCAATAGATTCTACATACTTTAAAATGTTTGTACGCTTAAACAAAATGTTTGAAACATTTTGCATTAATTTATTATCACAGTTATGTTGAAGGAAGTCCTATGTTTTGTCCTTGTCTTATGATTTCCCGGAAGAAATCAGATCCAAATTTTCTATCGCAAATCCATTCAACTGAACCGAAGGTTTCTGCAGATTTTATTGCATCAATAGATTCTACATACTTTAAAATGTGTGGACGCTTAAACAAAATGTTTGAAACATCTTGCATTAATTTATTATCACAGTTATGTTGAAGGAAGTCCTATGTTTTGTCCTTGTCTTATGATTTCCCGGAAGAAATCGGATCCAAATTTTCTATCACAAATCCATTCAACTGAACCGAAGGTTTCTGCAGATTTTATTGCATCAATAGATTCTACATACTTTAAAATGTGTGTACGCTTAAACAAAATGTTTGAAACATCTTGCATTAGTTTATAATCACAGTTATGTTGAAGGAAGTCCTATGTTTTGTCCGTGTCTCTTTTACTGTTTCTTATAGTCGCCGGGATGTAGAATCATTGGCACCATGACATGTCTCATACTTTGAAAAAGTTTCGTGACAAAGAGAGGTTAGGATGATCGAGTGTTCGTGAATGTCATGGTGGTGAAATGTCCGTCAGAGATTGTGAGTCATTTGTGACGAAACATGCTACTTCGTTGGATACAATTGCGATTGTAAATTTATTTGTGATCTTTTAAGAATTAAATTGAAGTCAGTGGCGTCGCGTACAATTTGGCAACAATGTATTCCATTCATTTAAACTCATGTAAAAGGTCGAATTCAGGGAGTGCACAGTGCACAAGGAAAATTCAATATATTTAATGAGTTTAAATGGAGCAGTTGCATTGTTGCCAGATGGCACGCGATGCCACTGATTGAAGTGGACTGATACTTTGAAGTATGAGAAATTCATTGGTGCAATTAAATCTGAGAAAACTGGTTGTTTACTAGCATGAACTTGCCTTTGAAAATGTGGATCCAAAATCTTCACGAGAGTGAGCAAGATAGAGTATTTGTTTGGATCCAATTTTGATTGTGATGTCATCACTAAAAACGGTCAATTTGCATTGAAAATCCAAGATGACTGATTAGAGGGTTTCGTGAAACGAACTTGAACATTTTTAAGCCGTTCCATGTTTTGACTCAAAATATTAGAGACAAAAGTGATTTTAAAAAAGGTATAAAATAATCATTACCTGGCCATGACAAAAACGTTTGTGCTTGTAATGAATGTAGATATGTCCAACGCTTGCAGGTCTAGGTCTAGGTCGCCTCTCAACCTGGCTACTCTTTTGTAGTTATTTAAAGTGCTTTTAGGATTTGTTTTTTGACTCTCCATATTAGTCGTGTAGTAGTTCGAATGAATGGGTAACCACAAATCTGTTGCCTCAGACTCAGTGAAACCTGTAATTATTTTATTTGATGAGTTCAACTCCTTTAATGCTTGCTTACATCTAGGTTATGCTATCTTCAAACATTTTTCCCAGTATTGGGTTTCCCTCTGCTGAAAATTTCCATCTTTGTTTTTGGTTTATGGGCTTTCAGAGCCTAGAGTTTAGAAACTAGAAACGTTGATGAAAATGTTTCATTAATGAGACCGCTATTCAGAGAACTCTTAAAATCGTCTTTCTGGTTCTTTTTTTTTTGTTTTTTTTTCAATAATTTATAAACCACTTTTTAATTTACTGTAGGCCATAGGGTCTGCAGTATTGAAACTTACAGTGTTCAATATCTGAAGCATCAACTTTGAAAATTGGCTCATCACATTTTTATAAATTTTACCAGAAGTGTAATAAACTTGTTTTTTTTTCTTTCTGTTGTACGGATAGAAAAATCGTGACTAAAGCGAGATATTTGAGGCCAGGTACTGTTCTTTTTAAATTGTGTCTACTGCACTTTCTGAGGAATTGTGAAAAGAACATTGTATAGACACTATCTCAATTTCTGACATTTATCTAATGTGCTGGATTTGAAAGTGGATGCCCCATTTATCTATTTATCACTTACTTATTTTACTTTAATTGACTTAATCAATGCAGCAAAATTTCTTCAACAAAAAATAAAACATTCAAGATGTCAACATCAACAAAATACAACATTAAAAATGTTAATCAATAAACTAATGCATAGTTAATTTAAACACTAAGGAAAATTAAATATTTGTTAAGGGGGTAATCTACCCAAAAATTCGATTTTTTTTTCTTTCAATTTTTTTTTTACTTTTCTTGTAGAACATATCTTAGTGAAAATAGTGATGTAATAATTATTATTATTTTTTTTTTTTATTTTTTTTTAAGTTGCTTGAAAGTATTTTAAATATTTTTCTAAAGTTTGCATGTACAATTATTTATGGGAAATTCAGTTCAATTTTAAAAGTACTTCAGCTTATTTTTTTTGCTCATTTTAAAAGCTTTCAATTTTTTAGGTTTTTTTCAAACTTTAGACTTTTCTCAGTCTCTATGATAGCTAGAGACTTCTGTTTTGTTTTTTATTTGTTTTTTGTTTTGTTTTGTTCTGTTTTGTTTTGTTTTTTTTAATGACCAGAATGTAATGGACTACAAACTGAAGTATGCTTTTAAAATAGTTCATTGTTTTCACAATCTATACTCTGTTCACTTTATTTTTTTTTTGGGTGTGGAAGAGAAAAAGAGGAAAAATATTTTTGTTTAAATGAGGGTTTGGCGGTCTTTCATAATTCAAAATTAAAGCGGGTGTAAACACTGCGAATTGGACGAATCGGTTTTATCTGTCTCAGGGTATTTCGTCAAATATCAAATTTTTGTGAGTCATCAATTATCAAATTTTCCTATTTTCGCCGAGCTGTGGCTCATGAGGGAGAAAACCTGGTCTGTTTTTTTGTTTCTTTGACCGTTCGCAATTTTTACTGGACGTGCGTAAATTTTGGAGTCTGTCGGCTCTTGGAATCCTCTGTGCTAAGAGAAAGGTCAGGAGAGCCTCAGGGAGATAACGGCAACTGAAGGGTTGGGGGTAGCCGGCGTGGCTGAACTGTTGCTGCATAGTGTTTTCTACCTGAATTCTCACCCGCCTTCTTATCGTAAACAGAGTATAATCATGTTTGAAGCAAAAGAAAAAAACACCATGCTTTCAGAAAAAAACCAGTAGAAATTATTCTACGCAGAGTAAACTAAAACAAACACTTATGTTTGTAGAGCATTCAATGCTAGCCATTATTCAGATTAAAAAATAAAAGAATATACGAGTCTGTAGCTGCTTTAAAACCTTAGAAAAGTCTGACCGAAGTTGAATTTAAACTTTGGTTTTTGCCGCTTTCCAGGGGCAGGAATGCAACCCGCATCACCAAAATATCAGAAAAAAGTTTTTGAACCAATGTGAAACTTTTCTGAAAATTTCAAGCCGAAAAATTTTTTAGAGAAGAAATATTAATTTTGGGTAGGTTACCCGCTTAAAGAAAATAACCCAGTGTTCTTTGACGAATCAAAAAGGGAGAGAAGGGGGGGGGATTTTGAAATTAAAGGCTTGCTACCCTAATTTTTTTTTTTTTTTTATGACTCACCAGCATTTGGACGATCGTTCCACTGGAACGGGGTTCTATCCTTTCCATAACCATCAACAGTTTTGAAATTGGAAGGTATTTTTTCGAATGATTCCATCCCAATCTCCTCTCCGTAATAAGTCACTGCTGTTCCTGGTAGCATCAGCAGGATTATATTTGCCGCATCAACAAGCTCTTTGTCCCATCGACTTGCCACCCTTGTTGCTGTTGACTCACCAGTCTGATTACATTAAATTAAAATTTATGTTAGATTTCTTGAAATTTTATGAAGGGTTCTTCTTCTGAAGTATGCTTGTGGAAAATCCAAGATTTACTTTATTCTATGTTTTGAAGGGCATTGGTTTCAGAAAATCTAAAAAATTTGCTAGATTCATCAAAATGCTGATAGCAACTTAAAATCCTTCATGTTCGCTCACTGTAATGCTTCAAATGTTCAACATTTACCCTTAAATTCACCTAAAATTTTGATAACTGTTAGCGGGAATCCATGACTGATCGATTTGTGCAGTCAAAGCCAATAGTTAACCCTTTCCGGTCCAATGTCGGATATATCCGACAATACAAAAAAGCAGTTCCGGTCCACTGTCGGATATATTCGACACGAAAGTTAAACTTGTTCTGCAGTCGATGTCGGATATATTCGACTCGTCTAGCGTGTGGCGGGCTCTGGTGAACACTTAAGGAACTAGTCTCGCAGTCGGCAACGGTGACAACTGGCTTAACCTTGTTTCCCTTCGCATATTTTCACTTTTTTCGGGATAACCCGAAAAAGGCCGAAAATCGGCAAAAAGTACATGGACCAGCTACGGCGGCCGGGTAAAACGGCCGTGGACCGGAAAGGGTTAATTATCATGAAATCTTGAGCTTATGCATAGGTACCAACTTCATAGGACAGTAGCCCCGGAAAATAATGATGTGCCCTTTCAATTTTTTAATATCATCCACTCTAGTTGAATACCAATTTTGAGACTACTTGAAATATATTTTGAAATACTTACAGCCCAATTTATCCAAAGTTTAGATTTAGTCAAAAACATTTTGCCAAGCGCTTGTCCTATCGCAGCATCTAGTAATTGTGCCTGTGCTGCTTCTGTCTTCTTTAATAATGCTGGGTTCATAACAATGTGAGCTGCTTTCTCTTCTTCTGTTCCGTAGTATTCTTGTTGGATATCGTCAAAAGGCTCTGCTCGCACCATTAAGAACCTATTTCAAAATTAGAAGTTGCTGGTTTAATTATATTTTCCCCTTTTCAAGATTATTTGTAACTAATTAATAACAAAGAATAATCAGCGTTTAACAATGTAAGATTTGCAGATGGTTTGTGTTCCTTGGGGATTTCTACTTGTAAGACCTATAGAGGAATTTTTACACTGTCAAAAAATTGTTAGGTTTTCATTATCAACTCAGTGTAAACCAAATGGGACCTCACTCACCCAATTGACCAAAGCACCACTTCTTGTGGAACATAGCTTAACGATCTTTTTAATTTTATTTTATTTTGTGATTTAGTTGTTTACTATTAACTCCTTATAAGTTTGGCAACTACGCATCATTTTGTTTTAATGACTTTTTGGGTAAAATGTTTATTTCTCCGAGGGTCATCATTACAACACTCTATTCATATTTTCTCATTGCAGTGATATTCTTGTCAAAACAATATGATGCCGATCAGTGATTACTTCATTAATCTTCTCTTTTCACATTTTGATTTGTTGATAATCTACTGTCAAACTTCACTTGTTGCTTTGATATTGATCCCCTTCTTCTTCTTTCTCTTAATTTTAAAGCTACCTACGTAGAGGGAGTTTCAGAAGTGTAAGCACACCTAGACCGATAATCTTTCGAATTTGTCAACATTATTTCTGATATTACTCGTTAAAAATGAATGAAAAGTAAATTGAGTGTTCACTCTTCAATTAGGAACACTTCAAAAGCCGAAGAAGAAAGTCAGAGGCAAGTTCGGTTTTGATTTGAAGGAATCAATATTGAAAATTCGCCAAAGATTATGGTTTAAGTGGGCCTACACTTCTGAAACGAGCTCTATTATTCTATTCTTACACTTGCTTTATGATTTAATTTGTTACTGTCCAATGCACCAAAGAATCCGTACCAGCCGCAGTTGATAAGCTTTGAGCATCTCTGAAATATTGGAACTGCATTTGTCTTAAGGCCTTCGTACTCGCTCAAACGGGTTTGATCAAACTGCAGGATTGCCAACTTGACGCTTCCAAAATTCAAATGTGACCTTGACCAAAACACCTCCAAAATGGGTTTTATTGGTTATGTTGACTGTCGATTGGTGAGCAGATGACACAACATCCCAATAACTCTGCAGTTTGGCCATCAAACTGCACAGTTGTTTGACGAACGAAACATCAACGAAACATGCAACGGTTGGCTCACCTGGCGTTTGTGGCGGATTTTGGCTCAATTGCTTGTTTGATCACATCAGTTTGATCGTGTACAAAGCGCTTTATAACATCGAAAAAATTATTCAATGGATTTTTTTACAATGTAATTAGATACGGTTATGTTTGAAATCTCAGCTTGAGCTTTTTTCAAGTCAAAATGGTTATTTTTGCTGGTTTTTGCAGCATCCTAACAATCCATACACCAGCAGCAAGAGTGTGCAACTGGGTCATTGTAGTAAAAGATCCTAAGTTTTTCACCTGGGTGTTTTATCGGTCGAAGGATAAGTGTCAATCAGTTTCCGCCACTCTTTTAGTAACTGCACGTTCTCCTTTTGGTTAAGAGTGTATGGATGTTGCTCTGAAGGTTTACTTTTCTTTTCCACAGGCTCATCTAAGAATTTTTCATCTTCAAACAAATAGGAAACTTTGTCAATAACAAAGCCTTTGACTCCGAGAGACATCCAAAATTCTAGAATCTCCTGAAAATTAATTTAAATGTATAGGTATTGATTACAAAAAATTCATTTAAATCGGCCATACCGGGGGAGGGGGAAGTGGGGGCCTATGCCGGGAGCAATATTTTGAAAGTCTAAGAGAGGACACCAAAATTACCTTCTTTCTTATTTTTTCCTAAATCTTGATATGGTATCTTGTAATGCTACCCTTTCCAAAAATGTTTAGAATTTTCCCCTTTTTAATTGTTTTGAAAGCGCAATACTGCCTTCCTTATCAAACGTGTCAACAAAAATTGACCAAATCTGCTATTTTGAAAAATTGTCAAAAAAACATTTTTTAAATTAAATTGCCACTTTTTAATGAAGATTTGACAAAATTTGCCAGCAAGAGTAGCTTAAATCTAGGCTTCAGAGGTTTAATCGACAAAACTTTCCTGTCTCTTTTTCACGCTGTATGATTCAAATTCTTTATAAATTTCTATTTCCTCCAAGGAAATCGGTTTTTAAAGACAAGGATATTGACATTTTCTCTTTATTTTAAAATTTCATGTAAACAAACACCAAAGGAAAAAGAAAACTGGGGATATTCCCAATTCTGGCCATTCAGAACTGAGATGTTCCAAATAGCCGGAATTGGAAATTTTCTTAACCATTAAAACACTTATAATTTCTTCTTGATATCCTTTTTTGCTTGTTCCAGACCATTTTATCTTTTGTGAATGTTAGGCTTTTTGCTACCATGGGATGAAATTATCAAATAATTAAATTGGTTACCTTCATCTCCCTCTTTACGTTTGAATTTCTGAGATTTAAATCAGCTGTCTCGTCGTAGTATGCTCGATAGTAGTATTCTTTTCTTTCATCATTCCACACCCAAGCTGGAGCGTCAAGAGCTGATTTCTGAAAATAGATTACTCCTTCAGTCGTGCTGTCTGTGCATTGTTTGCAATTATATTTAATAAAATTGTCTGAAATATCATGACTGGTGAATGGGACTTTTGAAGTGATGTACTTGAAAAATCCAATTACCAATATCAGAACGAGTTTGATTTTGATCCTATTTCAAACTCACTTTCCCTTTTTCTCTGTCAATGTAATTGCAGGCTTCACTTTGTTGTATCATACAATTAACGGTCAGTTATTAGATTAAGGTTTCTCATTATTTATTTGTTTATTCATTTTTGATAGGGTCAGGCCTTTGGTCAAAGTAGTAGAATAACTATGAAAGCAATAATTATAAAAAAATCCACAAAATTTGAAGCCTTTAATCGTTAAAATAAGAGCGTAAGTATTCCAGGAAGCAATTTCAGTGATCAACGCCACTGGTTGAACTGAGAAATTTTCATTAACGAGTTTTGACTTACAAAATTTCTCTGGAAATATATGAATGATAATATTTTGGAAAATTTATGCTCGTAAATTTCCATGTTATTATGATATTTGCTACCCATTTCTGGTTATGAGGAAATGGCAGCTCACTCACTAATGTAGAGCACCATTTGCGAACAAATGGTTTGCGTTGAACATTAAGGCGACTCAGATGGCTTGATAATGGTGCAGACGTGGTTGCAAGAACTGTCCGCAGGCCAAATCAGGCTCAAATCTCTTACTAGGATTGTTCTCTCTTGAAGTTTCTCTCTAATTATTTCTCAAAAAGTACTAGTGAGGACACGAGTAGATACTGTGATAGGATATGCAATAAGAAATACACCTGATAAAAGTTTTTAATGTTATATCTTGTGTGTTGTGTATTACAAACCCTTTCTCAGTATCTTCGCACCAACCATCTTATCATGTGTGTACCCTCAGGGGTTGCTGTGTACCTCCTTAAGGTAAAACCTTTTGAGACTTTAATCCAATAAATAGTGCCACAAGTCGTAATTATTGTCTTGCTTAGTAATGTGATTTTATTTATTTTTTTTTAATATTTTACTATCTATCTTCCACTTTTTGGGGAAAGAGGAAGTTTAACGCTTGGTAAACCAAGGGGTTGTAAGATCTCTTGGCTTCCTTCGATTAAGTCCTAGGGTCACCTCGACATCGTTCAACAACACGAGTGAGTCTTCATTTGGGTGGTCATGAAGACGCAGCCTCATAATCGCAGGCGATTATACTAATGCGTAATCTGAGAAGATATCAATGTCGAGGTCCTGGTGAATGTCTGACTTCTTACGCTGCATATTGGAATCTTGGCTCATCCATAGTTTATTTATGGGTTTTTAAAGCAGCAGACTATCAAAATTGGTTGAGAATCACAGTTGTAATTTTTCACGGAAATGTTGATCAACTGTTCGCTTTGAGTGCAGATGAGACAGGAATTGTATTCATCTTCCTTTTATGCATTGAACAGGTGGAAAATTCTCATCGACCAATTTTGATGGCTCTAGAAATCTCTGTGTAGAAATTATCGAAGTGTTATTGATGGTCTGATGTTTTGTGTCAGCACTTGTTTTTCCATTCAAGGAGAGGAACTTGTCAAAAATCGACATTTTTTGCATATTTGGTTTTTACTTGAGTATTGTCGAGTGCGTTTTACTGATTGAAATGATATAGAGGTTTCTATTCTTTGAAACTTGAAAACTGAATGAAAATTTTTTGAAAGTGGCTGACTCAGAAAGAAGAAAAAAACGAAAATCATCAAAATCCCATTTATCTACCCACCATGTAATTCAATAAATTTGGTTTTTTTTTTGTTTATTTATGCGGTCCTGAAAAAATGAGATTTTTTTACTTCATGTACCTTTTTCTCAGGAGCTGCCAGAGCTCTATCTTCAAAAACTTTTTTTTTTTTTTTTTTTAAATGACTCATTGAAAAAAAAAATCATTGGATGTGGTTGCAGAATCTATTCTTCTTTGTGCATTTTCTACAATTGTTTTACTACAAGTTTTAAGTACTACAGGTCACGAAAATTAAGAGATTTTTTTTGCAAAAGTTCGACGTTCGAAAAAGCACACCTAAAGTTGACAAAATTTGAGACTTCTGCTACCACATCCTCTCATCATTAGTAGGAAATTGGAAAAACTCAGTGAAATTTGGAAGATCATTATTTAGCCGTTCATGAGGAAAAGGCGCATGAAGTTGGTCATTTTTTGCATGGTCTAGATAGGGACTAGTTCCTCCCCAACAACTTACCCTGAAAATACATTTACAAGAGTGACAAATAACGCTATCAATTGGATTGGAATCTTTGACAGTTTTAGGTGGTATTTTTTTTCAATAAACCCTGTATTGCTCAGCAAAGACGCTTATGACTTACCCAGTTACAAGGAGGATTTGGTTTAGTAATGTCTGCTGAAGTCGAAGGTCTCCAAACGTAATAGTCTGTGTACGGTGCCTCTCTTTTAACTGATTTTTTGAACCAATCATGTTTTGTGCTTGAATGATTTGGCACGAAGCTCAAAATGACATTTAGATCTAAAAAATAAATTTGCCAATCAACAAATTGAATACGTTTAAAAATATGATAGTTTAAACTTTAGCACCAAGAGAATCCAACATTTTAGCCCATTATAACTATTCATTAAAGCACCCTTTTAATGTGATTTCAGGTGAAACTATCACAAATTTCATTACGATAGTGTCATACTTTGAGAGATGAAAACTTAAAATTAAATGCTATCCTTGATTCAATGTCTATTTACTGTTATAATTTTTATTTTGTTGGTGCTTGTTATTTTATGTTCTCAGGATAAACACATGTGAGGCATGGAAATCTATAATGTTGTAAGTGTCATCAGACGTTGCAAGATTGTGCGATTTTTCCTGTCTGTAAAAATTTATAAAAGATAATCGGAGGCTCTTGAAAGAACGAAAATTTCGGCAAATAATTCTCTTGAATTAGACAAATTCCCCAGGAAAAAAAAAAAACAAAACAAAAAAAAAAACAAAGCACTCTGGCTTTTTTGGTTACTCTTGAAAATATGAAAAAGTTGCACAATCTTTGCAACGTCTGATGGCTCTTATAACAATAAGGATTTATGCATGGTTAAATTTAGGAATATGTTAATGGAAATGGATTCAAATGGGTATTTTTAATACTTTGGTGTCTCATAACTTTTAAATGTCTCACTAATTAAGAACAAGAAGATGAATCTTGCTTACGAAGTCGTTTGCACTGAGTCATAAAATCTTCAAAATCTGCCATGGTCCCATACTGAGGATGAATACTTTTATAATCCATTATCGTTGAATCCAGGTAAGGTACATTGGCTTTCTGAAATGCAGTCAGCCAAATTGTCCCGATGCCCAAGTCTCTTAAGTAGGGCAGCTTCTGAGTTGCTCCTGTGAACAGATACTCATTTAAAAAACCATATTCAGTTCTACCAAATATAAAACTTAGTAAACTCTCGATTTCTGGATGTAGTTTTCAACCATATTGTTTGTCTGAATGATCAGAGCACCAGTAAATCAAACTAGATAAAAACGTGTTTTAATGCTTCAAATTACTAATTTCTGCTTCATGTAGACTTGATAAGTGTCGTATAAAGCCCCTTCAAACGCTAAGCTATGCAACCCGTATATTCGTACGCACTTTATGCAATGTGGCAACGTAGGTGTCATCGTTGCGAGTGAGCATCGGAATTCAAACACCCGTGCGATCGTACGGATCGGATTTTGTATCGCATTCTGCATCGCCGCGCCATTCGAATATATTGAGAGTAAACCCGATCCGTTCTTAATTCGTTGATAGTTGATATTCGTAAAATGATTTTTTGTCGGGTTGGGACCTAATAATGTTCGGTCCCGAGCGTAACTTACGCACGGTCATGTGACCGTGCCTAAGATCTCTGATTGGTCGAAACCGCGCACGCAAGATGCACGCAATTCAATGCTCGGGACCGAACATTATTTGGTCCCTGACATTATGCAGGAAGGTGTTTCACATAATCTGCTCACTATAGCTTGGCTTTATCGATCGGATGACCGTAAAAAAAGTCGAAAAGGTTAGTTTTACAGTTATTTGGATGTGATTTTTTATTTATTAATACTGTTAAAACACTTAATTCGGGTTTCGAGGGATTTTCAGGGGAGCACCCCCAAATCTCAAACTTTTCAAGCGCAACCCGTATCTAATAATACCTCCTTTGAAAGAGCATACGATTCTTAGCGTATGGTCTAAACCGGAAGTCTATACCTTTTTTCGTGTTCAAGATATCGAAAGTCAAAGTTCGATTTAGGATAAATTTTCAACAATTCTGAACTCCTCCGAAAAAAGTCGCAAAACTAAAAACTGACATGCGAAATTGTCTACTCGATGAGTACTTTCAAGAAAAAATATGAATTTGGAATCAAATAGACCGGAAGTCGGCTTTTAGGACCCTTGCTATTTTTGGCGGGAAACCCCCATTTATCAAAGTTTCGATAGTCAACGCCTATCTCCTAATACTCACCTCTTTCAAAAAGGTATACCTACAAAGGTGCGCATTTTGACGCCATCGAAAGTTCGATAGCGTTTTTTCTATTCGATGTATCGAAAATTGAAACTAGATTTGGATTATTTTTTGACTGCGTAAAAAAATGGATCCTGACGAGGGATAACACGAAGCATCATTCCACCAAACTGAAGGGCGTAATAACCAAGCATTTCAGCGCAACCTGAAGGTCAATATCTATTTTCGCGGTCGAGATATCGCAAGTCAGAAATTATGGTAGGTCCTAACCAGAAACTGAACTTCAACTTATGATGTCTCGTCCGCGAAAAAAGATACTGACTTCCGGGTTGCGCTGAAATGCTTGTTTTTTTCTTGCCCTTCAGAATGATGTATCTCACGATAGGATCCATTTTTTACACGGTCATAAAATGGTCTAAATCGCATTTTGATTTTCGATTTATCGAACAGGAAAAACGATATCGCACTTTCGATTGCGGCATAACGCGCAACTTTTTATGCATTTTTGAATGAGGTATATTACACGATAAGGATTGCCATTTGAGACTTTTGATGAATATAGGGGTTCCCTGCTAAAAATGTCGAGGGGCGAAAGCCGACTTCCGATCTATTTGATTAATTCATATTTATTTCTTAAAAGTACTTATCAAAGTATACAGTAGGTATTTTGCGCGTGTAGGTTTTTGTTTCACGACACTTATTGTAGAATTTTTGGAAATTGGTCCTAAATCTTCGAGTTTGATATCTCGAACATGAAAAATGACGCTGACTTCCGTTTTAGACCAAGAGCTAAGAATTTAACCCCTTATGGTCCCCAAGCCCGAATAAACCGTTTTTCTCCTCTAGTCTATTCCAAATGAATAACACGATTCTCGATGTAGACGCAAGAGAAGGTTTCGTCGGGCGCCGTCAATTTATCGTATAGGCAATTCCAACTCCTCCGAGTACGAACAGTTAACTACCTTCCCTATGTACATAAACGGAATAGTGACGTTCATTGAATTGATAATCTGGGTTTTAAAGGGTCAACTCCCTTTCCTAAGATGTATTGCTAAAAAGGTGTTGCGTTCGAAATTTATAGATTCGGGGAAGTTCCCCTCTGAAAACCCCCCAAAACCCAATTTTTGGATTTGGACAGTAACGTTGAATGAAAATTTAGCTACGAATAACTTTTAACTGATCTTTTCCGATTTTTTATGATCATCCGTCCGAGAAAATCACAGAGAGCAAGGCGCGTGAAACACCATGTAGTTCGGAAAATCGAGGAATTCGGATGAACGCAATCCGGATAATCCAAAACGCCAAAAAACTCCAAAATTCAAAGCCTGCGAAAGTTGAAAATCTTGGGCAGTTCCTGTGTAAAATTTCTCTGAATGATCTGGAGGAGGCAGGGGCGACGGGCGTGCATGTGGGTACCCTTGCCCCGGGCGGAACTCTCCGAGAGCGGTAAAATCAGGGTGAAAAAAAAAAAAAAAAAAAAAAAAAAAAGTCATCAAAATTATAATTTTGTTTGCGGAGGGTGGCAAGATTGTACTCTTGCCCCCCCCCCCCCCCCCGCAGGAAACCGCTGCACGCTCCCGCGAGGAGGCTCTTAAAAGATGATGGAAGGGGGGTGGTGTTTCTACGACAGGGCGCTTTTTTGATCAACAGAAGCGGCTAAGCGAAAGCAAGAATATGGTTTTCGATCCCTTATTCCATTGTTTCGATACGATACTCAAAGTACGAGATAATTGGTCCGAAAGGTAGGTAAAAATCCAAGCTGTGCTTGCGAAGTGAATGTTTAAGACCAGATTTTTGAGGGAAGGGGGGGGGGGTTGCACAGTGCACACCCACCGTGCGGAATTTTGTGAGGGTGAAAAGAAGAGGGCGAACGAGCAAAAAGAAAGTAGGTACCTTACTTTTTGACATTGTCACCAAGCAAAGTCGCTCTCTCGCACCCCCCCCCCCCCCCATTCGAAAATAATTTTGGAGGCTCCCACCGAAGAGCGTTCGTGGTTTTTTCTGATAGAATCATTTTCGGTCGACTAAATCGCGTAATTATCGAACTGAAAACTTCTTATCAAAGTAAGTAAGTATCACAAATTTTCTTTCGTGGAAAAAAACAACAACAATAAATTGGTATGAACATATTCCCAAAAACGCGTGTTTTAGGAACCTTTATTTTCAAAATTTATTGGGGGACCATATTATGCCCCCATCCGTTTGGAGGAGGGTGGGTCCTCCCAGACCTCCCACGACAGTTCGCAAGACTTCGAAAAAATGAATAAAGGTATCTTATATTTGTAAGAAAAAAGTTTGAAAACCATTTGGTCTAGATTATGAATTTATAAGAATGAGGGTACATACCAATTTGGTATATATATATTAGTGAGGAGAAATATTTTACCTACCTTTAAAGTCACCGACTCCATCATTATTTGAATCTTTGAAGGAAGGTATAAGCATCTGGTAAATTATTGTCGATTGCCACCATTGCAAATCCTTGTCACCAATTACAAAAACTAGTAAAACCGAAAATAACAATAGTGTAAAAAGAGATTTCATTATAGAGATCTTTTATAATGACCGGACCCGTATCAATTCAGTTGGTTGGTAATTATGGACAAAAGTTTAACGATTCTTGGGAGAGACTGTCCAAATATTTTACACGATGATATTATGCCGAAAAAGTAATAGTAGCAACAAAAAGGGGGATTCAAAAACGGGCCTCCGAGCTCCAGATAATTATTACGAGGGCGAGACCAGGATTCCCGGAGCACTATCTTCTCTTCGCTATTTGCTGTGCATTAGGGGCCTAAAAATCTCTCACCTCCTTATCTTAATTAACATTTGATGTTACACGAACCAAGCAATCTGGTAAATGCTCGATAATTTCCGCCCAATCCGCTTAAGTCAACAGTGAATCACATTTTACCTATTACAGAATAAATGCGCAAGAAACATTATTCATTCTTGTGGGCACAGTTACTAATTTTGCAAATAAAGAGATTGGAGGAGGAATCTCTTTTCGGAGCTTGTTCGTGCGAGTTGAGCACATACGTACGATCGTGAACATATAGGTGGATACAGGAATTTATCTGTATCTTTATCTCTCTCTTCCCATTTGAATATACAGTGTGTCAGAGAAGGACGAAGGGGTTGAAGTCAAGTGGTGGCCCCCTCTGCTATCCTTTTCCAGCACTTATGTTCAATGGGAGGAGAGAGAGAGACGGACAAGTTCCTGCATCCGCCCATAACCGTGAACCGGAAACCGATACTCGCGCTCATTTGAACGCACACCGCATAATGGATTGAAGTGCCCCGCAGTGGCGCGGCGTAGCGTGCAATTTGGCAACGTTGAATTGTGTCCATTTGAACCCTCGTGAAAGGTCGAATGCGAAGGTGTTCACCGAACACCCAATAGTTCGATATTTTTCATGGGTTTGAATGGACGAGTTGCAACGTTGCCAAATTGCACGCTACTCCCGTGGATTGAAAATGGCTTTTTCCCGGGCATATTACTTTACAAATAAAAATCGAGATTGTGAAGAAAAACGGTTGTATAACTTGAAAACTGAGTAATCCTTAATTTCAGAGCACATTATGGGTCTAATCACATCATCAACTCCACAGTGTTTTTAAAGTAAAAATTATGTCTATTTTGTCACTTTCTCTACGGAAACACAGAGATATGTCTCAATTTATCGATAGGAATCTCCCATGATACCTGCGTTTCTCCGACATTAAGCCCGAATCTGAGAGTAAATTTCGTGATTTTTTAGTGCACTCATAGTCATTTTTGCAGGTTTTTATGCAAGAATCAATTCTTCATTCCCTTATTGCAAAAGTTTGCAAGAGCCCGATTGAAACCAAAGATAAAACGCAACCCCCATCCTGTGGTACCTCGTTCGAAAGTTTGGCGCAAACCGAAGGTCGATATCGTTATTCATTTTCGACACATCGAAGGCCAAAGTTTGATTTCGACCTATTTTCAAAAAATCATTTTTCCAATTTAAAAAGTCGGATTTCAAAAAAACTAGTTGTCTAAAATTCTCTAAAAACTAAGTGTTTTTCAGAAAAAAATACAATGACATAAACTTCCAATTGGTCAAAATTTGGTTTTAGAGCCCCCAAAAATTTCTAACATTTTTACGATTCCTCAAGACGAATCCTATCGAGTGATACGTCGATCGAAAAGGCGTATAAAACTGAGCGTTTTGTCGCAAACCAGAGGTCCATACTATTTTTCAAACTCGAGATAGGTATCGATTGTTAAAGTTCGATAATCCAAATTTGAAAAATGGTACGGACCTCTGGTTTGCACCAAAACGCTCAGTTTTCTACGCCTTTTCGGTCAACGTATCATTCGATAGGATTCGTTGTTAGGAAATTTTGAGAGAGCCCCCTGGAGGCGTAAAAACAACAGACATTTTTGGGGGCTCTTAAACCAAATTTTGACCAATTGTAAGTTTGTGTCATTGTATTTTTTCCCGAAAAGCACTTGGTTTTTAGAGTATTTTAGACGACTAGTTTTTTTTTTTAAATCCAACCTTTTAATTAGGAAAAATGATTTTTTAAAAATTGGATGAAATCAAACTTTGACCTTTCATATACCGAAAAACGATTTGAACAAAGGTTATAGAATTGTATGCCCTTTCAAACAAGGTATCACAAGATTGGGGTTGCCATTCGAAAATTTTGAGTTAGGGAACAAATCCCTCCTTAGGGGCACCCCACTATGATTCCAAATGAGTCGTTCCGTGCCAAACCAAACCAGGGTCAAAAATTGGCTATCTCCAATTTTCCTGATAGGCACACTTTTAGTCTAGGTTGAAAGATTGCAAAATCCAATTTTTTTTGACCACCCGCCCATTTTTTGTTGAATTTGGAAGTTGCCAAAATTTCACGAAATTTAGCAGAGGTCCTCGTCTTTGAAGTGTCATAAGTCCGGTCCTATTCAACCTAGAAAGCCCGAAGTCATTTCAGTTGAAAGCTCTTTTTATTAGCTTTCCAATAATGTGCAACACATAAGGGCTCACTGTAAATTTTTTCTGGAAATTTTTCTAAAAAATTTTGAAATTTTTTTTCTCAAAAACGTTTTTTTTTTAAATTCTGAAAAATTCAATTAAAGTATATCGTGCCCATTGCCCATGTCTAGCTGTATCATGGGACACTCATGGGATCAGGAGATATGACCGAAAGTAGACACCAAGGTCTGACCAAAAAAATGCTAGACTACTGTTTAGTGTGTAAGTGTTTACTGTATTATGTGCTGTATGTATATGGCTGAGGATGCTTTCAGTCAATAACCCCCTCTCCATTGAAATTGTGAGTCGCTTAGATTTTACAACATGCCTGAAGTTATTTGTTGCTCATTATTATTTGATGCAATTTCTACTGTAAGCACCACTGTAGGAGGCCCCAAAAAATTGTTGAAATTCAAAATTTGATGAATTTTACTGCTCTCCACAGCACAATGAAGAGGTGGACCAACAATAGTGTATTTTTTCTACAGTAGTAAGTTTACATGTCTCCTTCACACGTCTCCCTGAAAAACAATACATACACACAGTACAGGATACAGTATTCTCTCATACACTATACAGTAGTCTAGCATTTTTTTGGTCAGACCAAGGATGATTATAATAAATGAGTCAGACTTTGGTGTCTACTTTCGGTCATAACTCCTGATCCTATGGGTGTCCCAAAATGAAATTTTGGATACAGCTAGACAGACATGGGTATTTTAGAAATTTGTTCTCAAAATTTTCAGAAAGAATTTACAGTGAGCCCTTAAGTATGTGTTGCACATCATTGAAAAGCTAGTAAAAAGAGTTTTCTAATGAAATCACTTTGGGCTTTCTACATTGAATAGGACCGAACTTATGAAGCTTCAAAGACAGAGGCAATATATAATAGAGACCACTCACTAGCCGTGCGCGCGGTGGCTCACTTATTTTTCGGAGCTCAAAGGGAATTTACACAGGGAGCATGAGAGAGCACCGTCCAACATGGACCATGCGTTGACTGATGCAATTTCGGTATTTCGGTTTTCACCAGGCAAAAATCTCAACAACGTTTCTCATCAGTCAACGTATGGTCCATGTTTGCGGTGTTCTGTTGAAGCCCAAAAAAAAGTTGCCACCGCAAACGTGGGCAAGATAGATAGTGCGTGGTCTCTATTATATATATTGTCTCTGTTCAAAGACGAGGATCTCTGCTAAATTTTATGAAATGTTGGCAACTTTAAAACTCAACAAAAAATTAACGGGTGGTCAAAAAAATTGGATTTTGTCACTTTCCACCTGGACTGAAAGTGTGCCAAATCTCAAAAAATCGGAGAGGTAAAGTTGGAAAATTCATTTTTTTTGGTTTGATTTGGCATGGAATGACCCAAATCAAATCCTCAAAAATCGATCTATTCAATGTCGGAAAAAAACTATTCTAGCTAGTAGCTACTATAGATGATTTTAGAGGGTTTATTTAGCAAGGTAATCACCCCTGGATTGTCACACATCCATCGTAGAAAAATGTTAGATGGAACCTTAATTCCCGTGGTATTTCATGTCTGTATTTTTGACTGCTTAGGATTCAATTTGGATCCATAGTGCGCCCTCCGGCAGTTTTGGATGCGCCAGAATGAAGTTCCCATCAAGTTTGAAACATCCCCCAAGTTTGGTTTTTTTATCTGCTACCGTTCAAAAATTAACCACACCCGGTTTGCACAACCTGTGCGGTAGATCTATCTGACTCACTCACACTCATTGAGGCTTATGGGAATTTCCATGTTTCATAATTTCCGGCTTTATATTTGAGAGTTTCAGCTTGAAACTTTCAGGGTATCTTCCTGATATATGCTCGCAGGTCCTGACGTTCCTCAAATTTGTGCTTTTACCCATGTGTCACGGACGTCAGAAAATAGCCTCATTTTAAATTTGGCCCATTGGGAAAGGGGTTTGAAATCAAAACCTTTTATGCCCCATAACTTTGGAACAAAAAAAGAGAATGCTTGACGCAAAAAGATAAGCATTTTTTAAAAAGCTTTTCAATACGTAAGGGAAGAATGTAAATTGATAATTTATTAATTTTTTTTAAATTTGTGAGTTTTTGATTTTACTAACTTGAATAATGTTAATTTTTTCTGGCTAAAAATACGCACAAAGCATGCAGGAAACAAAAAATCAGTAAAAATATTATTTTAAGTAATGTTTTTTTGAAAGATGAAAATTGAAATTTGGGGAAACATTTCTATCAAAAGTTATAGGTAACAGTAAATTAGCGGCAGGCAATTTATCAGGTGGAGACGGATATGACTTAAGATTTCTCTATCCTAGGTACTTATTAAAAAACTTTGTAGAAGTGGTTTAATTTCTGATTTTTGAGTATGTAAAAGTAAGTTTTGACAGTTCTTAATTATTTATGGCCATAAAATAAAACAGATTATTTATTTGTTCTCTTTCTTTTTTTCATGGCAATGCTAACTGGTAATATTTTACTATTCAAAATATTCAAGCTGTTGCAAAAAAAGAAAATTAAATAGGTGAATCAGGATGGAGTATAAAAATAATGAAAAACTTTGAGCAGGTTTGGTTGGTCAGACACATTTATTAAATTTTTTTTTAAGAAATAGTACATTTTCATTCCGATAAAATTTTTAAAGACATAATTATTTGTTTTCGTAGTTTTGGTAAAAAAATATGCAGTGATTTTTGGTTTTAACAAGAAATTCTAACCTTGCCATAGTGCTGACTTCAAGGTAATTCATCAGCAACCTATAATGACATTCAAATCCTCTAGATCGCACCACTATTGCGTGCTCTCTGAAACCATAGGCTTGCCGCCTTTGTCTGTCATCTGCGGGAGCTAGAGTCAATTTTTCAAAAATGTCTGAACACAACGTTGAAGATCAAATCCTGAGGAACATTTTGATACCATTCCAAGCTTTCTATAATCAATTTTTTGGGTCAAAAGTATTGGCAAAAAATTGTGGGTTTGAAGGCTTCGTGTGAATTCAATCAACACCTTCAAACTCGCAATTTTTTGCCTTCACTTTCGACTCGAAAAATTGGTTCTAGAAAGCTCGGGATGGGATCAAAATGTTTCTTAGGATTTGATTTTGAATGCTACGTTCAAACATTTTTGAAAAATTGACTGTGGCTCCTGCAAATGACTTACAAAGGTGGCAAACCTATTGTTTCAGAGAGCGCACGACAGTGGCATAATTTCGCGGATTTGAAAGTCACTACAGGTTGCTGTAGGATTACCTGAACCCATATATGCCCATTGGGTTTTTAATTACCCACTTGTTGTGTTATCTTTGGACCAAATTGCAGTAAAGTTAGGCCAATTTTACACAAAAACCAATTTTAGGATTTGTCAGCAGGTATCATTTTACTGGACCAAAAAATTTCACATTTCTTAATTTTTTGAACACCAAGATGGTGTTTTTTTTTTCCCAGAAAAACATTTCAAACTTTTAAATAATGTTGGGCATATACGGGTTAAAGAGCAAGTGCACCTCATGTTTTATAGGCGTTTCTTCAATCAACCATCTCAAAGACAACTAAATGGTAGAGACCTGAAAAAATCGCGGCCGCGAATCGCGCGATTTTTTTAAAAGTCGTCCAATCGAAGCGAGACCCGTACCTACATGATGCTGGCAACCTGCTGAATCCTAATCTAAAAAATTTCAAAACGCGATTTTCGGGGTTTTTGGCTCAAAACGCGAATTTCGGGTCAAAACGCGAATTTCGCGATCTAATGCGCGAATTTCGCGATCTAATGCGCGAATTTCGCGATTCAAATAGCGAATTTCGGCACCATCAAAGCCGAGTTATGAAATCATGAATAATCGCGGCAGGCATCCGAACTTCATAATTTCCGCGATGTTTTTTCGCCGCCACTCCCGGCGGCGCGGCGCGCCGCGCCGTAGTTTCGCCAAAGAGAAATGAAAACTTATCAGCTGATGATGCGCTCGCTACCCCGATTTTCAGAAACTCGTGTTTCTTTAACGATTTTAGGTGGATCCGCGTGTTTTTTTTAAGGACGTGAAGAAAATATGTGAAGTTGAAAGTTGTGTTTATGTGTGCTTTTTAACACAAATAATTGTTAAATCATGCCAAAAAATAAAGTATCAGCTTATGATAGAGCTGCCCAGTTTCACTACAGGAGTTTATGCCACTGATTTTAAAACGATTTTTTGTAAGTTTTGCAGCAAAAATTTGATCTGGTTTCAACATGAAAGACTCGGTTTTAAAATGTTTTGCCACTGAGTCTTTCCTCTGCCAGGTCAAATTTTTGCTGCAAAACTTACAAAAAATCGTTTTAAAATTGGTGGCATAAACTCCTGAAGCGCAACTTCACACGTGTCAGCCACCAAACACAGGTTTCTGTCGTAACTTCTCTATAAAGTCAGGTTACTTCACTTAAAAAGCACAAAAACAACTGTTTCAGTTGTTTAATTGGTAGATTCAGGAACCAATAACCCCATAACTTAATTTGTCACCATAAAATAGAGGTTTTTGACAAAAATGAAAGTACCGCTTTTGTGCCTCTGAAAACACCAATTTACCGCCGATTATTGCCCTTTCAAAATCACGCTTTTTTCAGGTCTCTACTAAATGGTATTGATTGGCCTTACTTTTCTAAAACAGGAAGAAAGAAAAGAATAAGAATAAATAAATAAAAGTGCTAAAATTATTGAGTTAATAAAATTCTTAAGTACTAAAAAATATACACGAAAGTTATACCATGTACGTCATATTTTTCATTGACTGAAGTGACATTGACTTTGTTAACCCATCATCAATGATACAAACTTTTAAATGGACGTGAATTCAAGAGAAAAATTTTCTTTTGGCGGAAGGCGGGTTCTCTAACCTGCGAAAAAAAAAGGAAAAAAAGAAACAATGATTAGTAAAAAACTTATTTTCTGAGGAAAACAGTAAGATGGATCAACGTCTAATTTATTCAGGGTTCTCTGCAACAGGTGAAAGGGAACTCAATAGTTTTGATCAACAACCCTCTTGAGAAATGCACCAATTTTCTAGTCTATGCCCTATAAATTCGCTTTGTGATTACGTATCATGATGCACTAGTTTTTTTAAGTTAGTCAAGAATTTTATTGATGCCCCTAAGTCGCTGTCAAAAGTTTGTTTTAAAGTTCCAGCCAGCCAACTCAGGATTAATTATATGTACATATTCCAAGCCTCTAAGATGATTTAAATCTCTTAACCCTTCTTCAGTTATTGATATTATAAATATAAAGCTAATGCCCCTCCAAAAAAGCATATCCTATTTTCCTCAAATTCGGCATGATGATTCCTGAGGGTGTTCCAAGGGGATTCTAAAAAAAAAGAAGTTTTGAATAAGTCATCCGGTAGAGCCGAAAAACGGAAATTAAAATTACGGGAGGGGAAGCGTTCTGAGGGGCTTCCTTCCCTCCCGTTCCTGCAGTGAACGAGATGTTCCTCCGCATCGCTGTGTTCTGGACTCTTATCTGTCCTAGCCCTCGCCTGCTTGGCACATCCCACTCAAAAGTTCCATCGTGCATTGCAGTGCAAGTGCTGGAGGGTACCCTTGAACCTTAGCTCAGTGTGCTCAAATACTTCTTACCAGTCATTTTTAATTTTTCAATCATTCTTCTTCAATCGTTTGTTTTTCTCTCTCTTCTTTTCATTTACTTTTAATTTTTATCTTTTAGATCTCAAATTACTTCAAATCACAAAAATGTTCCAAACGTTTAGCAATCTGCATTTAATTTAATTTTTATTAAGAAAATACATCCCGTGTGCCTTGCACACACATTTCTACAGTTTCAATAACTCTCTTTCTCTTTTAATTTGCCTTTAAGGTCCAATTGATGCAGGCATAACATTTGATACAGTGATGCAGGCATAACATTTGATACAGTGATGCAGGCATAACATTTGATACAGTGATGCAGGCATAACATTTGATACAGGAGTCTCAAACCTGCAAAAATGCTGAGGGCCTTTTTTTTCTTTGTTATGGCAACCATTATGATCTTCTAAGTACAAATCAAATTGGCTAAAATACCAACCAACCCATTCTCCTAGAGTGCTGGACGTAGAGGGCGCCTGGAACAGCTAGTTTCTTATAATATGTGCTGTCAACAGCTTTATTACAGCATTCAGCTTTGGGAATTCAGCCATTCCACACACCTTTGGTGCTTTCCATAATCCATACCTAGTTTTCTAGGGGTATACATTGGTTTGGTTCAAAGAGAGAGTGGTTGTCTAAAGAGAGAGCCGATCCACTGGGAGAGAAAAGGAAGAGGGAGCTGAGAAAGCCCTTCCCTTCCCCTCCAGTCCATATTTGACCTGGTAAAACTGAGCACCCAAAATCACCCAAAATTGTTTCAATTGTCACCTAAACAAGGTGATATCACCTACAATTCTTGGTGATATCACCTAATTTAGGTGACAATTGGAACAATTTTAGGTGATCTTTGGAGCTCGGTTTTACCCGGGTGCCACTACAATGTGCGTTGCTCATAGACAAATTTTTCAAAATCTTATTTTTGGAAACCGCATGAGCCCATAAACCACCTGGAATCCAGTCCTTGCCAAGTTTGAGGGGAGTCACCTCTGCCAGTTGAAATCGGTTTGAAAGAAAAGCAGCTTTAAAAATAAAAATTATTCTTTGGTTTTTTTCCCCATGTTTTCCAGGATCTTCTCATTAACAGTAAAATGTTCCTTTTTGTTTTCTTTCTTTCCATTATTTGTTATTAAGTTTCTAAAATATGTAACTTAATTTTTTTTAAATGTTACTCTCTACTCTTGCTATGATAGCGGGCTACTATAATTCGACTTTTCTTACCTGGGTTTCTTAAAAGTGGTGTTAATATCACAGACAAAAGTATTATCTAAATTGGGATTATTTTCAGCAGCACCACTAGAATTGTAGTCATCAGAACAGTCTTCTAATTCACTTGACAAGTTTCTTGTGCAATCAGGAGGGGCCTAAAAAACAAACAAAAAAATTAATTCAAAATGAAACAAATAAAACTAGAAAAATCTATAAAATACATAATAAACAGTTTGAAAAAGAGACTCGGAAGAATAAACATACTTACCGATAAAAAGTTTAAATGAGAAATGTAATTACGAACAAGATTATACTATGTCATTCCAGAGTTACCGGTGTTACAGGCGCACATATTTGAGCTTAAATTAAAGTACAGGCAGAGCCATTAGTCGCAACCCGCACTACACTTAAAATGAACGCTCTCTTATCTTTCTTTTCTTTTGTTCTCTCAAGACCGAGAGAGGTTCAGGCTGCATGTAGTGCCGGTTGCGTCGAAGCGCCAACGCAGGACTAATGGCTTTGCTAGTACTTCTCTGAAATTGAATTTGTAAATACATCTCATGGATTGAAAGAGCTCACTTAGTAGAATACTGAACAATATCAGATTTTCGATTTCGGTCTTTCAGCTGCTGAGGAAATTCAAGAAGAGGGGGCTTACACGGTGTAACTCAATGTGAACCTGCACTTTGACTCTCTTGTGTGGTCCATCCTAAAACTCTGTGAATTTTTTAGACTTAATATTCTAACAAAAAATACAAGGGATATAGCAAGTCTAAGCTCCACATTCACCTACATTGTTTCAAAATTTTCCTCTTGTCTGTTAAATTGACCTGAAACGTTTTTGGACCCCAAAATGATTGGACATGCAAAAATACATCTAAAACACGAATTTGAAGAAAATCGATGCAAATGCATCTAAAAAATTGATCAATACAATATTGAAAAAATGTAACTTCAAGACGGATTATTCTGATACATATCGATCAGACAAGAAAAACCAATCACACTAAGTTCCTCATTTTTTATCCCTTTTCTATATCTGTGCCTCTTTACTAATTTCTACTATTTCCATGACTTTCAAGGCAAAAAAAGGTTTTAAAAAACATCCCCCCCCCATAAAATTCACCCAGACCAATTTTCGGCTCCAGAAATGAAAATTAAAAGTGAAATTACCAATGCAAAACCAACAATTATCAAGTAAATCAATTTAGATACCTCCAAGATATACCAGAACTCCAGCTAATATTTTCACAATAGTACTTGGCCATCATACGGTATTATTTGAGACATGTTTCAGAGAGATTCGTGAGTACTACAGAAGGGATTAAACTTAGCATCGCGCTTTGTGATCATAATCATACGAAAGTAATCATGAAGAGAATATGAACGCTACTTTTTAAAATAACTGTTCTTGTATTTTTACCCCATAGATTCAAGTTTGGAAAAATTTCTCTTTTAAGTTCGGATTCAAAATGAATAAATTAAATTTGCATCCTCCTAATATGATGATTTACTAAAAGCATATAAACCACAAAGCTTCACTTGCTTTAAATCTGCACTCATAATTGCACTATCTTTGCAAGAAGGGTGATATTCTCATCACTCACTCATGCCTCATAAAATATTGTGAGTATTACCTGAGGTCCATTATTGCAATTACCATTGCATTTACAAAGTTCCGAGCAGACATTATTAATTTTCACGCAGCTACAGCGTCCAGTACATTGGGCTCTGCAGGAACATCGCTGGTCCTGGTCATCGGATTTACGTTTGAAGCTCCTGTTCTCTTTCTTCTCTTGCCGCTTCTTTAAGGAAAAAGTTTATTGTTGATTAAAATTCAAACGAATGAAAAACAAATGTAAGGCAAGTATATGAAATTGTCTTGCGCACATTATTTCCGATCTAATATTCCAGGCTGAAAACAAAGATGCCTTTGGCTTTTTTTCAAGTGTCCTGGTTTCCGAGATGTACTCATGTAAGATCAAAATTATAAAAAGTGTGTGTTGTGACGTCACAACACAGAATTCCCATTCTAAAGAATATATTTTGGGCCAAAATCTCCGGAACTATGAAACTTATTTGAAACAAACGGCATCCTCGCTTTCAGTTCAGCGAGTAGTTTCATTTGCTTCCTAAATACACCTTAAATCAGACCCTTAAAACTGCCCCATTGCTCAAGATATTGCTTTTGATGCAGTTCAGATGCAAACATGTTCACTGAGCACAAACATTGCATTTGTTCATCCGCCATTTTATCTGAAACAACCTCATCCAAAACAAACAAGTACCAGAAAGTTCTTGATTTTCTCCTCTTTTAAGCCTTGTGAGTACATATTTTTCTTAGGTTTTCTTTACACAAAATAAACGAAAAATAAAATCCATCGGACATTATTTCTAAGATCCAAATTATTACACGAGTAAAATATTTGAATAAAAAGGATCATGTGAAGTGGTATAACTGGAGAGCTAGGCTACCTTAAGTTTTTGGAGTCTCTTGAAAAGTGGTGTTTTCCTCCAATCTGGATCATTTTTATCATCATCCTTGTCCTCTTCTTCAGAAGATGGTGCTTCAACAAACTTGAAAGTTGGAACACAGTGTAAATTTGATGTTGATCTCGATTTTGATTTATTCAACTGAAAAGAACAATGAACAAAATGAAAACGAAATGAAGTACATAGATAGAAAAATACCTGTTATTACGTTTTTGAAGGGGGGGGGATTTTTTAATGTTACAGCCTATATAACGTTATATCAGAAAACCAGACACAAAAACGATACTACCAATGTCACATTCTTACAAACACATCATTCAATTATGTATTTCAGCGGAAAATAAGTGACACATAGAATGGCAGGATTAAATTGTTATTATCTGTACATTTTTACACCATCATGATAAGAGAGAACAAAAGTTTTATATTAAGAATATTTTCTGGAAGATAGTGACACTGAGATTCATGTAAGCAATAGCATTACCAACTGGACAAATGTGTGTTTTCAGCGAATTTGACATCTGTTGCAATACTAATAGTGATTCGGAGTGGTCAGAAGAAATTCAGACAAAATTTGTAACTGTAATATGTTTCCCGAAATCAGATTCTTCAGTTTTCAGTCCCAGTTCAGGGAATATTTTTGTTCAAGATCTAGAGCATCATTCATGAAGAAACTTCTACAACTCGCAAACTGCCAATTTTGGGGGAAATACACTGCGTCTCTTTTCTTTTATGCGCTCCAAGTATAACTCTTCTTGGGTCAAACATGGAACAAAATGATGTTTTCACAATCAATAATAGGCTAACAGCAGTAGCATAGGCTTGCGCTACTTGGCCACCATGTTTTTTTGCTATTTGAACACGTGCAAAAATATTCATTTCTCAGGGATTCAGTGAAACTCCTGAAGATTAATTATTTTCAAAGGGTTTAAGGGGTTATTTTTAAAGGGTTTAGTGGTTAAGGGGGGGGAGGTTTCAAGGGTTTTCAAAGGGAATCCATTGTTGCCTCATTGCAGGAACCACCACTGGTTAATAGTTTATTTCCAAGTGACAAACATTCAAAAGACAATTTGGTGAGGTAAGACACCACTAGGGACACCAAAACTCAAAAATTGGGGCATCACACCAGGAATGATACAAAAACTTTACTTGGAATGGGATTGAGTGAATGGGGTGTTTGTGATATTGACACAATTTTTCAGGGTAACTCCTTTACTAAAAAGATTAGAACTGCTATAAACTTGATGAACCAAGTACACCCTACAGATGAATTGAAAAACTTTATGCAGCATTCCCATTCTCAAGTTCTAAAGTTTTCAGACCATAATAAAGTGATTACTGAAGGTTGTCATTAGTTGGAGAGACTCAATCTACTACATACACTTTTATTTTTGCAGTTTTTCTGAGCTTCTTCCAGCGCTTCTTGAAGTCTAGCGTATTTCTCGATCATTTCCATATGCTCCTGCCGCAATGTTTTATATTTGTGCAACTGCTCACTTTGAATTTTCAGACGTTCAATAAGTTGAGTGTCAGAGCAGCTATTTTCAAAGGTACTAATGCTGATATCTTTGTCTCGTAATTGATACAGCAGTAGTAAAATCTAAAAAACAGAAAGAAAGTCAAGTATAAATCAAGTGAAAACACTGATGGCAGGCAGGCTTAGGAATGAATATCTACCATTGATAGAGCTTAAGACATTTTCGCTGTCTTAAATTGCGGCAAACTTTTCAAAAACGGTCCTGTAACTTTCTAAATTTTGTAGGGGTACTAGTCATGACCCCATGGTTTCAAAAATTCAAAGTGAAATAACACTAATTCAGGAGGCCGATCATTTACTTCATCGTTAAACCGATCGTTAAGAATGTCTATGAGTGATTCTATTGGTTGAAAATTGTAAAACTTTACCGTTGCTATGGTAACCATCGCTAAAGTTCCCGCTATTTAAAGGTTACTCATGAATAGCCACTATAAAACGAGACTCATAACGATGGTTAACATAGCAACGGCCAAGATTTACAATTTTCGACCAATAGCATCACTCATAAACAGTCATAACGATCCGTTTAACGATGAAGTAAATGATCGGCCCGCAGGTTTTTTCGGACTTTCAAGTAAAATTACACTCATTGCACAAAATTATAGCAGCAATTTTGTTCGGGCCGCACTTAACATTCCGGTTTTTGGTTCAAATTTAGATTCAGGAAAACTAGCGGTTCAAACTTGTTTTCCGTTCAGTTTGGCCAAATTATCCCTCCGATTGAGGTAACTTGGCCAAAATAACACATCTATTTCAAGGAGTTAAGAGAGAGAAAGACAATTTCCTTGATCCGTCTTGGCACCGTGGTACATACCTTATCCTCATACTCTTTCTCCAGAGCAGTGAGTTTGGCTTGATTTTCAGAGCTGGAACTTGCTACTTCTTTTTCCAATTCTTTAATTTTGATTTGATACTCTATAATTGATTCCTGCAAAGAAATCAGAGGTTGATAAAACATGCATATATGATTAAGTTAGGTGAAGACTCCTGAAAATAGATGCTTGTACTTTTTTTGGCCAGTCTTAGAGATTAGCTTTTTTACAGGCAAACCTAATGCGTTGATAGAAAAAATTCCCTGACTTTGTCAGTTTTTCCAGGCTAAAATAATCGTAATTTCAGGTTTTAGGTAGCAAGAGCTTGAGTCAGAAGTGAAGGCGAAACTCACTGATAATTTTTGTAGCATTTTCAATTTTTATTCCTTAAAATCAGAACAAAACTTAGACAAGATTTCGACTTTCTTCAATAAAAAGCTGAGGCTAATATTCATTTTCATTTAATTCCATCATGCAACAAAGTTTCCGAAAAGATTGGATGCACCAACGCATATGTTTACTTATTAATAATAGAGCATCGAGTGGTGAAAAACAGAGGGCGACTTGAACACTCATTTTCATGATGTCCTCTTGACAATAGATGAACGATGGGGTTCCGACACATTTATTACGGGATGGGGCGGTCCCTAACCACTAAGGAACCATAAATGTTATGATTTATTTATGAAATTTCCATTTCGGGTTTTTAAGGAGACTGTTCTTTGACAGTGACAGTTTTGTTACAGACCCGGAGAAAGGTATCCAGGGGTGAGTGGTACGGTAACATCTTGACCTCGGATATCTCTGAGTCCTAAGGACTTTTCAAGTTCTGAGAATTTTGCAGCAAATCGGAGATCAATATCAATTTCCGTTTTCGATAAATCAAAGGTCAACACTCGATTTGGACTCATTTTCAAAAAATCAAATTGACTTTTGTGTGTACTTTGAAGTTTTGGGATTTTATGCCGTTCGAACAAGATAACACAAGATGAGGAATTTCCGTTTGAAAATTTTGAGTTGGGCTTACCAGAATTAATGTCCCTGGAAATTTTGGGTATGCCAGAAAGTAAATCCAATTTAAATATAGACTTTTACCTAGATGGGTTTCTTTAAATTTTCAAATTTTTTATAATTAATACTTGATTTGAAGGGGGTGGGGGATACTTAATAGGGTTTTTAACAATGTATTCAAACACACATGTGTTTGGAATCATAACTTGTTTTTTTTGTTTTTGTTTTTTCTAGACAAGCAACTCCAAACAGGTGCTTGTTCTTAATACTAAACACTGTTCTTGTTCATTTCAGGTCAATGTTACAATAAACAGCACACATTCTAAGCTGTGTCAATTGCAAACACTTGTCGAAAGTTTTACTCAGTTTTACATCTCTTTTCAAATCCAGCTTCATGAGTCTATCTTCACAGGAGACAGTATCTTTTTATTTGGGCATCAGAAATATGTTTAGATAAAATTGAGCACAAGTGACAAAGTTGTTACAATAATCACAATTAAGAACATAGCTTACTTTTAATTCTTGTAACTGGAAATCTTTGGCAATGATATCTTTCTTCGAATCAACACAAATGTCGAACAGATGTTTTAAGGAGCATTTTGCCTCTACCAGTGATGTTACGGAGTCAAATTTAGCCTTCACTTTACTTTCTGAAATAAATTTAAAAAAACATAAGTTATGAGAGGATTTTAAAATTTGAGATAACGTATCAATTATTTTAAATAAAGACGTGGAAAAACTAAGTAAAAAAAAGAAAGAAAACATTAAAAGGACCCTTAAAACAAACTTTTGAATGAGATTTGAGCCCTAAATATGATTCTCCTGAGCCTTCTGGGCCTCCTCGAGTTCAAATCTCCTCACCCTCTCTCCCCAATAGGGTTCCTACAGGTCCTAGCTGCTTTGCTATCGCAAAATACAGCAAAGATAATGCGTTTTGTTGAAGCGGAATAATAATCCAGCTAGTAGTAGGAAAATTATAATTTTGAATGGAATACAGATAGACATAGCAGCGTCAAACCTTCAAGACAAGGGAGCACTATTTTCTGCATTTCAGTCAGCAAATCAACTTTCATCCAATTTTTACCAACTCCATAGAAAACAGTACATATTTCTAACCTTGTGCATCCGCAGTACAAAGAGATGAATGGACAGCCTCTTAAAGCTAGAACAACATTCTAATTGTTACAGGAGAGATAAATGTCTTTAGAACAACTTACCTTGATCACATTCATTGATTTTCTGCCGCAGATCGATAATTTGAGCATTCCTTAAGTCTAGATCTTCTTGGTTTTGCTGAATTTCAGTGCTTATCTTTTGTCTCTCCTCAGCATTGATTTCAGAGTCAGAGTAAGATTCCTTCAAAATTTCAAGATTCCTTTCAATCGATGTTTTATCTTCAATCAATTGTTCTAGGGTTTTTTCAGTTTGAAGCGTGCCAGTTAAAATTTCCAATTCACTAGTGATCCATGCTTGGAGTTTGTCACTCTTGTCGTTGAGCGAGAATTGTTTCCTTCTTTCTTGAACACTTTTTTGCAGAGCTAAAGCTTCCTAATAATGCAAACAGCACAAAAAAAAAAAAAAAAAAACTGATTATATGAGCACAGAAAACAAGTATTGACATTGGCGTTAACTTTAGAAAACTTACGATTAAATAGGAGGCAATTCATTAATGTTTCCAAAAATAGGGAACTGAGGCTTATGACTTAATCAAATTTACTAAATTTCCTTTGAAAAAATTGCTTACATATAAAAAAATATTAGCTGTTAGAGTCAACAAGAAGAATTCAATTCTAAGCCTTGTTTTACTGAATAATCGGGATTTGATTAGAGTACTGGGCCGCTTAAGCAATGTTTAGAGGATGACGAAACTGTCATCTGTCAACTCTTGTGAAATGGACTCAAATTTTTCAACCAATATCACTGATACAACAATCTGATCCTAAAATGAATATAAAAAAAAAAATAAAAAAAATGATGAAAGTTTCTTACCAGGATGGTTACTAGAGTCTGTTTTGAATTAATTGATTAAAAAAGGTACAGGATTGTTTGGAAGGCATGCATTGATATTTCAGTTTTCAACAAAACTTTCTTAACAAGTGTCTGAGAAAATAGGATGTAAACATGCAAGGAAATTGAGACACATGACATCGTGACTAACATTTTCCTTTCACAACCACATATTGTGACCCACAATTTCTTCGTAATCGTAAGGTCTAAAAAAATAACTAAGAGCACCTCTCTCATTTCAGTTTGCTTCACAGTTTTAATTTTTTAGTGATAATGTAGTCGAAATTTAGACCTGTAATGCTATTCCATGTCAACTGCAACATGATCTATGATGTTACGTTTCTTACACTTTGGAAGTATGTAATGGATCTTCAAAAACATGCAAACATTGTAAATTATCTCAGCCCAAGAGGGTACAAACTTTTTATTTTCTGATGCGTAGAAATTATTTTTTTGGCAATCTCCCTATCAGCAAATTTTACCGTCCAGATAAGGCACAGTTTCAAAAATCAGAGAGAACTGGACATTGATTGCAACGCGTGACTGAAGAGATTTTAGCATTCTAGACTATCTCTCTCACTCTCACCTCTTTGCACTGCTATTGTTAGAGAACCCCCTTTGGTTACTTTCATATTTTGGGTTGAAAAATATGAAAATGGGTTTATTTATCAATAAAAATCATTTACCCCGCAGTAAGGAAAAAAAAATCAGGCTTGACTATAGGGAGTACAAACTATGGCTGTAGAGGAGGCACATTACAACTTTTTGAGATAAACTCAAGCAAAATTCTAGGAGTTAACTAAATAAGAATCTGAAAGAATCCATGCAAATATGTTTACTCCATCCTGTTCTGCATATTCCAGAATTTTTTTCTTGTATTTTTGCATTTCCCACTTAAGTCCACAGCTGATCAAAGGTGAGAAAAGCTTTTAAAGTAGCCACAGTAGGTCCACCTACCCTATCTCACACTCATCGCTAAATGTTACCTAAAAAGAGACATTACTTGTAAAATTTTTCGGCACAAATGAATTTCTTAAGTCATTTTAGTGCGATTTTGAGTAAAAAATATCGTGAGACAAGGCCTCGTATTTGAAATTGGATACTAGAAAGAGGTAACTATACAAGAGAATAACTTGAGAGTGAGAGAAATGCTTTGAAAAGCTATGCAGGTTTCATCACAGCTGATTGCAACCAATGAGTGCACTGTTGGCAACCATTGACTTATGTAATAAAACGCTAAAACCTTCCATAAAAGATTGCAACAATGAGACCGAAAACTCATCGTTGCATTCCAGAAATGTTGAGGTTGCAAGATCATCAGCATTGCCCAGCAGCATCGAAAAAGAAGTTTGAGGACATAATCAAAAACACAACCATTGAATCAGGTGAGAACATCACCTGATCTGAATAATAAAATTAGCTTTAACTCAGATTTCAAGCAATTCTTCTTCACTTCAATGAGAAATTAATCCAGAGGTAGTGTGATCCAGGGAACTAGTTCTGCTCTTTCGGACGAGACAAGGCAAGATAGCCGGAATCAACCAATCCCATTGGTTTAAACAACATCACGTGACAGATTTTGAGTGATTCGGTCTGAAATGAACGACTTGAACGACTTCAAAATTGTCACGTGACACCGTTTAAACCAATGGAATTGGTCCATTTCTGTTATCTTGTCTCATCTCGTCCAAAAGAGCAGAATCAGTTCCCTGGACAAGCTGATACTGAATTAATAATGCAACTATTGAAAAAATCGGAGTTAGGTAATTTACAATTGAATCATTTGAATTAATAATACATCTACTAACCTTCAGTCTTTTATTAATGGCAGCTGCTTCTTCTACTTTACGTTTGAGCACATTCTGTTGTTTGGTGTGCTTATTCTCCATCTTTATCAGCTCATTCTGGCGGCGGCGGTCCTGATTGCGCAAACGGCATAATTCTCGCTCCCGCTCAATTTTCCACTGACGGAATCTTTCACTCTCAAACTTCATTTGCTGAATTAAACGAACTTTAGTTTGCTTCATAGCTTGGATATCACTGTTCAAACTAACAATTTTTTTGTCCGAGCTTTCTTTCATTCTAATGATGGCTGCTTGCTCGTTGATCTTCTGCCTCAAAGAGATGATTAAATGTTCCAGTTCTTGCAAGCGTTTGCGTCTCTGTTCAGCAAGCTTACTTGGCACATTTGCTTGAGCAGATTTGAGATGATTTGCTAGATCGTCTTTCTCTTTTTGCAGCATTGCTATCTGAGCTTCTAGATCTTTGACGGTGCTTTCTTCTTTCATGCAATGGAACTCTTTCGAAGATGCAACTAAAGTTGAAGCTAGTTCCATTTTTTGAGCAAGTTCTTTATTCAGATTTGTGAGTTCTTTGTTCAACTGAGCTTGATTCATGATTAGCTCTTCGTGGAATAATTCAGCATCATCATCAGCGGCATCCATGCAGTGGCTGCTGTTTTTCTCGAAAGAGTTTCGGAGCTGATTGTTACACTCACCAGAAATTTCGTGTTTAACAATTTCTTCTTCACTTCTCTTTTGTTCAGCCTGAAAATAATTCACTTTTTTAATGACTGCGTAGAACATGAAGTAAGGCACAAAAGCATAGAAACAAGCGCTACTTGCTGTACAAACCTAAAAAATTTGCTGTTGGTACAATGACTTTCAAAAGAAAGTACCCTAGTCAAAATTCTCATAGTTAAATTTGTCCTTTATTTTCAATGAAACTTTCGATTTTTCATGACATCCTTTAAAAGGGGCATTCTGATTAGTCGTTTAACACTTGAAAACCGTAAAATTGTTAGAATATTGCCAAGATTTGAAAGAATAAAAATTTCGACCAGGATACTTCTTTTTGAAGGTCATGGTACCACATCAATTAATTTCTATTTTTCAGATGAATATTCCAAATTTACAATATTATACATTGGTATCATATGCGTAGCAGATACACCTTCATTGCTCTGATCACATTATTTAATCAATGAGTCTTCTTTACATTCAAGAACATTCGTAATTAATTAGCAATTACTAAACAGTAGACAATCCTATTAATGCTTTTCTTTCCCCCGCAGTCCTTTTTGAGTCAATTTACAACTTTAACGTTCTAAAATATTCCTGATAGCCCTTAAAAATTGGGCGTATGGTTCCTCAGATTCTAAGGTCAGTTTTTAACATTGTAAGGTAGGACGCACTTCAACAGTCTTTGTGTATATGTTAAAATTAAAGACTGAGGTCTCACTTACGCCAACTTTACCTCGTCTGCGTCGACTTCAGCCAGCCTTAGATCCACTTAGGGAATATGCCACGGAAACTTTCTTAACATGATGTTTTCACAAAAGTGTAAATCTTTGGATTTGTTTGGTGCATAAGCGCCATCTTCTACTAGCTCTTTTCCGCTAACATTACAGCGATCAACAGAATCGTTGGTCTTCCACGAGGAAAAAAACATGAAAGATTCGAAACTTTAGAATTCCGGAAAACACAGAATTGCACACTCTTGATAAAATTAGAACAGTACTTTGAAAATTTTAGATTGACGAAGAAGAAAGAAAAAAAAAGGGTCTTTGAAAATATGTTCATTCATCAAATAATTTCAAAAACTGATATCTAACCTGAAGATCTACAATCTTTTGTTTTAGGTTCAAAAGGATTTTCTTTTTTTCATCATCAAGAGAAGACAAGACATTTTCTATATTTTCATCACACTCAGAGCTGATCAATGTAATTTTATCTTTCATTCGATCTCTGCATTTTTCAGCCTGAAAGAAAAAGAGGAGATATTAACATAAATACAAGAGTGGTCACTGATACAGTGAAAATTCCCTATAAATAACCTTGAAACTAGTCTCCCCAAAATTACAGTGCAATAATGCACAGCTGGAAAATTGTTTCCTACATCTTTTCTTTCAACTTCTCAGCTCATTCTAATGACAACTCAGAAGTTGGCAGGCATGTCAAGTCAAAATTTTGGTTGGCCAATTATTATAACATGTTTGATAAGAACAAGAACACTTAGCATATTGTATGAAAACTTCTTCCAGGAAAATCCGGAAATTTTGAGACTGAGGAAGAATTAGACCCTTGATGTCATTAAGTAAGCTGAAAATAGTTCACAACCCTACATCAGTAGCGCAACTAAAATCTCATCCATCTCTCTCATCTTCTCTTTGAATTATACATACGAAGCGGATGGAAAGAGAAAGGGCTTCATCCCTGGTCTATCCTTGTTTTACTTATGTCTTTCAATGGAGAGAAGAGAGGAATAGAAAATATTTCGCTCAAGCGTTGAAAGAAGTTTGAAGTCGTTTCAGATTACTTTGAGAAATTATAAGGCGATGATAGGCCCAAGTACCCAAGTTTATTTTATTAATTTCTTAATTTAGTTTGTTAGAGCTCGCTTCACGAAAAAGGCTGACTACAGATCCTGCGGCACGCTGCGCAAAGACGTGTTTGCGTTTTTGCACAAGCACAAAATTACAAACTCTTCTCTGCGCAGTAAGCAAATTTATGTGTCAGCCAACTTTCGTAAAACGACATCTATCTAACTTTCTATGTTTAAATTGAATTGACAGCAGCCCTTTACACTGCTGTCAAACTTTTGTCCTCTGACATACAGTATTATTTACTTGTATTTCAACTTGTTTTTAACGTGCCCATCTATTTAGTTAGTGATTCATATATTTATTTATAAATATTTTTGTTAAAAAAATAAGACGTAATCTAATGTTGGGTCATGTTCTGGTAATAAGTTAACATAATTTTAGATGTAAAATGATCATTACTCCACCTGGAGTATTTGTATTGTCCAGTTTAATAATAATAATAAAATTATCTTCAATATCTTCTTCATAATTATCAAATAAATTTGTTTTTTCCTCCCTTCCCAAATTGGTGGTTTTCAACATAAAGAATACAGATAGATAATAGTTACCAATAGTGCCCTTTCAAAAAGGTTTGTGCTCTGGAGTATTGACTCGTTCAAAGCTTCTGCGAGAATTTTATTTTTGTCCACAAGCGTTTTAACATCCTCTCGAAGTTTGTGATGTTCTGGAGGGCAAGAACTGCCTTGTAAAGCTTTAGACTGTAACACCTCTAACCGCAACCTCTCAATCTAAAAACCAATTTAAACAGAAAACAAAGATTGGAGAAGAGTTAGAGAGAAATTATTTGAAAAACACAAAGCAAATATGAATCACACATCTAATCTTTACAGACTTTTTTTAGTGCTGCACAAGGGCTTCATAGAATGGAATACCTCCTTCCTCATTTCTTTTTTAAAAATAAGACAGATTTACAGGAGAAACAAAATTCAAGCTCAAACTTTGAAGTTATGAACAACTAATATGTATACTTGCTACAATACCCGTCTTTGAATTTACCAAGCGTATCATTCTACGTTGAGTTTTTCAAGTGCATTGGCAGAAGAAGTCGGGTGTTACACGACATTCCAAGATCCACTGCTTTAGAACAGATCTTAGTTCCTGTCAAAGTAAAAAACTTTCAGGGTGACCAGTTTTACAGTCAGATAAAATGAGGTGGCCTAGTCTGTATGGAAAATTGCTCACGGTTAGTTTTGATAAATTTGGCATCATTCCGCCTTGCTGCCTTGATCAAAAGTTCTCACAGGCCCAAAAAGTTTTCATGACATTTACGGCATTTACAATGAATTCCCTCGGTAATCAAACATGACCCTCTTTTCTCACAAGCGGTTCACTGAAAACTGGTGATGGCTGCCGCTCCCTATGATCACACTCAGTTCGGAATTAAAGCTTCGCCATCTTTGCTCTTAAATGAGGAAGCTATGCAGATGTCATCTGGGATCCTTGTCTAACTCGTCTCTCTCTCTATAGAAAGTACCTGGGTAGCTTCGCCATTACACCTTAAATTGTAAAATAATTTTGTGAGTCTGTGAGTCAATTTTGTAATTATAGCTAGTTTTTAAGCTAGAATGAACTATTTAATCGCATAAATCAAAAGTTACAAGAGCCCTTATTTTTGCACAAATAAATAAATAAATAGACAAATAAACAGGTTATGGATTTTAGGCTTACTTCCTTCTTTAAAGTGCCGATTTCAGCAACTGTTGGATCTTTGTTAATAATGGGCTTATTCTTTATCCGCTTTGCTCTGTCCGCGTAGCGAAGCGTACTGAGTGTTTCCTCTCTGTTGAAGGATGCAGGACTGACGCAAGCAATCATCATGGTTACAGAGTTTCCTCCAAGAGAGTCTGTTAAACACCAACAGAAGTTTTAAGCAGTTATTGATTAGAATGGAAGCGAATACATTAAATGTACAAGCAGACACATTTAGAATTTAGAAGGTCAACATTTGACTTTAATGCTGTCTGACAAGGGGATGGTAAAAAGAAGGGACCTGAGTTTTGCGACCAAATTTTCAGGATTGATGGTTTATAAGATTGTATTGTTGACTTGTTTTGTCGATTTTGTGAATGGACTCTAATTGCAAAGAAAAGAGGGGACCGCACGCATCCCCTTAAGCAGTCTCCACTGACCGGTACTGCTCATAATATACAGGATGGTCGAGTGGACAAGAGCGCCGCCGATGATTATTGTGGCACCGAGTTCAAGTTCCGCTGCGGTGTCCTTGTTTTTTGCACCAACTTTTGCAGATATTCATTTTTAATTCAACAAACTGCCAGTTCTATTACTAATAAAGATAGGGATTGGGACAAATTGGTGGGCAGAAAGAATCTTCTTGCTGGGCAAAAAAAAATAAAAAGAAAGTAAAATGAAATGTAAAGTCAGGAAAATAGAGGCAACCAATCCCACCGCACCTTGCAAAATTCTGGTAAGTTTGCTGTCGCGATATGATATGTAAGAATTTGTTCCTTCTCCCAATGCAGATATGACATTTCCGAGGGACAGCAAGCCTTTATTAATATTGACGCCTTCCTTAAAACGCTCGCCTGTGGCTTTTGTTTTTTTAGATCTTTCAGATCCAGCAAGATCCACCAAGTGAAATTTAGATGTCATCGTATCACACCTGAAAAATTCAGAGGGAAAAATGGCAATCACAAAATTTTTTAAAAAAAAAAAATATTTTAAAAACTTATGACAGGTCATTTTTTTTTTCGGAGGGAGTTGAAAAGGGTACCTGGACCCGGTCCAGAGACCCCTTCCTTTGCTTGGACCTGGACCTGGACCGAAATTTTTTTCTCTTCTGGACCCTGAACTAGATCCAGACTTTTCGGACAGATTCATCAAGAACCCACCGAGACCGGTCCTCAACGGGTCCAGTGCGCTTGTGAAAAAATAGGAAGAATAAGGAGTAAAAAAGAAGTAAAAAGGAAACAAAAAATGGTTGCCATATTATCATTCCATTCGCTCTGTCCTTTTCTATTTGCCAGGTCATTGTTTGGATGGCTTTATACTGAAAGTAACCAACATCTATGAGTTTCCTGTCTTATTAATTACTCCACTTTTGCACAAACAGAAAAATTGGTCCCCTTCTGCATAAAATAGTTCAACTATGAAGCACAAATTTATTTGCTAATTCATTACTTGGACCCTTCAAGAACTGGTTCCGGACCCTGAGGACTCATTTTTTCTTGGACTGGACCCTGAGGACTCAATTTCTCTTGGACTTGGACCTGTTGTTCAAATGCTCGGTTCCGAAGCTCTGCTTTAGACCAACTAAGAATAGTCCTTTCAATCCTGTTCCATAATTTTTCACGAATAATAAAATTATCCTCTAGACCTCCAGTATATTATCTTTCATACACAATCAATTTGATCATCTGGGATAAAGTATAGATCCTCAGTTAGACAGAGAAATAGTGTTAAAGTTACTAACTTTTCGCTTTTACTCTCTTGCTTGATGATAATGCTGAAGATTGCATGTGATCGTGAGCTCTGAGCATTCATTGCAGTGGACCCTGTTGCTCGGTTTGATGAACCCTGTTGCAGGCATTTAAGGGTTTCAATTTCCGACAGAACCTCTACTTCAGTAACACCGGGTAAATAAACGCCTTTGCTGTCTTCTCGAACATCGACGACACACTGGTCTCGGTCTTTGCGGGAGAGTAGGTCATACACCTGTTCCTGGTAGAGTTCAATGAAGGATACAGAGATAGTGAAGTTCCAATCGTCTGATTTTTCTGCCACATAATGAAAAATATCTCTGATGGATCGAGGGATTATTCCAGCATTCTCATCGTCGCAGTAAACCGTTCCCATAGAGTACGTTTTGCCAGAGCCAGTTTGACCGTAAGCTAGTATAGTTACATTATAACCTGAAGAAAAACCAAACACATGAAGTGAATGCTGAAAACAAAGTACAACCAATGCAACAAGGACACTTCCTTCGAAGGTATACTTTTCTCTTGAGACGAAGTTCATTTATAGCAGTGACTTTGTAAAATGTGCAGTCTGGCAACGGTGCATTTTGTTCATTTAAACCTAGGTAAGAGTTCATAGTTCTACCTAACAATTCATATCCAAGGGCGTTTACTGCTTTTCTGATACTGCAGGTTTAAATGGACAAAATGCAACATTGCCAGATTGCACACTTCACTAATGATTTGTATCAATTTTTCACATTGATGAAGTTCAAAGACTACACTATTATGAAAAAGAACACCTAAGTTACATTGAAAATGGTGGAGTTTTTTTTGGGAAAATTTAAGGGTAACTCAAAAATGTTTTTTAGGATCTGTAATTACAATCTGTCACTGTTCGTAAAAGATTACTTATTGTAAAAAATTTAATTTTACTTTTTTCCTGCCTATGTCCATCAGGGTTTTTTTTTTGCATAATACATCTTTCATTTTTCGTCCGCACATAAACGAATACATAAATATTGTGAGGCTGAGAAGTGAGAACCTGCAGTTGTTATTATTTTCTTTACAGGTATCACATTTTGCACCTCTGCCCTGAAGTAGGCAATTAGTGAAGTTGTAAAAAACACAGCTTACCTTTGAACAGCTTCAAAATCAACTGCTTCACTGCTTCATTGTACACGGCATCTTGGGACTTGGAAGGTTCAAAGACATAGTTGTACGTAAATTTGTTATTCGTCTGGAGAACAGTTATTTGAGGTTCATTAACAGCCACATCCAAACAGTTTTGACAATTGATGTCCAGTTCAGACTTACTCAGAGGTCTAATTCTGACAGCGACTTGAACTGTATCGGCCATCTGTAAACAAAATTTAATTTACTTATCATCAGAGGCGAAAACAAAATAAATAGAAAAATTAGATTTGTCTGCTGTTCAAAAAAATAATTATTTATTACAGGAAGGAACATTAGTTATACTTTTTAATTGATATTTGTTTACAGCCAGGCAGCAGATCTTAACCTGCTATAAAGCTCTACTGGTTACTTTAGGAATGATCATCGTTTGAAATGTTTCATATCTCTAGCTTGATAAGGAGAGTCTTCTTTTATCCACCAGTTTCTATTAAAACAACCAACTTTTTCTTTCATAATAGAAACAGTGGTTATTAATCAATGAGTTCTTGTTCTTCTATCTACCAAGAGAGTCACCGCCGAATTCGGCAAGGATTTCCGGTTGTAAGTGCCAAGTTCCCGCAAAATTATGAATAGGTAAAAGAGTGTCTGCTGGGGGTCTAGTTGTTTTTGTTTGAGTCGAGAATCTCTAGACTGAACAGAGATGGTGACGTGCGTTTCCTAAAAGTACAACTTTTTCCATTGATGATAATTTGTAAAGTGTAAAGAGGACGCTCAAGGTGTCTCTATCAACTAGTGTTTCAAGTGGCGACAGAAAGAATCCACCCCGGAGTAGCCATACTTTTCGAAGAACATGATGAAATCTACACATAAAAAGCATTAAAACATCATCTGACCAATTAAATTTTAATGTTTGAGACTTGATTTAATTGCCTCGTGCAAGTGAGAAATTGAGACTAAGAAATATACACTGACTGGAGAAAGGTCAACACTTTCCAATCAAAAGAATCAATCCAGGGTATCAAACCAGTCTCGTCATCATTGTTATCTGCTCGCGTTTGAGAAATGACTCCTAATATGCACATTGAGATCTTGAGATAACACTACTGTTTCACACGCTCAATTGACAGTTTTCGGAGGGAGTGAAATCACATCTTTCATCCTCGCAACCCACAGAGGTGATGTCCTCAAGTTTAAATTATTTTGATTTTATATTGCTCGCCCATCTTTCAGGAGATAAGTGGGACGAGAAAAGAAATGCATAGACGACTGAAAGGTGATTTATCTAACATTTTGCGTGCGGGAGAACAAGGGGAGTACTACAACGGTGCCTCAAGATCATGCTGAGAGTTAAGATTAAGTGCATTTGATTATCTTACCTTTCAGTGGAAATAGAGGAACATATAACATAAATGAACAATTTTTGATCATATATGGAACCAAATTAGAAAATATTCATTGATGAAACGTGGACAATGGACATTCGAACAAAGAGAACCCGAACGAGCCAAAAACAAATTCTTTTAAAATTTTCCGTTCTGATTTGAACTTCTTTTTCTTCTTGTTGACAACGTTTTATTCCAACGTTTTCGGTGTTGCCAAGTGAGAAGTGAACTTCTGTAGAGACGTCTGAAGTTCTGATAATTATTCGTTGTTTTCGATAGATGCATTTTCTCAGTTCTCTTTTATGTGTATCAGATTTCCAAAAACTTTTTCTTGTTGCTTTCCCGTTCCCACTCATTACATCAACGGGCAATCAAAAGAAATAAGAAAAACTCATCGGATGGACATAAAACAGCATGAATGTTTTCACTATCGATAGGCGAATAGGCGATATCTCGAACGTTTTCACGAAACTTTTGATTTTCCACGAGATTTTCAGGATGTGATGGGAAGGACAACCTCAATTATATTTTTCTAGTCGTGCATTACGCGAATTACTATGTTAATTTTCAGTTCAATGTTTCAAAGATCCCAAAGAATTTAAATAAATTTTGCAAAACTCGATCGATCGATATGATCGATATGTCCACGTTGACAGCATCTACTTGGCAACGACGGACCGGACATAAGCGTGTTATAAATAATTTTAGGTTATGTGATTAGGAACGCAGCCGGATTGTCAGATATTTTGTAGATCTTTTAAATTTCCATCGTTATCCCACAAACTCGTCGTAAATATGTACGACGATTACGTAAGTACCTTTTTGTATTTTCTAAATATTTCCTACCAACTTGCACTCTTTGCTCCTTCTGATGATTACTGCTTGACTGCAAGGCTCTTGGAATCTCATGCCTGTAATGCCTTGTTGGAATGACCAGTCTAAGCTCCCTTTCTTTAACTATATTTTTGAGAGACCCTTCAGTACTACCGGCTCTTTTCCATAAACTACCCATTCAGAAAAATTTAATAGCAAAGGCATCCGTTGACCTCCTCAAGGCTCTTGAAACAGATGTATTCTGAGTATCTGGTCCTGAGACCAAATATGTTATGTCCTCACGGTCCCGCACGCAGATGATCGGTGAGCACTTAGGGGGGTATACACCACATGCAATCATACTTACGTGGGCACCATCCAATGTCTTTCGGAGGACCGTCAGGCCGTAACATTATTTGGTCCCTGACTTGTAGCGTTGAGCCATTGGCGATGCATTGAAACTTTTTGGTGAGAAGTTGGTTAGCCAAGAGAAAATGCTACTGTTCACAATTGCATTTTGGACGTAGGGTCATTCTGCTTGCCAGGACTTGATACTTTTCCATTAGTATCAGCTCTAGCACCAACTGCAACAGCTGAAGTTCGAGACAGTCTCTGAGAAGTCTTTACTATCAGGGGTCAAATAGAGTACGGGACGGATGATCCTTAACTCCGTTAGATGTAGTAGGTGCAAGTGAGTTACGGCACGTTTTGACTAGAAGTAAGCCACTTTCACCCTCAACAACCATCAGGAGAGAGGACCGTCTGTCCCGTAGTCTATTTGGCTTCCCCAGATGCCAACAATGCCACCAGCCTTCATGATGGAAGTATGAAGGTGGAGGCATTGGTACCCGACGTACGTTATTACTCGACAAATCTGGCGAGCGGGGTCTGAGCGGAATGTTTGCTGGTGGGTGTTGCCAGTAACGTGACTCTTGGGTAAATATTCGTCGCGTTGCGACGTAGGTTGGGTGACAATGCCTCCACGTTTTTACCTTCATCATGATCCGCCACTGATGCACTTACTGATTGTGTTCACACGTTTAGAGCATCAGGTGTGACAAGTAGAGGTGCCTTCTTCTGAAATGTATTTAAACCGAACAAAAGAGACCACGCACTACTTATCTTGCCCATATTGGCAACTTTTTTATTTCGAGGCCACAACGTGCAACAGCTCCTATGTTGACTGTTGAACGAAGATATTGCTATCAGGCGCCAATCAAGTATCAGTTTTTTGGCTGTTGTTCATCTATGGACATGGGAACCATTGTATGTTGTTCCTGGTGTTATTTTGTAGTCCCAGAAAATAAAGGCGTCAACCATGGGATCAGCTAGTGCATGGTTTCTATGTCAAACGCACTAGTGTGAGGTTGGTTAACCAAGAGTTTTGACTCGTTGCCAGTCAACCGCTTACCAATGCGTTTTAATGCAGTTGGAAAGCAGGCACTGCTACTTGTCAGAACACTAGACTCAAAATGCGTGAGCTCTACCAGCTGTTATCATCTGTCTCAGATATCTCTCATTCTCATGCTTGAAGCGTTTCTTTCTCTGTCTAATATGTTTGAAACACATGCTTACACAATCCATTTGAAAATTTTCCTTCTTAAGTACCATTCAAACAGAAGGATCGAAGTAGGTTTTTTTTTAACAATTTTTAGGGATTGGGATTTTTCTAATTTCACAGGGTAGGAATTTTTTTGACGAAAATGTGTACGGTAGAACACATACTGTGAATACGTAGATCGCATACGACAAGATAACCACGGTATGACTAGAAAAATGTCAATTTTGTCTTTTTATCTTGCTGTACTGGTCTGAGTGAATGATTTTGGCTTAAAATGAAATGAAAGAGAGAGACATAGCTGTTTGTCGGGATTGATTAGGAGTGAAAGAGATAGAGGACATTTCAGACGGGTGGCTGATGACTGCTTGCAGCGTTCATGCGCAGTGAACAGGTCCGTGACTGCTGCGCATGAAAATTAATGTCTCCACCAATCTAAAATGCTCTGACGCCAATGATGCTACAACTGTCTTCAGCTAATTCATCTGGAACAACCTATAATTGGAAATCGGCGGACTATTTTGACAAGTTGTCAGTACCTCCTTGTCAAAGCCTGATATGCCTAGAATTTGCTAGTTTTTTTATTTCTGATTTATTATTTTTAACCAACGAAGGATTAAAAGTTCTTGTCTATTGTTACTCCACTGTTCTAGGGGTATGACTATGCTCATGATGACCAATTTGAGTCGGATTCCGTGGGGAGGCATGATTCATCCTCTTATCCTGTTATGCCCGACATCATCAAGAAGTTCATCCTTCACTTCAAAGATGTAATCACAAACGGAAAATTAATGGATAAACAGATTCTTTATGAAAACACGTAAGTAATCTCTGTATTTCAGTGGCGTGTCGTGACTTAAAAGTCAAGGGAAGCTGCGCGGAAACTTTCTCCCAAACCCCTAGTAAGAGGGGTCGGGGGGCCGCCCCCATAATTGGTGGAAATTAAACTCTCCTGAAACCCAATTTTAAGCACTTCAAACATCGGAATACTTATTTTAATCTCTAAGCTCAGTATTTTTGCTCAGAAAATAGCAGTTTAGCGATTTTTGAATGTCAAACTTAGTCCGAGCGCATGTCTCCCGGACTGGAGAACTCTCGAAAAATCAACGCGAGGACTCTTTGAAATCAGTCGAAAAAGCCATGGGCAAGCCGAAGCCATGAAAGTGTGAATTCAAAGGCAGATAAGCGAGGCACCGGTCAAGTCGAGAGTTCGCGAAATCTCAGCACGTGCAGTGCTCGGCGCTCTGTCTTCCCCCCTTCCATCCTGCCCATCAAACAGTCTGCGACCGCGCGACGCTGAGAGATTGAGCCACTCGTTTGCCGGAAAGCTAGCTTCCTCGTGCCAGAGATCGAGATCGAGAAGGTTTACTGCGGAGGTCCGTGGCACGGCTCATTGCAAGGTGGATGGGGAGAGGAGAGAACTGATCGGGGCTCTACCAATGTATTCCGGCCTTCCCGGATCCAACCTTCGCACCAAGATCAATGCTGTCGCGCGGCAGGCAGCGCTCGGCCACCTTAACCGCTCTGTAAACTTTCTGGAATCATATTAGGTAAATTGAAAATAGAATTTGCAGTACCAAGTACGAGCGTGCGTCATGGGGTGTGAGAAATGCTTATTTGGATTACCGCAGCACTCTAATACTGTGCTAAAAGCTGCAAAACTTTCATTTTTTTTTTTTTTCAAACTGATTATTTATTTTGTGTGCTAACTCCCAAGCTGTTTGTTGTCTTTCAGTTTTCCGAAGTTAACAGAGCAATATTATGATAACACTGCTTGGCCAACAAATTCAGACATTTTAAAAGAATTTCCTGACCTCCAAGAAGAAGATCACGTAAGTTTTGTTGTTTTTATCTTGTCTAAATCTGTTAGATTTTTCTGAAATTTTTCTGAAATTCTTATGTTCCGGTCTAAGACTTGAAGTAGCCAATAATTTTTATTATTTAGGGTGAGTTCAAGTTCTTCTTTTCCCTGCACCCTACTATCTTTAGCCACTAATGGCACTCATGTCTGCAGTGAAGCATCCACAAGAGAGCTAGTTAGGAGGTTGATGGATTCATCACCTCCATCTATTTGTCTTATCGATCTATCTATTGAATATTTAAGACTTGCCATCGGCTATTCTACTCTTTCCCGTTCAGATTTGCCCTATATTTCATACCCGTGACCAATTAGTTTGGCAACCCCTATTTGTTGTTACATGATCAAAAATATTATTAAACTATAAGCAATTTGGCGCAAACTGTAGGTTGATATCGCTTTTAGCGTTCGATTTTTCCAACTTATGGACCCACTTTCTGGGAATCATGCCTCTCATTTGAAAGCCCTTTGTTTTGTATTTGTGGTGAAATGGTTGAAGCTGTTGTAAAATGGACAATTGCGAGCGAGCAAAATATGGTAGGACCGTGACAGCATCTGGGAAAATTTTGCAAGAAATGATACCTAAGCCCCACCCCCCTTGCTGCACATTGATCTTTATACTTGGCAATTCTTTCGTTTTTGTCACATTATCGGAGAGAGCGTTAACTTGTAGGCAGTGTGGTGAAAACTTGAGGTCAAAATCATCTTTCTCATTCAATTTGAATTTACTGAACATGGAAGTTCAATATGGACTCATTTACAAAAAATCAAAATTCGGATAAAAACTACCAAATTGCAAAGAGCAAAATGGTTGGAACTATCAACAGACTGAGTACTACTTCTCAAATGAAATACACAGTTTTCTTTCCGTCAGTTTTCTTGGGAGTTGTTATTTTCTGGAACCAAATAATGTTTCGTCGTCTCGGTCCTGCATGCAAATGATTGGCGAGCTCTTGCGGGTAGTTTAAACCCAACCCAAGTACCCTGGGTGAATACAGGAATTTGTCTTCCTCTCTCAACTTCCATTTGAACAAGTGTGTTAGAAAAAGATAGCAAAGGGGGCATCCTGTGACTTTAGCCGCTTTGTCTGTCCTTTTCTAATGCATGCGTTCAAATGGAAGGAGAGAGAGAAAGTCAATTCCTGTATCTGCCCATGGCAACTACACTTAAGTACACTCCATCCAATGTCTTTCAGGAGACTGTCAAGCCGCAGTATTATTTGGTCCCTGGAAATGTGTCGGTATTAGGAGGTATTTTTTGAGGATTGTACTTTTTGTTGATTTCTAAACTGTGCCTATTTTGATGATTTTCAGATTTTCCTAGTTTTGTATTCAGAACTTACGTACAGGCACATTTATGCTCGCGTCCCGGGCGGACCGACGTTAGACCAACGATTTGAATCATTCTATCATTACAGTGCGCTTCTCAATTGGATTCTTTGTAAGTTTGATGGCCTTTGTGGAAACTACTCTCATTTTTTCGCATTTTCTTTGCTTGACAGGAAGGATCACTTTGTACTTAATCACTTCAATCGTTTTGTTTGTTCTTGTTCCATCGGTCCAATGAATTTAATCAATTTTATTGTAGTGTGATTGCAAGTTTTTTTTTTATAATGCTTCATTAAAAAACAATGGTGGAACAATATAATGTAAAACATTCTCTATCCTAGATATTTCTGTTCCAAGGGCAGCTGATTGAACGTCGACAAGCCAAACTTGATGATTGATGGAAAGCAAGACTTTCTGACTGTGATTAGTTCCATCTTTTCTTATTGTTTGTTTGACCTATAATTTTTACATTGAAGATGATGCTAAAGTGATTTGTTTAACTCACTGTAAGTCTCTCCTTGTTTAGCTCCGCTTTTGATTAATTTTACAATTATGTTTCTGATCCCTGTACACCCTCTCTTTTCAACATAGATCTGTCATTCATGGAAATATCTTCGCAAGAGGTACTCCATCAACTGTTGGCTGATTCTCCCTGTCTATCTCGTACAAGACGACACGAGATAGACGAGCTAAACGACTCTATCTTGTGCAAAGAGATAGGACGAGATGACTCGGAGTCATCTCGTCTCGTTTTGTGAAATGAGCAGAATCAACCCTCAGGAGTGGCAGACCCTCTTTCTATCTGTCTATCAAATTAATCATAGGACAACACCGGGACAAGGTTGAAAAGATGAAAATGATTCTATTAGAGACATTTCCGCCGCTAACGCTGACCATCTTCAGTAATAAAATGAAAATAAAAAAAGGAATTAAAATTTAACTTTAACTACATTTTGGTGGTAATCAGAGGAGGAAAGAAATTAAATTAAAATAATCTTCATAAGATTATTATTATATTAATTATTATTAATTATTAATTATTATTATTATTATTATTATATTATATTAAGATCTCTAACAAGATTATTTTCATTGAATTTTTTCTCTCTTCTAATCGCCACCAAAATGTAGCTAAAAGTTAAAGTTTAATTCCTTTTTTTATTTTAATTTTATTACTGAAGATGGTCAGCGTTAGCGGTGGAAATGTCTAATTGAATCATTTTCATCTTTTCAACCTTGTCCCGGTGTTGTCCTATGATTAATTTGATACGTCTTGGGCAGCCTTTGTTCTCTATTATAATCATATCTATATATCTGTTCATCCATCTATCAAGCTATTTTTCTCTCTGTCTCCTTTTTGGGTGAAAAAAATCACAAATTATAACCTTGAATCCTTCAGCAAACTGTGTGAAAATTATTGTAAGTGCAGACATGATTTGCCTTGATCTCTACAAAAAAGAACTGCAGAATTTTTTTTATTTCTGCTGTCGCTTCTTTTTCTTTTCTTTTTTTTTTCAATTTTGTGTGATATCTAATCATCGTCTTTTTTATCCGTGTTTTTTCAGCATCTGACAAACCTGTCTGCCTTGAACTTCCTGATCAGTGGTTGTGGGAGTTGATTGACGAATTCATCTATCAATTTCAGTCTTATGCTCAGTACAATGCTCGTTTGCATCAGAAATCTCCTTCTGACATAGCAAAATTGAAGCAGTCCTCGAAAATTTGGAATGTTTTGAGCATACTGAATGTTCTCCATGTGTTTGTGGAGAAGTCAAATATCAAGCAACAACTTGAGGTATTCTTCTTAATCAATTCGAATCTGTTATGTCCTGTGCCCATCCTGAACTGAGTGTTTGAAATTTACTCTTCAAAATTAAATTGTAAAATTGGTCAACCTCTAGAATACACACTTAAAGTTAATGCTTTCAATTTTGTTACATCCTTTTTGAAAGTGTTAGAATTTCAGGCTTATGCCTTTAAGAGTTTGTGAATAATAACTTGAAGTGCACGTGTATGGTATAAAAATAAGGAGCACTTGCTACTTGCTTTCGCACCTCAGTCGGTTCATGTGCGAAAACTTTTGACATAATGGGGCTGTTGCACATTTTTTTTTAAGTGATTTAAGGGTCCATTCAGAGGTGAAAACCTGCAAAAATAACAGTGGGAGCTCTATAAAAACTAACGAAATCCACTCTTTAACTCATAAAATGCTTTTAATGCAAGTGTAATGGTTGCGTTGGGCACTATTAATGGAAGATTCTTATCTTAGTTTCGTCTTTCTCTCTATGCCAATAAGGAAGATTCTCAGAATAATAAGACCCCTGAGTAGTGATCCACATCTGATTAATGGTACAGTGGCACCTAGTGACACCAGTGTTGAAGGAAAGTTGTCTCTTATTGGTCACTTCTTGATGCAGCTACAGTTTTATTTGGTGAGAATCTCCCATTATTAGTGCCCAACGCCGCCTCTAAGCTTGCGCTTTTAAATGCATTTTATTAGTTTAGGAGTGGATTTAGTGAGTGTTTAGTGTTACCTTGTTATTGTTGCAGGTTTTACATCTGAAGGAACTCTTAAATGGAGAGCTGTTGCAAACTTTTGCTACAGGCTAATTAAAAGTAGATTATGGGGTGAAACCCTGTAAAATTGACGATTAGCGCACTAACAAATCACAAAATCCACTCTCAAACTCATAAAATGCTTTCAAACGCGAGACAGTAATGGCGGCCGTTGCCGCCGATTACATTGGGTTTCCCTATCTCAATCAGCTGCATCCTAACCAGGTGTTCTCGCGGCACCACACAAGAAGATGAAGAAGCATACAATTGCCATAAGATCTAGGCAGTAATGGCCGCCATTAGGGTCTTGCGTTTGAAAGCATTGTATGAGTTTGGGAGTGAATTTTGTGATTTTTTAGTGTGCTAATCGTTATTTTTAAAGGGTTTTACCCCATATTCAACTATTAAGTAGCCTGTAGCAAAAGTTTACAACAGCTCCATTGTTTACAGCAAAAGTGTGCAACAGCTCCATTTTCTACTTACCAAGAAAATTTTGGTATTTTTTAAGTCCTCTTTTTAGCAAATCTCAGGAATCACAAGTCACGGAGAGTAATTTCTATTTTTCCTGTTTTGTTTATACAAAGCTGAGAGATGTTTCTACTGAGACATCAATATTTTTCTTTACACTATTTATTCTTCTTCAATCTGATTCAGTAAGGAAAAAAATTGGATTTTTTTTTCTTTTGTCAAAACTAACATATCTTCCCGGAGTTTGATGAAAACCTAGTCTCAAAAAATTTTTCGCAAATAGAAATTTTCTGGTACTTTGATTATTAAAGATTCTGTATCATCTTATCTGAAACTTTCTTTGTCTTTTAATTCTGATTTCTTCTGTTTTATCTTTGTTTAAGGCTCAAGCAAGCGGTAACGACCCTGAATCAGTTGCCGGGGATTTTGGGAAACATCCTTTGTATAAGATGCTTGGTTACTTCTCTTTGATAGGTCTCCTTCGTGTTCATTCTCTGTTGGGTGACTACTATCAGGCCATCAAAGTTTTGGAAAATATTGAACTAAACAAAAAGGTACTTTGGCTCTCTAAGTCTTCAGTTTTACATTCCTGATGTCGCAGCTCATCTTAAAAAATCTTCTCTAATCAGCTATTCTGCAATTAGGTTGCATTTGTGCAAAATCAAATTTTTTCGTTTTAGTATTAGAGCTTAAGCAATCAAAGTTGAAAACTAGTGAACGAAAAGTAGTTGGGAAGAGCAGTGGCGTAGCCAGGAATTTTTCAGGGAGGGGGGTTTAAAGGTACTACTTTGGTAAAATTTGTCTGAAAACGCAAAAAAATACATTTTTTTTAGGGCAAATCCTGGTGTCAAGGGGGCGGGGGTCCAGACCCCTGGACCCCCCTCCCCCCCGGCTATGCTACTATGAGGAAGAGAAAGGTTGTTGAAAATGAAGAATTTGTCATCAAAGGATATCTTAAGCAAAAAAAAAAAAAAGTTGAAATTAATACATTCCTCAGTTGATTTTCAAATGTAGTCCCTTAACTACCCAAAACTCATGATCAGATCCATCAATTCTTCTAATCACTTTTTTATCCTTGGAATTTTGAATTTTCTAGAGTCAATACACGGATGTCCCTGCGTGTCAAATTTCAACTGCTTACTATGTTGGATTCGCATACATGATGATGAGACGTTATGCTGATGCCATCCGATCTTTCACATCTATCCTTTTGTATATTCAGAGTGTTAAACAGCTTTTCCAGTCTCGCACTTATCAAAACGATCAGGTAATTTTTAATTGTTCCACCCTTCCTACTCATTATCCTGTCTTACAGATTATAGTATCAATTTTTAATGTTTTTATCATATTTTTTTTATTTACTTTTGATTTATTACCCAGCAGGGCAATTATGAATGTTCAAAAGGTAATCGGATGCCGTTGATAATCAGAAGCATTATAACCTATTGGGTGAATAACCACAGTCATTCCTGAGGTCGCAAACTGTGAAGGTTGATGATGTTAAAGAGGCCTTTTTACCAATTAGAAGCTGGTTTCAATGTAACTCAGTCAATCAGGTCAGGTTGTTAGCCAGAGTTCAGGGACGAAACCACACCCTATAATAATAGATTATGTCAATTTTTAGAATGTAAATTTTGAACATTTTTCCACTTCCCTATAAATATTTCTTGGTGAAATGAAGGACTCTCTTCCTTTAATTCGTCTCATTTCATCCGCTTATGACTCAAAGCACTTTTTTCAGCCCTTACTAAATTTTACTGCTCAAACAACTGATGACGGTTTGATTCAGTTTAGCTTGTCATTTATGATCCATCTTTCAGTATTCTATCTTTCCATTTTTCAGATCAACAAGCAAACTGAAAAAATGTACCATCTTTTGGCAATCTGTCTTGTTTTACATCCTCAGTGTATTGATGAGTCAATACAGCAGGTGTTGAGAGAAAAGAACTATCATGAGAAAATGTACAAAATGCAGTATGGAGACACAAGTGTAAGTTTTTTATTCTTTATTTATTTATGTTTTTTTTTTAAAATTTTTAATTCTGTTTACTCCTTTACTTTTGGAGCCTTGGAAAATTCAACAAAACGTTTGTGATTGAAAAAAAAATCGTAAAAATCTGGGTCGATGTGATTGATGATGCCGGTTTTTCGTTGTTTCTTTTTTTTTTACTTTGAGATCATCAGTTATGAGGACCAGCGAATCTCCGAAAGTTTTATGTAATTACTTTGATTATGATTCCAAGAGGTTTTCTTTAGTAAAAACTCCAGTTGTTTCTCAATCTAACGTGTTTGGGATGTAATTTTTTTCCCCCTGGTCCCGGCGAAAAATTCATGAGAACAATGTTAATCATTTTCGGTATTAATGTTTTTGAATCTAATGTCATGAATTTTAAGTCCGAATGAATTCACAAAATATGATGTGACCTAACGTTTTCCTCCAGCGTAATTGGAGATTGAAATCCTCAGAGTCCACCTCGCAATCCTCATACAAAGGATCCAATTCCCTCAACGCATTCCATGCAATGTCGCATCTTTGAACTCTGCCGCGCCGCTTGCACCAAACAGCAAAGGAGGGCTTGGGGAGGGCAATTAAGTTGTAAAGCTTTCCAAAATAAGTTGGTTTGAGAGCTGGTTGTCTCTGTGATGGCCGTGGTCAGCGGTCACCCCCTCTCATCCACGCCTTCTATCTCTTCTTCGTTTTAGTTCACGCTTAAGCGCTGCAGCATTTTGCGTCTTCACTGTGCGTTTGTTGCTCCAGGATACATTGGGGGGAGGGGGGAGGTAGGTAGGTAATTGCACAGTAAACTGCAACTTGAACAGTTCGCTTCCTCCTCTTATGTACTATTAGAGAGTTTTTCGAGCAAATTTGGGGATCAAATCTCATATTTCGTGAATAATTCTTTCATCATGAAGTGTCATATAATTTTTATCAATTGCTTTCTTTCAGGAATTTGAGTCCTGCTTTATGTTTGCTTGTCCTAAATTTGTCTCTCCCGGTGCCCCTGATCTTGAAGGCCCTCTGGAAGACCACTCAAAGAAAGCACTGAAATTCCAAACTGAAGTTTTTATGGCTGAAGTTTCCCAGCAGAAGATGTTGCCCATTATTCGCAGGTAAGTGTAATAATGACCTGAACTTCTTGCATTTGTAGAAACACTGCATGAAAAGTCCGGATAGAAAAGGGGGATGTCAAATATCTTGGTCAGGGCCCCCACTTTCTTTTCGGGCCCCATTACCAAGCTGGGTTGCTGGCCCCCTTGGGGGGATATTCGGTGGAGGGGGCGTTCTCTCATGACAAAATCAAAATGTAAAAATAAAGTGTGAATGGAAACGAAACTGAAAAATGTCAAAAAGTACTGTATTATAGCAGTCGGGAAATCGGCAGAGAGATTTAAAGAAAAAAAAAAAAAAAATTAATTAATAAATGTATAAAATACTCAAACAATTTTTTTCTTCTTAAAATCTATTAGAATAATGTTTTTAATTGCTTTTTACCACAGAAGTTATGAAATCAATGTTGTTATTGAATTGTTAAGAAGAAGGAAAGATTCAGTTTTGCATCATTTGCTCCTGTCCCCAATATTGCGCATCCACTTTCTATTGTTCTAATTCTTAAATTTTTTTGATTTCTTTGAGGAAATTGGTTTTTGAAGACAAGATTGACATTTTCCTTTTATTCTAATTCTTTATGAGAAAGAGACCAAAGAAAGTAAGTAAACGGTCATGGAGACTGAAGACTAGGAAAGAGGAAACTGGGAACATTCCCAATCAGGAATTTACTCAGCTAGGAATATTCCGGATTGTTAGAACGCAAAGGGTGCTACCTAGAAACTTTCCTTGAGATCTCTTTGGTGTGACTAGTACCTTGGTGTGACCGTCCTCTAAATTCAATTTGCAATTCAGAATTACACTTAAAGCCAAACACCTTAAGATTTTTCGAGGAAGTTTCAAGGGATTTTCAAGTGAGATTAGGACACTACTTTTCTACTCAGAGACGCCCCAGAAACTCACAAAAGTGCTCACGGCAAATCTTACGGAGTAACTTCAAGGTATATCAAGAATAACATATCAAGATATCTCTTTCAATAACGACTGTTATTGTCGAGAATCTGAACCTAACTTGTTAGAGATAGCAAAATAGCGGCAACAGTGCAGAGGCAACTGGCCATCTGCCATTTGTAATTTGCCTCTTGGGGGCTCCATGGATCTGCTTCTTCTTCTTCATTTTGAGAGACTTGGCGCAACTCTCGTAGTATATAGGGACTCTAATCAGAACCATTGATACTATTGATAGCCTATCAATGGTGGCAGTAGCTTCTTAGCATGGTGCTTTTTGTTATATTTTGCTGCGTCGAAGGTGTGCTGGAACTCAGTAATGCCAGATTTTGTCCTCTTGTTTCCGAAACTTACCCTGATTTTTTTCTTTCATAACAGTTATTTGAAGCTGTACACGACATTGCCCCTCTCCAAACTGGCGACTTTTATGTCTCAAGGAGTTCATCAGTATGAGAAAGACTGGTCGTTGGATAAAGAAGTCTCCTCTCTGACCACTCATTTACTATGTTTCAAACATAAAATGAAGAATGTTGTTTGGGTGAAAGGACCGTCTGGTTTAGATGGCAGTTTTCAATCTGGCTCTGAGGTGAGTTGAAAAATCCTTAGTGTTACGTCCTTGTTTGCACAACTTTCTACTGATAACTTTTCATGACTCAATGATTTAATGGATCCTCCAATTGTGAACTTTCAGTGTTTAGTTAAGATTTTGGTCATTATCATTTATAATCATGCTGATCAACCAAGCTGAGCTGTTTCATTGAATGAAGCATTCAACGAGATTTTAGAGAAGGATACTTTGACTATCTGAGTCTCTTATTGAGCTTAACTTTTGGAGAGAGTGAGGGTCAAAGAGTCTGCAACGGGATATTTTTGGCACATTTTTTCTTTAAATGTTAGAGTAGAACCATTTTGAGTATCAGGCTCTGACAAGTTGATAGAGGTGCCTGCTTCCAAACTGCATTAAAGGGCATCAGTTAGCAGTTGACTAGCAATGAGTTGCAACTCTGCGCTAACCAATTGCTTACCGATGTGTTTTGATGCAGTTTGGCAGCAGGCATTGCTACTTGTCAGAACCCGTTATTCAAAATGGTTCTGCTCTAACACTTTGGGTTTCTGTTCTGATTGTAGTATCCTGTGTGGGAAGCTCTTGTCCTGGAGAATAAATCTATTAGTGAAGCTAATATTTCCATTAGTGTGCATAATATAAGATAAACATTTGTCAGTAATCATGTAATATTAAAATATGATATGTGCTAGCCCATTGTAACTGGGTTTATTATACTCATATTAAATAAATAAATAACTATACCTTTACTTTTGTTTGTCTAGTTGGACTTTTACATTGATGGTGACATGGTACACATTGCTGACACCAAAGTGGCTCATCGTTATGGAGACTTCTTTATAAAGAAAATTTTAAAATTCGAAGAACAAAACAACAAGTTACGAGCTCTGAAAATTTCTTAAAATCAGGTGAAAGATATTAATTTTACTGTTGACATCGTTGGAGTCAGTTTGATTTTGAACTGACGGAAAGTGAAATGAGCAAAAGCAGATCCTTGATGTAAGTCAGCTTGATTTGCATGTCTTATTTCTTCTTTTTTTCCTGATTTCCTCAGAATTATTTCGGCAACCGCCAGATCTCCTATTTCTTCAGCTTCTAACTGGAAATCTGAGTATTGAAAATGTAAATGTACTTCTATTGGATTTCAATAAAGTCTTGTACTGTTTTCTATGTAAACTGGTTGTCTTGGTCCATTGATGATTCCCGCTGATTAGACTCACAACAGTTGTCCCCTATCTTTGGTGGGTACTGGAAAGAGATTTTTAATCATTCCAATTTTCCTGAATTCAATGGAAGGTCTCTCGATGATTTTGCTAGACAGAAGCATTATGTTCATCATGGCAATCGTATTTGGTCCATTTAAACCCATGAAAAAGGTTAAACTATTGGAGGTGTACAGTGCACTCCCTCGAATTGATATTTCACAGGAGTTTAAAGAGGCGAAATGCAGCATTGTCAGATTTCAAACAATACCACTGCTGCTAGATCATAATTGGCCGCCTTTATGCAGAAGGAAACCAACTTTTCTGCTTCTGTTGAAGGGGACCTACGTACTACTACATTGGAAACCCATTGCTAGAGGCTCCTCTCTGCATGAAGTTGTTCAATCATTCCTATTTAAGCACACTTTTGTTTAAATGATGCAAGGATATGTTTATGGAGAAATTATACTTTAAGGTATGTTTTCAAACCAGATCTGTTAATATCAGGTCAGTTTAGTATCAAGCAGTGACGTAGCGTCCAGGGTGTTTGATTTTTGGTGCATTTGATATTTAATTTCAACTGCTAATTAAGTGGTGACATTTTTTATTGGAACAACAACTGTAAATAAATTATTAAAATAAATGTTTTAATATTTTATAGGAATATTTATAAAGTGCACAGTGAGTCATTTTACTTTTTAGTTATATTGTAAATAAATGCATATTGGATTAGTAATTTACGCGCTGAATCAGGCAGAATAAGTCTGAAGAAAGAAAAAACGAGGCTGTGATTGCACGCTTCACACACTGTCCAAGTCAGTGAGAGGTGTCCGGTGACTATCGGCAAACGCCTCACGAGAAGATGGAAGAGAGATATTATTGCTGTGGAGAAAGCAAGAGTTGAGACGCACCGCACGGAGTGAACAAAACAGTTAGACCGAAAACGGCAGCAAACACCTCACTCACTGTCCTGCTTAGTGCTTATGTCGCGGCAGTTGTGCAGTGTTGGCTGAAGATCATTTTGTGTGTCTGACTGCTGGAATAGGTCTAGGTTATTCGGTAAAGACTGTAGAATGCCTCGCGCTAGTATGTCTAAGTACCTACGGAAAGAGAAGAGTGGCAGTGAATTTGCGGGTTCGCCTAGTGTTACCAGACCACCCCATCACTACTTAGATAAATACAACCACAATGCGTGTTGCTTTTTTTGGCAGTTTCCGAGTTTTTGGGTTTTTTTGCTTATTTTTTAAATGATGAGGCGATTCGGTAGGGAGGCCTAACGCAAGTGATGGAGGGGGAGGGAGTTTGAATTAGCTCCAGGGGTGTAGAATCTTCTTCGCCTCCACAATTTTCACCTACACAGAGGGCGGTATCCACAATTTTTGTTAACTTTTTTTGTGCTTATTTTAACGCGCTAACAGAAATTTAGCCTGGCCTAGCATGTAGGTTTAACCCAATTGACATTATTTGGTTGGTCAAAGTGTAAAAAAAGAAAAACCTAATTTTCTTCCAGGTAGTGTCCACAATTTTACCTAGTGTCCACAATTTTTACGCGATCGTATGATCGTGTGTGATCGAGGATTTTCTGCACCCCTGACTAGCTCGCTTTTTCTTAGAGCTTGGCGTAGGAGAATGAAATTCTACTAAAAGTGAACACCCAACTCTTTGGACCAAGCTACGTCACTGCCGTCACTTGTAGTGAGTAGGGGGGGGGGGCATTCCGAGTGTGTCCCCGGTCTACTGCAAATCTAGCCCCGGTCTGCTGGGCATCACATCACCGCAATGTGGAACACGTGGAGGAATCAACCGCTGTTATGTAGAATGACGGTGTCGGGACTTGCATAGCAGGGAGGCATTGGCATGGACAGCTTACTGGACTGGCTTGGTATTAATAAATCTTGGTTTCTAAAGTCCTTAATGTGATGATCAAGGCTGATTATTTGGGAGAGGGAGGATTGTCATAGATAGGTGGTATTTGACCTTGAGGTGCTTATGTATTCACCTCAATGAATCAGCTTGAAAAGAAAACTAAGGAAGACAGAAAACAATTTTGAAAATGACTTTCCGCTGAACCCATTTTTAATTCAAAGTAAATCAGGTATACCCAAATCTGCCAATACACATACTTTTGCTTGACTAGTTTTGACTTCAAGGGATCTTCAAGGGCTGTATTTTCAACTGCTCCATGAAGTGCACTCGGCCACCATATTTCCGCTTTGGTCTTGCTAATCGTGGTTTCATGGCAATATTCTTTGACTCTTGGCAGAGAAAACAAAAAAACAAAAAAACAAAACATTTATGTGGTATTTAAAACCAGATTGAAATTTTGTGCAAAATCGTGAATTTAATATTGTGTTACAAGCATGTCGCCAAACAAAAATTGAGGCATTTTTTGCAGGTAAAGCGTAACAAACAGAACAGGGTTTGCTCATCCTCAAAAATCCCGATTTTAAAGGGTTATGTGAGATTATGATTAGTGAAGTTGACGTTTCTTGTTTATCTGATGCATAACGGATATTGTATTTTTGAGCGAATATAAGGAATACCAAGTCAACTAGTCATGATCTTGCATTATGATGCGTTAAAATTAGTATTTTTGAGGATGGGTGTATTGTACCCTCTGTTTCACATGCCTGTCATGCAAAAAATGCCTCAATTTTTGGGGCAGATACGGTCCCCCCCCTTTTTTTTTTTACCTGAATATATGAATTTATGCAGAGTATCCTATGTCTCTATGATAAATCATGCTCATCACTTAATATCTCGCTCCAAACCTTAATTTTCTTTTTGAAAATCAAACTGTTCTTGTGGGCTTTGTTTATTATAACGTTTTAATTTAGATGGAATGTTGATCGGGAACATGAACTTGGATTGAAAAAAATGAGTATAAACGCTGCGGAATAGGGAGCAATCATGTGGCTTTTGCCTGTATCTGTGCTTTTTTTACTTACTCATTCAAATGGATGGTCAAAGAGACATTCCTAGATCTGCCTCTCTTGGTTTACCTGTCTCCTTGTTAGATGATCAACTCACCATCAAAAAAGGATGAAAAGTAGCATTCGTGAAATGTCTGCTCAGCTAGCTCCTTGCTTGATTTCAACGGGATCTGTGCCATTGTTCCTTCATGCATGTGCATAAATGAGCAGCTTCTAATTTTCTGTAACAATTCATGACTTGGTCATTGGATAAGAATGATGTATCTGTTTGTTCAAAGTATCCAAACACTAGAGATTTATCCGTAAATTTGTCTTCCGACCTTATACTCTAAATTCTGATTTTTCAATTCTGGAGCTAAAACTCAGAGCTGCCGTTTTGCGTATAATCAATGCTATTTTATTTATTCACCGATGATTCCACCGGTTGAGAAATGATTACACAGTTCAGTTCAGTGTATGACTGTAATGCACAAAAATACTCTGATCTGTAATCTTTCCTTAATCGGTGGAAACTCAGATAATTTATTAAAATACCCGCAAGTTTTTTAAAGTCATCAACAACTCCACCGGTTGAGAAAAGATTACAGATGAGAGTATTTTAATTCATTACAGTCATACACTGAACTGAACTGTGTAATCTTTTCTCAACCGGTGAAATCATCGGTGAATTGAAAAATAGCATTGATATACGCAAAACGGCAGCCCTGCATAAACTTTTTACCATCAACGGGTCAGTCGTTCAAAACTTTTTTTAATGGAGATAACAAAATTATTTGTTGATTTTAAAATGAACATCATTTAAATTTTTTTATCATACCTCGTAGTTTCAGAGTTTAAGCAGTGCAGAGTTTCCTGAAGTGCAACATCATCAAAAGCGTTTTTTTTATTAATTGAAATATTGTGGGCCAAAACAGAACTAAAGCGGCCAGGTTGGTTTATTTTATAGAATAATTTCAATGTAAGAGAGGGATGTTTCTGTGAGATTTAATACTTTTTCAATGTTTTTTCTCTCATTTTTCTCCTTTCAATTAACTTAGCAAAGTACCCAAATTTGCGAATCAATGCTTTAGGCTTGTTGAACTTACTTGGAATTTATCAAGTTGAGAGGAACTATAAAGAGAGTTGGATAGTCGCTGTTCAGACATACAGCTTAGGCATAGGAAGTTACCCGATGAAGTCCAGTAATCTTGAGATTCACAAGGGTTCCCGCAAGCGATACACTCATCAGTGTTATAAGGTTGACATTTGACAAATACATGGTTCTTCAACCTCTTTTTACCTCCAAAGCAGTGAAAATACCCTAAATTGTGATTTCTTCTAATCCCATCAAAGTATAGGCTTCCACTGAAAAGTGAAATCAATTTACACAAAAAAATAAATAGTAAAGAGTTCAAGAATTTTTGAAGGAAGTAAGAAGTGGCTGTACAGGGTGTTTCTAAAACTTATGTCATCCTTTCTACCACGTATTTTTGAGGTCAAAATAAGACTTTTTCCCCCTATAAACATGTGTCCGAAAATGCCCCCCTTTTGAGCTACAGCCCCCCAAAGTTTTAAAAAATTGTTGGTTTTTGTGGTATATGGACCATAATTATGAACCAAATGTCATGAAAATTGGTGTCCCGAGGTAATTTTACGTGTAGAATGCATTAACAACCTCGAGAGATTCAGAAGTGAGGTCTGACTGTGTTTTTCAGGCAATCTCATACCTTCAAAAACACAAATTTTATGTTACGGATTGGAAATTTGAAAAGTAAAGAATGAAATCAGGTGGAAAAAACTCTTAAAAAATTTTTAGTCCTTATTGTTTCGGTCGATACGACGCGTATTAAGCGAGATAATCGCTGCATAAGGTGGAAAAGTCAGCGCTTTTACCATGAAGAGCGACAGTAAGACAAGTATGCAGCCCGCCACTCCTCTGCTACTTCGGACCGCCCGCTATAGTAACAGCGCTGACTTTTCCACCTTGTGCAGCGATTATCTCGCTTAATACGCGTCGTATCGACCAAAACAATAAGGACTAAATATTTTTTTAAGAGTTTTTTCCATCTGATTTCATTCTTTATTTTTTAAATTTCAAATCCGTAACATAAAATTTGTGTCTTTGAAGGTATGAGATTGCCTGAAAAATACAGTTAGACTTCACTTCTGATTCTCTCGAGGTTATTAATGGTTTCTACACGTAAAATTACCTCGGGACACCATTTTTCATGACATTTAGTTCATAATTATAGTCGATATACCAGAAAAACCAACAATTTTTTAAAACTTTGGGGGGCTGTAGCTCAAAAGGGGGGCATTTTCGGACACATGTTTATAGGGGGAAAAAGTCTTATTTTGACTTCAAAAATACGTGGTAGAAAGGATGACACAAGTTTTAGAAACACCCTGTATTTTACAGAGCTTAAAAAATAAATGATGGGGAGGGAATTCAGATTTGTGGTAGCGTTGCATTTCAATAATCTGCTAACTATTTCCAAGAAAATGAAGAGAAAAGAGCATGTATTTGATCATTCAAAGTGATTTGTCATAAAAGTTTACCCTTAGCAATTGAGCGGTTTAATTCATGTATAATAGGGCACAACATTTTCCTCTTAACTAGTTGTCTCTGAAATGTGCCCACTCCTCCCAAATCGAGTCAAACCAGAGGTGAACTGGGACAGCAGGAAATTTCCCAGGTGGGCCATGGCTCTTTTGGACCGATTGAATTGTGAGAGAAAAAAGAGGATAGAAAGAAAGAAAAAGAGAGGAAAGAAGAAGGGAATAAAAAGAAAGAGGGAGGAAAGAAGGAAAAAATAATGAACGAAATAAAGAAAAAGATTATTAATAGGCTGGATCTGTGTTTGTATTCGATATTTTTGGGTTGGGCCTTTATTTGATATATCAGGGCAGGGCCTATTATGGTTTGGGGTAAATGAACGGTTTACAATGGTTTTCCGTTACGATTCAATCTCGTTTCCAACTCTAGAGCTTCTATACTTTCAAATTTTGCCCTATGAAACCTTGCAGATATTTTCCTCCAGCCAATTTTATTTCCGCTAATTCTCTTGTAGCCCCCCCCCCCCCCCCCCCCCGCCACCCCACCACATTTAACTTGAGTGATATTATTTATTTTACTATACAATTTTTTGCTCTGTTCCTTGACAGCTTGAGATAGTGGCAGTGACGGCTCAGGCAATCTGGCAACCATGATTTTAAGCCATTTAAACCTATTTTAAAAGCACAATTTGTAAATCACCAAAGAATCAATTATTTTTCATTGGTTTAAATGGAGGGAATAAATTGTTGCCACATTGTACGAGCCGCTGCTGGGTAGTGATAGCTTTATTTTTTTCTATCCTAATCTTTGGTACACGCACTTTCATTAAGAGTAAATTTAGTAGGATGCTAATGGAGCCCTGATTTGAGTGATTTTTGATTAAATTATTTGATCAGCAAACCTCGGTCTGGCTTCATACAGACATACAGATACAAGCCTTTCCGTCGATCTACCAGCTACTTTTAACGAATAATGACGCTAACTTGCTTACTTACTCTGGTGCATTAGAATTTGTCGACCAATCGAAGACTTTATGTTGTGCTTTAAATGGCCAAGTGTACTGATTCTTTGCTGTCTGTGGATGGCAAATGTCCGGACTGTATTCGTATATACTCGGTGTCCGATACTTTCTCTCCTTGTTTGGTATTAACTCTGCTGCCCCTTCGAATCGTGTTGCCGTCCTCGCCAATCCGCCATAACCATTCAATGAAACTTGCTGAAACCCAAACCAAGTTACACTGTTTTTGTAAATTTATGTATCGACCCGGTGTCTGTTGTTAGAGAAGACCTGAAAAAAATCAGGGAATTGTCAGGAAATTTGGTTTGAAACCCTGAACATTGCTATTTTCTCTCACTATCCGCCGAAAATCAGAGGCGGACTGGCTCCAAAATTCAAAAGTAAGAAAAAGAAGAAAAACTCTAGGTTCTTCCGTCGTTCATGAAGTGGTCCCCTCAACGTTACGTTTTTAGAAAAGGAAACAATAGATCATCCGACGAAGCAAAATTAGGAGTATAGGGGGATGTGGGGGAAAATACCCCACTTGAACGGCTTGAAAAAGCTCCTCTCGTTAGTTGAGTTGAGACCATTGGCGGTTACAGGGGGGTGGCGAAGGGGGCGATCGCCCCCTCCGTTCGGCCCAAAAAGTGGGAAAAGAGGGGAGAGGAAGAGGGAAGTTAGAGCAAAAAGAGGAAAAGGGGGTCACTATAAGGGGCAAAAATCCCAAGTTCGCCCCCCTCGTTCGCGAGGGCTGGATCCGCCGCTGTCAAGACGAAGGGTGTGGGGCCGCACATTATCGTGAAAAAGCAGAACAGGTTTAAAGAACTCCTGAAGTATTCCGCCGTTTATTTTGAAGCGATCGTCGTAATTTCCTCAAAATCTCTCAAAAATACTGTGAACTTAAGGTCATACCTTTCTCAATTAGTCCAGTCAATCTAGCTCAAAAACGGCCCTAACCTAGAATAAAATCGGAAGCAAATTCTAATGATTGGGCGTTAATCTACTACCCATGGTGTACAAATCCTCAAAAGTCCCCATGAATCCGAGTGTCGGAAAGTCCCGGAAAATCGGGAAAACCCCGGAAAATCTGTCTTTCTTTGATAGTTCGTATCTCAGTTATTTATTGTCGTAGAGATGTGTTCTTTTTTTCAAGTTGTAGAAAAATGCGTCTTCTTGTAAAAAGTACTCTACTATTTTTTCCGTCAGAGCAAAATTTTTCCAGAAAATTTAGAAAAACTGAAAATTTGAAAATTTTCCAAATTTCGGAGTAAAATTTTCAGGTTTTACAGTTGGAAAAGTAAAAAATGCTTCCAATAAAGGTTTTAGATAATTTAATCAGCTTTAAAATGAGACCTCAACGAAGTTTGTGCTGTATTTCGTTACCGAGATACGCGCAAAAATGTTTGAAAAACCCTCGAGTTTCAAGCGCTTGAGGCGCCTCCACTGCGGCACTTTACCATGTCATGCCATATGCCGCCGCGCCATGCCACGGCCACGGCTATTGCTGCGCGTCCCGGAATCGACAACGGCACATTCACATTCTTCCACCCCCCCCCCCCCCCCCCCCCCCAGATTTTTTTGCGCTCAGTGTCAGAATTTCTTTTGTTGGCTTTTCTCTCTTCATTCTTTTTATTTCTTTTATTTCCTTTTTCCCATAGTTTTCACAAGTTTTTGGGTAAAATGAGAATAATCGAAACTTTTGGAGATGGTCTTTATTTGAGAAGTTTTTACGAATTTCTCGCTGAATTTCAGAGAGACTATGATTCTGAAGAAGGAAAAGGACTTACTGGTAAGAACTTATCGGTGTGATGAAGCTGAAAAAATCACGGAAAGCAAATTAGTCAAGGGAAACAGACTAATTTCCGGCATAAATTTAAATAAAGGCAGTGGAGTTCCGAAAAATGTGGGTCCCTCCCCGCGAACTTTCAGTCAGTCGGGGACCATCTACATTTTGTACGCAATGAATGAGGGTATATGAGGACCCCCCTCCCCGTTCCCCCAGCTAGAGAGGGAGCAGGGTCGTACGCCTGAAATTTTTTGAAAATTGAGTTCTCTCGAAACATTTATTCACGCTGTTTTATATTCCGTTTCTTTCCTACGAAAGGCAACAAACTGATTTTATTTTCCTAGCCACTTTTTAATATTCATCTAATAACACAGAAAATGCATGGCAATTACCATATCCAAAGGAGTAAACCGACTCTTTTTACCTTAAAATTACACTAATTTTTTTTTTCTCCTTCATCTATCTTTATTCTTTCGAATGTTATGTTTTGTCTAATACAAGGATCAAATGTAAACAGGGGGCACTAATTGAGGGCTCCTGTTCTCCCGCGGGACTGCGAAGGTCTCCAGTACGCCACTGAGCAGAGGCTTTCGCATGGCTGAGAAGTTTTCGTTGTAGCTATATCTCACAGTTCAATAGCTAACCAAAGTCTACTGATCGCAAAGCGGGAAAAGTCCTCCCTTCCAAAGCCATCATAGGTGAGTACATGAATTTTGTATGTCTCTCTCTCTCTCTCTCCTCACATTTGAATATGAGCGTTAGAAAAGGACGGAAATAGGGTCTAAAGTCACGTGCTGGTCCTCTCTGCCATCTTTTTCTAGCTCATGATGGGGATTCAAATTGTTGTAGCTGTAAAAATCATAACACAAATGAGAAGAGAGGGAGAGAGACGGACAAATTCCAGTACCTATATCCACCTATGCTCCAAACTTAAATTTTCTCGCGTTGTTTAGACAATATTAGATTCCATCAATTGTCTGTTGCAATTTGAAAATTAACTCGAAATACGAGATTTTCTAATGTTGCGGCATTGTACTTAGGCGAGCTGTTCAGGAATATAGGACATGTTGAAGGCGCAATTTTCAGCATTCATTATTTCCTGAAAGGAGGGAATCGCGAGCTTTATTTGTTTCCTTTCAAAAGGATAATCGTAGTTTTCTAAGGAACTTTCAATTTTAGTTTTCACTTCTAACCGAAGAGCAAAAGAAGTCTGATCAATTTTGAGGCTCGATTGTTCGTGACCAGGAGTTTTAACACAGCAATTTTCCCAATTGGACACATTTTCAGCCAATTTACATCGCATCGCACATTTAATTTAAATTTCTAAGTCAAATAGGCCAGCCTTTTTCCCCCCTTTTTTTTTCAAACACATAATTCCAACAAACAATGTGGATGAATATCAAGTCTCTTGAGACTGGATTTTAATGATAGATCATCGAAAGTAATGAGTATTGGACATAGGTATCATTCTAAACTCTCGGCATTGCCACTGACTTCTGCGTTTTTTTTTTATCGGTCATTCGCTTCAAATGCCAAGAAAAACTGAGACTCGATGCATTAAAGTTATACCAAAAAAGATTTCGAGTGTACACTGCACAGTTATATGTACATGGCACGTGTGCTGTCGGTACATCAATGACTCAGACTTGGAATAGCATCGGAGAAAAAAAACAAAAACAAACAAACATCCATTAATAAGAACTCATATTTTTAAACGAAGTATGCTGCACTACCGTGAACTTTTCTTTCATTCTTCATCCTGCAAAGATGATCTGCGTTGTGTCCAGAATATGTAGAAACAAGCGTATATCAGCAATTTCCTGCTCTTCCGTAAAACGAAAAGCCAGAATCTTACAGATACTTATATGCTTGGACTCATCGGTGAGGATGTTGAATTTATTTCATGCATGTAAGAGTAAGTGCACTATTTGCAGAAAATCGTCTCAAACACGCGAGAAAATTTGAGGTTGGAACATAAGCTGATACAGGAATTTCTCTCTCTTCATTTGTGTTGACATAATTTCACAACAATTTGAACCCATCATATGATAGAAGAGGATAACATCGACGGCCATCACGTGATACGGAGGTAGGGTTTAGACCCTACCTCCGTCCTCTCCTATCTCCTAACGCTCTTATTTTCAAATGAGAGGAGAGAGGGATAGAAAAATTCCTGTACTTACCTATGGTTTAGGAAGAGGGGACTTTTTCGATAAACTTTGGTTAGTTATTGAACTGTAAGACCTAGCTACTAACTAACACTTTTCAGTCATATGAGCCTCTGCTGAAATGGTTTCCCTTGATTAATTTGCTTTTCGTGATTTTTTCAGCTTCATCACACCGATAAGTTCTTACCAGTAAGTCCTTTTCCTTCTTCAGAATCATAGTCTCTCTGAAATTCAGCGAGAAATTCGTAAAAACTTCTCAAATAAAGACCATCTCCAAAAGTTTCGATTATTCTCATTTTACCCAAAAACTTGTGAAAACTATGGGAAAAAGGAAATAAAAGAAATAAAAAGAATGAAGAGAGAAAAGCCAACAAAAGAAATTCTGACACTGAGCGCAAAAAAATCTGGGGGGGGGGGTGGAAGAATGTGAATGTGCCGTTGTCGATTCCGGGACGCGCAGCAATAGCCGTGGCCGTGGCATGGCGCGGCGGCATATGGCATGACATGGTAAAGTGCCGCAGTGGAGGCGCCTCAAGCGCTTGAAACTCGAGGGTTTTTCAAACATTTTTGCGCGTATCTCGGTAACGAAATACAGCACAAACTTCGTTGAGGTCTCATTTTAAAGCTGATTAAATTATCTAAAACCTTTATTGGAAGCATTTTCTACTTTTCCAACTGTAAAACCTGAAAATTTTACTCCGAAATTTGGAAAATTTTCAAATTTTCAGTTTTTCTAAATTTTCTGGAAAAATTTTGCTCTGACGGAAAAAATAGTAGAGTACTTTTTACAAGAAGACGCATTTTTCTACAACTTGAAAAAAAGAACACATCTCTACGACAATAAATAACTGAGATACGAACTATCAAAGAAAGACAGATTTTCCGGGGTTTTCCCGATTTTCCGGGACTTTCCGACACTCGGATTCATGGGGACTTTTGAGGATTTGTACACCATGGGTAGTAGATTAACGCCCAATCATTAGAATTTGCTTCCGATTTTATTCTAGGTCAAAAGCTAGATTGACTGGACTAAATGTATTCCTCGAGGAGACTCACTGTCCTTTAGGGTGAATCCTCAGCGTTTAGTTCCATATTCTGCCACCAGAAAAAAAAAATCGTTCTTTAAATGGAAAAAAATGATGGTAAACGCAAAAAAAATGAAAAACAGGGCTTCGATGGAGCCTCGGAAGCAATCTAAGGAACATTTTAGTACAAACCGTATGCTGAAATGTTACGAAATAAGCGAGAAACTATTGAATTTCGTAAACTCCCTAATGGCGTCCAATATAGAATCGGACGCCATTAGGGGGTTTACGAAATTCAATAGTTTCTCGCTTATTTCGTAACATTTCAGCATACGGTTTGTACTAAAATGTTCCTTAGATTGCTTCCGAGGCTCCATCGAAGCCCTTTTTTTCATTTTTTTTGCGTTTACCTTCATTTTTTTCCATTTAAAGATCGTATCTTTCTCTGGTGGCAGAATATGGAACTAAACGCTGAGGATCCACCTTAAACGATCTGGAGCTTCGCACCAGCAGCGCAGCGGACTATCCAGTATCCACGTCTTGTAAAAGTACCCTCTTGACGCGTGTTCAAAAAGTTGGCGCGGAGCGTGAACGCGCGCTGCGAAGAAAAACGCGCTAAGGCTTCGATCGCATATCCAATCTCGTTATCGATCAGGAATATTTCAGAGTCCATCATATGTTTTACACAATCAATTCCGATCGAAACTGTGGATTTAGCGGGGGTATAGGGGGACTGACTTATTGAACGTCCCTCGTAGATATAATCATCTCAAAATAGACCTGTTTCGTGATGAAATGCTCCATCTCACTCGCTCTCGTGGGCGAGATTTAACCACAAGTACACGAGACCACGATGTTTAGCGGCTCACTATCGGACGTTACGGCGGATAAAATTCCTTGTAATTTAATTTTCAATTTCATAGTTTTCTGTTAAGTTTCCAATGAAGTGATATGTATGACCCATAAGTACTTTAATAATCCTCAAAAAAACATGTTTTTGAATATCCAGAAGGTAAGGAGCAATATTTTCTTGGAATTTGACTTTAAATGAGTCAAAGTCGAAAATCCCATGTTAAATCTCCATAAGGGCGATTTCGCTGGGCCCAGGTTTCAGGCTTAAGTAAGCCCATGAGAGGCCGACTTTCCGATAAGTATCGACTTTTCGATATCGATTCTAGATTTCTGCCCTTATTTTTTTACTTTTTTTTTATCATTGCGTCGAGAGTTCGAGACTCTAGTACTCACTCTATGTAGTTTACTCTATGGAGACGAAGAGAAGTCCGGATGATTTAGTGTTCTTGTTTGTCATCACGGTGATATGCGCAAAAGTGACGAGAGACCACGAGTGAAACAAGGACAAAACATGGGACTTTGTTCGATATAATTGTGATCGTAAAACTTGTGATCCAGTCGAAGTGAAACATAATTTGAAGTGCGTGGAATCCATCGGTGCTACAAAATAAATCAAATCAAATATGTATTCTATCTCACTCATTCTTAACATTAAAGTCCTGCACCTTTTTCTGCGACAGTCGATACGATCAGCCGCAAGCCGTTTCTTATCGTGCAAGACCAAAATCAATTCTTTCAAAGTCAAAATTTCGATATTCACCCTCGGAAATGACTCCTCCAACGCGGCATCGTATTTTCCGGGCCCAATCTCTGGAATATTGTGAACATTGTTCGCTACGGCCAATCGAGAGACACCGTAATTTGATGGATTAGCGCAGTCTCTGATTGCCGAGGACCCAAACGCCAGGCTACCTCTTTCATCTTTGACTCGATAGTCAAAATCTGTAAATGATTAAGCCAAAACAAACAAAAAAATTAATTACATATTGACCAGGAAAAAATGAAAAATAAACTCGCACTGTATAAATTAAATCCTTTGGCACTGCAACCCATGTGCACAGTCCATGAAAAAATCGCCGATTATTCAAACTTTTGTTGCATAATTTGTCAGGTTTTTTTTTTTTTTTTGTATCTCACTTGCCATCGATAAAATCGCGATTTTTTCGCACGTTTGTTCAATTTTGAAAATCGCGATTTTTCTTTCTCGAAAAAATTTCAGAAAAATGTAAATTTACGCGCCCGGTGATAATCCGAACGCGAAGACGGTTTCAAGAAAACAAATAACTACTGGCGTAATCTTAGGCACCTAAGGAGGACATGTCCTTTTTGCCCCTCAAATGTTTGAAATGGGGGGGGGGGGGGAGTATTGTTTTGCCCTCCTAAAAATTTGATGAAAAAGAAGAGGAAAAAAGAGGGAGGGATAAACGGAAAGAAAAGAATTGGGGGAAAAGGCGTAAAACTACTCAAAAATAATGAAAGAACAGAAAAAGAAATATGTGCAGAAACCAAGAAAGAATGAAATGGCAAGAAGTATCTAGCTCTTACTCACCTACCATTAAATTGCGTCAAAAGTAAGTCTAAAATGAAAAATTCATTTCATGTCAATGAAATGAAGAAATTATAGGTAGGAACATTAATGTCCATTTACTTCTGTCGGTAAAAGCGTTCTTTTTGAGAGATGGAATTGCTTGGAATATCGTCTTAGATAACCCGAATTTCCGCATTTTTTTTTTTTTGGCAGAGGACCCTTGGACCCCCTTTTCACTGTAGGCGTCCTCCTGCTCAGAAGTTGTCTCCCTCCCCCTCCCCCCTAAAAATCTCAAGTTTACGTAGCTGCGAATAAACTATGCTGAATGGTGGATTGTTTAACACTTCAAAAAAGAGGAAAAATTAATTACCGTTCGTAACGCTCGAGCGAAGATCAATTATTCTTTTAATTTTTTATACAATATAGCTTGACTAATAGTAGTCCATGTAGATCGTAGGTATCAATTAAACACTGCTCATACCAATGGCTGATAGATGGATGACTGGATATTTATAATATTATTATCTACAGTCATACCTAATTTTGTCAAGAAATTTACTGCTGTTACTTGTCTGAATGAAAATTCTGGTACACTCTTACTCCCACGCTAGTTACTACTTTCTGAAGAAAAATATGCGAAAGTGTTTTATTGCTCCAAACTGCTCGCTGTCACACGGAGGAAATATATGAATCACGAATATGGGGAAAAGGATTGGTTTCTAGGAGCGAAGAGGAGAAAAGGTCGGGGGAAAAAGTAGAGCATATGACTAGGCACGGAATATTCAAAACTTCAGCGTGCATATTAAAAGTAAAACATGACCATATCGTTTACATCTGTGCATTCCAAGATATATATACACGATGAAAATATTATAGAAAAAAATAAAAGTTTTGATCTTTTCCTGGTGTTTGCGTGTTTACGGGCCTTGCTCTCCGAATTCATTGCTCCCGCTAAAAAGTTAAGTAAATGATTGGTTTTGAAATATTGCTGTTAGGAGCGCGTCTAGTGTTGTTATAATTATTTTCCGGACGTGTTTTCAACTTGAAGGAAACTATTTCCTGCACTCAGTCACAGGTTAGGTTACCCACTCTCTGGCGTCCCACCACGTCCTCCAACGCGAGAGCCGGAAGCGGATATCACTCATTGTCGGATCCTTCCGAACGCTAATTCATACGCGCCTTTCTGATCCGAACCACCCGTTAGATATTATACCGTCGTGCGCGTTTTTACTATCTGAGATCGTTTTAGTAATTCTTGTTTCATCTTGGAACCGTCTTATGTATTCTTTTTTTCTTTTTTTCTTTTATTTCACAATTCCACACGTCGTCCAAAACTATACCAGTGGCGAAGCGTGAAGCATTTTTTCCATTTGAACCCATAGAAAAGGTCGTAGGTATCTTATGGTCATCGGCGATTCCTAGTTAGTTCGATATTTTTCATGGGTTTTAATGAGCCAAATGCAACGTTACCAGATTGCACGCTTCGCCACTAAACTATACCTATCTATAACATCTGACCAGTTTGATTCCAATTGCGCGCTCTTTACTTACCTATATTGCAGAAAGTTCTCAGTAAAATTTGCGCTTCACAGGATTAGCCAACGAGGTGTACCTACATTTATCTAGAGTGGCAGTGATGGGTAACCATATGCGTAACCACCAATAAGCATTTTTTGGTTAGGTTTGAGGTAAGGCAAACACCCCAGTAGCCCAAGGTATATGGAAGAACAGGTATGGACAGGAGGCGGAGCCCATCTCAGTAGGTGACGGCTACGTCACAGATGTTCTAGACGGTCGCGATAAAATTCGCCTACCGTTTCGAACTATCTCACTCACTCTCCCGTGATCCCCATCTCTCGCTACTGCAGTAGGTGACGGCTACGTCATCGCCAAAGCAAGCGTGTCGTCATCATTTGGCGGGAAAACTCGAAAGCCCCTTAAACCCCGCCTCCTGTCCATACCTGTTCTTCCATATACCTTGCCAGTAGCCGACATTCCTGAAATTTGCACCAGTACCCCGACATCTATTTTCACAATGAGAAAAATATTAGTTTAGTGGCAATTTTGGTGTTTTGCGTATTTTGTTCGAATGTTTCACACTTGAGGTCTCAGAAAAAAACCTTTCAAAACACCAGTATTGCCACCAAACTAGTACTTTTCACAGTGTGAAAAAGGAGTGTCAGGTACTGGTGCAAATTTTAGGGGTGTCAGCTACTGGGGTGTTTACCATAATTTTGTTCATTTATTAAGATGAATTTTGATGCAGGCGCGACGCAGTGTGGTTAATTCGAAGCATTTTCCAGCCAGACTTTGTTCGTTGCCTAAAAATACATGAGAATAAATTGACATAATTACGCCTTAAACCTAACCTAAAAACCCTCCTTGTTCGTTATGTAGGTACACAGCTTACCCATTAGACTGCCACTCGAGATAAATGTATAGCTCCTTGGGATTAGCGTAAGAAATACTCTTTGTCTAACTAAGGCAAATCTTCCACGTTTAGTGCCGTTTTCGACTACGTTAGGTAGTTGGATTAAAGTTGAGTTGCCGTTCAATAGTATATTATTTTGAAGAAACCGGAATACCAGTTGCGCCAGTTAATTCTCTCGAGAAAATCTCTGCAAAGTATTTCGTCGTAAAGTGCACCGTTTTGTGCCGATTCTTGTCGTCAGAGCGCTATCGTTCAATTAATGTAAAAATATTGGTCGAAAGAAGTTTACTTGTAAGAAAACGGAGTGTCAGATACTCGATATAATCAACTAAAGAAAAGTCTCTACTTGAAAGTCTCGTTCAAAAACGGAAATAAGTTAAAACATCACCGGAAACGGAACATCGCATTTTTATCCAAAAATCGATTTCCGTACTTTGGTACTTCCAGTCTTAATTTTGAACTTCTCGACGAGATATTCTCACAGACATTCTCTTGATGATTCTGTTTTACTTATGAAAACTTGTTTTCTGAATGATAAACTACTTTTGGCCTGTAATTTGACATTAATTGAACGGTTGCGTTGTACTGGTAGCAATGGGTCTGTTGCATACTTCGGCTAGAGCGTTTTAAAGTATCATTTCAAACGTAAAAAGCCGTAAAAATGACAATGGCAGTTTCAGAAAACACCAAAATTAATTCATAAACTCACAATGGAGCTGTTGCAAACTTTTGCTACAGGCTTATTAATAGATGATTATGGTGTAAAACCCTGTAAAAATAACGATTAGCGCACTAAAAAATCACGAAATCCACTCCTAAACTCACAAAATGCTTTTAAACGCGATACCGTAATGGTCGGCCGGGGCCGCGGTTTTCATAGGGGTTCCCTATCTGCAATCAGCGCCATCTACACGAGTTGTTCTCGCAACACCATACAAGAAGAAGAAGAAGCATACAATGGAGCTGTTGCAAACTTTTGCTACAGGCTTATTAATAGATGATTATAGGATAAAACCCTGTAAAAACAACGATTAGCGCACTAAAAATCACGAAATCCACTCCTAAACTCACTAAATGCTTTTAAACGCGAGACCGTAATGGCGGCCGGGGCCGCGGTTTTCATTGGGGTTCCCTATCTTCAATCAGCGCCATCTACACGAGGTGATCTCGCAACACCACACAAGAAGAAGAAGAAGCATACAATTGTCATAAGGAAACCGCGGCCTCGGCCGCCATTACGGTCTCGCGTTTAAAAGCATTTTGTGAGTTTAGGAGTGGATTTCGTGATTTTTTAGTGCGCTAATCGTTATTTTTACAGGGTAGTACCCCCACAATCAACTATTAATTAGCCTGTCGCAAAAGTGTGCAACAGCTCCATTTGCGAAAAACACTAGACACTATTCACCCATGTATCTTTCCACTACGTGCACGACATTTCACGAGATCAGCGCGGCACATTCAAATAATCACGGCCGACTGTCATCACAGCTGACTTCATATAAACAAATAAACAGTAAATACTGACGGCGTCTGTTCGAATTCTTACGTCTCAATATCCTGAATTCGTCAAGGAAGGTTGTGAAAGGTACGGAAACCGATATTTGAGTCGAAAACTTATCCAAATGAAACAATAACGCACAGGAGTTCTGAGGATGATGATTAAAGTTGGAATCATCCTTGGAACTCCTGTGTGTTATTGTTTCAGTTTGATAAGTTTTCGACCCAAATATCGGTTTTCGTATCTTTCACAACCCTTTGTGAGGAATTGAGTATATCGAGACGTAAGAATTCGAACAGACGCCGTCAGTGTTTACTGTTTATTTGTTTATGAAGTCAGCTGTAATGACAGTCGGCCGTGATTATTTGAATGTGCCGCTAATCTCGTGAAATATCGTGCGCACATCATGATCTAACAAGGGGACGGTACGACATGTCCGCGGCCAATCCAAAAAATTTTTACGGGAAAATGTGGCCTAGGTGATACCATTTGACGGCCCATAGTCCGTTTTTGCGAATGGGCCCTTTTAAAAGGCCCAAATTAGCGCACGCGTATATACTTGTAATTTCGGCCCTACACTTCATCTAGCGCCGGTGGCCCAAGCGACTACGGCGCCAGGTCGGTAACTGACACGTTCCGAGTTCGAATCCCGGTCGCGCCGCTACTTTTTTGCACTCGGATATTTCACAGTTACTGCGTCTGCATGCTTCTCCCTGTAATATTATGTACATATCACGGTAAATTATATGTTTTTACATGTAAAATTTTACAAAATGCATGCAAATGTTAACAAAATGCACAGATACATAACATTTTAAAGAAAATTCAAAAATCGAAAGGGAAAAAAACACATCAAATGAACACTCGAGGCTCAAAATCGAAGTGTACGATTTGACAGCATGTAAAACAATCGATTCAAATGGAGAGCAATTGCGTCCTGGAATTTCGGTCGTTATTAACATGATTCGACGAAAAAGGGCCATGTTGCCAAATTGCACGCTTCGGCCGCTCTGGTGATACTCGTAGCAACCGTTCGGCAGGTTTTTTGATTTGTGATAACAGGGGCTTTATTTACTTCAGTAACTACTCATGTTTTATCACTTTGAACTTGAATTCATTGGTTTCCGATGAGATCTTTTGTTTTGCGTTCGAGTGTAACTCGGGAGGAGTCACTCAACTCAACATGCCCGTGAGTTCCGATCCACAGACAATGAGCATCTTCTCTGTCTCCCTATTCACATCCGAAAAGATTAAAATAACGAGACTTTCGCGTCAAAGTCTGGCGCACAGTGAGCAGAGCTGCTTGATTCAGTGGCAATGAATCATCAAATTGAAAAATCTCAAATCATATCGTGCGTATAGCCTATCAGGGCCAATTTTATGCACTCAAATTGCATCTGCTATGGAAAATTGGTGTGGTAAAAATAATCGAAAGAGGCATCGCCAGATCAGATTATAAAAACCATGGTTTAAGTTGATTTACGTTTGTTGATTTTTGGCCACTGTTTCGACCAATTTTTCCCTGGGTTACCGGTTACCGGTTACACACAGACAACATAGTTGCTTGGCCATCTCAAATAGCATTGCGGGACGGACCAAAATTCTTGATAAGAGGAAAGTTAAGGTAAGTATACGGTTTTTCTAAATTTCCTATTCTAATTAGTCAGTGTTGCATCACCGAGCCATTCGGGACGTTTCGGAACGCAAAGTTAAAGTTGTAAGTTATGGCTTCGTGCAGTCGCGAAAACGATAACAACAGTTTAGTTACAGTTACATCGTACCTTGATTTGTACGAGAGTCAAGATATTTTAAGTGGCTTTAGTTATTGTGAGCAACTTTTGCGTCAAAATAATGTGTTAGTTGGCGAAAACCAAAATTTTTTGACAGAAAAAGGTGAACTTTTGGGCAAAAAGTTTGCCGATAGTATCGTCAAAGTCCTTACAAATTACGAGTTTTCTGAGGACTTATACTTAAGTAGTGACGCGGAAACGGTGATAAACGAGTGCGATAGCGGTACTGATAACGGTAGTGATTTTTCTGATTGTGAGCCGGAGCCAGGAACATCCAATAGTGACTATGAGGTTGCAGACGAAAACCGATCTTATGAAGTTGTTCCCTTTTCGGTAAAGAAAAAAATTGTTCAGGTTGCGCGAGCGCACCCCACTTGGTCTCTTCCAACATTGAAAAGACGCGGTTGTGCAGTATTAAAAAGTAGCCGGCAATTACGGAGGTGGAAAAAAGAAGTGAAGTGTGGCGAGACTCGTATTGAGATTTCGAAAAGTGTGAATGAGTGGACTTTCCATAAATTTAAAGAAGCGCGGAAAAATCGACGACCGGTGACATCGCGGAATCTTAAAGAGTGGGCTTGTATCGCGGCTCTAAAATTTAAAAACAGTGAAAATTTTAAGTTTAAAGCATCCGATTCATGGGTCTCAAAGTTTAAAGGCAAATATAAAATACGGCAGCGCAAAGTGACGCGGTATATAAAATCGAAAAAAGCTCTGGATGTTGATGAAATTGATCGTATCGCGACAAATTTTCAAAATACTATAAAAAATTTAAGCAAGCAGTTCGATTTAGACTTCGTGTTAAATAGTGATCAGACGGGATGCGAGTACCGAGTTGCAGTTAACAGGACGCTTTCCTTCCGTGGAGAAAAGACCACCGAGGCCTATTTAGGCGATTTTTCAAAAGTTACGCATTCGTATACAGCCCAGTATTGCGTGACCGCGTCAGGAAAACTTCTTCCAAAAGTGTTTTTGTGCGTGCAAGAGCCGCTGGGAAAGTTCGGTCCGCGAGTTCAAGTGGCCGTAAATAATTTAATGGAAGATTTCAAAAATATTGAAGTGACTGCGTCAAAATCCGGAAAACTTACAAAATCTCACGTTCTAACCTTCACCGAGACCATAATTGCGCCATACGTTGAAAATAAAAATTTTTTGCTCATACTCGACTCTTGGGGCGGACAGAAAGATCCCTCCTTGTTCCACCAAAGATTTACAAACGAAGACGGAGAACGTAACAGCTCGGTAGAAATCATACCACCCCACTGTACGCCGATCGCCCAGCCGCTCGATGTTTTCTTTTTCAGGCAGGTTAAAATTTTCATAAAACACCTACACAACAGCACGGTTCTACTGGAGGCAGGAAGGCACATTTCATCCAGGGAAGATGCAATTAAGGTCCACTCCATCATCCACCACCAACTATCATCTCCTGCATTTCAGCCTATGATAAAATACGCCTGGATAGCATCAGGACTCATCGATGAGGTCCATCAACATTTTAACACGGTCAACCAAGTTTGCTTCGCACAAGAGGTCCTGCCGAGTACTTGTGTCGATTGTGGAGGAAAAGGTTTCATCCGGTGTGCGCGATGTGGCAAATTCTTGTGTTTCGTTTGTTTTTATGATTTATATCACCCGCGAAATTGCCTTTAGTTTTTTCATCTTGTTGTTCGTTTTTAATTTATTTTTCTATTCCGTTTTGCCTTTGCTTTTTTTCTTTTTACGTAAATAAGTGTTTACTAATACTAATTTTGAGCTTCAAGTGTCCATTAGATTTTTTTCCCCCCCCCCCCCCGTTTTTTTTTCGATTTTTGAATTTTTTTTAAAAATGTTATCCATTACTTCTCTTTGTTTCTTATAATTTGATTTCCTCTTCATCGGCACCCCTGCTTGTGCGCTTTATTCGTCCACCTCTTCACAAATAATATGGGTAAGTCTCCAGCCTTTTTTTTCTTTTCTTTTTTGAATCATCTCCATATACTTGATGTTATCTATTCCTCATTCTTTCTATGTACACCTATCTGTGCATTTTGTTAACATTTGCATGCATTTTGTAAAATTTTACATGTAAAAACATATAATTTACCGTGATATGTACATAATATTACAGGGAGAAGCATGCAGACGCAGTAACTGTGAAATATCCGAGTGCAAAAAAGAAGCGGCGCGACCGGGATTCGAACTCGGAACATGTCAGTTTCCGACCTGGCGCCGTAGTCGCTTGGGCCACCGGCGCTAGATGAAGTGAAGGGCCGAAATTACAAGTATATACGCGTGCGCTAATTTGGGCCTTTTAAAAGGGCCCATTCGCAAAAACGGACTATGGGCCGTCAAATGGTATCACCTAGGCCACATTTTCCCGTAAAAATTTTTTGGATTGGCCGCGGACATGTCGTACCGTCCCCTTGTAAGTAAACAGGTCAGTCGGTCCCGACCGGAAACGGGGTTGAGTGTGCCACCGCGTATATTTCGACCACGCACATAATATGACGGAGTACGGAGTAAACAAAAACGCTGACCGACTGTCTTCGAAATGTAACTTTCCTCATATACCTAGTTGATCAAAATGTTCGATAAATGACTGAAACTTGTTTATTAGGGTTCTAGGAAGAATTGCATGCCTTTTGGCTCTGTTTTATTGTTCAATAATGTGTGCTTTGTGTAAATTAATAAATGACGATATCGCCGCGGCCGCGCCGCGCCGTTGTCAAATTCTCATTAGCCCATTTGCCCAAAGTTGATTTATTACATAAAATGTATACTTAATATAATGTTGAGTGGCATGGAAATATTCCTTAGATCCTAGTGAACAAGTTTCAGTCACTTATGGGACGTTTTGATCAATCGTAAGAGAACAATTTGTATTAAACGACAGCTAGTCGGCTTTGCGCCCCCATTCTCATTTTGCCCAAAGCTGATGTATTACGTTGTAAGAATTATAATATAATGTTAAGTGTCATGAAAATCTTCCTTCAACCCCAAGTTTTGATGAATCATGAGAGAGAAATTTGTAATAAATGACAGCTAGACGGCATTTCTCCATAAGCCCCCATTATAAAAAAAAATTATCATTTGGGCAAAGCCACGTATCATGTCTCAAGTACAGTAACAGACTGTTATGTGACATGAAAATTTTCTTAAAACCCCAGTGAACTAGGTTCAGTCACTTATTGGATGTTTTGATCAACCGTAAGAGAGAAATTCGGATTTAACGACAACTAGTCGGCATTTCTCATCCGTAAGCTTCAATGTTAAAAAAATCGCCTCTTGGGCAAAGCCGCCGTAGTGCAAACATAGGGGTTAGCGTTTCCGGTGAATCGCTACCGGACTGACCTCTTTACTTAGTTAGATTATGGTGCACATAGTGGAAAGATACAGGTATGGTAAATAGTGTCTAGTGTTTTTCGCAATTTGTGAAATTCTGTGAAATGAATTTTGGTGTTTTCTGATGCTGCCATTGTCATTTTTATGGCTTTTCGCGTATGAAATGATACATATGGACAGGCCCGGACTGGCTCACCTGAGAGGGCGCGGGACGGTGGACTAGGGAGGCGCCACCCAACGGGGGGGTCTGGGGGTATTCCATACCTCCAGGTAGGAAGGGGGGCTCGGGGGCCCTCCCCCGGAAAATTTTTTTGATTCAGAATCCGCCAGAACGCAATTTTAAGCCATTTCTAAGCGATCAGATCGGTCATTGAAGTCAGCTCGATTCTTCGCTTTTTCATGAATATATTCGACCTTTTAAGTCGTCGATACGGAATCCCGCGGGAAAAAACCAACAGAAAAGTATAATTATGAGCTTAGAAAATCTATGAAAAAAGAGGAGAGAATATGAATGCGTAGTTTCTGGACCTTCGAATTTTCGTTTATAGTTTCCACCAAACGACTCTATATTAACAGAGGAATATCGAGGAAAAAACAAACTCACATTTTATGTCAGAGTGATATAAATATACTAATTTTTATTTTTTTAAAATTTTAAGGAGCTGCTATCAAAATGATAATTTTTTTTCCCAGTATACATCAAAACTTTTTAGTCAGTATAGGTAGTGGCGTACCGAGAAATTTCCCTTGGGGGGGAGGATGTTAGTACGACTCAAATTCCGGGGGGTCTGGGGGGTATGGAATACCCCTCAGGAAAAGCGGGGGGTCCGGGGGTCCTCCCCCGGAAAATTTTTCAATTTTCCTGACCTTCAGAATGAATTTTACGGTACTTTCATGCACAGTAAAATTGAAATGTTCAAATATATTTTTGATTTTGCCTGCATTAAATCGTTAGTCATTAAGTGGAATGTGGATGAAGGAGCCATGGAATATTTTGGAGAAAGAGGTTGTTTCATCGCCCATAAGGAATGGGCTGTGCATGGATTGCCTTCATTTTTTCAGGACTGTTTGAGCTATTCACGGGGAGTCTAAATATGGTCTATTTTTTATTTTAGCCCTCTTAGAACCGGGGGGCGGAGGGTCGGAGGTAAAACGGTTTTTTGGCAATAACTTTTGAACGGTTAAAGATAACAAAACCAATTTTTTTTAAACGAAAGATCTTTTAAAGGTCCGTCTTTTGCTGTGTATGATGTTTCAAAAATATTGAATTTTAGTTTAGTTATTGCATTTTCAAAATTTTGGAAATTCCAAAAAAATAGATTTTTGAATTTTTTTCATAAGCGTATCGCACTGAGGAAAACAAAAAACCGTCTCAAAGAAATTCCTTTCTTTTCCAGTTAAAATGAGCTAAAGTTCGTTTTCGAGAAATGATTTGTCTTTGTGTTATGAATTTTTGAAGTGTCAAAAATAGCTATTTTTGCGTTCTTTGCGGTTCTAAGTGGGGGGGGGGGGCGATCCTGCTCGTCTCTTACACGTTAATTACGGCGCAAACCATGTCGCCCTCGGTTCATATGAGTTATGGGACGGAGGGCGCTCTTGACACATGATATTTGTGGTATTCAAGTCACCGAAAATTAGACTGCCAGAATCGCGGCTTTTCCGCAGCTTATTTTTGGGGGGGGGGGGCGCCGGGGCGCCATGGACAGAGGGCGCACCGGGCATCTGCCCGGTTGCCCGGTGGGCCAGTCCGGGCCTGCATATGGACCATTAGGTCAGAAGTTGTGATGTGTAACAGACGGACGGAAAGCAAGACGAGTGTATGCACATACTCTCTTTACAGTTTTTCCTTCATCGAAGACGAAAAGACAGTCGAGAAGTTATCGTGCAGAAACCCTTCAATTCGAGGAGTAGGCAAAACCAGAACCACGCTGTACGAATAGTTAACTACCCATTAAAATTCTAATATGACTGCTACCGTTTCCGCGAGTCGATTAAGAGGCGCATTTTTTTACTTTCTTAAGTTCACAGTCGTTTACATGGTCAGTACTTACGTGCATCTTATGAATAATCGCAAACTGGTATGAGCGAATGCGATGAATTAGTGCTAAATATTACTCGCGTGACTGGAAACCGCGAATTTTCTCGTGACATTTTTTCCAAAAAATTGTTTCTTACAGCATATTTTCTTGAGCAATTTTCCCCTAAAATATCCAACCACACATATATTTTTCCCTTCTTTTCTTTGTCACACAGCCGTTCAAAATCTGTTCACAATCGTCCGTAAATGAAAAACAAAACAAAACAAAAACTGCAATGTGAACGATACGGCCAAGGAAGACGATTGGGCTCATCACAGTGGCGGCGCGTGCAATCTGGAAACAACGTATTCTCTCCATTTAAACCAATGTAAAACAATCGATTTTCAGGAGGTGCAATTGCACCCCCAAGATATCGATACTTTTGCATAGGTTTAAATGGAAAATTAGCATGGTTGCCAAATTGCACGAGCCGCGCACTGGCTCATCATAGAACAGACCATCAGAATTTTTTATTTAAATTGAGAGTCTATATTTTTGCAATGTGCTCCTAGACATTCTTCTGTTGACAAAATTATCACCGTTACCTATTACCTGCCATTCTACGCTCCAGTCGACGAAAAGAAGCAGAGTGGACATCTCGGCTCAAATCGTAGCCCGTTACTAAAATATCAACCCGAAATAAATTAATTAAAATTAAAACCATAAAGAAAAACAAACAAAAAAATAATTAAAATAATATTTTGATTACTGTGTTCTCTGAGAAAAATTTCCGATTGTTTCAATGAATTTTCCGATAGGATATTCCCGCGCTTTATTTCCCATAGAAATAATCAGAATTCCATAGCTAGACAGTTGGAATTTGTGTAAATTCAAGCGCGCCGACTATTGCAACGATAGGTCTTAAAATTGAAATAAGCCAAAACACATCTTTGGTTCTATTCTTATAGTTTTGACAGCCACTTTTTTCTCAGTGTTAAGAGTAATTTCTAGAGTAGGTACCCCTAGCGGCTTTCTTCAAGTATTCGCACCTTCAACATTTATTGGTTTAATTTTACTTTATTTGCTTCGAGTTGATAATGGTTACGATTTGAGCCGACTTAAAATATCCAGATTTTTACCAATTTGTCTTCGATTTATTATCTTTTTTATCAAATCGTGGCTAATTTGTTTTTTTATCCAGTTGTTTCACCTGTACAAAGTCGACTGAATAGTGTCTACTTATAATTTTCCCGAATATACTCGCATTTAATAGGTATTCTCTGTCTAAAAAAAAGGGAAGGAGACAGGATGACCTAAGGAAAATAAGATTTAATAATAAGACCACTGACCTGTGTCGTCGTAATGAGTTTGATAAATTACCCAGAGATTCCTTTTTTTCTTTTTCTTGATAGCCTTTTTGACTATGCGTTTCCACAGCGCGGCCATATTCAACTTGGGGTAGTACGAGTGTACGGGAGCATTGACGAGGAGAAGCCGAAAAAAGACTTTCTCTCCGATACAAATTAATAACAGTCATAATATTTTCTTCCGTCAAATAATGTGAACTCGATTTCCGATCACCGCAAAGTGGGTAGAAAGTCACCATTTCAGTGGATCCAAACCTATAAGTAAGTAATTGGTAGTGGCAGCGCGTGCATCCGCGCACACTGGCAACGTTGCATTCAGTCCATTGAAAGTCAAGAAATAGGTCGAAATACGGAGACTCGCTTTCTCGAATCGATATTTCACATGGGCTTGAATTGACGAAATGCAACGTTGCCAGATTCCTCGCACTAAGAATCAATGAATGTGAGTCATCGATTGTTTTTTGTAAGTATATTAAAACTAGCTCGCTATCATTGGAGCTACTGTCGTTTAAACTAAATTTCTCAATTAACTGTAGTATTTGTAGGTAATTGATAGGAAAAAGTCCGATGTGTGGTAAGTGACGGAAACTTCTTTAATTTAATCCGTCCAATATGGGGCTCTTGCAAACTTTTGCTTCAGGCGATCGAAGAGTTGATGATGAGTACACTAAAAAATTACAACATTCACTCCCAGAATCGCGCTTAATGGCGGAGCTACCCAGGTATTTTGGGTATCATATCTAATTTGAGACTTGTCGCTGTGTTTCCGTAGAGGAAGTGACAAATTAGACAGGAATCTCCCATGATACCCGCGTAGCTCTGCCATTACGATCGTGCCGTTACAGCTGTTTTCTGAGTTTGTATTTTAGAATTTGTTACAGTGTGATTTTCGTGATTTTCAATAGTTTTTACATCTAATTTAACCATTCATTTGCTTACAGCAAAAATTTGCTAGATTCCCATTTCACTTGAAATTCGATTAGGTATATTTTACCTACAGACAGAGTTGCTAGGTTTGGACCGTGTAGAATTCCTAGTCCACTCGTAGCGGCGTGGACTATTTACGTGTTGAGAATAGTCCACACTGGGGTAGGGCAACAGGATAGGGTTAGTAGACCGTGGACTGCCCACGCGCCCTTGAATGTGTATTAAGGTGTTTCCAGGCGAAACTTTTCCAGATTTCAATCCGATGGATAGCGCCACTAGTCGCTTTTTGGAAAAGTAGTGTTTTTGGCGTTTTAAACTGAAACCACAGATAAAACGCAAAATCCAATAACGTCAGCACCTGCAAAATTTTTTTATGGATTTTTTGAGCCTATAATGAGCAAAATTGGTTTAAAATTAAAGCCGTAAATTATGAAATTCGTTTCGCCATAAGCTTAGTGAGTGAGAGTGAGCGCGAGTGATGATACGTATATCTGCCTCACTCGCACTCATTGCGGCTTATGGGAAGTTTCGTTTTTCATAATTTCCGGCTTTATTTTTGAGTGTTTCAGTCTAAAACTTTCAGGGTATCTTCCTGAAGTATGCTCGCAGGTGCTGACGTTTCTCAAATCTGTGTTTTTAGCGTGAATTCGTCAAATTTAACAAAAAACTGTTGACTTTTTGAGCAGCGCGACGTGGTGTCCACGGTTGGAACTAATCGACCCTGGAATCATCTTAAGGCCCTATTCCACCTGAGACTTTAGTCGCCGGATCTAGCGTCAGCGTCAGGAAGATCAGATGGAGGAGCGAAGATCCGGAATCTAGCGTCAAGTCGCTAGAAGTAGGATCGAATCCTACTTTTTTGGCTTCTAGTGCAACGTTGAGCTCCCGAGTTTCATCAATATCCCTGCGTCATCTTTAATTCGGCTGAAAACAACCAAGACAACCATCATCCGCTGTTCTTGTTATTATTATTATTATTACTTTGTTATTATTATTTTCTTGTTATTATATTATTACGTGAAAAAATGACCGACGATTTCGGTAAACAAATGAGTGGTGAGAGGCACCGTTTGCATCGGAGACGCGCGTCAAGTCGCCTAGGTGGAAGGGAGTTTTCAGCTTCTTGACGCTAGATCCGGTGACAAAAGTCTCAGGTGGAATAGGGCCTTTATTCCTATTAACATAGTCCACGAGTGGCCTCATCAAGCCACGATTGGCAACACTGCCTACAGAGCTGCAGAAAAACCTTGCAAAAGCCCCTTTTGCGTGCCGTTTTGCGGTACCTACGTTTCCGCTTTCTTTCAGCCCATTAAACTGAAAATAATATAGGTGGATGCCTATGAATTCGATCGAGACGTAATTTTTTGACAGTTTTGCAGTTCGATCAATCGATGGCTCGAAACTTCGAAAAAACATTTCGATCGATCGAAAAGTTTCGAATTTTTTTTACAACATTTTAACAACCAAAATTTGAGAAAGTTAACGTGGTTTTGGTCGATCCAGTGGCGGCGCGTGTAATCCAGTAATGTTGCAGTTCGTTAACTATCGATTTGAGGGAGTGTACTGAGCACTCTCGATTTTTCGACCCTTTAATGCCTTTAAATGGACTGATTGTGAGTGCAACTTTGTCAGATTGCAAGCGCTGCAGTGGATCGATCAAAACTTCGACATTTTTGAGAAATATCGTTGGGCACAGGCCTGCATAAGTATATAATTAAAGATTCTCACGTCTACGTCGAAGAAAGGCGACGCTGCCTTTCTAAAGCGATGATGGGCCGATAATTGATCTGTAAATGCGTGACCGCGATCAATTTGAGGGAGTGTACTAAGCAACCCCAATTTTTCGACCCTTTTCATGACTTTAAATGGAAAGCAATGATGGGTCGATACCTAATTGATCTGTAAATGCGTGACCGCGATAGACGAACGCTCAAAACTCGCGCTGAAAAACGTTTCGTACAGAAATACTTTTCGTTCTAACTTCTTTATCGGAATTCGCACCTGAGTGGATCATTGTGTGGCGGTACCGGGCGGCGGGCGGAACAAAACATGCGATATGTCGAAAACGTCCTCCTACCCCCGCATAATGAGATCAAATCGGCTTTGAGACAAGTTTCCGTCATCATTCATGCCGTCTCCTCCTCTCCTCTTCTCTCCTCCTCCCCCCTCCCCCCAGCTTTTTTGTACACTTGACAACCTACTACTCGAGAGCTGATTATCCGCCGACCGCGCCTTCGCTTTTCGTAGACCTTTCAAAAGAACCGACTATAAAAGATATGTCCTGCTTTACTTATGGTCTTGCGTAAACTCGTCGTCGACGCAATTTTCGCATTTTATTTGGGTAGGTATTTATTTATATTTTTTTAATCCTATCATTTTTATTTTCTTTTTACTTTCTCAATTCCCACAGGGTAAAGAAAGTATTGTAATCATGAAAAAATTGAAAATTGAGTTAGCACCATTTCTTGGCTTTTGATGTTCCCAGGAACCCAAAAAAACATATTCCAAAAATGTCCGTCCGTCCGTCTGTCTGTCTGTCACGGATGATATTTCCTCAACAATTGATCTGTTTGCATTCAATTTTTTTCTTCTAACACTCTTTTTTTACATAACGTGCCATGTTAGAGAGAGGTTGATCTGAAATCGGCCGTTTTCCTCCCTCGCTGATCTCGAAAACAAGTAAATCCCTCCGGGCAAAAACTGGTCAAGTCTCAAAATTGCAACTTCACAGGAAGCAATAATAAAAACGTTAGGTATTTGTGCTTAGTTTGTACTTTTTGATTCTCTGGTCAGTGATTCTGATAGGTATGGTTATACGACTAAAAGTTTTATCATATGTGAGGTTTAGGTCACAAATTAAGAGAAGAACAGAAGAAATGGTGTTGGATCAAACCGGTTCTTACATCTTTGGGGGAAGAAAAACCGTTTTAACTCAATTTTTCCATCACATGTATACTTACTGCTGACTCCTTAAATTTTGGCTCAGGTAGACCACGTGGTGCACTGATTAAATTCGTTGTGAAGAGTAATGCTGGTTGCCTACCTGAACTAAAATCCAAAGAGTCGACTAACGTTATTTAATTCGTTGACTCTACCAAACTAAGTGGCGCTAAGCGCCTGTCCTAAGACTTGTAACAAGGCACAATTGAACCAACTCTCTGCCCCCCCTTCCTGGAGTATTATTGGTTTGACTTTAACGTTTCATTTTAGAATTCAATTTGGCGATATAAATTAGAAATTATTAGAAGAATGAGGTACCTAAAGAAAAAATGAGAGTAGAATAAAATTCCATTCATCTGGAAAAAGTGGTACCTAATTAATTCGTAATTTCGTATAGTAAATATTTCACTCAGCTTCATCCTGGACTCAGCAGTTTTTTACGTAAATTTACTTGGCGCTTTTTTTACTTCTGAATAGTTGAGTGACAAACTAATGATCTTAAAAACTCATTTTCTAAAAGTTATCAACTTAGGCGCACCTACTTATGAGAGAAAAAATAAATACGAAATTAAAAACATCTAAATTTTAATCAAAAAAATTACAAATTTGTGGATATTTTAACATTCCAAGACTTTACACCTTTTTTGCTGCACCAAACGTTTGGGACATTTTTTTCCTTTGTTTTGAGAAGGTACCTGAGGGGGAAAAAAAAAGTAAGTAAGGTAAGGGAAAAAAAGTAAGTAATAAGCTAGTAATAAAAGAATGAGTTTGTGTCAAAGCATGTAATCTTGGGAAGTAGCCGTTTGTCCATGGAAACCCTTGAAAAAGATGGAACTATTGATTGTGAAGGGAACACCCTTGAATTCAACCATGTGTGTTGGTTTATGTGACATTATTAAACATCATAAAGTTTCTAATAAAGTAGAACCCTACAGAACCATCAGTCTACTATTCTTATCAAATACCTATCTACCAATCTAAATTCTTGGGTAAGTATACATTCTGTGGGTATGAATGAGCTGGAGGTAGTTTGGGGGTAGATTTTTCTGTCAAGGCTTAAATTCCCAGTAAATTTTTATGTAGGATTGTATGTATCTAGACAAAATCCTCTATTTACCCCTTGTTGACTGATTACAGCTTTTTCAAAGTTTTGAACTCTGTGTATCAACCAAATGTATGGAATTCATATTTTTAAAGTAGACGATTAATTTAGCAGGCACTATTTTTTAATGTTAAGAGATTCTAATCAATCAAAAGTCACTTGAAATCGGAGACGATTTAAACCTTAACGTGCTTTCAAAATCACAGTTACATTCCAAAATAGCTCATGTAGAGAAGGTAAGAATCTTTTAAGAAATAAAGGAATAATATGATGAAAATCTCTTTATAGCTCTTACAAAGATTTTTTAAAAACGTATCAATGAAATTTTTCCTCCTGCAAGACAAAGTCCTTGTGAGAAGTCAGTAAGATAGCACTGTAGTCTCTGTGACCAAATTGGGAAACCGTTTTATTCAAATTGGGGTTGATATTCTGATTCGGGAAGAACCCATCGCAGCTGCAGGAATGGAGCAGAGGACCATAGCTCTGTCGAACTGACCTGCTTAAATAGATTTTGGTGCAAGAGATATTTCGAAAAGTTTCTTATAGAATTTACAAAATATTGTATTTTTTATTCATTATTTTTTTTAAACCTTTTGAAATTTGTTAAAAAAACTTTTGGAAATACCATTTCAAAAAGAAAAATGTCTATGATCACATTTTAAAAATCTTTCAAAGGTTTTATAAAAATCTTTAAAAAGATTTTAAGAATTTCTACGTATGCTACTTGGGATGGATTTAATTCTAATTTGAAGAGGCGTAAAACTGCTTAATGGTTATTTTTTTCAAGTAGTAAATGTTTCAATCCTTACTTTTATGGATCGAGTCCTCTTCTGGATCCCTACTGTATTACACAATCCATCCGTCTCGCAGGGGGACCACTCGGACCATTTGCTCACTTCACAATCAACATTTTCAGTGTTGGTTGCTGATTGAGGACCGTTATTAACAGGGCCGGAGACAACACCTGAAAAAAATTGTATTAAGGCCATGAAAATGCTTCTATTCATTCAAAACCCTGGTTATAGCAAAATATCAAAATATTGAAAAATACTACGCAAGGTCACAGTTTGCTAGGATTGTTTAGTTGAAATCAACGCTGGACGTAGCTTTGTTTCAAACTTTTGACACAACAATTTTGAGAATTAACTACCGTTGGAAATGGCTCAACCATAGCAATGTGTCAATTTTAAATTACTAAAAATCCAATTTTAAACTCAAGAAAATGAAACTTTTTTGATCTCTTCTTTAGATATCTACTCTTCAACCTCGTATCTTTACCTTTTGGATGTTAGAGGTCATTTTAGAAGTATTGGTGCTTCTTAACCAATTATGGCAATTATCTTTGGACTTTTCTTTTGTTACTTCTCACATTACACAATAAAACAAATCTGCGCGATGGCTTGCAAGTTTTGTTTTGATTTGAAGGAATGGAAATTGAAAATTCGCCAAAGATTATCGGTGAGCTGCGCCTACACTTCTGAAATGAACTACGTATTTGCTTGCCAAATTCAAAATGACTGTCCTGGCCTGACTGAAACGTAAATAAACAAGCCATCTCGAACTTGAACCATTGATAACTTCTGGAATTTTACATAATTTCATTACATGAAATTACATGAAAATAGGGGCCTCAGAGAATCAATTGGAAAAAAAAGGCCAGTGAACTCTAAATTGATTGACTAGAGGAAAAATATAATAAGCTATGCACCAAAATTTCTAATTCTAATTCTAAAATTATTCACCTGCTAAAACAGAGCACAAGGCATCACATTCTTGTTGAGTTTTAAAATTATTTTTATTTCCTTGACAACCTCCGTAAAGGAATGGGATACACATTCCTTTCATAGGTTCAAACCGCCAACGCTGGATCAATGCTTTACACGGTCCGCTCTCTTCTCCCATCATACAGGTCTCTGGTGAGAAAAAAAAGACGAGATTTGAACTGAAGGCATTAAAAAGGAAAAGAATTTCATCCTGGAAACTTTTATTGTCTGTTATAAAATGCTAGATGTTTTTAGCGTGTTGCCATGCTATTATCAACTGCAAAAATTAAAATAAATAAAACAGGAAAAAGGAAAATCTAAGCAGGGAACTGAGTTGAACTATGACAGGCAAAAATAAAAACAACAAACCAACAGTAGTCCAACACTGAAGAGTAATAGGGCAGAAGTTACATAATACTTAATGCCTTTTTTCCCCGATATTTTTTTTGCTTTAAACATGTATTGCTTGGCTACATCATGCTTATATGTTTGACCTGAAAATAGTTATGTATGTATTAATATTTTGACTTAAACATCTTTGTCTCTGATAGTATCCGCTAGTGAACAGTCATGAATTCATGAGCAGCTAATGCTCTGTCAAAAACAGGAAATATTACGATGTCCCTGATATGCAACCGGAGACAGTATATACTAGAGAGTCAGAGACCACGCACCAGCTGATCGTGTGATGGCTAACTATTTTTGAGGGACTCGGCAAAATAACAATGGGGGCAACATCCAACTGGAACATACGTTGACTGATGACCAACGACAAAACTACAATTCTGCGCTTTTATTGGCAACTGATCTCAACATCTTTGCTCATCTGCCAACATATAGTCCATTTGGACGTTATTGGTTTGTTTAAACCCCAAAAAAAGTTGCCACTCGATTTAAACAAGGGCAAGATAGGCGTAGCGCATGGTCTCTAGTTATATTGTTTTTGTAAGCAACAGAAGATTGAAGCAGTCAAAAAGGGAATCAACATTTTATCAAAGCTCAGAACAATTTTAGACAAGTCTTCACATACTTTTGGCAACTACCATATCTGGTTGGCAAAATTCTTTGGCTTTGCAAGATTTCTCTATTTGTAAATTTACACGAGAAGAGCATTTGTCCAGCAGTTCTGGTGCTGCGATCAGTGATCTTGTTCTGAGACGCACCCCCTGTCCACAAGTAACGCTACAAGGACTCCATTCACTCCATTCAGTTGTTGGGCACATAGGATCAATCTTGAGACAAAAAAGAAGAACATAAATTCTAACAAAATAAGAAGATATAAAATAATATGTGTTCAGATTCAGATGTCTAATTTAGTGGCTGATTCTGTCCATTTTTTTTTTTTTTTTTTTTAACCCCCTACTTACTGAACCTTTCAGCTATTGAGTGTAAAGAAGAAGAGTAAAACTTGAATGGAAATAAATTTTTGAAATTTTTTTAAGAATGACTCAAAACAATTGAAATTCTGTCGGATACGAGAAATAACATATGTACCTTATTAGTTTCGTTATGACATAAGTTTTCAATGCAGGGTTCTTTCTCAACAATGGGGACATGTGGACACTTTTTGAAGCTTGATTTATCAATAAAATGTCTTGAGCGCATTCTGAAACCTTCTCCACAGTCAGTTGAGCAGTCTGACCATTCACCCCAATCAACCGTTGCGCATGTCTTGTCTTCCTTCTCCACTTCCTCGTCTTCTTTACTGAAATTGAAAACAGATCTTTGTATAAAATACGTGGTACCCAGAGGTAAACAATGAGCATAAAGCAATAGTTTGTGATAGCATGCAACAGGTCGTACTGATGAACTTGAGCAGTCACTTGCATCCGGTCCCTTACATTTCATTTAAATTTAGGAGCTGCCCCTTATTATCGCCCTTAATCACGGGTGTTTCCGGCGGCCGCGCGTCAGTTTGAATTTCCCGCCGCGCCAGAAATTGCGCACCCGTACGGCGGCGCGCACTCGGAACGCCGCGCGTCATTTTGAATTTCCCGCTGCGCACATAACGGTAGAGCATTGGGAGTCAGATCATTTTTTGTCAACAGATTTTGCAACAGAATATTAGTTATCATTTGGGCTTTCTCCGGTGCCCCTTTCATGGAAGGGGACAGTCAGGGGAATCCTACAAATAAGATTGCAGGGGCTGAAGTTCCGTGTGTCTCTCTTTTAATTTTTCTGTTCAGTGTTTTTCACTTTTACTGGTCCCCAGAGTCTGGACTCAGCTCAGCCTTACCTCCCTGAAGGTAAGATTCCTACCATGGTGACACTTGGAAAACAGTTGAAGTGAGAAATCCTTTAATTATTTTCCTCGTTAAGTCAGAATAACTAGGTTGAGAAATCCTTATAGTCATTCTGCCTGAATCGTATTTTCTTCGAATACCCCATTAATAATTGAAGTCAGAAATCCTCCAATAATTTTTGGTTTATTTACTTAAAAGTTAAATACCACCAAACTCATACATTATTAACGTAATTGAAATCCGTATTCTACCGGCATTTCAATCTTCCCCAGCAATTTATGCGAAGCTACAAGCCCCTTTGAACATTTTCTTGTACTAAATCAATGTTCAATATACAAAAAAACTCAATAGAAAAAAAAAATTAATAGAGTAAAAAAAACGATTGATTTACAAAGAAAAATCCTGATGTAATTACTATGAGTTACGACCCAAACTTATGACCATTTTATTAATATTTTAAATGGGATAGTAATAATGGTGGAGGCACCCTAAAAAGTGCTTTCAATAGAAAGTATTGCATTCCAGTTTATTTTTTCTTTTTTTAATTTTGTGAAAAGTCTTTAGCAAGTATCTCATCTTAAGCATTCGGTATAGTTATTGATGCAGATTTTTTCACTCCTGCACGCACAAAGACCAAAGTGATAATTTTATGTTCATTGTCCGTGCATAAGTTTTTCACAGCGGGGAACCTACCAATGAACAAATCCAGGAGTCATTGACTCTCTTTCATTCCTCAACTCTACCTGGGCACAAGTGAGAAAAAAGACACCTCACCAGATTATGCAAAATGCAGTGCACCTAGTACAAGTGGTGAAGATGGTAGCTTGTGGATTGTGCGTTGCTTATTGCGTACCCAGTAGGCTGATCATTGATTTTTTTATTAAACCGATCAAGAAAACTGTATTTGAGTGACTCCATTGGTCTAGAATTGAACAAGTTGACTGTTGCTATAGTAACCATTGTTTTACCTCCTATTTTTAATAGCTACCCAAAAGTAACCTTTATAATGCAAGAGTTAACAGTTCGCTTAATGATGGTTACCATAGCAACGGCCAAGTCTTATAGTGCTTAACCGATAGCTTCACTCACAGACAGTTATAACTATCAGTTCAACGTAAAAGTAAATGATCAGCCTGCTAGCTAGGTATCTTCATCCTTGCTTGTGCTGTCCTCCATTCCTCTCCGTTTTCTTTTTTTATTCTCAGTCTAGTTGTATGCTTTGAAATACAAGCGTAACGAACAAGTTGTTAGGAAGGCTAGACTTTACTAATAATATTACTAGTGCCTCTGTTTTTCTTTGTAATCCTTAGCTATTGATACTGGTGTGATGACGCACGAAAACATTTTGTGTTTCTAATGTTAATCCTTTTTTTGTCTCATTTCTGCTTTATTTTGTTATAAGTATCATCTAGGTATATCAAACTGAGTTGTCTAGCTTCAACTTACAGACAAGATGGATCAGATCCTAAACACATTTCTTTTGAAATGAGTTGTCGGTTACAGCTAAACATTTTTGCTTTGGCAGCATTGATGTAAGAACGGCTCCTCATTCGAAGACCTTTCCCGCAAACCTCTGAGCAATTGCTCCACTCCGAGTAAGGTGTCACAGCACATTCAGCTGAAACATTGATTTTTTTAATTTGTTTTGAAAAATGAAATTGTCACATAAATTAAATTTTACAAAATCTTATCAGGAGGATTTACATGAGAAATTGTGGAAGAAATTGCCTCAAGTATGGCAGAATGAAGGAAGTTTATGTTCTCCTTGTAATTAGATAAATATGAATCATATTGATGCATTAATTGTTCACTTTGAAAATTTAACTTGCAAAATTGTCCAAGAGAGGACCTCCAAACTACCTTTCTAGTGGGGGGGGGGGGATGCACCCCAGATTCTCCCCTCCATCAAAGCGTGGGATTTGAAGAGGTAGCAAAAAGCCAGATAGCCCCCAAGCGGTAAATGTGTAAATCCGGCTCTGGGAGCTAGGCTTGAAATCTCAGCTTATCTTTGAGCTGAAATTTAGCCTTCCACTAATTGACCTGAGACATATTTAGAGCAATAGCAAAAAACTAGTTCAAAGAGAATTACCTCTGGCTGAATCTTCAGTATTATCCGTCTCATGTACTTCCTCCATGAGCTCGTCTACAGATTTTTCAGAGCATGACTTTGGAATGACTTCTAATCTGTGGAGGTACAATCGTGCGACTGGTTTCATTTCATCTCCAGAAGGATTGTAAAATGGTGAACGCGGATCCTCAGGATACATACTGGTTATTCGGTGAATTTTTTCTTGAGGTATCGTTGGTGCATTTGGCGACTGTAAAAATACAATTATATAGAGTCGATTGACACATCCTACTTTACTTTAGAGCCACACTCTATCCAAAGTGCGCCTCAACACTAACTAATATTAAACACCTTCATTAGCAAGGGGATCTCTGGAAGAACCCATAAAACATCAAGGGTAAGCTCTTTTGAAGAAATCCTGATGTGATTGCAGTACTACTTTTTTTGGAAGAGCGCACCTGAAGCTTTACGGGCCCTTTTTCCGAAGACAACCTCAGTTGTACAAGGATGGAAAATTACTTTAACACACTTCAACAGTTTCTGAACAAGCATTGTCCTTGACATTTTATCTTGCCTTCCTTTTGGTTGATTCAATGAGAAATGTTTTAAAGGCAGTGTTTCCTAATTGGTAATTTGTTGTTTGTGGACTACTTGAGGGAGAGGTTGGCAGGTTGCGGACTTTCTATGAAAATTGATGACCTTTTTATTGAGAGATTAGATGACTGCAATTTTTCTTCAGAAGAATTAAAAGCTAAAGAGGTATATTCCCTGATTAAATAGGGGAAGGAGTATTGGTCTATAGATTAGTACATGGTCTATTGTTGTTATTCATTATTTCACCTATTTATTTTATTAGTCATCAATTTTCAAAAAACTAAAATTTCTTGTTACTCTCCATCCTTCAAAATTATTTTCATGGCTCCCCTAATTTCTTTATGGTGCAGTCGAATCATAAATTAAGTCACTTTTGATGAGCCAGCTGTGGGTCTTTTACATAATTTAGACTTTTAAAAAAAATTGGTTCTCATCATGAGAAAAGGAAACTACCCTGACCCTTTCAATTCAGATTTTCTGGTAACTTTTTTTTTTCATGAAAAGCTACACAACTTCATAGAATTAAATAAATGAGTGTGAATAGGGCGCCGCCCTTCCACCCTCAGAATATCCTCAATCAGACGGTGAAAGGACTCTGGTAAAAATTAAGGGGAAGGGGAAAGAGCGGAAGTTCGAACTACCAAAGTTTCGATTTGATGGGTAAAGCAGAGTTAAAAAGTTGATTTGGGTTAAGAAAATGAGGTTCTGATTTAAGTGAGATCAGTGAGACTTTCACCACAGCTAGTGGCTTAGTGCATAATAGGGCAATGTTGCATTTTATCCACTGAACCCCATCAAGAAAATCATACTCTTGGGTGTGAGGTGAATACCCATACATCTGATCTTTTGTATGGATTTAAATAGAAAAAATGCAACGATGCCCGATCACATACTTTGCGCCTGCTGATCACAGCTGCAAGAGATTTTGAGCTTTCTTTGGGAAAAATGACTTTAGGCCCTATGGACGGAATATTGAAAGAAAATTAATACATAAATAAGTCGTAGTAGTAGTTAAGTCCAGTCGCCTGAATACGGTGGCTTGTTATGCTGATCTTTCACAGGGAACAACTGGACGGAACTGAGAAAAGAGGGAGGATAAGATATGAAGAGAGATAAGGCAATATTGTCTCAAGAATGGGAAAGGATGTATCAAGAGTACATACCACACAAAAAGGTATAAAGCTTTAGATATAGGTACTTTTTTTTTTTGTTTTGTTTGTTCTGTCTTGTAAAATATATCTCCTAGGTTGCGTTTTCTGACTTGGCCTGGGCGGCTACCGCCACTTATGATATTTGTTATATTTTGGCAGTAAGGTCAAGTGAAAAGATCACAGGTTCCGTTCAAATTTTCAGGGTCTCAGTTTCTACCCAAGACAACTTTTAGCCCATGTTCCACTAGCTAGATCGAAACTTTCAGCAATTTTTATTCCAAAGCGGTAAAGCGCTAGCAAGATGATTAAATAACATTGCGGCAATACCATGTAAGATATACCATTATCAGTGCCTGCATCGTAGGGATATAAATCAATGATCATATCTTCCTTCCACGAGCAATCTTTGGTGCATAAGTTCAGACGGGACACTCCAACAATCCAATCGGGTGAGGGACCTGTCAGAAATAAAATCGAATTGATTAGAGGAAGTAGATAGATATTTATTATTAAAATCACAGGGTGCTTTTTTAATTAATATCTAAATAGAACATACTGTGGTGAAATGCAGAGACATTTGTAAGCTTACGCTTTCTCAAATCATGACTCATCAGTTTCATTGAATTAATGGGATTCCGAACCAAACCGTCCTGGATGCCAACCCTACAGATATTCACATCAGTTGCTGTTCTTAAATTTTGCCGTTATTGGGAAATTTGGAAAAGATGATAAATGTTTATTTTCAATATCGGAGCGTCAGCACCTCTGTAAATTTTAGAGATTTTTGAGGCTGTTAACTATCAAAATTTACTGAGAATCAGAGTTGTAAATTTTCACTAGAATTTTGGCCATCTGCCCAATGAGTACAAGTGAAATAAGACATGTCTCACTTGCATTCTTTGAACAACTTATTTTTGCTGTGGAGAATTACGTTTTTAATTCTCAACCAATTATTTAGGCTTAAAAATCTTTAAAAAGTTATGAAGGTGCTGACATTCTGATATTTAGCGAGGTTACTTGGTATTTGGTAGTCCAGCTTCGGTCTTTTGTTCTCCAGCTCCGACTTGAATTATAAAGCTTGAGAAAAAAAGACTGGAAAGACACCAGTGCTCTCATTCTGATCTTTCTCCCATTTACTTTGCATTAGAGCACTAATGCTAATTCTAGAGCATAAAAGAACGCACCCATAAGGACTGTATAATACAGTGGCTGGCATTAAATCAGCCAAAAGAAACTCTTACCTAGCATGGAAACCACTGACAGGAGGTTCCGTTTCTTGTCCACTCGAAAAGTGGAGGAGGTATTAGTGTTTACATTTGGATACCAAAGTCCCACCGCCTTAATCAGAGATCGCAAGAACTTTTTCTACAAAAACAAGGAAAGTTCGAGATGAGTAGACAGAAGATGGGAGCTTTTTTGCACCAGCATGATGTCAGTGGTACGGCAATGGGCCGGTTTGAGGCAGTAGTGCCGAGAGGCTTCGTCTCCAATAGTTTCAAATAGCATTGTACCGGCGTGATGGCAAGTACAAGATGTTGACCAGTTTTAAAATTCTCTCACTTTCTATTTATTTGCCTTGAGAAAAATCGATACTTGAAAGTAACAAAGGAAATTCAACCTGACTCATCACAATCAGAAGAAAAAGACACATTTTCATAGTTGATGGCTCAAAAAATAAGCAAAAAATTACGGAGGTGCTGGTGTTCTAATAAGTAGTGTAAATACTTGTAATTTCATTCAAATTATTTGATAAAGAAAAATTCTGATCAGCGGCAGTGACTGATCTATAGAATTGGGCTCTTGGAAACTTTTGCTACAGGGGATTAAAGAGTTGATTCTTGCGTGAAAACCTGTAAAAATGATGATGAGTACACTGAAAAATCACGAAATTCACTCTCAAAATCGGACTTGATGGCGGAGAGACGCAGGTATCATGGGAGATTCCTATCTAATTTGAGAAGTATCTTTGTGTTTCCGTAGAGAAAGTGACAAAATAGACAGGAATCTCCCGTGGTACTTGCGTTGAACTGCCATTCCGATCTTGCCGTTTAGCAGTTACGTGAGTCGAATACTAAATTTTAGACTTTTCTAGTGGTATTTCTGTGATTTTTGTTGGTTTTGACATCAGATTGGACTATTAATTTGCTCACAGCAAAAGTTTGGAAGAGCCCCATTAAAATATGTGAGTCTTGCCAGGAAACTAATTAAGATGTTTAAATTACATTGAACAAAATGATACAGTTTTGGAAATTATTCATGAGTATTTTTGCTTTACATAATTACCTTCTCTTTTAATTCTGCCTCTAAAATTCGAACGGAGCCCCATTCAGCAACATGTTTCAAACCGCTTGAAGCAATCTGACCCTCTCCCCAGAATGAAAAGTTCTCACCGTGGGTTCCTCCAATGATGTCACTGAAATGCGTCAGCCACAGGGAAAATGGGAAATCTTTCGGATGAGTTGCATTCGACCAAAGCCCTTCAAATATCAACTGAAAACAGGAATAGAGGAAAGAATTATTAACCTCCTATTCTGGAGAAAAAATAAAATCTGTTGGGGCATTTAAATTTCTTTGATACAAAATTGATGTATGCTACAACTTCAACATGGAGGAGATACTTGCCTGATATTTGGCTTCATCGCAAGCGCAGCAAGTTCTGTCTCCATTTCTGTCAGCAGCTTCATTTTTGTGAGGACAAAATTTGTATGAAAGCCCATCTGTATATTTATGCCAGGAACTTCCATCTTGAGAAACCATGGCTCTGTGAATAAAAGAGAGAGAAAGATAATAAAAAACCGCGTTGAATTTTTTCTTAACACCAAATTTTTGCAAAATTCTGTTCGACCAAATTATATTAGAACTTTTTTTTGTTCGAAGCAAAAAAGGGGAGGGGCTGGAATAAGATCCCCAAAAAAAAAAAAATCAAATTTTAACATTGGTAAATTGACTTACAAAGTAAGATCACTAAGTAAGATCACCCTAATCAACGGAAGCCATTTTTCGTAAAATGCCAGATTAAAAGCAGCAAACCTAAAAGCAGCTTCATCTCAACTTCCAAAGGAATATTTTGAAAACAGGAAGTACTTAAGTTCTGAAATTTAAGATGTGCTTTTGGCTGTTCTTTTGATAAATTGATCAGTCTTGTTCTTCTTGTTTTTATTGTATATTCAATCTCTGACGTTTTGTAGTTGATATTGTGCATTTTAATTTACTTTTAAAAAATCACTATACTTTTCTATTTTGTGTTTTATTTATTTAATTCCAAAAGAAAAGAATTGGCTTTGGTGCTGCGTGTTTATTTATTTCAAAAAATAAAAGCCCTTCCACTCTTACTTATTACTTAACAAGCAATTAATAGATAAAGTTATTCAGAATTGGGTTCATAGAGAGCTGACAATTTATGAATTGTATTTTCTGATAAAAATTTCTGATGCACACATACTGCAGAGTTGATTAAAATTCCTTTCTTGGAAAGATTTCTCATTATCAAATCAGAGTGGGGAAAAATATTTTTGATTAATAAGCCAACAGCATTCTTTTTTGTGACCTTTAGCTTGGTTTTGATATAAATTGATATAAACATGCGTAAAAGATGGTGCAAGATCAGGAAGACAAAATGGATTATTTATTAGGACATAATCATAGTAATTTCAGCAAAATGAAGGAAGGAAACAGAAAGATTAGAGGTTGGGAAGGGTAAGCACCAACTATTTCTCTTAAAACACAATTTTTTCACTTCAATCTTTTTCCTATCTATAGGGCCAGATTTAGAATTTTGAGAGGGGGTGCAAGAATATATTTTGGCCGCCCTTGAAAAATACTCAAGTGATTTTCTTATCCACTTGTAGTTTACAATCTCCCTTTTGAAAGAGAATTTCCAAAGTGACGATCTTCCTCTTTTTTACTCTTCCATCATCAATTTGCCACCCTCAAGAAAATGCTGCCTGACACTATGGGACACCCCCCCCCCCCCCCCCCCCCCGGTATATATGCCCTGCCATTGAAGTGCCCTATCAGCGATATTTTTTACTGATGAAGAAAACCTTTTTGTTTTTGAGCTCCTAATTCCTCAGAGGAGTATTCAAAGAAGAAGAGAGGAAGCATAAGAGGCAATTTTTTTCAAAAATTAACAATTGTCTAAAAAGAGTGTAGATGTTAGAAAGAAAGATCTCAAATCTGTCCTGTACAATCAAACAGTCAAAAGTTCAGTAATTATTCACATTGTTCGAACCTAAGTATCTTTTTAATTATTTTCAAAAAATAAAAACTTTCGTACATTTTTTGAAAAAAATATCAGAAATTTCAAAAGTGAGTTTGTAGAAACTGCCTTGCATTTGCTACACTTCCAAGTAATAAAATTTAAACGAGACAGCAAATGAATTTTCTTTGAAATTTTGTCTGTTAAATCTGCATACCATCAGCATATATTTTTCAAGACTAGATAGTACCAAGTTGATCATTTTTGAATAGGAGAGTAGAGGAATGCAAATCTAAACAATCCTGCTTTCTGTTTCAAGTCGAAATCTTCATTGTCACTTTTTTACATCTTGTTCCATACAGGTTTGATTTTCTGAGCTCATGCTCATGGGTCATTGCAGGTTCCCTGTCCCACCCGTCACATTTTAAATCTATTTTTTTGACTATCAAACATCAAGTTTTTGTTTTTTTAAAGATTGGAAGAGAAAAGGGTCAGACAATCACAACCCTTTTCATATCTAAAAAGTTGACAGTTTAAAGTTATAGAATGAAAGAAATAGTTTTAAAATGTGACAGGTGGGACCATTAACCTGGAATGACCCTCACGCATTGCGAAAAGAAAAAAAAACCACAAGGAATTAAATTAAATAAAAAATATTTTCCACGAAAATATTCGCAAGGAGATAGGAAGTTTAGGCATACCTGAATAAAACGCATTGCTTGCCAACTTCCGGAGCTTTCCATGAAACCGTGACTTCTGTTTTTGCATTTCGACTGGAGTCCGAAACAGTATTCAAGCAGTCAGGATCAAAAGTAACCCTATTATCTCTATAAATTTGAAATCTGCCTACATCTTGGGGAGATCCTCCATCAGTGTCGTTTTCATTTTGCTGCACAGTTAAAAGGAACTTACTGAATGGGAGATTTCTATTATTCTTGACGGAAACTGAAAATTAGAAGCAAAGCCAAATAATTGCTATAAATTTAAAATCATTCAGTATCAGAAAATTCAGTAAATCTAATAGTAGACAATATCACTAAGAAATAGGATAAATATCACTAGGAAATTACACTAAGAAAGTCTAAAATGCGGTAATAAACTCACAGAACTGCCATAACGGCAAGATCGTAATGGCGGTTCAAGTCAGGTATCATGGGAGATTCCTGTCTATTATGTCACTTTCTCTACGGAAACACAGAGATATGCCTCAATTTAGATGGGAATCTCCCATGATACCTGCTTCTCTCTGCCATTAAGCCTGATTCTAAGAGTGAATTTCGTGATTTTTTAGTGTACTCATCGTCAATTTTACAGGTTTTTATGTAAGAATCAACTCTTCAATCCCCTATAGCAAAAGTTTGCAAGAGCCCCATTGCTGATAGCTTTCCCTACCAAGTAGTTTTAAATACAGGCCAGAAATAAATTCAACTCCCCCCCACCCCCTTTAATAACTCTCTGAGCCAATGCACAGGCATTACAAGCTTTACTCATTTTCCTTAGATTTGGACTCAAGAGGTTTTTCCTTTGAATGTTTTCCATTTCATATTGTCTTCCTTAACTTAAATATATTTATTTATTTATTTATCTACAGATTTATTTATCAATTTATTTCATTTCTATTCCGTTGCATTCATTTGAAGTAATCAATTTTTTCTCAATTGAGGAATTCTACGGCATCAGGGCAGATAAAACAGTGGGTGTGCTCATGCTCAAAAAACCTGAATTCAAGAGGTTACCTATTACGTAAGTATGAAGTGTTTGATTAGGTTATTTTTATCATCTGACAGTTTGACTATAAGCTCTGATTGTAAGATAATCAAAAGTCCATTTTTCCGCAACAGAGCTTCTCGGAATAACAATTTGAAATCAGGATTTTTGAGCTCGAGCACACCCTCTGTTTCATCAACCCTTTTACCGAAGAACTCCTCAATTGCTATTCGACTAAAATTTGCAGCAGTGGCTCCGATGAAAAATAATTTTGACTAGATCACTTTCTTTTTCCCTCTTTCTTTTCTCCCCCCTCTCCTCATTAGTTTAACTGAAAAACTGTTTTTCTTTATTTGCTAATCACTTTACTTGAATTCAGAGATTTTTCTGAAAACTAATGTAACAATTGATGATAAAAAGGAAATGATGGAAGTGTGGGAATAAGTTTACCTGAATAAGTAGAGCCAGGAATATAGCCATCAGGACTGTCTTTAATGACAATTTTGAAACCATGATCCTCCGTTTTCAGCGATTCATGTCTTCTCTGTAACTTCACTGAACAAGTCTCTCCTTGAACATTGAAGGCAAGACAACAAGCAGAAATTAACAAAACCCACAAGCCCTGGAGCTCCATCATCACTGTATCTAACTTAAACACCCAACTAAATATTTCAGACAAGACGAAAGCTAGAGAGAGAGCTGGCAAATCAATGCTGATAATGAACAATCAAAGTTCACGGCTGCAAGTGAAAAAGTTGATAGGTACATTGATTAATCACAAATAAGAACGGTACAAGCTATCTGCCCATGGGAGTTATTGAACTTCCGTTGATATTTTCATATGCAACTCACAACTCTTTTCTTTTCAACCTATCTTTTTCTTTGCGTAGCACTTGGCAGAGGTTATTTTATGCAAAAGAATGCGCATGACAGCAATGAATGATGCAAATATGTATTAAAGCCATTCAAGAACATTTTATGATTATAAGGTGCATCTTGTCACAAGGCACAATAGAGGTATTTACAATAAACAGATAAAATACAACTACGCTCCTCCCCCTTCTTTATCAATATTTGTTCCGGTGCTTTCTTCCGCTCTTGCTTCTATTTCTGTGAACAAATGTGTACACTACTTTTGAAGCAAAAATGATTTTTCGGTCATTTAGGTTTTTCATTTTTATAAAGTTTCATTTAAATATTTACCTTTTTGTGTTTTTATTTTCTCAATTTTTTTTTTTCCAAAGTGTTAGTAGAGTTCGTTTCAGAAGCGTAATTGCAGCTTATTGATAATCTTTGGCGAATTTTCAATTATCATTCGTTCAAATGAAAGTAGAAACTTGCCTGCAACTTTGATCTTTTACTTTAAAAGCGTTCTATAATGAAAATCCAATGCTTGAATTCATTTCCATTTATTTTTATCATGTAGTAACAGAAATAATGTTGGAAATTCCAAAGATTATCAGTCTAGGTGCGTCTACACTTCTAAACGACCTCTATGTAGGAGTAATCAAGTCCAGTCTCTCAAACAATATGGTTTGTTATGCTGGTGTTCTACAGAGAACAACTTAAGTATGATAAAAAGGGAGCATAACTGAATGTAAGTACCAAATTAACAAATGAATCAAAAAAACAAACAGAAAGTTGGAAAACCAAATAAAAAAAAAACAAAAAACTGGAGCTTGTTTTTTCCTCATGTGCTCTAGATACTTCCCACTTGGGGTGTCTGGAAGTCTGCTGTATCCCTATCTAGCATCCAATCCATCCTAACCCCCCCCCCCCCCCCCCCCCTCATGTAGAAGGACATTGGCATTTTATCCGGTCGTGGGGGGTGATCACGGAGGATCGGATCGTTTTGATATCGTTATCGTTTACAAGTAACCTTATGAGTGGCTCAACTGATCGAATCGTTTTGAGCCGCTCTTAAAGATTGAAACGGACGAAAGGAAGCGATGAGTCGGAGGCTGTCGTAATCCCAATCGTTTGAAGTAGGAAGAGGTGAGGAGGGGATCACCTGTGCGATCGAGTTGCGCAGAAGCAAGCCCATTTGATTTAATGCAAACGATAACGATACCCAAACGATCCGATCCTCCGTGATCACCCCCCTGGGCCCGAAAAAAGTTTAAGACTGACAGTCCATTAAGCCTTGCCCAAGTTGCACCTCAACCAATAGGAAAGAAGCATTCGGAATTTTCTTGTTATTTCTGAGACTGTCAGTCCTGAAAATTTTTTGGACCCTAATTCCTTGCTTTAACTTAGAAGTAAGAAATTAAGCAAAAGTAACTCAAACTTTATGATAGCTTTGGAGAATACACCGAGAACACGATTCGATTCCCTAGAAAAGCGTATTTGTTGATTAATCTCGATTACATTAACAAGCACTCAAAAGCTTGACGTCATCTTCAACTGCATCTCTTTCTCCTTCTTGGTTGATACTTAAATAGTTATCAATGGGTTCTACTCTGGTTTATAATAAATAGATACAGAGATAGATAGATCTACATTACATAAGTCAAAGCAGAACCCATTGATTACTACGAAACTATTCCATAAAAATATCATAATTCCTTTAACCCTTTCCACTCCACGAAGACTTGACTTGTTGCTGTATTACACGAATAACATTGGCTACTTCAGTGAGGAATCCTCTTGCTCTTTGCTAGGTAGCGCTACGCAACAGTTCGGGTGAATCAGGGCAAATATATCAGGCATTCGCATTACTGGGGCGGTACATTTGCCGGTCGAATATAATCTACACTTGAGCTGAACACTATTTTATTTTGTCAAATATATTCGACATTGGAGGGGAAAGTGTTAATTTTATAGGTAGAGCCACACAATTTTAAGCACATATTTACTAGGTACTATATCCAAATCATGGAAAAATGATGAGTGCAAAAGCAGCCTCAGTCCAATAGAGGCTCTTTCAGCACCTAACTCTTTGATCACCTCATTCAACTGAATACATAGAGCCAGAAAAAAGTTTTATCGAACAAAAATTTGTAAGATTCATTTTTTCTCTCTTTTGAAAATGTTGTAATACACGTATTGTATAATAAGTGCATACTACATACACCTACCATATGTTTAAGTGAAATTTCTGAACTTTTAATTTACAAAGTCTAGGGATGAGGTAGCATTTCAATAAGAAACGTTGAGTAAGTAAAAGAAGCAAGTTTATTCAATTGATTTTCTTCCCTTCAAACAAAAGAAAAAAAAAGCTTCAGAGAATTCACTGACAATTAGGAGATGAGATCAGGTACATTGATACATCTGATCAATTGTTTCTACAAACCAATTAATTTTATTGGTTTAACACTTCACTGCCAAGTGGTTTTTTGTTACAACTTTGACAAGCACCAAGGCATATGAATCTAATAAAGAAATTGAAAATGTTAACAAATGGCGTCGAAAAGATTCCAATGAGGCTCTTGCTAACTTCCACTACAAGCCACTGAATACATACTGCTCCAGCAAAATCCAGCAAAAATTACAATGAGCTCATAAAAAAATTACAAGATTCACTCACAGACTCACAAAATGACTTAAAATTTTCAGGCATGATAGCAAAGCTACGAAGATACCATGGGAGATTCCTAACTAATTTGAAGCTTTCCTCTATGTGTTACCATAGAAAGGGAGGGAGAGAGAGAGAGAGAGAAATTTGACAAGGACTCCCCTCCCCCCCCCCATGATATCTGCGTAGCTTTGCCATTTAAGAGCAAAGATGGCAGTGCTATGCAGGTATCATAGGAGATTCCTATCTGCTTCATCTCTCTTTCTGAAGAAACACACAGAGAAAAGCCTCAAATTATACAGGAATCTCCCATGATACCTGCGTAGTTCCGTCACTTTACCTTAAACTTTAAAGTTATTTTGTGAGTCTGCGAGTGAATTTCGTGATTTTTTAATGTGCTCATTGGAATTTTTTGCGCAGTTTTCAAGCAAGAATGAACTAGCAAGAGCCCCATTAAAAAGTTACATGCTGCATATTCTTCACAACACCGGGTTGGTCTTGATTAAATAGACACACATGCATTGATCTGAGGCTTGCCAGCACAGAGAATACTTCATTTCTCCACATCTCTCGCTAGGCATATGAGGGCCGTGTGGCAAGGTGGGAAACACTTCCGCCAGCTCTCTGAGCCTCACATGGCAGTGAATGTGTTCATTAAGAAGGATACATAGTAATACATTCTTGTAAAACTGACTGGCAATGATGCAGACACAAAAACACACAGTCAGTGTTACATTCCATTGATGAATTAACAAATTAATTAATGCAATAAATTATTCACACAATTGATCTTCGAAGGTACGATATACATTCAAATAGCTTGAATAAATTAATAAAAGATAATATATATCAACAAAAGATAAATATTATGAAACAATTACAACACTTGAATGAAACTTGCAAGACTTTTCTTTTGCTGGCGCAGCCATAGCACACAGGAAGAAGTTTGAAAACTTTGACAGTGACATTTGAAGAAAAAACAACTCATGTAAGTAGCAACAATAACACAGACAAATAATGAAGATTTTTTTGGAAAAATTAAATAAATAAATTGGAATGGGATAACAAAAAAAAAAACAGAAATAATAATCAACATGACAAAGAAAAGAAATGAGAATAAAAAAAGTTGTAAGAAGAGCAGGGAAGCAGTGAAATCTCCCGAGGGATAATTTTTTGAGCTCTCATCTTGCTATCACTCGACTCAGGTTCCACCATTGCTCAAAATGGGTCTCACAAACACTTGGATTGGGTCTCATAATCGTTTGATTTAGGTCTCACTATTAGTTGACTCTTATCTCTCTAACAATACGCTCTTGCTGGAGGATTGCAAATTTGAACTAAAGAATTGCAATACCATAACAATAGCAAGACAAGAGCCAAGAAATAGCAAGCCCAGAGACAGGCAATAGCAAGGAAAGAGTTCAAAACAGTCAGCCAACTAGATTTGAATAATTAATTAATTAATCAAAATCTTCAATCAAAAGGATCAAAAATTTATGAAGTTTAATTCGATAATAATACTTTCAAAATTCCTGAGAGGAATGAACTAAGTTAGATTAGCTTCGTTTAAAGAGATTTCACTATAAATAAATATAAAAACTTTGGTAAAAAAGAAAAAAAATTCTAGTTATCACAGAAAACTTAAAGCTATAACTAAAAATTGACTGCCTCACACAAAGTAAGGCGGACAGTAAAATGGCAAAACGCTTAAGAATATAAAACCTGAAAATGAAAGGAAATGTCATTAAAAAGTGAGAATAGGTCCTTCTCGATGGTCCAAAATATCTGAAACAAAAGAAATAGATTGTGTATGAGATGATGAGACATGATAAATGTTTGGACAAGATACGAGACATGATAAATATTTAGACAAAATACCAAAGAGATATATATATTTTTTTTAATAAAGACATTAACCTTTTTGGGAGATGGAATATGGGAGTAAAAAAATGGTTGTTGGAAGGAATTTTGAAAAAAAAATTGGAAGTACCTATTGAAAGATATGGTTATCCAAAGCAGGACTAAGGTGCAGATAAAAGAATCAGATCTTAATATCCGTCATATCTTTAAAAATTGAAAGATACCAAAACAATTTTTTAGGTTCCACCCCTAAATATTCTTCAAATGTTACTGGACAAGTTTGATAAAAAATATTCAAAAAAACCCATTCGAATATATTTGCTGTTCTTAATTTACTAATCTTGATTTACCTATATTAGTAATTTGAAGCGCACGCTAATTTTGCAAACTTTAGCATTAGAAGCAATGCTTAAAACCAATCAAGCAACATTCAGCAACAGACCCACTGTTAAGATGATTCAGGGGTCGATTAGTTCCAACGGTGGACACCACGTCGCGCTGCTCAAAAAGTCAACAGCTTTCGGCCAAAATTGACGAATTTACGTGAAAAACACAAATTTGAGGAACATCAACACCTGGGAGCATACATCAGGAAGATACCCTGAATGTTTCAAGCTGAAACACTCAAAAGTAAAGCCGGAAATTATGAAATACGAAAATTCCCATAGGCCTTCATGAGTGCGAGTGAGGCAGATAGATGTATTATTAATTGCACTCACTCTCACTCAGTAAGCTTATGGCGAAATGAATTTCATAATTTAAGGCTACAATTCTGAACCAATTTTACTCGTTTTCGACTCAAAAATCCATAAATTTTTTTTGCAGGTACTAACATTCTTGGATTTTGCATTTTTACTTTGTTTTCAATTTGAAATGCCCAAAACACAACTTTTCCCAAAATTGACTAATGGCGCCATTCATCGGATTGAAATCTGGAAAAGTTTCGTCTAGAATCACCTTAAAACTGAAACAATACACTTACCATTCACAATGCTCCACCATGGGAGGGTAACATAGGTTAAGAACACATTTAGAGGAACAGATTGAGCTCTCTTGTTCTCCTTCCAGAAATGGAAAGATTGAGTGAATCCCCGCATTGTCCACAATGGATTGTAGGCACCATCATCCAGCTCTGAAACAAATAAATCAAAAGAGCATGAATTATTTCGCTGACTCATGAAAAAAGATGTCTTCAGAATTTTGTTTGAAATAATAAGAATAGATGGAAATAATGAAAAATATTAAAATGCGTAACACTCACTAAGAGTTTAGCATGACAGCATTCAAAGAAGTAAAGGAGGGCTTTTTTTTAGTCTCTATTTTATCCCTACAACTGCAGATAAAATGAAAGATTGAAAGTTTTTTTTCAGAGGAACTGTATCCAGCAATACACAAATTTAGTTTGAATACTAAGCATTACGCTGATTCTTTTTAACAGCAAGGGTATAATTGTCTTGCTATTATTCAGCAAATATCTCACTTTTCATGACCGCCTTGTTATTTCCCACACAGGTAACTTCCAAAAACTTGCAATTGTTATCATCAAATGCGGTTTCAAGCAAAACTCTCTTAGAAATTTCAGCCCAATGGATAGCACCAATAATTAGCACCATTTCTTGTCTTCATCCAGTGATTTGAATGGAGTGACAAGTATTTATGCTGTCGATCGGAATGTTTGCTACACCATAATTTTTGTATGGATTCTTTGAGCTAACAACGTTAAAATTAGTTGAGAAGGAAAGATTTGATTGTTCTTTGTAATTTTAGTGATCTTTTAACTAAAAGCAAGCAAAATAAGGTACATTTCCTTTGAGATCATTGAAAAGATAGCCGAATTGACTGATAAAAATTAAGACTTTAATTCTTAACCAATTCTGATGGCGTACAGCTCAAAAAACCCACACAAAATTAACCGAAAAGCCGATGCTCCATTATACAGTATAACTAGTGTTTCAGTTTCAACAGCTGATATTCCCAGCTGACAAGGGGACCTTACGGTGACTCCGCCTCCGATTTTGATCAAATTTTCTGGGATGGTAGTTCATGACAAAATATTAGACCCATATTTTTCACTTTTTGTGAATAGGCCTTAGTTTCGTCGCAAAAAATTTTCAAAGTTTCGGAAAAATTACGACGAAATCGTCGCCGAGACAGCGCGCAGCGTTAAGTTGGGCAATTTCGGCAGCGGTGATCAACTGTCGCGGTGGCGCGGTCGGTAGCGTCTCTGACCATTATACTGGTGGTCGCCGGTTCGAATCCCGTGACTTCTGCTACTTTTTAACTTTTTTAAGCACACTTATATTAAAAAAAAACGACACCACCACCACAAACAACAACAACAACCAGATTGACGCCGAAAGTCTCAAATAATAATAATAGAACGCATGTTTGATATTTTATGAATGAAAATACAAACTCACCAAAGTAATGTAGTTTAAAGCATTCATTCTATAGAATATTCGCCGTCCAATGAAAAGCATACATTCAACCATTCCTTGAAAACCACAGCTATCCCACCATCCAATGAAAGCCGTTTCACCCATTTCAGGCCACTGTTTCGTGCAAACTTCGGTTTTTTTTGTTTTTTTTTTTTTTTAATAACACAAATTAAATTCTTGAAGTAAATTCCTTCGTTAATTTATTTTTTGGATTTAATTTGTGTTATTAAAAAAAAAAACAAAACAAAAAAAACAACCGAAGTTTGCACGAAACAGTGGCCTGAAATGGGTGAAACGGCTTTCATTGGATGGTGGGATAGCTGTGGTTTTCAAGGAATGGTTGAATGTATGCTTTTCATTGGACGGCGAATATTCTATAGAATGAATGCTTTAAACTACATTACTTTGGTGAGTTTGTATTTTCATTCATAAAATATCAAACATGCGTTCTATTATTATTATTCGAGACTTTCGGCGTCAATCTTGTTGTTGTTGTTAGTGGTGGTGGTGTCGTTTTTTTTAATATAAGTGTGCTTAAAATAGTTAAAACTAGCAGTAGTCACGGGATTCGAACCGGCGACCACCTGTATGATGGTCAGAGACGCTACCGACCGCGCCACCGCGGCAGTTGATCTCCGCTGCCGAAATTGCCCAACTTAACGCTGCGCGCTGTCTCGGCGACGATTTCGTCGTGATTTTTCCGAAACTTTGAAAATTTTTTGCGACGAAACTAAGGCCTATTCACAAAAAGTGAAAAATATGGGTCTAATATTTTGTCATGAACTACCATCCCTGAAAATTTGATCAAAATCGGAGGCGGAGTCACCGTAAGGTCCCCTTGTGAGTAAATTCTCAATTGGGAATATATCCAGCAAAAATAATGCTGGTCATCATAGTGTTATGGATTGATGTTGTCATGGGAATACTATTGCAATAAAAACGGATATTATTTGAGGAAATAGACATTTTTAAAGAATTTGAATTATATAGTGGGGGTGTTCAGCACAGAGGGACAGGAGCAAATCGCAAGGTCAAATTTGTAATTGTTTTTTAACAATTCAATTTAGTCATTAATATTTGCAAGATTCTATGAAAACAAGCGGTAAAAAGCAATTAATCAATTTCGAGAAAGATAAAAATTAAAAGAGGGCTTTAAAAGAATCCACAAATAATCTGTACAAAACTTTTATGTCCAAACCATAAAGTCCAAATTGTTGCGTTCAGAGTAAAAATGTCCAATATTATTTGTCCAAAATAGACATGCCCAGTGACTTAATGTCCTGCTGCTTTTGTCCAAAAGTGTATATGCTCAAAGTATTCACAAACTCGTATTTTCTCATACATGACAAGATGATTGGTCAGGAGATTTAATATTCTTGATGGTTCATTGGAAAGGAATATCGGAATGGGTATAGACTTAGTTTCATTGATAGATTCTATTATATTCTGGACGAAACTTTGGTAGTACGTTCAGAATGTCAACAAACTAACTTTTTAAATCTTAACTTTCCACTAGAAGGGGATTATGTAAGGTCTGAGCTTTGAGTTCATGAATTTTTGTCGAATTATTCTGATTAAATAAAATTTCAATGTTTGAGAAGAAAAATGAATTACATTACATCCGCCCCTCATTTTGAGGACCTCAAAAGAGACTTGAGCAAGGGCCAAGGGGGCCTTAATGTGATTTCAAAGGAGCCTTATGAATCCTTTAAGGATGACTTCAGATCCTAAAAAAGATCCTTTGATTTAGAGAATCTTAGAGGGACCAAATAAAATTCCCTAAGAATGCGTTGTTACTCTGTGCAACTTTCGTACGATATTTTTGAAACTAGTAATAGAAATGGAAAATAAAAAAAGGTCTACGATACATTTTTTCCTTTTCACACAGCAGATTGGACATTGGACATCGGGTAGTGTATAGCACCTAATTACTTTAGGACATGTAAAGGTATTTGTCTTCTTTTTTTGGACATTTTAAAAATTGGACGTACTTATGTTTGGACAAGAATGTGTTGAACATTACATGTTATTGGACTAAAACTAGTTTTGGACAGATCATTTTGGAACCTTTAAAACCCACTTGAGAGAAAATATTCCCAATTGGGAATATTCTCAGAGAATAGACTCCTTGGAATTTAAGATCATTACAAATAAATACTTGTTATTGCTTTCAAATCACCAAGTAAAGACAAAATTCAGAACAGCAACTAGTAGCACAATCTATCAGAAAGAAATCTATGAATAGTTTTGTCTGGAAACGCTTTCAACATTAATGATTGCTGAGGAACAAAGTTTACGAGAACGTGGACCAATTAAAATCTCTCATTTGGAAAGAAGAACTCTGCAAGTTTTGTATGAAAGCTAATATTAATGAAGATGAAGCTGAATCAGAAATTGTTTCACAAAATCAAAAATTAAAACAAATAATAATGAAATCTACAAAGGCGTTGTGTGAGTGTCTGCACACATCTACTTGCCTACTGGGAGACAAACACACTGCCAGAGTGCAAGTATAGAGATAAAAGGAATGAATACAGACAGAGAGAGAGAACCTTACAGATTTGGTTCAAGAAAACTACGGGCAATTTTCGATTATAATAGAACACTCTTAACAATTCTAGCTTAGAGTTACAGTTAGATCGTTCCAGGCAACTTTAACTCTAACCTAGAATTGCTAGAGCAATCCATGCAGTTCAAAACAATATAGTATGCATTTTAAGCCCTCTATATGTTACGCACAGAACAAAAATTGCCTTATCATGCTAAAAAGCAGAAAAATGAGAAGAGAGAAGAAGGTCAACATATATGTGTCAATAAATGTACGTAAAAGTGAGATGATGGTTGTAGAGGAAGGCAATTCGGATTACTGACTAAAGATTTTCAATTTTTGAAGATATTTCAAATTTGCTTTATTTATCATTGGCTTAAAACATGGCTATTTCTTGTCGACAGGACAATTTTGTGGTTTTTCCTTTTTTAGGTTGACAACATGATTATTTTTTAACAAGCTTTGACAGTTTGAAAATTATTAAGACCTCACAAACTATCACAGTATTTTTGAGCAATAAAATGTATCAGTGACGTTAGTCACCCACGATACTAGAAAACTGAAAGACTCAAGATCAATCATAGATTTCAAAACGGGCCAACAATATTTTCTGACTCTTTTTAAACATTTTTAGATTTCAACAAACTCATAGCTTTTAACTAAAATTTTGGACTCGTGATGGATAGCGCTTGGAAAATGTTGATGTTATTTTCTTCAAAATTTGATGTTACTTTTCACTGATAGTGAAGTTATTTAAGGCTGCTTTCGATTTTATTTTTTATTTTGCATGTATAGATAAATAACAACAAACCTTTTTTTCACGTATGTAATGTTGTTTTAAGGCACATATCAAAGAAATGTGCACTTTGAATTAATGAAAATTGTACCTTTCAAGGCGTGTCTTCAAAAGCGAAGAAGCTATTTTTACTTGCTGTTTTGCCAAATTTCACTGAATCATCAATTTTCATAAATTTTCGCCGTCCATCCTGCAATGAGCATGTTTTCGCCCGACAGTCCAAAAAAGCCAGATTGTACATTATTATTTTGCTCTGCACATTCGAAACCAAGGGATCATGAGTCATGACTGGTACTTCGATGAGGGTAAGAATGTTATACCATCGTCATGAAAATTTTGCCGCAGTTCAAGGCTGCAAAATTTTCCAAGTTCTAGTCATGGAGTAACACAACTAGAATATTCAGTCAGATTTTCCAGAGAGGAGCAGGAATACAACTACCAATATCCGATCAGGTTGATTCACCAGGCATAGTAACGGGAGAGGGAAAGAAGATGAGCAAAAGGAAGGCTGGAAGAAAGTTGAAACATGCAAGGCAAACAAACACATACCTAAGCTTCTGGAACGATTCGCTCTTTCTCTAGGTGGAATGTCGCACCAGTAGGAGACAACTGTCCCATCAGGTGCTACTTTCTTGGGTGGCTGTCTTTCTAATGGTCGTTGAAGCATGACAAAACCTGATTTTTTGGAAAACGAATCATTCCGGAGAGACTGGAAGGAGAGAGAGTTTTTCTTTGCGGAGGAAGTTTGGCTCTCAAGGAGATCGACCTTAATTTTATCACTATCACAGCCTGAACCAGTTTTCATAGAAACTGGAGTGATACTAGAGCTCAGCTCTTTCACGGAAGTACTTTCGCTCGATATATCAAACAAATCTTGATCCCAAGTTATGCAATCGAAAAATTCTTCATCATCTGAGTCACTACAGTCTTTTTTGGGATCTTCAATTTGCTGAAATGTAGCAACATTATCGGAGCACTGGTGTTTATCAAATGTAACTTCCGCAGCATTTCTAGAAAATACTAAATTTTTCCTTTGCAGTTCAAATAAGTTTAGTGCACTACTACTTTTAATAGATTGCTCATTTCTAATTGAACTAGAGTTTAAGTGGGATGGTTCGGTAGAACTCTCCTTCATGCTGTCATTCAGACTTTGAGAATTTTCATAGGAAGAGGCAGATTTACAACGGTTCAGATAAAAATCCGCCAACAAATCTACAAAAAAAGAAAAAAAAAAGAAAATAAAACAAAAAATAAAATAAAAATATCAAAGAAAAGAAAAGAAAGGAAGAAAAAATGAAACAAAAAACTCAAGAGTAAAAAACAAAATTATTTGCAAGAAGCAGGGCAACATCAAACAAACTAGCTCACAAACAAAAATATGCTAAAACTGATCAGAAGAGTAATTGATAATGAAGCATTTTTCAGGGTAGAGGGGCCCATAAAACATTAGACAAGCTCTTGAAAACATATGAAAAGGTCAATCGCAAATTTTTGAGCATTGATTCTACAATAAACTGGGGGGGGGGGGGGGGGGGGTTGATCTTGGAAGATCGAATTATAATCATGATTGTATTCAGATCAAATCAATAAATTATATATAAAAAGCTGACGATCCGCCAAAATGCATTTTCTATTTTCCCGAAAATTGGTTAAGCAATTTTCCTTAAATTTGGCATGACGATTCCTAAAGGTAGTTTAAAGAGATCCCTGTAAACAGAATTCGAAAAAGTTGTCAGAGAGCGCCGCAAATAGACTTTTAAAATTAGAGGCAGGAACTTATTTTGTCTCCTGCCGTCCCTCCAATATTAGCACAACACACTAGATGTTCCTAACCATAGCCTGAGCTGGATTCTCTTATCTGCCCCGCCCGCTCGGTTCATCGGTCAGTGCAGTGGCCTCCGCCACTGTTTGTTTCCTCGCGAATTTCTTCAGCAATTGGTTTTTCAATTTTTGTCGCCGGTCCTAAAATTTTCTCAACTCCCCCCCTTACTTCTTTACGCTCTTCGCTCAACCTTAGTGCTCTGATACTTTTTATCTGTAATTTTTACCGCGCTTCTTCAATTGTTCTTTCGACAACCATTATGGTTCTCTGAATACAAAACAAACTTGATTAAATACCAACAAACCCGTATCCCTAGAATGCTGGCCATGGAAGGCACCCATAGGGTACCTGGAATGGTACATTATAACCTTATGAGTGATTTCACTGATCAAATCATTTTGAGCTCTTCATTCCAATGAAAACGGACGAACAGAGCCTAAGAGCAGAGACCGGTCGGAATCTCAATCGATTGAAGTATGAAGAGGTGAGAAATTGGTTATGACTGGTTACCTGCGCGATCAAGTTGCACAGTAGTAAGCCCATTTAATTTAACGCATTTCATCAACATTTGATAACCATTACGATTCGATCCTCAGTGATCACCCTCCCGATGCAAAAATAACAATGGAAGCACTTAAAATATCAGAAACTAACTCCTAATTTTTTTAAGTAGTTAGAATTGCAGGGATCGTTATTTTTTATTTTACATTGTAATCAATACTCAAAATTGCTGTAGCAAATATTCGCAACGGACCCATTTCACCAAGACGCCAATATCATCATGCTTTGAGCTCTCCTCCTATCCACACCACCCAGTCCTGTCAGTTGGTGGTGATAAATCACCACAAGCTGCATTTAATTCAATGAAAACTCTGATGATTTTTTCTCTAAATCTGGCGACCATGGTCAACATTGCTTTTTTTAAATCTGAATGTAAAACAAATTGGGATCCTAAATCATTTGGGATCTCTAAAAGCACATAGGAGTAAAGATTGTCCATAAAGACCCTACCAAACTTATTTTTATGTCACAGTTTCAAATCAAATAAACATTATTTTCTCTTCCATACACTTTGTTTTCAGAGAATTTTGTCAGTTCTCTTGGAAATTTGGTTTCAAGAAATATTTAAAGCTACCATAAAATTTTTTGTAAATTAAAAAGTGCAGCTTCAAAAAAAATTTAAAAAAAATAAAATAATAAAAAAAAAAAAAACTATGACAAGTGCGATTTTCATTATTTGGTTCATATTTTATTCTTTACTCTCTAACTAAGAAGAGGATTGATCATTGAATTTTTTTCCCTCCTTCAAAGGATCATTAAAGATCATTACAGCTCAACCAAGCCTTCAGATAAAATAATGAAAGTGAATTTAAACCAAAAATAGGTCAAACACAACAGAGAAAAAAGATGTGACGGAGATAGCAAGCTAATTCAGACTATGCAAACTTGCTGTGAGACATCATTTAGAATAATCATAAAAGGAGAAAAATACAAAAAGAAACATTTGTGAGAATACACTGTTCAAACGACAAACAGCCTTCTAGAAATTTGAAAATTTGAGGTGCACAGACAGAACCCGACAAAAATCAAAGATGTCTCACAGCAAGGCTAATTTTCAAGTAGAATCATCAAGCTCTTTACACTCACCATCACGGACATCACCAGCTTCAATTTCCACAAGTCCGCTGGCTAATGAATCCAAACCTTCATTTTCAGATCTCGCTCGAGCGCCGGCAGAATTTTCTTTCGGTTTCCAACTACCTCGCATGAAAGATTCAAGATTTGCACTTGGGTCACTCAACCGACGCTGAAGAAACAATTACAATCATAAGTGATGATACATGTAATAAAAGCTAAAGAAGTTAATACAATATCTTTCTTTAAATACAGGACTCTTGTTTAATTTTTCTGAAAGAAACACTCATTAAAATCAAAGAGTAATTTTCATTCCTACAACACCCAAAATAAGTATAAACTAAGATGTGACAAAAAAAAAATGGGACATTGGGACAAATTGTCTGTACTATTGTTTGGTCAGTGTCTCTTTTTGAACCAGTTCCTTTCGCAGTTCTCTCGCTCTCTGCCAGAGGGCGTGGGGATTGCGTCTCCAATCGGCAATGCTGCAGATAAGCTGGTTGCGAACGGAGCTCCAAAAGCCAGCCATTAAGCCTGTAATAGTCTATCTTCGGACGCCTATTTGCTCTAAATTAACTAATTAAGGCTCCACAGAAACACACAACTCACGTAAAGTGGAATTCCCATAACGTTATTATCCAATCCCCTTTCCCAGTAATGATTGTTCCAAGTTTGAGTTGTTGAATACATACTCTTATACTCTGACCGTCTATTCAGAACAAAGTTTCAAAAACATCTTTGAGTTATAATGCAAGAATTTGTTACTTGATAAATGTCTTTAATATTCTATAACCAATTTCTAGACTATTAGTTTTTTTGTTCTATTTCTCCTGTTTCGGCAACCGCCTATCCTGTATCTTGAGTCATTATACATATTATAGTTAATAGTTTTCCAAAATATCTCACGGATATTATAAAGGCTTTCTTACCCTAAGATGGCAACAATGTACTGATACTGGTATTCCAACAAAACTGCATGAAAATTTGTAAAATATTTAACAAAATCACTTTCATTCCCTTAGCAGCTATCAAGAGTAAGAAAAATAGAGAAATATAATATTTAGGTACAAGCAGAGGTATAAGCTTTGCACTTTTGCATCAACGATTTAATGCGAAGCGCATTGCACATAGCCTAAACCTTTCTCGAGTTTGAGAGAACAAAGGTAAATAAACGAAAGAGTGCATTGTTTTAACGTGTGATGCGGGTTGTATCAAATTTTCAAAGCAGGACTTATGCCACTACTTGTACTATCTTTCAAATGTGAAGTTAATTTAAAAGACTAGTTTTACCTGTCTACAAGACTGAAAATTATCTGCATCATCTTCCCAATCAGAATCCCACCCATCAGTCATACAATAGCCCGGTTCTGAGGTAGGAGTTTCAGCATTGCATCCTGAACAATAAATCAACAATTTATACAATACTATCATGATTATTGCCCTTGTTCAATTAGTCATCATAACAAGAACCGAAACATTCAAGAGTTTCAGGATTTGATACTTCACTATGATAAGGACATGAAAAAACAAAGGAGAAAGTAGGAAAAATACTAAAATAGACTGAAACATGAATTAGAATTACTAGACAGTTTGACATGATATTTCACCATTATTACACCATCACACTGTTTCATCTCTACCGTTCTCAGCTCCTCCAAGACTACTCATTACAATGAAAAACTGTAATGTTTTCGACCCATACAACTTCCCTATAGTTGAGAGCATTGCGGATGAGAAACAATGAAACCTCAAATTTCTTTAAGGGGTTTATTTCATAATACCACAATATGAGAAAATAATAAAATAGGATCAAAGCTAAAACAATTAAATTAAAATAAAATAACCAAAAAAAAAAGAAAGAACCTGTTTGCCCGTCAGATGTTGGGGATGATTTATATATTAAGGAACAGGAGCAAGGCATGCAATTTCTGAGCAGATGTGGACAATTTAAGTTCTGTGTACCACCAGTTTTTTCAAACTTTGGAGCCACCCGGTAGACAGCCTCCGTGATTCGTATTTTCGGGTCACCGTGTTTTGGTTGTTTACCTGTTTTGTTTTCATGCTTTTGTCTCTGCTTGGTTGTGTGCTTGCCAAACTTTTTCGTTCAGTGGCTGAGGAAGAGTGCCGTTTGAGCCTCGAAACATCCCACGGTTATTTTATTTTAATTTAATTTAATTGTTTTAGCTTTGATCCTATTTTATTATTTTCTCATATTGTTGAATTTTTGGGCTATTTGTGTAATTCTGTTGTTGTTTTCATAATACCTTTAGGTTTTGTGACTGCCATTTCAGCATGGCCTTTTCCTTCAGGTCCTTTCATTCTGACAAACTCCACACGCTGGGTACTACCTGTGAAGAGACCGAAAGTCATTCTTTGAGCCATTTTGCTACTTAAACTCATCTGTAACAAAAGAAAATAAAATGAAAAACTTTTACAAGTAAGGAGAAGAAATTTCAAAGGTTTTTAATAAAATAAAAGGACTGGTGGACAATAATGGATCAGTCTTTATTGGTCTCATTGTTCTGTTTTTTTTTTTTTTTTTTTTTCAAAACTGAAGTAAAAGTAGCACATATGAAACTGCTGCAGCTCAGAAAAGTGGAAACATTAAAAAAGAAAAACAATATAAAACAAATATATTCGTCGAAACAACTTTACTTCCGCTTTCATTTTCTAGGTAGAAAAGTTTTCATGCGGCTGATATTAACTCAGAGGTCTTAATGGGGCAGTTGCAAGGGTCTAAAATTGTGTGTTTTCTATAGAGAAAATGATAGTTCTTGATGATCTGTGAACAATGGTGCTTTTGGTTTTTTCCTAAGTGTCCCAGTATTGGAAATACACACGTGTAAAATTGTAAAAAATTAAGTGCGTAGTGATGTCACTATTCTCATTTGAAACAATGTATTTTGGGCCAAAATTACATCTCCGGAACAATGGGACTTACTTAGAAACCAAAGGCATCTTTGTTCTCAGCTCATCAAGTACTTTCATTTTCTTCATAAAAAACACAGCATTTCAGACCACAAATGGCGCTGGCTCCAATACTTCTATAAACAAGACGTTGGTAATGGCTGGCAACCAACTTAATTTGTCTTAAGTCAAGACATTTTTACTAAAGCCATCTTTTTTTATATCCACAACAACTTTGCAAACGCAAACTGCGAATGTATTGTGGACTCCGCCTACAAAGTCACATGGTTGCAGGCAGTGGCGGATCTAGAAAATTTTTCTGGGGGAGGGGGGCTTGCCTGTGAAATTTTGAAATATGAAGCGTTGGTGGAAGCAAGGCTATTTTCTACAGAAAAAAGGTAAAATTTGGGACTTCCGGGGGGCCACTGGTTGCCCAGTGGCAATCATTCAAGAAATCACAGCGCCGACTGGGTGATGACCCAACCTCTCCGTCCACAATTGCTTGCAGCATTGCTATCAGCCTGGGAAAAGGAGAATACCGCATGTTCTTGCTGCGGAAACTCCGCCCATTAGCAGTTTTCAAGAAAAAAAAAATTACAATGACAACGATTGTGGACATAAAAAAAGACAGCTTGTACAAAAAGGAATTAGGATGAGAGGTAGATATTTACCCTGGCATCATAGACTTTCTTCAAAGCATCATAACGAATGGAACCAAGAAATATAACACTTTGTACGGAGCCTCCGTGATCTGAGGCCACCAGTTCAACACACAACATCTCACCATCTCGCACAAAAATATCGCAGAAAACCTGTAACACAGAAATTGATGATTTTATCAAAATTATCAAAGGATCGTACCGCTTTGTAATAGAGGTGAGCAATGAGGCTCATTTTGAATTCTCCGAGTTTCTTGGACAAAAGGCTATTAAATTGTGTTTTAAAGCAGATGCTAAAATATTTTGAGCAAATCACGACTTTAAGTACACTGATTTTAAAAGTTGATGCATACTTGTGAATGCTGGACTGCTTAGAAGCAAAAAGATTACCTCGTTGAAATTATCCACCATGAAACAGACATATGGGTAAGTCATCTCTTCATTTTCTCCTTTCGTGTCCATTTTGCGTCTACTTGGGGATGCAAAAACTTTCTGCAATAGATAAAATTTGAGACACGTCAGTAAAATTATTTATCAATATTTTTTATTCGCTCTTCTTAGGTACAAAATATCAACAAAATATAGCTGTCAAATCCCTGGCATAGTGTAAATGTGAAGTTTCAGAAGAAGTTACAGTATGACTTAGAAATTATTCTAAGACAGAACATTTTGAGACATTTTCACCTTTTTTTCTTTTTTCTTTGAGACATCTTTGACCCCATCGGCAGCGTTCTAGAATTCAACCATTTACTGTATCCATGCAAAAAAGATTATGAATAGTAGCACTTTTCAATATACATAGATATAATACATCATAGGTAATGTAATCTTTTTTGCACGAATGCAGTAAATGGTCGAATTCTAGAGCGCTACCTATAACACAATGTAGCTCTGTCTTTCACATATATAATTGTGCTTGGATCTGGGGTTGAATGCCAACTTTTTGCATTCAAATCCAACTATGTTTTCGACGGTTTTAACTCACTGGTGGCATCAACTAATCCCCGAGTTTGATGACTCTGTTGACTCTCATTCTTTTTATACCTCAAGAAAATCAAAAAACCCAACGCCAGATTTGTAAGTAAGGGTCGCATCAGCTGAATCAAGACAGCCGCACCCACGCGCAAAAACACACTACGAGCTTTACTTGTTCAAGTTTGACTTCAACATGCAAAAGAGCGATACTGTTACAATTTTGTCAAATTCCTTTTGCTAGCCTGTTTAGGTGCACTCCAGTAGCTCTTATCACAAACTATAAAAAATTGCTAGAAAATTTACTCATACCCAATGCACACGAAACTCTACATTCAGAACTTAAGTGAGTAAATTTTACCTGAGAATGCCTTTTAAGCACTTGTAACTCCTTTGGACTTGTACGAGTACAAACTGCTAAGGTAAGTGTATAATCAAACTGATGAATAATTAAATTCAAATAAACGGTTTCTTCCCAATCAATGTCTGGATCTCCTACAGGTAATCTTCTACTATCTTTTCGAAAGACATCGACTTCAGTCTGTAAATTGTAAGAGGACTATTAGAGAGAAGCAATTGAAAGAATCATTGACTAGATATTATTATTTTTTTTTTTACTTAAATGTTTTCTTTTATTTTAGGGAACAGACACAAATGGGGCTCTTGCAAACTTTTGCTACTTGCAAATAAACAGTCCAACCTTGTGTGAAGACCAGCAAAAATCTTGAAAATCACACTAAGAAAGTCTAAAATTTAGTAATAAACTCACATAACTGCTTAACAGCAAGATGGTAATGGCGGTTCGACGCAGATATCATGGGAGATTCCTGTCTATTTCGTCACTTTCTCTACGGAAACACAGAGATATGTCTCAATTTAGATGGGAATTTTCCATGATACCTGCGTCTTGCCGCCATAAAGCCTGATTCTGAGAGTGAATTCCTTGATTTTTTAGTGTATTCATCGTCATTTTTACAGGTTTTTATGCAAAAATCAACTCGTCAATCCCCTATAGCAAAAGATTGCAAGAGCCCTAATATTGCAATAGAATTGTTTTTGAGAGAAAATAATAACCGAATAAAAATGAAAGAAAAACAAGTGCAGTCAACTGGAGTCCCTGCATGTTATGAAAGTTGCGCCATATCAGGCCATCGTTAAAGTCTAAATTTAAGAGCAAATCAAAAATGATAAAACTCTTGTGGAACAGGATGTTTCAGACCATTCATCAACAACTATCTCTTTGTTCACAGAAACAGCTTAAGATAGGCAAATTTTGACAAAAGTATGTTGAATAAAATCAACCATAAAAATTAGGAGAATATATTTTCAACCCCCGTACAACTGTCCTTTGGAAGATTTGTAGAAGGGTGTCCATCCATAACTTGAATAAATCAAAGTGAAGGGAAAAAGAGGGGTTGAAAGATAGCTGTACACAGCGTTCTTGAAAACATTAGCTTCATACCAATACAAACCAACGAGGCTGCATTGATGTTTTCATGACACCCGTAAAACTATCAAATCCAATCTTTCCAGGGACAACTTATTCCAATCAATAATGTACTTGCCTGAAATTTAGGTAAAAAGCGGGAGGATCCTTTGACATGTCTCTTACGCACAAAAAACAACAAATCGTCACAATCAATTGAATGATCGGTTTGAAACAAGAAATGTCGAACAAACAAATCCGTCCAGTAAGACGATCCTTGGAGCATCACAAACCCAGAATCTGAAACAAGAATCGATAAATACAGATACAGAATACTGTGTAGTATACAATATTGTAGTATTCTGTGATACAGATACATAGAGTTATGGTCGATTTTTGCGATTGACCTAATTAAGGGTTGCAAGAATCATCATGATTAGAGGTTGTTTCAAGTACTTTAAAATCTGACAGTTTGTTGATTGATAAATTTGCAGAGCACAGAATTCATATTCGGCCCAGTTGGTTAGAAGCCAGTAGCTAGAGCAGACACATTTTGAGTATCGAGTTCTGACAAGTAGTGGTGCGTGCTACCGAACCGCATCAAAGCGCATCGGTGAGCGGTTGATGAGTAACGAGTTGCGATTCTGCGCAAACCAACCGCTCACCAATGCGTTTAGATGCGGTTCGGTAGCACGCACCGCTATTTGTCAGAACCCGATGCTCAAAATGCATCTGCTCTAGTAGATGTACAGGGATGACTTTACCTGAAACGAACTCTACACGCTTGGCATATCTTATTCTTCTGCTTAATTAAGCTGCTAAAAGACCAACTGTCCACGGAAATTATCTTTGCTGGCACCTGAATAGATTGATTGACTTGGGGCCAAGATGAGTCAATTCAGCTCTCCCCCAAAAGTCTCACAGTTGCTACATTGCTTCAAATAGCCTAGTTGATTTGATTGCATCACTCGCAATTAGCTTCTTAGTAGGCTCAGTGAGATGATTCTTTTCAGGTTCAAAGTTGTCGTTGACGTGACAATCGTACTGACACAATTTCGCAAATGTCTGGTTTATCCATTAATTTTGGTCTCCAGCCGCGTTTCAACAGCAATGCTCTCAATTATATCTTCAAAACAAACTGTGCAGACAACATAAACCGCCAAGCAACTTGACACAATTGAGAGATCAAAATAAGAGGAATGCAATTCAATAATGACTGCACGACTGAAATGATTCACCCTGCGAACTTAAATTCATGCAACATTTTAGTACCTATTGCACACCAAGCATCAATGACAAGCCTTCATCTTCTTAAATCTTGCCAGCATGATATCTAGCGTGCAGAACAACCTCGCCAGAACATGAAGTACCCTGAGACGATAGGTAAAAGAGAACATTCGTGTGCGATTTAGTACCTGTGGTACATTTTCTCCAGCACGATGACAATCGATATGAGAGATGACGTGAGATTCTGGAGCTAACATATTTTAAATGTAAGGTTCTGACAGGTAGTAGTGCCTGCTTCCATCACTTCAGAGAACAGTTGGTAAGCGCTAAAGTTTCAACTAGTGGCTATCTAACCGCTCACCGTTGCATTTCGGAAGTGGGCACCACCACTTCTCAGAACCCAACACTCAAATGCGTGAAGTCTACAACGTCAAAAATTGACAAAATGTATCTATAAACAGGTAAACACAAAGCAGCTCTGCCGACAAGACTCAAGTGGTGATATTTAAAGGCAGACATAATGACTCACCATCTTTCACAATTTGTCTCATTTCCTTTACCCTTTGGAAATTAATTTCTTCGATCAGCTGCTCCAGGGCGCTTGGAGACTTCACAGTATTCAATTTGCAAAAAGACATATTTAATGGAGAGAACCTTAGACGGGTCAAAAAGTGGTTCTCAAGAGGCAATCAATTTGTTGGTCCCGTTTTCCATCCGAGACTCGATCCGAATCTTTTTAGAGTAGATCGCCGTTGTGTTTATCATGTTAAAATTCTAGTTTAGTAGAAAAACCTTACACAGCAAAACAGGAAACGACATCAAATTTCACACGATCACAATATATAAGGAGGAAAACGCTAGGAGACGATATTATCACAGATTCTACTAGTTAGTGATAACATTATCAATGAGAAATACACGCTCGTTATTGACAATATGGCAAACGAATGTTTATAAACGCTAGTTGAAATCAATGGCCGACCAATCCAATGTCAATAGACCGTTTTAGTGTGACGTCACAAACGAACCATGAAACACAAAGCATGATACAAGTTTGGATGCAAGAACGATGGCCTTTTTTTCCTTTCCTACTGCGCCTTCAATATTCTGGTTTATGCAAAAACAGTACTGTCATGTAGGAATAGTTATCTCAAAATAGCTCTATTAATTCCTATTAATTTCCAAATTCCTGGCGCTTTGCTGGGAGTGCTAGGTTAAGGAATTAGGACTTTTATGTCAGGGTCTATTTAAAAAGGTCAGTTCGATAGCGCTTCTGTATTTTGCTTTGTTCAGTTGCACCATTTCAGATTTTCTACGGGGGGGGGGGGCTCCAAATAATCGGATGACCTTAATTTTTGACCGTGCTTCTTTTTCAACCACGTATCAGCTTTCAACCGCATAACCCCCTCCGCCTCCCCCCCCCCCCGCTTTATCTTCTATCGCTATCCGACTTGATTTTTAGGCCACATTATTATTAAAAATCCTTGGGGGGGGGGGGGAGCTCCTCCCACATGGCTCTGTTTTCATGCCGGCATTAGGATTTAATGGAATCGGGAATCAACTCCCACATGAATAGCGAGCACGGTTTCCCGATTCGGTCAAAAATACCTACTGTTGTAGCGCTTTCGAACTGACCTGTTTGTTCCACCTTTTTCACAGAAACACTTTTCCACGTACTTATCATATGTTGGAAGTGAAGGCAACTGAGTATGAGCCTTGGCTTTTTATCAAAGAACGCTTTAAAATGAAAAAGTGAAAGTCTCAGGCAAGTTTTGTTTTGATTTGAAGGAATGGAAATTGCAAATTCGCCAAAGATTAATTATCAGTGATATCTGCGACCCTTTCTGGAACGAGTTTCTTTCGTACCTAGCTAAAAATCAACTTCATAAAAGTAGCGCTCATTATAGAAGTGTAGGCGCACTTAGATCTGCATAATAGTTGTCAAATTTTCAAAGTTCATTCCTTCAAATTAAAACAAAACTTGCCAGCGACTTTGAAGTTTTGATTTTATAGCGTTACTGAACGAAAATCTAACTCTGAAATTCATTTTCATTAAGTCATTTTCTTCTTGTTTTACATGAGAAAGTAATTTGTGGTGAAAAAGTCTAAAGATTATCGGTCAAGATGCGCCTACACTTCTGAAACGATCAGGAAACGTATCGAAAGGAAAAGCACTGACAATGAGAGAAAAAGTATCAAAGGAAAAATCATCGGAAGAAAAAGTATCGAAAGAAGAAGTATCGATAGAAAAAGTATTGGAAGAAAATGTATCAAGGAAAACAGATTCAAAGATAATTACCTAAATTATCAATGATGAATCATTAGAAAAAGTATAAATCAACAGGAAAAATATTAATTTAAAAAGTATCAACAAAACAAGTTTAACATCCAAAGAAATAAACAGAATAGAAAAGAAGTGTATCAAAATAATTGGGAAGAAAAAGATAACAGGCGAATAATATAAAAAAAAATGTATCCATCCATAGAACACTTTTTTGTTTCGCTCAAATTGGCATTGGCCACTCCTCATCAGATTTACGTAATTTAAAGCTCTGCACATCGTGTTGCGTCGACGCAAATTGAAGGCTTTTTAATTTACCACTCTATACGAATTGCTTTTTATCCAAGAGGTTTAAGAATCTTCTTTCGGAGCGCTTCGTTTCATGCGCCCTTGGTAAACTTACCGCTAGTCAAAAGAGTATGTTATTTTAAATGGTTCTTAATTTTGATAACTTCCCCACTTCCTCCCTCTCATCAATTATCATCATTATTATTACTATCATCATCACCACCATCATCTGTAGCTCATATGAATATAAAAAAAAGCATGCCCTATTAGGGCACGCCTCAAAAGGAAACCGAAATTAAACTATATGATGTTTAAAAATATATGTATAAAATGTATGCGTTTCATTGAAAGGGCGTACAATTTTAAGCATTTTGGCTTAAACCGGAAGTCCATATCTTTTTTCGTGTCCGAGATATCAAAGGTCGAAATTAGATTTTGGACCAATTTTTGAAAATTCATAACTCCTACAAAAAGAGTCGTAATACAAAAAAACTGCCATGAAAATTCTCTACTTGATGAGTACTTTCAAGAAAAAAATACGGATTCAGAATCAAATAAACCGGAAGTTAACTTCTAGGCACCTAAACTTTTTTTGGCGGGAAAACCCCTATTTCTCAATCAAACGGCAACCCCTATTTTGTAATATCTCATTCTAAAGTGCGTAAAAATGTGTGCATTTTGGCGCAATCAAAAGTTCAATATCATTTTCTTTATTCGATGTATCGAAAATCGAAGTTCGATTTAAACCATTTTTCGACCCTGTAAAAAATGGATCCTACCGTAAGAAACAACATTCGAAAGCAAGCATTTTATCGCAAACCGGAAGTCAATACCTTTTTTCGCGGTCGAGACATCGCAAGTCAAAGTTCAGTTTCCGGTTAGAGCCTACCTCTTAAATTTTGACTAAAAGTATATAGGTATATAAAATGCACAGTATCAATAGTAATATTTTTTTTTTTTATATAATTTATGCTTTAATTTGATACTATGCAAATAGTCGTGGATGTAGATCTACGCTGTCAATTATGACTGTAATTTCAATTTTGTGTCAGGCTGGTTTTATCCATCGACGATTTAGCTTTACTGTACTTAAACTGTGAAGGAAAATATTGTCGGAGCCATCAATCAAGTAATGACGCTTGCGTAGATAAATTTTCTCCTCACATGGATACGCAGACGCTCGTTGCTTGCTCATCTCAAGCACGAAACAAGGAAGAGTCACAGTCACTCCTAGCAACTGACATAAACAACGTAAGAGTAAATAATCCTACTCGTTACTATCGAAGAATCGATTGTTATTACTATAAGGCAGCCGATCAGAAGATTAAACAAGGTTCTAGTTAGCACCGGGCTCTTTTTTTTTCCTCTCGTAAACACTTCTAGATCGTATCTCCTTGCTGAAAGTCGCCTGGCGCGGAAAAGTTTGATAAAATTAATTTCAACTATGTGCAAAGTCGGTAATATTCTCGCTGGAAAGTTTAATGCACTGCTGAGCTATGCAGTTAGTGCCAACCAACAGGCGTCCAAAGGTCGCTGAACTTAATTAATTGGTCATATTTAGTCATCAGTTCAACAGTTTGTTTACGTTTTGCTTTACGAGTTTGTTTTTGTTTCATCATTTCCGAATTGGTCTCATCATGGAGTTAAGATTTTGGCTGTAAATTGGGTGATCTTCCCTAACAGGTAGGTGGACTATATATTCTCGTCTGGTCTCTCGTTAAATCATTCAGCCTTCTTTTCCTGCTGAGCTAGGAAATTGTATCCCATAATGTAAATAAAACAATTTTATTATTTTATTTATTATTATTATTATTATTATTATTATTTTTTTTTTTTTTTTTTTTTTTTTTTTTTTTTTTTTTTTTTTTACTGTCACACCCTCTTTTGGTTTAAGAGGACACGAGAATCTTTCAATCCTGTCATTTTTTTAATAAGTGGAATCACAATTTCTTATCAAAAACTCTGAAAGAATGTGCCTCTTTCTACCTAATCCAGTTACTTTGTGATTACGTCGAAGATGTTATGAGTTAGATTGTTCGTGAATTTTGTTTACGGCCGTTATCTCGAATTAGAAAAAAAGAGCTTCATTGTTATTTCTGTTCCTACCGCGGTTTGCCCGGTTAAAATGCACTTATATTCAAATGCTGTGTTCTTTTATGATTTAGAAATAACCCAGCTTCGATAGAGACAAAAAAAGAAAGAAGAATGGTTTGAAAAAGAATAATAATCCATAGTTCTTGACCGTAAGCTTACTATGATTACCTACCGGGACTGGGAAGAGGGCGGACCGTAGTTTCCGTTTTGTTTGTTTGTTTTGTTTTGTTTTGTTTTGTTTTTGTTTGTTTGTTACGACAAAGATGAAAAATATTCGTGCAGTTTTTTCATCCAGATTTTGATTCACTGAAGCCAAGTATGCCAAAACCAATTTTACTACGCATTTTATTTGATATTTATGAAATGAGCTCTTAGAAGTTGAGGGATTCGTGAGGACTTTTTTTTTATTACAAAAAACAAAAAACTGACGTTTCTGTAAAAAAATAAAAATAAAAAAATAAAGATCTACACGCTTATTCGTCAATTCTTCTTGTTAACATAGATAGTTGTCAAAATTTGCAAAAACTGGGGGTGGGGGTTAGGGGAGAGATTAATTTTTGTAAGCGTCCTTAAAAAAATAAATAAATAAAAACCAATAATTTCCTGCATTTTCACTGTTTTAAAAAAAATCTTGAATAATGAAATTAATTTTTTGCCCTAACTCTTGTTTCAAGTTACAAATATAATAATCTTTAATTGACGTAGAAAATTAAAAATCTCTGGAAACAAGGCAAAATTCATCCTTTAAACTATGATGTCCGAACTGGACTCCCCCCCCTTCCCTACGGTAAACAATGTACGTTAAATATGCACTTCACTGCTAATAAGGTTACATCTGATATCCAAGTCCATTCAGAGTCAAGTTTTCGCTCGCTTTCTTAAATCATCGTATCGATAGCGCAAACTTTCGTATTGCGAGACCCTCGGTTCAGCTGCGAGAAGTGATGCCGGGAAAGTTTGGGCTTGAATAGACGCGGGAAGGTTTCCTATTGAATTTGTCTTTCTCTTTCTTTGCCCACAGAAGCTAGGCGTAAAATTTGACAACGATGTACTTTCTCCATTTAAACTCACTGAAAGAATCGAATACTTCAGTCATCGGCGATGACCAGATATTTCGACCTTTCTAATGTCTTTAAAGGGGAAAAAAGAAACGTTGCCGAATGTCACGCCTCATCGCCACTGTTTGCCCACTTGATCGCGTTAGAACAGGACAGATATACGGGGGCTGAAGTCACTTGATATAGCCCTTCTTCCGTCTTTTTCTGACGCATATGTTTAAATGGGCAAAGATATTGAGAAATAATTTGCATGGTTATACGGCTTTTTTTGAAGTCTCACAAATTTTGTGTGTCGCGAGGTGCGTGCCATGATCCAAGGAAACAGGTCAGCCCATCTCAACCGGAAACGCTGGGGTGAGCGAGCTTCATCGCATCATACAAAGGGTGTCTCAAAAGTATCGGGACTGATACTGTAACTTAAAAAGGAAGCAAGCTAGCGACTTGATCTTAGTTTTGTTGAAAAGATTAAATTATTTGCTTTCGATTGAGCTCACGATGAGCACATTTGGTCAAAATTTGTCGAAGTTATGACAGTTTGAAAAGAAAGAAAAAATATAACCATCGACGGATTTTAGCGAATATTTTCTCGCGGCAAAAAACAATAAAGCCCACTTCCGATGCACTCTTCCTCGTCATTCCTCTTCCTGCGCGGCATGATGATGATTTGATACCTACCTATAATTAATACAGTGGTGTAGCATGCAATTTGGCAACTTCGTATTCTGTCCATTTAAACCCACGTAATAAAATCAAATGCGAGGAAGTTTACCGAGCACCCAATACCTACTTCGATTTTTTTCAACACGGAAAAAAAACTACGGTGAAAATAACCATACGGATACCTGATTTTGGCACCTGCTAGATGCTATGGTAATGTTAACCAGAAGTATACTATGTTTTGACTAGGTACTAGGTGATGTTACCTGATTGCATGTCGAATTTACTCAAAGTATCTGTAAATGTACCATACTGCTGGTCAAGTTTACCATAACATCTAGCAGGTGCCAAAATCAGGTATCCGTATGGTTATTTTCACTTTTTTTTTTTTTCCGTGAAGGGTTTAAATGGACGAACCGAAGCGTTACCACATTGCACCTCATGCCACTGAACAAATATACTATTGGGGCTGTAGTAAATCTTTTTCTACTGCGTTGTGGAGGGTCAGTTCCAAATACCTGTGTAAAATTACTTATTATTAAGATCACTTTGAAAGTGTAAAAAGGTCTCAATATCACTCTGGCATAAATCTAATGCGTTTTAAATAGGTAAGTCTGCATGATGGGAGTCAAATGAGATGAGTCTGATGAGTGACTATGGGTGAGCCCCATTTATTTGCAGCTTTCTCTTTGATACTTTTCTCAGCATGGAAATAAGTTGCGATTAGATGGGGCTCCCCAATTCTGACTCACTCATTTGACCACCATCTTTGAATTTTTATACACGCATTTATTGAGTTTGTGAACTTATTGATGCTCTCAATATGTGATTTTTACGCAATTTTACACAGGAATGGACACCCTGTCTTGACTCAAGATGAGACTGATAACGCTCATTAGCTGATCTTATCGACGATAAGTCGACAAAACGTAGGTTGATAATTTTATTAGGAATAAAATTCGTTAAAAAGATTCGAAGGGGTCACTTTTTTCTGTTTTCAAGCTGTCATGATTTTGTCAATTTTCAACCAAAATATGCTCATATTGCTACGCTTTATCAAAAGCAAGTGAGTTGATCTTTCAAACACAACCAAGATCAGGTCACTTGCTAGATTGGTTTTGAATTTAGAGCATCAGTCCCAGTTCTCTTGGGACCAGAGATTAGAGATATGGCATAACGATTCAAAAGTGTTGTTCGACTCCTACGAAGTATGCAATGTGGCGTACGCTGGTGACCGTAAACATTGTTACTACTGTTGTTGTTTGAATGAGATTTGACAGCAACGCCACTAACTAAATTAATAAGATTAATAAAGTGTTTGGGAAGTTTAATGAGCTCTGAGTATATTTTGTACGTGAATTTGAAAATCTAAGTCACTTTAATCGTCCCATCGGCCATTAAATGACAAACATTTAGATGCCGCAGAGAATCTAACCTCATTTCCAACAACATGAATGACAACAATGTTTACGGTCACCAGCGTACTGCACGTTGTATCACGGCCATTCTGCAGGCGTTTTTTACGGAGCCCGGCCAACGGTTTTTTAACACGGCGGAGATAGGAAGTGCCATATCTCTTAGCTTGGGACACTCTATGTATAAGAAACCTTGTGCGTATAACACCACGTTTTGCAAAATGCGGTGAGCGGTGCGTTCTGCAAATTCTGCATTTCTAGCTCTGCTGCTCCTCGCCTATGTCACGGGGACAATATCGTAGCGTAACATAGCTTAGTCTAGCACCTGCTTACAAAAGTGCCGTAAATAAATGAAGTTCTTATGAGATAACTGTTCCTACACGACGGCACTGGTTTTGCAGAAGCCGTTAATTGAAGGCGCACGAGGATTACCTATGACGAACTCGCAGTCTCTGAGGCATTTCGCCCTTCACCCGGGATGGGCGGGATGGAGTCTGGGTAGAGTAGAGTCCCTGAATATCAAAGAGTCTCGCCACGTGAATAATGGTGGAAAATTTCCGGGAATTTATTTTTCGGGAATATTCCCCAACCGGGAATTTATCCAACTTTTCAAAAATATTAATTTTAGCTAATTAAAACTGTTTCTTTGTGGTTTTTGGATGTTGTTTTACAGTTTTCTCGGGCTTCTTTGGCCATTAACGTAGCAGTAAGACAATATCAAGAAAAATTTAGGTACCTACAGTGAATAATTGAAAAAAAAAAAAAAAAAAAAAAAAAAAAAAAAAAAAAAAAAAAAAAAAAAATATCGTGAACACCCTCTTATTTATGCACTTATAAAATTGACTAAAAAAGCTGGACCGCTCGACACCTCCCCTCCTTCCATTAGTAAACCCATTTTTCCTTCATTTGTCTACTTTTCCAGCCCCCCCCCCCCCCCCCACTACCACACATCTTTTATTGTCCACCCTCTTGCTCTGCTCTTACAAGCATTTCAAAATTGGCCACTGAGATCTTAATCTATAGATTAAGGCTCATAAGGAGCCTAAGGAGAAAATGCATGGTCAGGGTTTCAGAGTTGCGAAAAATTTGAAATAGTTATTTGAATTAACACAAATTCTGTGCGATTCAATGGAATTTACGATAGTGGGGAATATCCCCAATTTCGGGAATTTATTTGACCGGGAATATTCCCGGCGGCACATCACTACACGTGAAGCATGAAGAAGAATTCCCAAGGAGGCGTCCACTTCGATTGGTTGTGTACGCCTCCTCGGTGGGTGCGTTCCAACGGTCTTCTTACGGAGAATAGCACAGAACGCCTCCTTGAGCTCCGTGACAGCCTAAAATCCAGCAGCCAACCAGAATCGGAACCTCGTACAGCGAGACTATTTGAAATACAGGGACTCTCTTTGTTCCTCCTTCCCCCCCACCCCCAAAAATCGGTGGTCTGGGAGGGGCTTTAGCCCCCTTAGCCCTCCCCCGCGTACGTCACTGTGCATATGTCATAGGTATATTACACCACTGGATAATGCAATATTTTCTGCATCGGATGCAGTAAACGGATGAATTCTAGAACGCCACCATAGACGGAATGATTTATAAATCCTTAAATCTTGAGAAAGAATCTGTTGTTATAGAGCCTGAATGCAACCTATTTGTCCAAGATTTTTTTTTTTAATGCCTATATGAGTTTGGAACTTCTTACAATGCGATTAAATTCGTTTCAATTGGGCAACGTTACCTGAAAGCAAAAGTTGTAAGCCTGTACACATATGCTACCTTGATATTCCGTTGTTTATTGTCTTACCCATGCAATGGGCAAGAAGGGAGGCTCCTCCCCACTCCATAGAAGGGACTGAGTACAATTGAATTTTCCCGCTCAAGAATAGACGCTTGAAAGGGGGGAGGCTATAAAGTATACGTTATGAACGGAAGCAATGTTTTTGAGTGGTGACCATATTTAGGTCATTCCGTCGTGCCTTGTACCACGCTACTTCCGTCACCCCTCGTCCTTATTAGGTTCCTCTGTTCTTATTCTTATTCTTCTTCTATGTTCTCGTTTGGACCATTTCAAAGATTTACCCCCCACCCCCGTTAATAGAGACTATAGAGATTGATCAATGAGTGTAGGTTAGGGGTGGTTTTACTGTTATGAGAATCAGTGGCGCTTGTCGCCCCAGGATCTCTAATTTCTCTCTCATTCTCCCTGAGAATGCATGACTTGAAGAAGGACGAAAATAAGGGTATTGAGGGGATCCAGTTTTCTATCTTTGTTTAACGTGTATGTTTTAATGGAGACACATCCACGATGTATATCCTTTCTCTCTCATTTTCCCCTTGGAATATATCAGTTGAAAAATTATGAGAAGAGGGGGTTTTAACCCTTATTCATTCTTGTTTGACATTTATGTTTTAATGGAGATGCGCCCATACACTGGTGCAACCAGGATCTCTTCCATCTCTCTCATTTCCCATTTGAATGTATAAGTAGAAAAATGATAGAAGAGGGGGTTTTATCCCCTTGTCCATCCTTGTTTAGCATACGTTTACTTAATGGAGAAAAGAGAGAAATGAAGAAACTCTCGTTGCGATACTGGGCCCATGATCTTTCTTTTTTTCTTTCATAACATGATTTGAAAAATGATAAAAAGGAGGGGGGGGGGGTTAACGCCTTGTCTATATACTTGTTTGACATAAACGTTTTAATGGATTGACGAAATAAATTATTTTTCCGGGAAATATCGAGTTTGAAGCGAATATGCGCAAACAATAATTCATTTCTGAGTAGAGAGGTATGCATATGATAAAATTATTATAAAATATAAATAAAATTATGTACTTAATATAATTCAATATATTTAGGAAAATTTTCAAAATCGATGCCAATTAATGGTTCATTTGCAGTTACACTATTTTCAGATTCCTCTTTTGAGAATTCTTAATCTTTAAAACTGAAATGTCGAGAAAATTACAAAAATCCCAATTTCAACGTGAACCGTGATGAAGTGACCACGTTATCGCCGCTTTGAGCCTATAAATTCTTCACCATATTGTGTAATGGGTCTGTTGCAAACTTTTGCTACAGCGATAAAAAGTGTTTACTCCAATCTAAAATCGTCTGAAAAGTCCATTGGTGGCATCATAAAGTCAATAAATACAATATTAAACTCACAAGAGGCGTTTATCGAAATCCAAGATGGCGGCAAAATATTGAGGAATCTGAATGTATGCACCGTGATCATCCAAGGATTGCCAACTTTGACAACCTCACTGCAGGTAGAGGTTATGTGTTTATTTACGTTGTGATTGGTTGTGATGGATATTGTGAGGTTGGCTATCCTTGGATGTTCGTGGTGCATGCATACAGATTGCTCGATATTTTGCTGCCATCTTGGATTTCATTAAACGAATTTTGTGAGTTTATTATAGCATTTTATGACTTTCTAATGCCACAAATGGACTTTTCAGGCGATTTTACATTGGATTAAACTCTCTTAATTGTTGTAGCAAAAGTTTGCAACAGACCCATTAAGCTCCGCCCTTTTCGATGGCCATCGGGAAAGCAAAATATAAGCAATACCTGCCTATGACCATCGAACGGCTTTCGATAACAAAGCAAAATACGACTAATGTTTATTTCATGGACTCCGGCTCATGATCAATATCCTCGCAGTATAGATCTAAATCTAACTAACTAAGGAATTGATTCTTAGCCTCTTATCGGCTAAACCCGAGTTTACTCGTCTTTCTCCTCTTGTCTATTTCACATTGCTCCAGTATCTTGATTCAGAATGGCGATTTTACATTAGATTGCACACTCTATAGCGCTGTAGCAAAAGTTTGCAACAGACCCATTATATGAAAAAAGTAGTTTCACAAGTCATAGACCTTCACTAGTGAATCGGATAACTTTTTCTCTTATAATTTCTTGTGCATGTCAATTTTTTAGAGATTTAATAACTGATCCATGTTAAATATAACAGAACGCATATACGCATGTGGAACAAAAGGATTTAAGGGAAAAAAGGTTTAAGGAATTTCTTATATCTCACCTCTGTTCTTATCACATTGAAAATCTACTTCGTATTTTTAGTTCTAGTCGACAAAACTTTCATCGGGCACCGTCATGGGGGAGTACCGCCCCCTCCCACGTTTCCTCGCGCGGGTGTTCATAAAACTATATATAATTACAATAATGATTTAACGGTTCTCGTGTTCCATTATCTAAAGCGATCAGTACGCGGGGAAGACTCGAATTGATTGAATCTACTTAAAGTTACTCCTTCAGAAAGTGTGCTATGCAAAATAAACTCAATGAAGAGGTGTCAAAGTAATTAAGCATAACTGCCAAACTCGACAGCCTCCTGGAATATGCAATTAATATCCCTGAACTTTGTTATCGAAATTGCATGTTCCCTAGTTGAAGGTGTAACATGATAATTCTTACGAAGCTTGCTTCAAAGCTCCATCGATTATAATTTTGCTATCGAAAAGAACCGGGTACCGGGCGATGAGCGCGAGTGAGGACCGTAAGGACACTTCACGATTTTCCTAAAGAGCGGTGAAAAATTTCGTGACAGTCAAAAAGTCCTTTTTCATCCACCATTCATCCTCTCATTTTACCGCATTGACTTATCGATGGCTAAAGTTGGAAAACACGTACCTCATTTCCATAAATATAAGATCTGCTCGTTTCTTGTCGGCAGGCAGAATTCTCAACTGATTTATATGAGCAATGAAGCTTTTGCAAGGTTTTTTTTTTTTTTTTTTTTTTTTTTTTTTTTTTTTTTTTTTTTTTGTAGATAAATGAACTGTCAAATAATGGGGCAGTTGCAAGGGTCTAAAATGTTGTGTTTTTTTATAAAGGAAATGGTAGTACTTGATGAGCTGAGAACAATGGTGGCGTTGGTTTTTTCCTAAGTGGTTTGGTTTCGGAGATACACACGTGTAAAGTTGTAAAAAATCGTGTATGTAGTGACGTCAATACGCGGAATTCCCATTTAAAACAATGTATTTTGGGTCAAAATCTCATCTTCGGAACAATGAGACTTAATTAGGAACCAAAGGCGTTTTTGTTCTCAGCTCATCAAGTACTTTCATTTTCTTTATAAAAAACATAACTTTTCAGACCCTTGCAACTGCCCTATTGTATTTAAAATGGAATGGGGCTCTTGCAAACTTTTGATACATGTGATTGAAGAGGTGATTCTTGCATAAAACCTATGAAAATGACGATGAGTACATACTCAACAATCACAAAATTCATTCTTAGAATTGGGCTTAGTGGCGAAGCAACGCAGGTATCATGGGAGATTTCTATTGAATTTGAGCAGAGCTGCCGTTTTGCGTATAATCAATGCTATTTTTCTATTCACCGATGATTCCACCGGTTGAGAAAAGATTACACAGTTCACTTCAGAGTATGACTGTACTGCACGAAAATACTCTGATCTGTAATCTTTCCTTAATCGGTGGAAACTCCGTTACTTAATTAAAATATCCGCAAGTTTTTTAAAGTCATCGACGACTCAACCGATTGAGAAAAGATTACAGATGCGAGTATTTTAGTTCATTGCAGTAATACACTGAACCGAACTGTGTAATCTTTTCTCAACCGGTGGAATCATCGGTGAATAGAAAAATAGCATTGATTATACGCAAAACGGCAGCCCTGAATTTGAGACATATCTCTGTGTGTTTTTGTATAGAGCAAGTGACAAATTAGACAGGTACCTCCCATGATGCATGCAGCTGCGTAGCTCCGCCATGACTATCTTGCCGTTATAGCTGTTTCCTGAGTTTATTACTGAATTTTATACTTTTTTAGTGTGATTTTCGTGATTTTTTCTGGTTTTTACTCCAGCCGTAACTATTCATTTGCCTTCAGCAAAAGTTTGCAGGAGCCTCATTCTGCTGGGGCAACGATGCGCCCATTAAAAAATTATAAATTTCACTCCTCAAACGCAAAGAAAAATTAACTCCAAGTCTAGATGGATCTCACCAACCCGCGCATGAAAAACGTCCACTTTTTAATTTTGCAGGGAGTACATTGATTGCGTTGGACATTTTTTCCGGAAATCTTGAATTATCAGTATACCTACACGAAAAAAAAAAAAACTACGGTGAAAATAACCATGCGGATACCTGATTTTGGCACCTGCTAGATGTTATGGTAATGTTAACCAGAAGTATACTATGTTTTGACTAGGTACTAGGTGATGTTACCTGATTGCATGTCGAATTTACTCAAAGTATCTGTAAATGTACCATACTGCTGGTCAAGTTTACCATAATATCTAGCAGGTGCCAAAATCAGGTATCCGTATGGTTATTTTCACTAATCTTTTTTTTCCGTATATAAATAGGAAAGATGGCACACTGAAAAAAATATTAACCAGAAGCACGATGATATGTGAATAGAGATAAGGGATGGCACTGTTATACTAGAATTCTAGTGTTTGTACCATAGTTCTTGAAAATGTTGAGAAAATTCTGGTGCTGTGACCATATTCAGATGGCGACTTCATAATTTTCTGGTAAAAGTCCTGGACTCTCCGTAGTTCACATGTCGTTGTGCTTCTGGCGGTATTATTACTCGAATTTAGGAATTATTTTTTTCAGTGCAGAACTTGGTCATTTAAATTATGCTAGTTACTTTTAATAACGAGGGTCATTCAAAAAGTAGGTTTATATACACATTACACAGTTAGTAACTTCAAAGCTATAAAGATGACTAAGCAAATCTGTAAAAAGAGGATATGTTTTCGTATACCCAGGACTCACCGTACATGCCAAGTTTTTTTTTTTTTTTTTTTTTTTTTTTTTAATTTGGACTACTTAGTTCGCTCGTAAATCGACTTACATGCGGGCAAGGGCAACTTCCCGGCGCGTTCCGTCCACCTGATGGCGACTGGCGAGTAGGAATCCGCTGTGCAATTAGTCCCCTCTCCTCCCGTGATAGTGTTTTTACTATTTGATACATTTATCTGAGACCCACTTAACCCCCCCCCCCCCCCCAAGAAAAACTGAAAGAAACAAAAAACTATTCTTTGGGGGACCCAACACCTGCTCACAAAAATGCAAGGAATAAATGGAGTTGTATAAGATAACTGTTCGTACACGAAGGATCTGTTTTTGCATAAACCGTCAATTGAAGGCGCAAGAAGATCACCTTTGACGAAGCCTCTTGCAAGTTATAATGAGTCCGTTTCGGAGACCCTTTTGTTCTCCCTACTCCGCTCTTCCTGCATCTCCGTCAATATGGACCCTCGCTTCGAGGAGTTCGAGGCCCCTAATACCTCAAATTAAAGGCCCCGCTCGCTGCTAAAGAATATCGTCAAAGTTATTATTATTATTATTTGGAAACGACGACAATGGCTTAGTAATTGTTCACTATTTGGATGGGGGAGGGGGGGAGGAGGAGGGAAAAAAAGAAAAAAGTTTCCCTTTTTCCTCGGGGGGGGGGGGGGGTCCCTCCAACAATCCCCCCCCCCCCTTGGAAAATTTTCTGCGGGCGCCCATGAGTCTATGTGCCGTTGCTAATCCAAAATTAAAAACAAAATTAAAAAAATAATGATTTCATTGTAATTTTTTGAAGCGATCATTTCTGAAGGTTGCTTCGTAAACGACGTGAAGCAGTTAAGTAATAATAATAAAAAAAAGGGTCGGAAATCCTAGAGTCCCTATATTCTATGAGAGTTGGGCCATGGCAAGGTTATAGATTAAAGAGGTATGCTCATCTGACTTCGCGCCACAAATTCAGTAGCGCGCAGTTCGAAATCACTAGTGGTAAGATGGCCGACAAAAGCAGAAAACGTATTCTCTTTGCAAAAAGCATTATGTTGTTTTTTGCTTTCCTGCGGAGGGCAGCCCGGATGTTTTCTGCAAAGAGTATACGTTTTCTGCTTTTGTCGGCCATCTTGCCTGCAGTGATTTTGAACTGCGCGCTACTGAATTTGTGGCGCGAAGTTAGATGAGCATACCTCTTTAATCTATAATTTTTGGACCATGCCATGTTGTTCTTATTCAAAAATGAAGAAGAAAAAACGGACAATGCGCATCATGAAGCGCTCATCAAGAGGCAAAATGCAAATGGTGGATGGCGATGTTGCCCCTATTCCAAGTACACTGTTAAAAATCGGCCTAAAAATCCGGAGTGAAAATCAGAGCGAACATAAAAGTGAGGTTACATATTACTCCCCATGTATGTATAGTAAAAATAGGGTGTACCGGGAGTAAAGATCGGGAAATACTATCGAGGAGGATTTTTACGCCTTAACGAAATAGTGTGTCCGGCTGTTGTGAACGTAAAACTAGGTTTTGTCATCATAAGATGACTCTTTCTCACCCCAAACGCGTGTTTTCTCATGTAATTTGACCCGCTGATTTCAAATTCGGCCTTAGTTTTTACTCAAAACTCATACTTTTTCCAGAATTTCGAATTTTTTGCTAAGAAGACGTAATTTCGAATTTACATAAAATCTAGGCCAGTTTAATGAAAACTGATAGCATTTTTGAAATCAGCGTCTCAAAATTCATAAGAGAGAGAGATGATGAAGTGAAATTACAGGAGTAGAATTATTCTAAAACACTAAAAATTAGTAAAATTAACACTGATGGATGGTGAATGTCGCGGACACATTATGTCGTTTTTGATGCTTACTTATCGAGGAGGGTGTACATACGCCTCTTCGTTGGAGTATTATCATTTTCCAACTCCGGAGAACAACGAAACGATGACTATCTCTTTTCTTCTTTTCGCATCATTTTCTACTCCGCAAATATCTTACTCCAAAAACTATATACCGGGAGAAATCATATACGAGAGTGGATTTTAGAGTAAGTTTACCTATTTTTTTTTCTCAGAAACTATCAATGCTAGAAAAAAAAAAAAAAAAAAAAAAAAACAAAAAAAAAAAAAAAACAAATCCAGCGTTAAAACGTACGTACTTTCAGCTTTCTAACGAGCTTTAGTTTTGTAAATTTGGCCAACGCGGAGATATCGTGGATTTTCCCCCGACCGTCTCTCCTTCAAACGTGCCCACCTTTTCACACACTACAGAAAACTGCAAATTTTGGCAGGCGGTGCGCTTATCTCCGGATCAGACATCTCAATAACACCTGAGTGCATGCTATTTACTGAATAGACTACTCTTCTACTGATAAAATGATCCAATTTGTATCAATCTTCAAACTTTCGGTCAGTACTGAAAGTGCAATCATCATGAATTGAAGCTGGATTAACAGCTTGCGTCAAAACCTGGTTCAGGAGCATGGGGATTGAATTTTACGACGGCTGTATACAGAAATTGTTGCACCGATATGAAAAATTCAAGAATCTAGCGGGTGAATATGTCAAAAATGAGGTGAGATGCCTCACAACAATGTTATAACTTGTTTAAATAAAATAATAGCTCTATTTTACTTTTTCAAAGTCTTAAACTCATGTTTTGTATGAAGCTCCGCAGCGCAAATAAAGGTGGACAGGCACGTTTGAAAGAGAGGCGGTGTGGATAATCCACGATATCTCCGTAACGCGTAAGCCAAATTTGAAAAACTGTAGCTCGTTTGAAAATTGAGAGTACGAAAGTACGTTTCAACGCTGGGTTTGTTTTTTTCTAACATTAATAGTTTCTGAAAAAATAAAATTTAATCACTTTAAAATCCACCCTCGTAGTTTTCGTGTAAGTGGAGTCGGAATGAACATTTCTATAATAGAGTAAGTTAGGTTCCCATTCAAATCCATAGCGGTCGTTCTTGAGATATATTATATCTTCCACAGAAGAACATTTAACCTTTTCACACCTGGTGTACGCTTCAATGTACACCTACATGGCATAAAAGCTTATGGAGAAAATGAACACATGATATGTATATACATCTTTTTATATTAGAAAAGTGTGCCCAGACTGGCTAGCCTGGCCAAAAATCCGTCTCTGAACACAAAGTATTTTCCAGTTTGAAAGAGTGAAGCAGAAGAAAAATAAACGATTGTCATTGCTGGCACGGTACTTGAAATGTGTAAAATGCGCTGGTGTGAAAAGTAAACAGAATTTTCCTTCGTTCGCATTTTGCCTCTAGGGGCTTCCGTGATGCAGTGGTGGCTCGAGCAATGTGGTAACAACGTATTCTCTACATTTAAACATACGTAAAACAATCGATTTTCAGGAGGTGCAATTGCACCCCCAAGATATCGATACTTTTGCATTGATTTAAATGGAAAATAAGCATGGTTGCCAAATTGCACGAGCCGCTACTGCCGCGATGAGAGCCAAAATCTGAGAGCCAATCAGATGGATTCTCACGTGGCGCAACTCTCATAGGGACTCTAGGAAATCCAGCTTCTCTGAGCAACGAACGTATAAGATGACAAAATAAAGGTTGAAATAGTAAGGAAGGAAATGGGTGGTATATACGAAGCGGAGAAGATAAACAGACGATATTGCTCTAGTTTTCCGATTGGTGGGAGGGAGAAGGGCGGGACGGTGATTGGGGGGTGGGTGGGTCCTACATGTTAGTTATATCATAATTCACGGTGCCACGTTTCAACTCACCCCCTCGGCACCCCTACATCATTTGTATGTCTCTGGCGTGTCCCCCTGTTCAGCCGCGCAACCATCAAGCTGATGTAAATTGTTCTCGAAAATATACCGAGCGTAACTTCCGAAGTTATGGGGCGTAGGAATACATTTAAATAGGTTATATGGCATCATTCATACGTTCAGTATGAAGACCGTGGCGCAATTGATCGGGTTGTCGAAGTCAAAACTTCACTCAGGAAAATTTATGAACCTACCCTAAAAGCGAATTGGTTGCTTTTCGTGCGGCTCTCTCAACTTTTGTTCTTGTGTAGGGTGTAGGTGAGCAACGCCAAATAACGTGTCTATTTACACCATGAGAGGAGCTGGGGAACGGAGGGAGGCGACAATATCCAGAGAAAACGACTTCCCACTATTTCTCTGCTATTGATAATATTTTGAGATAAATGTTTTATTGTGAACGTAAATTCGAACACTTCCTGAACATACCGTTACGCCGAAGTTTGATGTTTCGTTTTTTTTCTTTTATTCTGTAGAGCTCTACATATAGACCACTCCAATTAAAGACTTTTGGATTTGTATAAAGGCCCATTTTTAATTTTCAAAATTTTCTTAAAGTAAACCATAACCATCTATACGACTTAAAAATATATTTTGTTGGGAGGATGAAAAAGAAGTATCTAAGGTACGTATTACATTACTCGATCTTGAGTCATTATTGAAAATGCCATAAAGCCGAGGTTTTAGAAGCTTAGACTCTACTAAGTACATAATCTTTGCATGAGAACTCGTAAGAAAAAGTTCCGCATTCCAGTCTCTCATATAGGAAGTGAGATAGCGCTCTGTTCGACACCTCGTTCACTATAGCGACGAGTAGTTACAGGGGTTGGAGAAAATTATAGGCATGGAACCCGGGGGGGGGGGCACGGCACTTGATATTATTCAGTTTAGACCAACCACTCCTCAAAGTTTGCGAACGCCGATCAATCGATGGAAGTTCCTTTCGCCCCCTCCCTCGCTCAAGTTGATTGAACTCGATTCTAAAAATAGAGAAAATGAAACGTTCGGGTGAATTTGAAAAGTGAGCGTTCGATGCCGGAAACTGCCGACTGCTTCTTCCTCCAGCATAGAAATTGATGGAATCCGGCAGATAAGTTTCGCATTATTTTTTTTATTAGGTTAGGCCGCGCTTTCAGCAAAATTCACTTCCTCGTTGTGTGCAAGTTATCGGAATCTCTCGTTTGTCCGTTCATTTACTTCTTGAAGGAGCAACGTGATTGGGCGTGCTTACTGCGTCCACTGCGTGACAATCATATTTGATAAAAATTATTTATCATCCTAACCAGGTAAATCGTCACAAACACTTTATCGCACCAATCCTCATCAAGCTCTTGTTTACCCCTCGTGGATAAGCACATAAGTAATAATTGTGATATAAAAATATTATGAATATCTTAATCAAGTAAACTATGGCCTTATCGCAGTAATTATAAGTCATATGCCCCCGCCCCTCCCCCCCGGTGCGTAGTAACTAAGCAACTATTGTGATGCGAATTAAAATATCGGTGATGTTCTTATCAAGTAAATTGTAAAAAAAAAGAAAGGGTTCCCAATTTCATCAATGACAAAAATCAAATTCAAAATAAGTACCTATAGGCTACACCCTCATTTTTGTCAATTTTTCATGCATACGACCTTACATGAAGCGGATATCGTGTATCAAACTGCATGAGCCAATGAACGGTCCGTAGATGATCAATAGTTATACTTGTGATTTCAAATATCGTTAATATCATTATCAAGTAGGAAATTTATCGTCTCTTCTACATATATCATTCTGTTATCTAGTACTCTATTAGAGTTCGTTTCAGAAGTGTAGGCGCACCTAGACCGATTATCTTTGGAATTTTTCAACATTTTTTCTAATGTTACACGGTGAGAAGTAATGAAAATTATTTTAAACGTCGGCTTTATATTGAGGAACGCTTTAAAATCAAAAGTTTTAAGGGGGTAATTAATAGCCTTCAGAACCGAACTTTTTTATGGTTAATGTTACAAGTCTGAAAATTTGTCCATTGATTAGAGGGTATTAGAACATGCCCCAATTTTTTTTTTGTGAAGCTGGTTGCATGACTGCCCCTGCAATTCAAGATTTACCGGGGAAAAAGAGGTTTGCTAGGAACAGGATATCTCCAGTTCTAATCAACATATTGACTTGATCTTTGGCTTAAAACGAAGTTAAGGATATTCTATATTATCTGTAGGAATTACATATTATTTTTTTTTTTTCGTTTTTTTTCATTTTTCTTTTTGGCTGTAAAAGTTGATGTTTAGTTTTGATTTTTTTTTTTCTTGAATAGGTTTTAAAAAAAGGCAATGGACTAAATAAAAAATCTGTTCCCTACAGATAATATTAAAAAGCATCCTTTTTTGTTTTTTTTTTTTAAATGAAGTCTCTAGGTGTATTCCAGCTTGAGGTATCCTAATTTCCTGTCCAAGAAACGAGTAGAAATCATAGTTTTCAGAAAAGCCAAAAGAAAAAAAAAATTGCAAAAGTTTAACGGTAATACAACTACACACAACATGCAACTTTAGACATTTTTTAAAAATACTTCCAATTTACGCACAAAAAGAGTAAATATACCGTTGTTTTCAGGAAGAGATGAAGAGAAAAAAAATGTAAACAAATTAATTTTTGAAGGCTATTACCCCCATAGTCGGAGGCAAGTTTTGTTTTGATTTGAAGGAATGAAAATTGGAAAGTTGCCAAAGAGTATAGTCTAGGTGCGCCTACACTTCTGAAACGAGCTCTACCTCTCGTGAATAATTACAATCGTCATTTATAAATTGAAAACGCGACCTGTTCGTTTTTGTCGACTTTTCTTGATACCTGCGCCTTTGTTTTCATAGTTGAGTAACAATAAACTGTTAGTATTCTTCACTTTAGGTAAAGAATGCGAAACTGATCAAGGGGAAAAAATAGACACATTGCCAAAGAGCAAATTTTCTTTGAAAGCGCCTTCAATTTAAAATGATACCTAAAGCACCATCGACTTTGACATGCAAAAATAGTTACCGTTTCAAGATTAAGACCTATCGCGTTTCTACAGCTATCTTTATTTCATAGATACATTTCGTTGGATTTTGAGTGGTGAGAACTCGTGGAGTTGGTCGAAGAGTCGAATTCGACCGCCACGTTCACAACAAAATACCCATACTCTTATATAGTTTTCTATAATACTCGTACTTCACTCTATGTGGTTCGTACCTATATTTGCTTCCACGCTACAGTCAGTTCCAATTTGCTGAGAGTAAGGTGATCGACGCGTTTCATAGAGCAACAATTGCCTTAATCGTGCGATCATATTTTGGTGATTTGGAAGCGCGCCTTTTTCAGTGCTAAGCCCCCCCCCCCCCTCAATAGCTCTATCTATCGATATCCTCATAAACAATTCTTCAAGAAATGATTTTTTTCCCTACAACTTGTTTCAAAAGGTAAAATCTGTTCATTATCAAACTCTAGTTTTGTCATTCTCTAATGACTTAATTACGTGTATATGTCTAAGAGTAAAGTATTTCCGGTTAATTCTTCAATCCGCATTTCGTAATTTCGGATTATCCTCACCATCTCCGGTCCATCATACGCGCGGGACCCAGGGACCCTACTCTACCAGGGTAATTCTCTGTTGGGGTCTGGGGGGAGGGGGTAAACAAACTTGCAGATATTTTAATATATTAACGGCGTTTTCACCGATTGAGAAAAGATTACAGATCAGAGCATTTTCGTGCAGTAAATTCATACACTGAGCTGAACTATGTAATCTTTTCTCAACCGGTGGAATCATCGGTGAATTGAAAAATGCCATTCATTATACGCAAAACGGCAGCTCTGAGGTTTATCCTTCCAGTTTGATTTTCAAAGTAGCTTCTGCTTTCTTTTCCAGGTTGATTCTCATACATCACTGTGAGGGATTCAAACTATGTCAATTAAAAAGAGAGGTGGACCTGTGAGACAATTGTCATTACCGCAAAATTCTAAACGAACGATTCAAAAGCAGTCATCAGTAGATTTATACGATCGTAAAAATAGTGGCGGCAGCAGCAGCATCAGCAGAAATAAAGACACCAACAATAATAATAACGGCAGCTCAGAAGTGACCTGTCAAAATTACTGCAAGAAAGAAGCGGTCGTCAATTTGCAAATATACGCGAGCTCAATAGCTAAGCAGAGTAACGAATCAACAACAACTGCGGATGCCGTTAAAAAGGGGCCAAGATCGCGAGAAGTGGGCTCAGCGGGACGGGGGAGAGCGATACGGGCTCCGCCCCCACGGCCAGTGAGACTAGCCTGGGGTGAGCGCGGACAGCCTCAAAGTCAGAATGGCTCCAATGTGGAAGTGGAGGTAATTTTTGCCTCGCCTTTTTTTCATTCTAATAGATTTCAGAGTGAACAAAATAGCCCCAATACGTATTTCAAAATATTTTGTATTCAATTTTTAAGAACACATTATGATAAGGATTGATATCACGATAAAGGGAATGGGTCTGTTGCGTACTTTTGCTACATCAATATAACTCATTGTTTCTAACGTAAAATTCGGCGAAAATAACGATGCTCACATTAAAAACTTTCAAAATCCACTCATTAACTCAGGAAATACCTTCCATTTCAAACAACCCGCGCTACACTAGACACTATATCACCGACTTATAACTACACAGATGGAACCATCTCGTTTATGTAACCATATGAACAGAACTTACAAACATTGGAAGGTTTCGATTAGATGCGTACATTTTTTATATTATTTTGTAATCTTTGATAAACCGAAAAGACCAGTCAGCAAATGCAGCCAATAGTTCATGTATTTAAAAGATAATTCCATTATTTTGTAGTTACGATGTTGTTTACGTATGCACGGTGGTTCCGTCTAAGTAGTAGTATACCGGTGCAAATAGTGTCTAGTGTAGCGCGGGCGGTTTGAAATTGAAGTGATTTCCTGAGTTAATGGGTGGATTTTGAACTTTTTTAATGTGTGCATCGTTACTTTCGCCGAATTTTACATAAGAATCAAGGTTTTATTTTGTTGTAGCAAAATTATGCAACAGTCCCATTGCATGTCGCCTGATCAGTCAGGGCCTTTGGACCAGTATGTGAAGAAAAAAAGTTAAACAGCTGTGGTTTTTCATCGAGACTTATTGTCTGAGGGAGGAAAAAAATAACTGGGGGAAAAATTATCATTGCCGTGCAATATATATTTATCACACTTTTTCAGGCAGAATTTGTACTTTTTGTTATACTGTTCGGTGATATTAGTAACAAAGTGTACAAATTCTGCCTGAAAAAGTTTGATATATTCCGCAAGGCAATAATAATTTTTTCCCCTCCCTCAGCCAGTAAATTTCGATGAAAAATCACTGATGTTTAACTTTTTATTATTCACATAATGGTCTAAAGCCCTTAATCGGCCTGGCGACCTGCAATTCCCGTTATATCGTGAAACCACCCATAAACTGATCGAAAAAACAAATGTGATGTGATCGGAGAGAAGGGACTTCATATATCTTATAGCATGAATGTATACCTCCGAGGGGGGGGGGGATGAATTGGACTACTTCATACGGAGGAGAGCCAACTTTTCTTTTTGTGCTGAAGAAAACCACTTTTTTTATTTGTGCTGAAGAGAGCCACCTATACTCACTCACAGGGAACTCATAGGTAGCAGTTGGCTACATTCTGCACAAAGTAACGTCTCTTCAGGTTGGCATTAGACAGTAAAACTCGTCAATCCTCGACAATAGTTGTGACAATCTGATGCTTGGAATAAAATGTGACTAAGCGATTTGAAATTAGTTTCAAAGTGAACATGTTTTGGAGTGGTTATCTGGTCACAACGCAATAGGGCAGTTGCAAGGGTCTGAGATGTTGTGTTCTTTATGAAGAAAATGGAAGTACTTGAGCTAAGAACAAAGATGCCTTTGGTTTCTAATTACGCCCCTTTGTTCCGGAAATGAGATTTTGGCCCAAAATACATTGTCTTAAATGGGGATTCCGCGTAGTGACGTCACTACACACATGAATTCGTGCAACTTTACACGCGTGTATCTCCAAAACCAAGACTTTTAGGAAAAAACCAAAGGCACCATTTTTCTCAGCTTATCAAGTATACTATCATTTTCTACATAAAAAAACACAACATTTCAGACCCTTGCAACTGCCCCATTATGAACATCGAAGTAGCATATGTGATATCCGCGGAACGCAGGTTCGACAAGAATATGTGCCGCGGTTATTATAGGTTATGTGACGACAGAGAGGCTTTGCGGCATCAGCTGAAATCTCCGTCACTTGTACAGAGAAAGTGACAAATTAAGATAGGAATGGCATCAAAAGTTAACAAATGAATTTTGGATTTTTTTTTATCCTTTTATCGTTATTTTCACTGATTTTTGAGAGGGATGGGGGGAATGAAACAAATGAATTGAAAGTATCAATTAAGTGATATTTTTTTTTGATTGCGGTTCTTGAGTTTATGTGGGTTAAACTAATTGCAAAACATTCATTCAAATGCTTGTCTCCGTCATTTTTAATGCTTAAAGAAAGAAAGAATTGAAAAAAAGAGACAAAATGGAAAAAAAAAATGTTTAAAATGTAACGATCCGATTATAGATATTTATTAATTTGAATTTTATTTGTTTCCTAAAGGTGATAGCTGAAAAATGCAAGGGTCAGTCACGACCACAGACAGCTCTACCAGGAATGGGTGGAGGAACCCGAGGGACAACATACAACAGAAGCACAATTCTCTACTCAAGGGAACAATTCGCCGAACGTATTCGAAAGGCATGGAGGGACCGGGAATTTAGCAAACCCAACCTGGACATTTTCCTGGCAAATCCGACCAGTCCTGAGGGCCAAAGCTCCTCCGACACAAGAACCAGGAGTACCCGGAACGCACTGACGAGCTTCAACTACACAGCGGAAGCCTTCAGGAACGAAAGACCCCCCATTTCCGGTATTTTAAGCGGAAACGAGACGAAGACTTATTGCGCATGCGAACACGAACCGGAAGCGAGGGCAGGGCCTTCGCGTCCGGAAGACATCACCGCACCGTATTCGGTCTTCTCTAACAAACCGAAATTCGAGCTCGCCGAATCGAGCAACACTAAACCGGCCGATCGTTCCTCCGTCGGCAATGGACGAAATTCAGATTGTTCCTCGTTCGGCAACGGAGGAGTAGGAATACCGAACTCCGATGGGAGTCACTTATACAGATGGGATCCAGAGCTGGACTCGAACTTCGGAAGCTTGGTTAACAACGGCGAATCCGACACGGACTCATCAGACGCCGAGAATGATATCCGACGAAGCGTTCCGAATTTTCTCGCAAACAGGAAAAGTTATTCGAGCGAGGACGCTTCGAGCCCCTCTCAGAGTCCAAAAAAATACAGTAGTGCGGAGAAGATGCTCGGGCGGAACGCCGCCGAATCCTCGAGTTTCGAGTCCACCGATGATTCCCGAACGTGGATTCGTGTCCAGGATCCGATCCCCGCATCGACCCGAAGACAGCATTTTCGGAACGCGGCGCAAAAAGCCATAGATAAGAGCGTTTCAGCGCCTGCAACGCCCCTAGCGGCAACTCCACAACCACAAACTCAACCTCAAACTCAATCCCAACCTCAGACTGCCAGAAGTCGAAGATCGAATCAATCCCCGATCCCAAAATCCCCGGCAACGCCGAGCGCTGGAAGGAACGCAAGCACGCCGAAAGCGAAACCGGTCAACAAAAGATTATGGTCCGTACCCAGCAGTCAAAGTTTCGATCAGCCTAGTCCGCCGCCGTCGGAAACGATCGCGACCGGATATCGCGGCTACGAGAGAAACATCAAATCCGCGCCGCCCCCGAAGCGGAAATTGAAAGCTGTTCGTCGGAAGCTCCACAAACCCTTTTACGGTGGCTCCTCTGCCAGTGACGATGATTCGGGTAAGATCGGAGGCGGTCGACGAAGATTGACGATCTTCAATGGGCCGAAAGAGGTCGAGACAATGATCTCGCTGTTGAGCCCCACTGAGAGCGAGACTGAGGAAGTCGACGGAGGCCCTGACCCTGCGGCAGCCCTCTTGGTCGGTGAGCCATCCCCACCTCCTCCACCGCCTCCCTCGCAGCAACCGAATGTACCGCCTCAACATTTCTTCCAGTCGGATTCGACGACCACCATTAGGGGAGGTGAACCGAAGTCATATCGAGAGGAAATACGGGAGATCAAACCGCCTCCGATGCTCTTCCTCAGGAAGTCACCGAAACCAGGTTAGACACTAGAAAAACACTATTACTTTACCGAGGCGGATCCATACCCCTTTCTTCCTCCTCTCCCATCAAAGCACATGCAATAATTACACATCAGAGTCATTGTCCGAAGACTCAAAGGAAGGTATATTGAGGCGAACAAACCCCACAGCACAGAATACTACAGTCAGAATGGAAACTTAGGCTCAACTTGAAGCATTATTTTCTGGTCCTCCATTTTCAAAAGTTCCAAACTATCCCCATTCAAAGTAATGCAAAAGACAGAGATAGAGACATGTCCGCCATTTTGGAAAGTTACCAAAAGAGATCGACAAAATGTTGCCATAGGCCCTTACGGGAGTTAGTTTCCATTCTGATTGTATAATGAATTCTGTGCTTTCAGGCGCAGTCTTATGGCTTTCATAGAGAAAATGAATTTTCTTTGTTACCCCTATCGTAGTTTTGACTCAACCCGAGTAATGATGGATTGGTACCGATTCACCTTTAAATCATTGACATCTCGATCGCCAATGACCATTTTAACATGGGCGGATCCAGCCCTCGCGAACGAGTGGGGGGGGGGGTGAACCGGGAATTTTTGCCCCTCGGTGACCCTCCTTTTATTTTTTCTTTCGTCCGTTCGCCTTTCCTTATTCCTCTTTTCCTCCTTTTTTGGCCGAACGGGGGAGGGGTGATCGCCCCTTTCGCCCCCTCGTAGCCGCCCATGCATTTAACCCTTTTAAAGACCAAATCAGTTCGTACGATCGCTACTAATCCCGTTTATATAGGGAAGGTAGTTAACTGTTCGTACTCTGGGGAGTTGGAATTGCCAATACAATAAATTGAAGGCGCCCAACGAAATTTTATCTTGAAAGGGTCTACATAGATAGTCGCGTTTATTCGGAATCGCGAGACTGGAACAATGTGTAAAAGACTAGAGAAGAAAAACGTGTTAACTCGGGCTTAGTCCATAAGGGGTTAAATGCTTCGTATCAATAGCGAGGGAAGAAGTTTTTAACCCGGTTTCACAGATTACCGCTTTTTAAAAAAAGAAGAAGAATCCTTTTCTTTTAGCGTTAGCGTGGTGTATTTTTAAACGGCACCATTACTAAAACAACTCGAATCCATCATAGACAAGACTCGTTCTTTTCTCCACTCCTCTCCCATACTCTTCATAGATATATGTATACTCCCACCAAGGTCGAGTCTCCCTAATTTCTCGTGGCGTGTCACCAAAGTCGGAGCAGAATCAATTTTTCTCCGAGCCATCGTCAAGTAGACACTCGTTAGGTGACAGCCTTGCGGGGATCTGCGCTGCCGCTTTGTGATTGCTTAATGGCATTTTTTTTTTTCAATTCATCGATAGTTACACCGGTTGGCCAAAAGATTGAACATTTCAATCCAGTTTTTTTTTTTTTTTTTTTTTTTTTTTTTTTTTTTTTTATGGGCTTGTTCACCCTGATTTTGCCGCACTTGGCAAGGCCACCCCCATTCCCCCTCCCTCCACTCTGTAAATCTGTAATATTTTCTCAACCGGCGGAGTTGTCATCACTGACATTAAAACGGTTATTTTGATAACTTGACGAGGATTGCTCTGATTGAGAAATTATTGCAGATGCTAGTATTCTCTTGCAGCATCACCGTCATGAAATAAACTGAACCGTGTATAATATGTTTGTTAATTGGTGGAATCATCGCTGAATTGCAAAAAAAAAAAAAAAAAAGGTGCTAAAATTCAATTTAAGTACACAAAGCGGCTGCTCTGTTTGGGATCAAAAAGCGGGTTACGACAGCACGGTTTGGGTCCAAGTTTAAAACCTTTGAACGGTTTTAAAAAAAAAATTATACCTGGCTTGTACTGTCTAAATATCTCTGTGCCTCCTCTAATATGGCTTAAATCGCTGATTTGGTGAGTAAAAGAGAGAGGGAGAGGGAGAGGGAGAGGGAAAGAGAGAGAGAGAGAGGAGAGAGAGAGAGAGAGAGAGAGAGAGAGAGAGAGAGAGAAAACGATTTATTTACTGTATAAGAACAAAAAATAAAATGCTTACTAGCTAAATACAAAATGCAGATAACAACTATACAATATAAAAAAATAGTAAAGTAGAGAGAGAAAAAAAGGAAGTTGTACTTAAGGTAAAAAATGAAAAATGTTCTTATACCTGGGAGGCAGAGTTAGGACTATCAAGTCCTCTCTACCACTCAACCTCCCAGCTCATCTTTCTCAGATGAAAACAAAAAATTGAGAAAAAATAAAAAGATGAATACTTGAAAAATAAATTAAATTGGTTTTTCTAAAACAAAATACACTATATATGAAATTATAACCATGTGAAGTGCGAGAAGAAGAAGAAGAGACAGAGAGAGAGAGAGAGAGAGAGAGAGAGAGAGAGAGAGAGAGAGAGAGAGAGAGAGAGAGAGAGAGAGAGAGAGAGAGAGAGAGAGAGGGATGATGGGGCAGGGATGAGTAAGAGATGGGTAGAAGGCGGGGGCGTTCCGCGTCTCATCCGTTACTTTCATACGTGCAATACGTGACTGCTAATAATCCAAATCCTATATGCATGGGCGAGGCAGTAACACTAACAGCTCGGGTGAATACCCCGTAATTCACTAATATTTTGCAACTTCTTACATTATCCGAGCTTTCTCCGGGTTAAAATAGCCAAGAACATGAAAGGGAGGTTTTATGGCGGCCAACTCTTTTGAAGCAGTGGTTCCTAAAAAAAAAAAATTACAGTAGAACAAGGTCGGTGAGTAACAAACGTTTTGGAGGGTCGTGAGTGAGACACGAACAGGCTACGATAGACTTATAGTTATAGAAAAATTGAAGATAAAGTGAATGAAAACACTGTCTGAAATTTAGAAAAAAAGGAGAAGGAAAAATAGACATTCATTTCGAAGGAGCATATTCATAAGCATAACTGAGGTACGAATAGGATACCTATAATGGATTGATGGTTGGAGTAAAGATATACTCAAATTGAACAAAGAAATAATTCTGAAATCAAGAAAAACGAGGAGGGGAAAAAATAGAAGTAGTGAGCATCGTGAGGGATCATTAATCAGGCCAGATGAATATAAACACCGCGGATCAGTGGCGGATCCAGACAATTTGGGGGGGGGCACCGATGAATTTTTCAATTTGAATCTTTGCAGTATGAAATTTTCGGCTATTTTCTGTTGAAAAAGGGTAAACTTTGAGGGTTTCTTGGGGGTAGAGGGAGAATGAACACCCCCCCCCCACAGGGATCGGCCACTGCCGCAGATCATTCCGGTTTTAATAGCACGGCGATTTCGTAGATCACATTCGGAAAATTTATTTTCCTCGTTATTAAATTTTCAAGAGGAGGGCAAGACTTTTCAATTGAATTAGTACACAAGTAATAACTATGATTTAATTCAAGAGAACGGCACGGCTGGACCGGCTCACAATGGGACGAAGTATGGAATTTACCGGACATTTTACCATGGACAAAAATCAAAATTATGAGCGGTTGATGGCGTAATAACTAAAAACTGAGTTATATAAACGATTTCACAGCTTAAATGAGTCAGATAACATGGTTTTTAGACAGACTATAATGACTTTAAAACGTTTTTGAAGCAAAACACGAAAACTTTTCATGTCCGGAAAATTCATTTTTCGGACCAGTGTGCGGCGTTTCTGCGTTTGATACATTCACAAGAAGGAACAAGCGTGATACGTATGGTAGGCAGACTACCCTCTGGTTACCTGGCACCTGCTTAAAAAAACGCCTGGAATAAACACAGCAGTTATGAGATAACTGTTCCTACACGGTGGCTCTGTTTTGGCATAAACCGCGAATTGAAGGCGCACGAGGATTACCTCGGAATCGGACCTCTGACAACAGAGTTGGGCAAATCGTCGTTGCATATTCCCACGAGTAGGGTACTTATTAAAAGTAATCGAGATATTTTAAGGAAAGAAAATAATATCCATTACGATTCTACCTTTTGCATGAGCTGAGCTTAAATGGACTAAATTGGACGTTGCCAGATTGCTCACAACACAAGTGAATGGACAAATAATCTAGTTTCTGAGCCTGTTGCGACTCTCTTGTTAGGCAATGTGAATTTACCTCATCAAGTTTAGGTTGTGTTGCATCAGATGCATGATTACTTAAACAAAATGTGTCTAATTTTGATTAAGTTGTTCGCATAGGCGGACTGTGACCAAAAAGAGTGGGGAAGGGGGGGGGGTAAAAAGTGATGATTTTTTGTTTTGTTTTTTTCCTTCTCAAGTCTCAAGTGAGACTTTTCCCCAATTTTTATAGCCCCTCCGCCCCAAAAAAGTAGGGACTATAGCCCCCCCCCCTTAGCCCCTAATACGGTCCGCTTATGGTTGTTCGCGGCTAAACTGTAAGTCTGCATCTAAAATTGTTTCCTTCGAAGTTGTCTTTCTCTCATTCCGAGATATTGCTTAGACATCAGAATTTTTAACGTCTACAAATTAATCTTGTGGTTTGCATCTGTAAATCGCATCATTTTGAGAATCACTGGCTCTTGTAACGGATGCAAAAACAAAGTTTGTATTGAAAAATGAAGGGTGTTAATTTATTTCTCTCAGCTGAAACTTCAAGCCGCCACCTCTTGGCCCCCTCGTCTCTCTTTAACACGCAAATAGAGTAAATATAAAAGGGGAGAATACACCCGATTCAGAACAAGCCACTTTTTCAACTTTTTGCTCAACATGCTCTCGCCCTTTCTATATTCTTATCACGTCTTTTCTCTGATCGAAGTATTGTAATCGTTAATATTCTATCGATTGTCGTCGCTATTACATTGGTTTTATACGAATATTGTGTCGATTTAAGCTATTCATATGGGCATCGCTATTAGTTGAAGAGAAGTCTGGTTGCAGCAATGGCGTCAGTGGGGGGGGAGGGGGTGTCAATCGGTAAAGAGAGAGAGAACGTGTGGAAAAGTAAAGGAAAGTAAAAGGAAAAAAAAGAAGAGAAAGAAAAAGAAAGAAAAAGAGAGAAACAGTGAGAAAAAGAGACAAAAAAGGAGACATCGAAAAAGTAAAAAAATTCCTGACGTTAAGTCTCGTTCCTGAAAATATCAAGCGATTTCACCCATCAGATATTTTTAAAGGAATTAAAAAGTCGAGATTAAATAGCAACGTCGAAATACTAAAAGTTTTGAGCTTCATTTTTTCCACCTATTATCTTCTGTTTCAGAATGAGTTTTGATTGTTTTGTTCCTTTATCTATTGTTAAATCTTTTTTTACAGTCTGCTTCAAGCTTCTTAGCTCGTCCGCCAAAAACTATTCTTCGCTATATCCTTGTCGCCGAGGAGAGTCGACGGTTTTCAAGGAAGAACCCAGCGGAGAGTCAACTGTACCTACGACAAGAGAGGAACAAGCAGAGGCTGCTAGCTCAACACTGACTGAATCTAGAATTAATCGAAAGAAATTAGTCCGCAATAAAACGATAGAAACATTAAGGTAACTATATATTAGATTTCTAATGACAACGGTTTTAACCAGCTCCGTACAAAAGCTCACCGATCATCTCCGTTCAGGACCGTGAGGACGTTTGGTCCCATCAGGGACCTAATAATGTCACCGACTTGATAATCCCGCACGCAGATGACTCGTGAACTTTTGAGGCCATTGAAAACCCCACGACCCTATGTAAATACTCACCATCCGACTTATTTCGGGGACCGTCATGTTAACGTCAAGCCGTTACATAATTTGGCATCATCATAGGCACGGTACAAGTAAGATGAATAGACTCGGAAAGTGACGGGAATCCTCATGGGCACCCGCAGAAAAATTTTCAGGGGGGGGGGGGGGTGGTCGTCGACTCCCATTGGAAGGTCTGCGGACCAGGGACACCCCCCCCCCCCCCCTAAAGAACACAAAAATCAATTTGTCTGTCATGCAAACGGCAAAATTTTAAGCTATTGTAGGTGTATCAAATAATAATATAATAATCATAATTTTGACCTGTTAGATATTATGAATAAAGTGACAACGGATGATAATCATGATATAGTAAGAAAAATGCATACTACGACTATTTCTTGCAAAAATTGACAAAGTAAACTAAGTAATCATAAATTCGTCAACTGTTACTCCTTTAATTAACATTATGTCTTACTTTGTTCCTTCCATTTCTTTTCGTGAAATTTTGACAGTCCTAAATTCCAGGGGAGTGCCCCCCACCCCCCACCCGCTGTAGGCGCCCACGTGAGTCCGCCTCGTCCGCTTTTCACGAAGTGAAATTAGGAATCGTAGGTACCTACAACACCAGAGGGCGCTGCAAAAATTGTGAGCCGTCTAGGCGCAAAACACCGTGTAAAAACTGCGATTTTCAAAAGTTCATTAAAAATACAATCCAACTTCTTCAAAATTTAGAAACCCTTTGGTTCAAATCTCAAGAAGAGAGATGATTGTCACTCCAACTATGAAAGATTCGTCGCATAAGAGTTAATTGCTTCACAAAAAAGAAAAAATGAGAACGGCAATATCCGTATCTATAATAATGAAATGGGGCAGTTGCAAGGGTCTTCAATCCCTCTCCTTATTCCCCGTTCTCTCCTATCTAAATTCATAATTGAAGCCGTCTTTAAGGAAGAAGAGGGCCCATAAAACATTAGATGCGTGCTCTTTCGAAAAAAAGAGCCTCGCTGTCTCATTAGAATTCACTCAGACGAGTACACCTATCATTTTATGAGCCTTTTTTTCGGAGAAGGGCTCAATTTGGATCGTTTCTAGCAAAATCTTCCAACGAGTCCCATAGACGCTACTGATTCGGGGCTTTAGTTTCCTATCACGGAGAAATATTCACATCGAATGGCTTCAGACATTATATTGTTGTTGGCAATTATGGCCAAACAATCTTCGAATTACCCATTAGAATCAATGGAAAACCTATCGATTTCTTGGCCTACTCTCAGTGGCGGCTCGTACAACTCGGCAACTATGCTAATTTGCCATTTAAACCTATGCAAAAGTATCGGTATCTTGGGGGTGCAATTGTACCTCCTGAAGATCGATTGTTTTATATAGGTTTAAATGGAGAGAATACACTGTTGTCACATTGCATGAGCCGCCACTGCCTAATCTGGCAACCGTGACAGCTTCACATGTTTGTCAGTTTTTACTCTGTTCATCTGATGACCTAATCGATAAGGAATCATGAGCGTGTGGAGATGGGCGCATCGGGCGCTGACGTCAAGGAACAAATGTATTTATCATGTGAGACCGAGCTGTATAGGGGTGAGGGTAAAACAATACATTTTGACGAGCCGAGGGCAGATTGACCCATTTTTCTCATTTCTAATATATATATTTTGCCGTCGAGCGCACATCGTGATGACAATCCGATACATCACATGGATGCACACCATAAGCCGTCCCGCCGCGCCGCGCCGCGCCGGAATATTCAATGAAATATATTTTCACGGTCAGTGCCCTTCAAAATCCATGGGCTGTGCGCAAGAAGAAAATACTGACGTCAAAGATGTGTCAGATTGTTTAGCGATTTTGAAGGCTTTGTGACAAATACAGTTTAGTGATAACAGTGGCGTCATTTGGGGGGGGGGGGGGGGGGTGGTTGTGCATTGCCCCCCCCCCCCCCCCCCCCCCCCCCAAGGATTTGAAGTCAGGCTCAAAAACGGAAACAGAGTTTATTAATGAGCAAAAAAAAAAAAAAAGTCATCAGATTTTTGCCCCCCCCCCCCCCCAAGCCAAACGCGAAATGACGCCCCTGAGTGATAAAAATATACGTGCTTTTCTCTCTTCTTGCTCCCCACGCTTGTGCGCTGGGTATAACGAAGGCGAAAAAGTTGTCACACATCCTTATCTATTTTTGAAAGATGCCTGCTTTTTATTACAATAAGATCAAAATCTGTCTTTACCCAATGGCAGCCAAGGCTTTTTTTTACATGAAATATGCTTCGATAAAACATTTTAGACTGGCTAAAGTTCACGGTAGTTGCTTGAAAACAATATGAAAAGTGCGCAAGGATATGTCTACTTCATTTTGATTGACAGGAAAATTATCTTTTATTTACTGACGAACTGACGTTGGATAGATAGAGTCTCTCTAACCAACGGCTCTCAAAAAGTGCTCCCTAAAGAGCTCCCAACGCAAGAACTTGAAACCGAATCTTTGAAATCAAGTTCTGTTGGTGCAAGAGCCTCTGTATGCAGTATTTAAATGATACATTGTGACTCATTTTCGTATTCCCACAGTTTTCTGCCGAGCAGAACATAAAATTTAGATCTTACCACGGCTCCGGCTCCCAAGCCCTGAGAAAGAGTATCATAGAACGCCTTCAATTAGTGGCGCCGGCAAAAACAAGTATCGTTCAGTAGGAACTTTTATTTAACCTCTAGCTAAACTTGTCCTGATCGAGGGAGCGAGGGAAGAAAGGGTCGCAAATGCTAAATTCAAAAACATTACTTTGCCGCCTTAGGATGAGCTAAGAATCAAGCGAATAAGTTAATAGATAGATAAATAAATAAATAAACCTCAATGGGGCTCTTGCAAACTTTTGCTGTGAGCAAATGAATAGTCCAGTATGATGTAGAGACCAGCGAAAATCACAAAAATCACACTGAGAAAGTCTAAAATTCAGTAGGTAATAAACTCACATAACTGCTATAACGGTAAGTTTGTAATGGCGGCTCAACGCAGGTATCGTGGGAGATTCCTGTCTATTATGTCACTTTCTCTACAGAAACAAAGAGATATGTCTCAATTTAGACAGGCATCTCGCCCATGAAACCTGTGTCTATCCGCCACTATAAGCCCGAATTTGAGAGTGAATTTCGTGATTTTTTCAGTGTAATCATTGTCATTTTTACAGGTTTTTATGCAAGAATCAACTCTTCAATCCCCTATAGCAAAAGTTTGGAAGAGTCCCATTGAGGAGAAAAGGGACAGAATAAATAAATAAAACGAAGCGCAAACAACACTAATAAATTTTAGAGAAGAAAAAAATTATTTGCCATCAAAAGACTATATACGAGAAAATCGCAAAAATTACCAACATCTCCATTATTGTAAGGAGGTACTTTGATGAATCATCCTTTTTCCCTTCCCTTCCCCCTCTTTCCCCTCCCTCTTTGACACTACATTCCATTCATCCTGTCTCATCCTTTGGAGAATCCTGGAAAATATGTCTCTTACTGACGCCATGCCAGGGTATAGGTATACTGAAGCACGCACAATCATGCACTCAATGTTTACGAGTTAAAGTTTTTTTTTCCCTTTTCAATTTGCTCTCTACAATTTTTTAGGTAGACAGAGAGGAGGAGTGCGGTGTGGGAGCGGGGGCGGGGGGGGGGGTAGAGGGGCTGATGACTCGAGGATAGAGCTACACGATTAAAGGGCCAGGTCGAGACGGGCACGGGACCGAGCCGCCGATCTCATGCAATCCAACAATATCTGCCCAATATTTTAAGTTCAATAATTTTATATCTTCAAACGAGTGAACGTCCGTATACTGCCAGCTGTCATGCACAGTGGCGAAGCGTTCAAACTGACAACATTGCGCTTCGTCCATTTAAACCCATTCAAAATATCGAATTCCAGTGTGTTCATTATTGAGTATAGGTACCTTAAAATGGGTCTGTTTCAAACTTTTGCAACAGCGTTCCGCGAAGGGTCGATTCCCGAGTAAAATCGCGCGAAAATTACATTGAAAGCATCGAAGAGTCTCAAAATCCACTTAAACTCAGTAAATACGTTTTACAACATTTGAAGATGGTGGTCGAACAATGGGGGGGGGGAGTCCATCTAATTGTTGGTGGCGCCAATTTAGCGTTAGTGGGGGGCGTCGGTGAAGAGTGCTGACCCCCCCCCCCCAATTGGTTTTCTGAGGAAAGGGTTTATCATTTTCTTCCTACTTTGCTACACCATCCGCCCCCTCCCCCAGCATTTCGTGAAGGCCCCAACCGGTCTCCGGTGTGGGCTCTGTAACTACACAGACTGCTATGGGACATTGGGACTTCACTTCCTAACACTCAGGTCGGCTGAAAAGGTCTTGGAAGTGGGTTCCGTACTTTTCGTGTGAAATCTCTTTACGCGATTGTGTAGAATTTTTTTTTTTGCTGTCCAGTTTTCTGTTTTGCGTACCTACAAAAAAGAAAATGTTCGTTGCAGGGGCCTGGGGGGTGCCGAGGTTCCCGTAGAGGGGGGAGGATTAAAATTTTGTGTCCGCCCTCCGCGAATCCCCTCTCATCTAAATTATGAATTTGATGACCACTTTTTTTCATTTCCTTATTTGCTTGTTCACCCTAATCTTTGCCGCCCCGGACAGTTTCGCACGGGGCGAGTCTCCTCCCCCTCCTCCCGGCACACTCCTGCAAGCCGATCTTTGAAATTATTAGATAAGGCTGATAGACTGGATAAATGGAGGGCTGCTATTGGTCCCTTTAAAGAGTTTATCAAACAGTAGAGCTCTTTAACCAAGTATCCCTCCGCTACATTCGATAAGCCATCTGCTTTTATCGGATTGTTTCGAGCAGCCGATAGCTTATCGAATGTAGCGGCCAGGGATACTCGGTTAAAGAGCTCTACTGTTTGATAAACTCTTTAAAGGGACCAATAGCAGCCCTCCATTTATCCAGTCTACCAGCCTTATCTAATGATTTCAAAGATCGGCCCGCTGGTTCGTTAAAAGTAACATAACAGGTGTGATAAAACGATATAGATGAGATGCTCAAAGGAGGGAATTTTTTTTTTTTTCGTTTACAGTGAATCAAGTGGCGAGGAGGATACAGAAATTGAGGACACGGAATTAAGTTGGAGAAAAAATTCAAACGAAAGACTTCACTCTATCCTGATCCAAAGGAACGCTTGCAATCTAGAGGCGACGCAGGTGACATCTGATCCTTTGAGCTCTCAACCGTTGAGACAAAACCCGTTATCGTCATCACTCCAAGCTACTGTCGCCACAGGATTAGAGTCGGAAGTAAATGGGGCCACTGATAGTCAGCCTGAGTTTAAGACCCCCAAAGAAAAGGAGTGCTGGGATTTGTTCCGGAAGATGGTCGACAAAGGAGTTGCCGTTTCCTTCGATACCGTTCTCAGGTGAGTCGAAAAATCAAGCCGGTTAATCCTTTACAGACCAGGTTTGATCTAAAGAACGCCACTCTTCCGTTGGGAGTGTAGTTAACTGTTCGTACTCAGGGGAGTTGGAATTGCATATACGATGAATTGAAGGCGCCCGAACGAAACCTTATCTTGTAAGTGTCAACCTCCAGAATCGCGTTTATTTTGAATCATGATACTGGAACAATGTGAAGGATACTAGAGGATGAATCCGAGTACCTATACTCGGGCTTGGCCCATAAGAGGTTAAAAGTTACGATCGATTATTTGAGCTCGCCAATTTAGGTTGAATTCCAGCATTTTGCCCGTTCCTGTTTTATTTATTGTTCAAGTCGTCCCTGGTTCGTTTTTTCTGTAGGCCATCTTGAATTTTAATGCCTAATTGACTTTTCATAAAATAGTTGGTTAGACTTGCAGTTTGCATAATTTTTTTCTCTTTTTGAATCTTTTTAGCCCTGTATTGCTCAATTTTGAGTCTTTCTTATACAGTCTCCCCCCCCCCCCCCCCCCTCTCCTGAACTCCCAAACCTTCAAATGACCGCTATTTTGAAAGTGATAAGTTTGCGTGGCAACACTTTTTTCTTCTCTTGAAGACCTTTCAAATGATGTGTCACAAGGTATACCTTTGTGTTTAAATTTTTTTTTACTTAGAACCCTATAAAACCCCAAAATTTGGGGGTCAGGGGGCGGAAGTTGGGGCCCAGATTTCTTTTTCGAAAAAATCAGAAGTGAGACTGAGACGCATCAAAAAAAAGCCTTTAATCTGTTCTTACTGAGACTTTGCTTTATGCAATCCAATGATTTGGGAGGTCACACCAGTCGACTGTAAATTGCCTCAAAAACCACTCCTAGCTTTAAAAATGCGGCTTTTGGAAAAATAAATGTTTGTCTGAGCTAAAAACATATCCATACTGTCCATTCTGTTTGACTTTCGCAATGTTTGAGATTTTGGGGTTACATTACACCCCCCCCCCCAACCGCCGCAAGGGGGCTGAAGAATTTACATAGAGATAGTTTGGTCAGAATATGCTCATTTTTGCTTGTTTCGCTTCACAGATAGTGGCCGAGTAGTCTGAATCACCCTATACAATATACATACGCTTATGCGACTGACATTCTTTTCGTCCTCAACTGCATAAGTTTCAAATTCTGCATTTTTCATCATTGACAAATTCAGGAGTGGTTTTATGATTGGGGGGGGGGAGAGGAATATTACGATTTGGCCGTCTTTCAAGGGGATTTTTAATTTTGCCTTCCTATGATGGAAAATTTTTAGAGCAACGAACTTTTTTCTTTTCAGTCAGCCCCCTAAATTCGGTGCCTGGGGCAAGATAACCCCCCCCCCCCCAAATTCGAACATTGAATATTAGCACATTTTCATAAGTTTAATATTTACAATTTAATTTTTACTGTATTGTTTTTCAGAGGCATGCTGACACCCACAGAGTATAGATTGAGAAAAAGTGCGACAAGCTCTTATGCCTAAGCTCTCTCTTTCATAAAAGGAGGATGGAAACATAAGGAAAAAAAGGAAATGTATTTCCTTGTAAAATTTCTCCATTCAGATCTGTACAAATTAGCAAGTAATCAGTGTGTCTCCTGTCCAGAATAAAAATCCTTGATGAAAATAAATAATATTTGATAGTTAATGACTTGATACTGCTTTTCACTGACTAACAAATGCATGCTCATGATGGGGGCTAGAAGGACACAACACTGCCAGACTCACTCCAAAAAAAAATTTAGAGTTGAAGTCAAAACACAACAGGACTGTGGAAAATTTATTTTTGCTCAGTAAGTATCCAGAATTTGACGGGGCAAGGCAACAAAAATGACACTCCTCACAAATCGACACTCATTATTTTTGGAGTTGGGGGAAAAAAATAGGGTGAAGGGAAGGTCGGAGGCATTGGAAATTCTTCCCCATACCAGCATACCTCCATGCTGGGTCTGATTTCAATGATATTTGATTTGAATGACAAAACAATATCTTTTTAATAAACAAAATAATCCTTTATTAAAAATAAGGTAAGTAATATAATGCTGGCAAAGAACAAAAGGAATAATTAACAGCAACAATATGAGGGAAGGAAAATAATTAATAAAATCAAATATTTTTGGCGGATAAAAGGACCAGAATGTTCTCTCTCCAGGGTAGAGCAGGATAGCATAATACCTAGTTAGTTTGTTTGGTGCTAGCTGCTACGCAAGAAAGAACTTTGATTTTACTTTTCCCCTCCAGAAATGGCTTAATTTTTTTATTGACATTCATTTTACTGAATTTATTCATTTACTTAGATCTTTATTTACACAATATTGAATTAATATCATTTAAGTTTGTAATCTAAGTTATGAGTATATCTATGGCATTTTAAAAATAATCAATTCACAGATGCTATTTCATTAATCAGCAAAGTAGCACGCAATTTGGCACAGTTGTATTTCGTCCATAAAAACAAACGAATTCGAAGATGTTCATCAGACACCTTATAATTTGGTATTTTTCATCAGTTCAAATGCACTATGGTCTCAGATAAAAAAAAAAAAAAATTGGCCTAAAATCAGAGAAAAAATTCATAAAAAATAATAGTTTTTGACCTAATAAGCTTGATGTAAAACTTTGTAGAAACACTTCTAGGTTTAAAGCACTTGTCAAAAGTGTCTTTTATGATTAAAATTGGTCTTGAAAGTTTATAATCGATAAATTGACGACAAATTTATTTTCTGATTTTTGGCCATTTTTTGATGATCACACACCATAAAGAAATGGACAAAATGCAACTTTGCCAGATTGGTCACAACACCACTGAAGATACATATCAAAATTATTAGATTACAGATAAATTTAAAAAGCATTTTCCTATCAACTACCAATTTTTAAAGATTAATTTCAAGCGATAGAGCCATCTGCAATGTTGAACAAAAAATATAATATGTTGACAGTTAGTTTAGTTTAGCAAGAGTACCAAAAAAAAGAGAGAAAAAAAAACTGAGCCTAAAGGACTCAAATAATGGTAAAGTATTTTTTTGTTTCTCTCTCTCTCAACAGTAAATAAATAAATGTACTTATTTGTTGTTCTGAAAAATTATCTCTGACAAAATAAGTGACAGTATATGAATGGAAAAAGAGGAAAATTCGAGGCAACATAATACAATGCATCATCAGTTTTGAGTTAAGCTGGATGATCAGCTACGTCTAGTGAAAAGAAGGGATCTAGAGCGAGAAGAGGGCAAAGTGCAACGGGCAATTCAAGTTTAAACAACAGAAAGGCTAAGGCTGAAAATAAAAATGACGTTTAACACGTTCAACGCCACGAGATTTCACGCGGTCAAATCAATAAGTTATCAGGTGCATTGTACTCGCTCGCCGCGCCACGCCGGTCACGGAGGTATACGCATACTACGCCCTGATCCGGTAACCGGCGGCGCTCTGAGAACGCTTTTATTGGCAATACCGCGAGTCGGCCACCGGTGACCGGCGCGGTGCTGTGGGAAATATCGCCGTCGGCCACCGGTATCCGGCGTAGCGTTGAACGTGTTAAAGTGAAGCTGAAATTTATAAATGGTTGAAGCAGATCCAGTTTTTGAATTTAGAGGAAAAAATTCGAAAAATCAGTAATCAAACATGAAAGTGAGAGAGAAATTTTACAGTTGGAAAAAGACACAGCAAATCAGAAAAAAGAAAATCAAGAATTCAGTGTATGATGCATCATTCAGTCTTTAAGCATGATGGAAGAATACAGATGGAGGCATTCATACCCCACCTACGTCAGAGCGCGACGAATCTGTACCCATCAGTCACGTGACTGGCGAGCGCACCAGCGAACACACCCCTCCGACCCCGCTCGCTAGATTCGTCATGTTGTGACGTAGGAGGGGTACGAATGCCTCCACCTTTATTCTTCCATTATGATCTTTAAGGACTCAGTATTAAGTAAAGTGGGAATATTTTAAAAGTCAAGTAGGACCTAGGTTATTCAAAGGCAGTGTTGCCAGATTTTTCTATAAATTACCAAATTTTACATTAAGTCATATGGGAGAAATCGGATATTTATCCAAAAAACGGCAACACTATCTAAAGGCAAAAACTTGTAAAAAAAATCTGGACCAGGATGTTTCAGGGTTAAGGAACTACTCTACTGTCTTTAAAGGGCAAACAAAAGCAAAGAAAGAAATGAAAATTAAATAGAATGCAGCGGTGCGCAAAGTGATCTCGCAGGCCCAGGAGAGGTTGTGATGCACACTGCACACACAAGGTTAATGACGAACCGCATGAAAAACCCAAAAAAAAAACAGTAAGTAAAGCAGTCTTGCTGACTGAAAATGCTTCTGCTATTTAGCCCAAAAACATACCGAATCAAATTTTCTCAAACTTCAACCTTTGGTCCCATTCATTCTTTTTGCGTTTAGTCTACATTTTGGGCTATTTGCCTGAATTTTAAGTTTACAAACGTTCCAGCATTAGTTTTAATTACCTATTTAAAACAAGTCGTTAATGTGTAACTTTTTCACTGCAGAGAAAAATTGAAACCAAGATATTGATACTGAAAAGTTTCAAATCAAAATTGGAAATCAGAGAGCGAAATAAATAAATTGATGCAGCTGTTACAACCTCTGTCAATCCGAGTCTTTTGGACTCAATGATACGATCACCCCAATTCGCTTGGAGAGCCAAGATCCTACAGTAATTATATTATTAGAGACTTTTAACAGAGAGAAAAATAGGCCATTCAACTACTCTTATTGATAGAAATATTAATACATAGAGATATCAATGAATAGAAAATAAAAATAATGAAAAATTTTCAAGGAAAGAAATACAAATCAATAATTGGAGCAAGGGGAATTTGGGACCTGAATAGTGGATTTTACACAATTTAACAACCGAATGAATAAATACCACCAAAATGATATTCAATCATAACAAAAACAACAATATACAAAAATAAACTGAGATTTTAAACAAATCTGGATCAATTTATACAAATCAATAAATCATGGTTCCTCAGCTATGTTTACATGCTAAGATAGTCCATAAAAGAAAAGTCAAAATAAGCTCATCGCTTACTGTTTATGCATAAACGAGGACCAACAGTTACTCTTGATAAAACACCAAGAGCAATAGATTGGGTCATTTTGACTTAACTTTGAAGGAATCTTTAAATCATATAAAGGTTACTGCAGATAAACAAAATTTCTTTGGGTCATTCAGCACTTAGAGTTGAAATTTAGAAAAGGGAAAGGAGCTGCAATTGAGCTGAACTACAGATAAACAAGAAAAATGCAGTTGCAGGATCAATCCTTTTTGCTTTTAAGTCCTTTTAAAATTCCATGAGACGGAGAATCCGGAATAAATGCATCTCGATCCATGAAAGGTTGTGAGTGTTTTAGAAATCTACCTTGATCAGAATAGCACCGAAAATTACTTGGAAACCTGTATGAACCATACACAATTACATAAACTTGACTTCTGACCTAACAAGCTGCAGATAGACGATAAGTAGACAACATGCCAAGAACTTGGTAATTCTGAGAAGCAAGAGTAAAAGAGTGCCAGGCTCAAAATGCAGCCAAATGCATCAGAAAGCAAAATTTTATCGATTAGTTCAAGTTCAGTCTCTCCTCTCATCAATATGTGTACCTTGATACAATGCGCTTCTGGACATCATTGATGCTGCTTGTCAAACCCGATTCTCAGAATCTTTCTGTCCCAGCATCTAATTGGTTAATTAAAAGACTAAAGCTTTGCAAAGACTTTGTTGGATTTATTTAAACCCGTGCAGTTGGATACTAAGGTATTTTAATTCAAGTTGAGCCCAATAAACTCAAGTGTGAAAAACTAAAAACGGCACAAATCAATCGATACAGAGCTTCTGAATCAACCTACTTTTGAAAGCAAAATTAGATTTAATTTTAAAAGTGCAAGCCAAGCTGATCAGTAATCTTCATCCAAATCTGAAAATTTAGTTAGAAAAGTCTAGCCGCAATAACATCATGGTTTATTATTATGCTGGTTTTCTAATTAGTAAATAAATAAATAAATAAATAAATCAAGGGTGTATGCAAGTAATCTGAGGGAGGTTAAAATTTGAATCAACAATACTGTCTACTTTCTGCCACAAGTGAAAGTATTTGCACAAGAGATTGCAATGACTCCCGGAGACAAAAATCCACAAAATCAACTTCCTTGAACCACGCCATTTTCACCTTGAACAGAGGTAGCTCATTAAGTCACCTTACAAGATACGCAAACACTTAACGAGAGAAGATTTTGGAGGGTGCTTCAAAACTAAAATGTTTGCTGATGCTTCCCTAATTTCTTCACATGGATTGTGGCACGTATTCCAAAATGAGCATTTATTTAACTGCACTCGAATGGTGCGGTTTTTTATTCTCCAGAATCCGCACCAGTACAATGACAAAGAGCTGCACAAGAGCAGCTCCAGTGCACCCGTCTTTCACTCTGAAGCACTGGAGCTTGCACAAGAGCAGCACCGGGTTCAATACACCGCTACTTAAAAAAACACTCTGATGTAATCTATTGCAAATGTAAGTGAATTATAAAAAAAACAGTGTGGTGGTGCGCACACCGGTGGATAAAAAAAAACACACCGTAACCTAATCCCTTCTTTTTCTTCAGCTGATGCCTCTTTTCTCTAAACAGTTCAAATTAAATGATTGGTGAACTAAATGATTAAAGAACTGGGGGGAGAGGGGCACCTAAGAAATTTGAAATTTCAAGCGTCCTAAGAAACATTCTTGGGCCATTTTCAGTTGAGAAAAGACATTTTTTAAGGCTGGGGGGAGGGGGTGCAGCTGCAAAGCCCCTTCCCACCACTGCGGATCTACCACTCTAGAATTCTTTGGGACCTGTAGTGACATTTAAATCCGCTAGATACGCGCCTATGTCCCACGCTCTATGAAACCATAACTTTGTTGTTTTTTACCGTCATTAGTAGGAGCTTGAGTCAATTTTTCCAAAAATGTTCGACTATTGCGTTCAAGATTAAATTTTAAGGAGCATTTTGATACCATTCCAAGCTTTCTGCAACCAATTATTTGAGTCAAAATTACTGATTAGAGATTACAATATGCTTGTAGAAAGCTTAGAATAGTATTAAAATGTTCCTTAGGGTTTGAACTTGAATGCAACGTTCAAAAATTTTCGAAGAATGACTCTAGCGCCCACCAATGATGGTCTAAGGCAGTAAAGCTATGGTTTCAGAGGGCACGCGACAGTGGCGCATATCTAGCAGATTTGAACGTCACTAAAGGTCGCTGAGGATTCATCTTAACTAAGATTGAAAAACTTAATATTAATTCAGCCTTGAAAATCTCTTTTACAGCCCTTTTGGCCAAACAGTATTTGATATGTTCTTAATCAATACATGTCAATATATGGTTATCTTGTAGAGTGAGCTTTCATTAATTCAAAGAGCATAAAAAAGGCTGAGCTCTACATTCTTTCCAAAACAACTTATCAGAGGGACCCTTGTCAAATAAAAACACTTAATAAGCACAAGTAGCTGTTCAGACAGATCTCATTAGATTGTGAAAGATTGTTTTAGTGTCAACATCATGGACCAATGCGCTTGTTAATGATTTGTTTGGTTTCTTCAGCTATCTTCCACCTCTTTCACTCTCACGTGACCTTCCTTATCGTTATCTCTTTCTGAAACTTTAATTTGAGTCAATCACTCTGGTGTGGCCATTTAAATTGAAATACATATATGGTGCTAATTTTTTTAGTAGCGTTTGCGTTCCCTTAGGTGTGGCACGAGCTTAATGAGGGTTACATGAGAGAAAGGGAGATAGAAGATGGTGATTGGTCAGTAAAAAGCAAGCAAACCAAACCCAAAAATTTGTTGCGTGAAAACATCCAGTGAACATACTTTTTGAACAACTAAAACAATCTAAAATGGGCAGAGATTAGACAGTAAAAGAGTATTGCTGAATATAATGTGACAAGACTGTAAAAACTCAAAAGAAAGACACAAAGTAAATCAAGCACTTAGAGTAAAAGAATTTAAGTAACAACAATTTCAGGTTTCTGAAAAGAGTTCTTCAAGGAGGGGGGGGGAGGGGGGGAAGTTAGTTGGATGCATTTTTTCCATTTATTCTTATTCATCTCTACTCCTTCATGAAAATGAGTCATAGCTGAAATCGTTAAGTGTAAAACTCTTAAGGATCACTTTCAGGGATTATGGAATTTTGGACGTTCTCTGTGGTTTTTCTTCAGTTATCAATTAAAACATCACCATTTTGCAAGTTCTGCTGGGTTCAACCTTGGGTTCAACCTTGATTTTGATTTCTACTGGAGCACTTATTGAGTGGTTTTTTTTTTCTATTTTCAACTGCCCAAAATCGCCTCCTAAGGCAGCCTGAAAAAGCAAAATGTTCCAGGGAAGAGCCCTTTCACATCCACTGCTGGAAGGGGTGCCTGCACACCTCCAAGAAAGCTCATAATTTCAGTGTTTAAAGGCTAAAATTTTCAAAGGACTAATCCTGCTATCTTTAGATGCTTCCTGGAGAACTTGAAACCATATTGATTAAACAACACTATTAAAAATATTTCTTTTTTAAAGTTTTAAGATGACATTTGAGAAAAATGTTCCAACAATTGTGGCAAGAGGATAGAAGATCACTTTAACAGAACAGATAGTTACAGTATCGACATCTGACAATCAAGATAGCTCATTGGCGGTTCTTAACAGAACCGCTTTTATGACTTTCACGTAGCTCCTAGGTACTGCCCAATAGAAATCTATTTTTGGATACTTTTTGGCAAAACTGAGTTCTTTAAGCCAACTTAAGGCAATTCTACAAGGAGGGAAAGGCGCTGAAGTATGTCTTAAAATATAACAATTGGGAAAAGTAGCAGAAAGCAGCAAATATGGATCACGTGAAAGTGAGAAAGATACTTGAGAATGGGTCTGTTGCAAACTTTTGCTGCAACGATTAAGATAGTTTAATATGAAGTAAAATCGCCTGAAAAGTCTATTGGTGGCATCATAAAGTCATAAAATTCAATAATAAGCTCACAAGAGGCGTTTAATTAAATCCAAGATGGCGAATAAATATCGAACAATTTGTATGCATGCACCACGAACATCCAAGGATAGCCAACCTCACAATATCGATCACAACCAATCATAACATAAACAAACACATAACCTCTACCTCCAGTGAGGTTTTCAAAGTTGGCCATCCTTGGATGTTCACGGTGCATGCATACAGATTGCTCAATATTTTACCGCCATCTTGGATTTCATTAAACGCCTCTTGTGAGTTTATTATTGCCTTTTATGACTTTCTGATGCCACCAATGGAATTTTCAGGTGATTTCACATTAGATTATTCACTCTTAATCGTTGTAGCAAAAGTTTGCAACAGACCCATTGTGTTAATAGTGGATAGCCAACAATGACCGCATTGGTGGCTTACCGTTGACTTTAGTGATATCAAGCTGAAACTGTAACTAGGAATATTAAAAAAGAATAAAGAAGTCCATTTTGAAATCACAGTTCAGAAGAAAACGAATAAAATTAATAGCTTTTATGTTCTAAGTGCTTTCAATACCAGCTAAAGATACATGAATAACAAGAAGGAAATAAAAATAAAAAACATCAAATAAAAAAGAAAAGAGAGACGAACAAAAATGAATGCAGTGCTACGAGTTAAGTTTAGCTGATGATGCTCTTCCTTCGATGTTGTTTAGATAGTTCAGCCGGCGTTTTCTTATTTCCGCTACGTCAATACTGGTACTGTTGTGAGACTCATCTGAAATATAATAAATAAATATTAACAAAGAGTGCGGGATTATTATTGCACACCCATAGTAGATTTTCTAAATCACTCTTCCTTCAGAAAAATAAAAGCTTGGACAGTAATTAAACAAAGAACAAATGATTAACCTTCATCCAGGAGAAAATTATTAGTTTAATTGAAGATAGAGCAATAAAATTAGGAATAAATTGAAACAGGTTGTTTACGTTAATTCAGGCGCCTTTGGAATCAATGGGAGCTGTTGCGGACTTTCGCTACAGCAAAATGGCACATTGATTCAGATGCAAAGTTCCGTGAAAATAATGATGGGCACATTAAAAACCTTCAAAACTCACTCAGTAACTCAGGGGAAACACTTCCATAATTAACAACCCGCATTACATTATACACTTTTTTCACTCACAGACTCCCACATAGAAGGGACATCATGTTTATATACATCAATATTACTTCCAATTAATGTAAATCAGCCAATCTTTTTGTTCATGACAGGACAATATGTCTGAAAAACTGACAAACTCAAACACTTATGGTCGGAGGAATCTTAAAAACTTATAGAAAGAAGAAGAAGATCCTCTCTTTAGAACAACCCATTAGCTCACAGGTTCAACTAGAAACTCAGTAAGATGCAGAAAAAACAGAGCATTACGGACGGGACACTGATGAGTCACATCCTTAACACTCTTTTTTTTTACAATATATCATCGAATTTTCACACATGCCTACAAAAATCAATGGTTCAAACGAAACCATCTTCTTCTACAATCAAGAAATTTTCAGCAATTTTTAAACAATAAATTTCTGCATTAAACCAGAATATAAGACCAAAAAGACTAGTGCACCTAATTGAGGAATGGCTGAAATGTTTTTTATTTTGGATACATACTATTCTTGTATTAGGTGTTTAAAAACCTTCTTTTCACCAAAAAAAACCAGGCAAAAAAAAAACAGTCCATTCTTAAAGCATTTAATTCATTTCAACAGAAAACCCAAGATTATGGTGTTACATAGATGATTATAGTTAAACACAGTTGTTCTCTTTATAAGGGTGTATGTATCAACTATGTTTATACCTGCCGTGAGTGAGGTCCCTCTGTAAAATCAATACTCAAAGTAGCAATAATGTAACATGTTCGATCAGTACGTAAAGTTGCTTTTTTGTCCAAAAGTGAAATAGGTCAAAATTAAAAGAATAAGATTAAACAGTTACGTACCTGTGCATTCTAAACTCAACCTTAGCGCTCGTTCTAATTCAGGATCTTGACTATCTTCATCACGATTCCGTTGACTAAATGAATGGCTTGATGATTCAACTTGGCCTAAACTCATTTTTATAGCAAGTTCTAAATCTTCATCACTTCCACTTCTGAAAAGAAAAAGGAGAAAAAAAAATAGCTACAGTTCAACAAATACGTGAAAATAATTAGTTATTAGTAGAATAAAAGGAATAGGGTTCCTTGTTTACAAAAAACTCAAAGTTTCTGGCGCCTATATTACCAAACGGTTACCTTTTGCTGACAAATAAGCCTGGACCATTTCTCTGTAAAATGATGTCAAACGCTGGTCACATGGCCGTTGAATATCAAAAATTTCAAGGTGAACGGGAAAACGATATTAAAATTTTAAGATTAAGACGGTAAATTCACATGATAATTCTTCAGACAAAACCCAAAATTCTTCAACAGTTTCATCTAATATAACCATTTTTACCTCATTTTGCATAGTTCTAAAACAAAGAAAAGAACTGAGGCCAAAATGGTTGTTACTGACAAAATAGTTAAAGATATGGCAACAAAGACAAAACTGTCGCCTTCTAAATATCTGTAACACAAGAATTTTTGAATGGATTGACCATTCAAATCTTAAAAATAATTCATTTTCCTGCAAAACATAGATATGAGGTTAAGAGTTAAATCAAAATACAGAAAAACATCTGTTTCCGTACGTAGTATATATGATACATGTTTCTATACTCAATACAGATATGTAAAACATTCTTACTATTGAATGATTGTGAGAAATTTTTGGGTGTTCTGTTCATGAATTTTGTAATTTTTTTTGTGGACATTGAGACAAATGTAGCATAGAGCACACAGGATACAACGAGAACTCTCGACAAGCCGAAACGACTTTATTTATATTTAATCTTTGCACTGTCTGGAAAAGGGAATTCAATTTGTGCATAGAAAATTGTGCATTGTGCATTCACTGCTTTTTAGTAGTAGTAGTAGTAGCAGTAAAGTCCAGCAGAAAGAAAAAGAAACACAAGTTTTTCACTTTTATTTTAGTTATACATTTTGAAAAGAAATAGTGTGCCACAGATGAGGAAAAATTTTGAGCGTGGATAACCTACTTTTCCCACCTCTGCATCACCTACTTTTTTGGTATTATTGGTTATACCATAGGTACACCCTATACATATGAAATTTAGAGGAGTGTAATTTCTAGAGCACCATTTTGCAGCGCAGTAATCAGGTTCAACAGTTGAGCAAAAAAAATTATTCAGTCCCTACACATTTGGCTTTTCAAGAACTGACTATTGGCTAAATATGTTTTGATAACTTACCTTGAAGGTAAAGAGCTTTTAGACTCTTTGGAGCTTGAATTATCGCTAAAAGTTTGATCCAGACTTAACATTAACGCCTTCTTGAGTTCTGGATCATCATCATCCTTATCATTGATCTGAATGACTGGTACTGGTTTAGGCGCTCTGACAACAGGATTAGCTCTAATGATATCTTCGGCAGCACATTCCGGAAGATTGCCAAAGACAACAAATATTGAATAGCCTACAATCATGAGAAAGTAAATTAATTGAAGGATAATGTCAATGCAGTGATGTGCGTTTGAAATGGGCCACGCCTCCCTGTGTTTCTATTACGAGTTTCATTTACCTATGTTGCCAACTCTCATTCAGTCCCACCACCGCACAGGTTGTGTGATGCTGCCACCTACTGATAGAAACTAAAGAAAGTCTGCAGCCAGACAAACCGCACAGGCAGATTCAGAGGGGGGGGGCATAGGTGCAATGACCCTAAATTCCGAAGAAAATACATTATGTAAGTACAACCAGAGACAATATATAATAAGAAACCATGCACTAGCCTTGCGCGCGGTGGCTGAATTTTTTTTCGGAGCTCAACAGAAATTAACAAAGGGAGCATGAAGGAGCACCATCCAACATGGACCATACATTGACTGATGCAATTTCGGTGCTTCGGATTCACTAGGCAAAACTCTCAACGACGTTTCTCATCGGTCAACGTATGGTCCATGTTTTTCGGTGTTCTGTTGAGACCCCAAAAAAAAAAGTTGCCACCACTTGCAAACATGGGCAAGATAGATAGTGCGTGGTCTCTATTATATATTGTCTCTGAGTACAACATACCTATCGGATACAGGTGAAAACATTACCACCGTTGGAAATGGCCACTCGCAAAAGTATATGCTAGATCCACCCCTGTCCGCAAACAGTTTCCCTTTAAAATTTTCTATTGGTTTCTGTGACATCTTTACGTGGTAAATATCACCCACATGGCTGAATCAATTAACCAAAGGCAGTTCATGGGACTTGGCAACCATGCTTTATGCCATTTAAACCTATGCTAAGTATCAATTTCTTGGGCGTTCCATGAAATTCCTGAAGATTGATTATTTTACATAGGTTTAAATGGGAACAGCCCATTTTTGCCACATTGCACAAACCCCCACTGGGATAAATCCTTTTAAAAGAAGAGCTCAATTTCGAGAGATTTTACCACCCACGGAAAGGTTTTTAGGTGAGAAGATAGAATGGAAGCAACAAACGTACCTTCTTGCTGCAATTGGGCAAGAAACATGACAAGATATGTGTTTGATATTAGTTCTGGTCCGGAGAGCATTGAATTTAAGTTGAACCATTGAGATCCTATTTTGCGTATTGTGAACCAATGATCACGATAATTGCAAATATAAGCTAGCATGGAGCTGTAACAAGAAGAGTGATGGTTGAGTTAGGTTTACTAAAGATTTGAAGATTGCTCAAATCTTTCAATCAATGCCTACTGATAGGGTGTTCTCTTTCACCTATGTAAATAACTTGTAAACTCAATTGTTAATTGATATCTTCCAACGAAATCCGCTTCATTCCGAAAATGTTCCACTGAATAAAAGTATGTATGAATACATTCAAATTTTTTTTCTTTTCTTCATTTTTTTTTATTTGATTCCTGTGAAGTTTTTTAACCCTTCCTTGCATGACTTTTTATTTCGTTCGAAAACACAATTTTTTCAATGGATTTTGACTCAAAATGAAAGGGAAAAATAGTAGAAGTAGTTGTAAAGTCCAGCAGCCCAAACACAGTGGCTTATTATGCTGATACTTCACAGCAAACGACTGGACTGGTTAAAAAAAGGAGGGAGGAAAGACAATCAATCAAAGTATTCTCAGAACATAGGTTAGGCAAGAGGAGAGATAGAGCTCACGCATTTTGAGAATCGGGTTGATGGATTCTTACAACTGGCTTCCGAAATGCAGCAAACAGATCAGTGAGTGATTGTTTAGCAAACAGTTCCCGACTCGTTGCTAACCAACTATTGGCCTATGTATTTTCATGCATTTCAGAATCAAGCACCGCTACTTGTAGGAATCCGTCAACCTGATTCTCAGAATGCGTGAGCTGTAGTGAAAAAATTCCTAGCATTAATTATTGCGTCCCACAGACCAGCATAGTGCCCATAGAGAGGAAAATCAAAGTCAAACAGTTAAATATGATTCCTAACGTTCAGATGGCACCCATCGTGAAGCCGTGCTCTTTTAGATTTCGGTAAATGCTCTAAATTTTTTCACGATAGGTGCCTGAAGGATGACGGCATGGAAAAAATGATATTTTAACTTCCAAGAGTTCAAAAAGGGGAAATACATTATATGCCTCTAGGGTACCACGATGCAGTCAAGCGTTAAGTTATTTTAGTTTTTCTTTCGTCTCACATCAGTACAATCTAAAAAACACAAATATCACCACCACATCATTCCGTTAAAAGAATTTTGGAGGTGATGAAGGACAAAATTTGAAATTTAAATATAAATGAATAATTTTGATAAAGAGCAGCAAATTTAATATTAATTGGAAAATTAGATTAAAAAAGAGCAATGTTCCATCATGTCTCAACGCAGGTCAGCTCAAAAAATTAGCTTGGAGATACTGATAGTAAGCGTAACTTACTCTGGATTTTCCTGGGCTTGAATAGCACGTGGTTCCGAACTGTTATATGGGATTAGTTCCAAACCCCAAACACCTAAAGCACTGTTGATGACTTGAACTGAGAAATAACCACTGTCGTCTAAATTTCCTGATGGTTGCTAAAAAGAAAAAAAAAATTAGGTTAGAGCAAAAACAACTTTATAAGTCAGGACGCTGCTTCTGAACGATCTGTTACTTTTTATTTCTCCTGGTAAGTATCCTTTTCAGGTTTAAGCGTTTTTCTCAAGTTTCTCTCAATTCTAATGGACGACTGAGGATCTTGTAAGTAATAAAAGCAGACAGGTACAGCATGAAGCTAAAGAAAATTTAGATCTCGAGGTAAGTCGACCAAACTTTTTCCTTCCTGATTCCCGTTTTTCAAAATTTCAAGAAAATTCAGGGAAAATCAGTGAGAAACTACAACCAAATTTCATGAGGAGTCTCTCACTTCGGAACATTTTGAACCCCTGAAGGACTATCCACTTTTGCAGGGGCGGACTGGGCCGGGGTGCCGGGGTGCAGCAGCACCCCGGGCCCCTCCATGTCCACTCCCCTCCCCTCTGGACCAGTGCATAGCGCAGGCCCCTTTCCCCAAATCCCAGGCCCCAGCACCCCGGGCCTTTTTGCCCCAGTCCGCCCCTGCACTTTTGAAAGTTTTCCGATTCAAATTTTTAAGCAAACTATCAGCACTGAGTGTCATGTGTTATTTTGGTAAAAAGTTATGGAGAAACTGGTAGAATAAAGTGTAAGTAAAACGCTAGACTACTTGGCAAGAACTGATCTGCCACCTAGGTAATATTTCAGCTCTCATCAAACAATTGATTACAGCCAATGGTTAGCAGGTGTTTCCAAAACAACCAACAATTGGTAAACCAGTGTAATGACCAATCTAAAAAGTCAAAGTTCTCAGATTGTGGTGACATCATGAAAACTGTTGGAATCACTAGTGAAAAGTGAACAAAGGCAAAATGTATTCAACTGTTCAATTCATATGAACTTCGATGAACTTGTGAAGTATTCAATGATCGAAATCATTTTCGATCATTGAATACTTCACAAGTTTCTATGACAGTCCAATATGCTTTCATGGAAAATAAGAGTGAACAAGAGCTAAGATATCAGCATTTACTGCCACGGCCTCTGGCTCGTAACTCCTCAAAGATTTTTGAAAATTGCTCTCTCTGGTCAATAAGGCCATGAACGAGTTTGGGCATTCAGAACACGGACAACTTTCGCAGTGCCCCAGAGGTCTTGGAGTTAGTTACGGAAGCAAAGAAAAACCAAGCACAAAAGATGAGTTACCTCCAAGAACCGCCGATATTCTTCGCTGTCAACTCCATTTTCTGCCATTCTCATTCTTTCCTCGTCATCCATTTGCTGACCAAGCGTAGCCAATTCAACAGGGGTGAAATACGGACCTTGGAGAAGTGCATTCAGACAATGCTGTGCACAAAGATACCCTTCTTGCTGAAAAAGAAAACCACAAACCCAATTAAAATGAGAGAAAAAGAAAAAAAAAATGGTATGAGGATGAGGTTATGCCTGATAAGCTGCGCTACATTAGAAACGGTAAAAAGTCAAACATAAATTGAAAGAAAGGAGAGAGTGAAGATAGATGAGAGGAATCAAAACTTCTAGCGTGAGAGCCGATAAATACTTACTTTTTCATGAAATATCGCTTCCATGACTGATAAAAACTTTGAATGTTTACAACACTTTTACAACTCAAAATACGATCGCGCAATTCCGAGAAAGGAATGAATGGAGGAAAATTGCGACGTTGTCATTCAGCAACGTCATCAAACGTCACGCAACTGCGCAGATTCTTGAGTTTTTTGCAAGGAAATATTTGCCATTTCGCCCAAGATATTTCATGCGCACTTGAAAGGAATGCCACTCGTTGAAAATTACTGAACACCGACAAAAATCAAAGTTAATTTTAATTTCATGGACCATTCAAAAATTCCGAGGTATGATTATGACGAAAAACTACGGTGAAAAAACAAGTTTGGCCGCTTCTGCCATGTTGCCGAGTTTTTGTTTATAAAAAAAGTAAACAAAAGCAAAATTATCGCGGCAAAAATCTAGGGAATCGCATGTTTTCCAAAATATTTCCTGTGTTAATTGTAATATTTTACTATCATGAGTATCATGTGCGTTACACTTGTGTTAGCCTCACTCAGGTCATATCTGAGATGAGCAGTATGTTTTGCCAAGCTGAATCTTTTATTTGCGAATGACATCTCAGAAGAAAATCAATTTGTAAGTATACACATGCATTCCGTGGCAATCAAATCTAAATCGAAGGTGTTCATTGCACTAAAAGAAAAATTCTGACATTCTGACAGTTATACTGCTGTAATGTCCCCTTGTCTCAAGTGCCATTTCCGAGAATTTTACCCATCATCAGAATTAAAGGTAGAGCTGATCTATTTTGAGTATCTGGTATCAGCAGCATGCTTGTGTCGGAAGTGCATTTGTGAATGGTTGATGAGCAATAGGTCGAAACTCTTCCCTAACCAACCGCTCAAGATTTTTGATGTGGTAGAGCTCGTTTCACAAAAGAAGACGGATGACAGATGCGACTCGCTGCGCATGGACGTGTTTGCGTTCTTGCACATGCGCTAAAACACAAACTTGTCTAGGCGCAGTCAACAAACCCATCTGTCATTGGCCAAATTTCGTGAAACAACCTCTATCAGTAGCTAACAAATCAGGATCTGATACTCAAAATACATCAGCTCTAGTTTTGCAAGATTTGGTGGATAGTAGTTCACTCTCATTAATCGAGATTGTATGGGTTGTTTGTTGGATTTTGTCGCTCTGCCTCAAGTCCAGGCATTCTCAAAGTCAGTCTGGTAGCTCCTTAATCTTCCTCTAAATTTGAGAACCCGTGTTTAGCAAATGTGGACAAAGCAATGGGTCCTTTTAAATGAACTGTGCGCCTAAGTAGAATGGAGCATTTACGCTCATGAGTGTGATATTCTTTACAAAGATTACCATACTCACCTGTAGGGGTAAACTATGGAATCAACTCAATATTTAGTCGATGATCGATTATGTGTTGTCCTTATGCGTGACATCATACGATAGCTTCCGCGACTTTGACTTTGTTAGCAGTGAAGAGTTGTAGTGTTGATCAAGAGATAACTTTCATCAAACTCTTTTGAAATAACTTCCATATGCTTAGAGGGTACATTTTCTGATTCCTTGGGGAGAAATAACTCCTAGCATGTTGTAAAGTAGTTGTGGAAACCCAACCAAATAACCTAGTAAGGATGTCATTTTCAGGATGCTTAAGGGAGCATAGAGCTGAAGCATTTTGAGTATTGGGTCGTTGGGTTCCGTCAAGCAGAGGTGCCTGCAGCCTTAATGTAGCGAAACCGAGCGGTTTTTTTAGCCAAGAGTTTATATATGTTGCTAACCAATCGCTCAACGATGCATTCCAGAAGCAAGCACTGCTGCTTGTCAGAATCCTACAACCCGATACTCAAAGTGATTCCGCTCAACTAAAATATTGCTATGTAACTGTTTATATCAAGGAGTTAGGATCAATGGTTATTGTGATGAGCTCCTGTGATGCACCAAATTTTAAAATTGTGACTTTCTTTCAAATGTAAGCATTTCAAATCTAAATTTTTGTATTCCATTTTTTTCCCTCTTCACTAGCTAGTTGTTGCAACCATGACCGAAAAAGTTCCTCCTGTCATTCGAGCCTTGGATGAAACTGTTGTCAACCGCATAGCAGCCGGAGAGGTTATTCAGCGACCAGCAAATGCATTGAAGGAGCTCCTTGAAAATAGGTACCTTTCTGATCGGTTTGAATAATTGCTGGTTTATTATTTACAATAGAGACTGTAAAGGTCGAAAGAGTGATTTGGCATAGTTGAAGAGTGAATGAGTCAACTCTTGAATCAGAGAAATAGAGTTTGAAAGCAGAGCTACAGACTCAGGTGCAAATTTAGAATTTGAGGTCTAGATCCAAAGGAGAGGAATGTTCTGAGGTCACGGTCTCGTCTTGCCCCCAGTCTGGCTCTGGTCACCTTACTCTCCAAGATTCTATAAATATTTTGCCATAAGGAAGATGAAGGTGTTCTTCAAGACATGATTTGTAATTTACATGGAACAGTTTTAAAAGAAAAAAAATGAATGTTTTTTCATAACTTTTATCACATTAGCGGAAGAGGAGAGGACTATGGTATTAACTAATTGAAACTGTCACAAAAAACTCATGTAAAGAAATTAAAATTTGAAATTTCCTTATTTGGCCATAAGTGTGAGCCTGTGAGGGAGGGTTATGATTGTAATCAAAGTTTTTAAAAGTTGACTGTAAAGTTTTTTTGCTACATGAATAATCAGAATTTTATCTTGATGGCTCCCAGTGATTGTAACTCGTATGCGCCATTGCGCCATTCGCACCTAAGAATTAGTTGATGGCGCCTAAGAAATTGAGTTGATGGTCAAGATTAGCGCCTAAGAAAATTTTTGCCGAAAAATTGTTTTTTCCTCCCGTCGATTAAAGTCCACGCTCCTGCACGTTTGGTTTTTTGCTGATATGTTGATTGCGCGCAAAAAATATGACTAGTTTCTTATGCGCGCTGTGTCCAAAAAAAAAAAAATGGCCCCTAAAAAATACTTGATGGCTCCTAAAAAATGACATGGCTGGCCAAAATGGCTCCTAAGACTTAGACCTGAGTTACAATCACTGATGACTCCACAAAATAAAGTTTTGGAATTTTACAGTGAACTCGATCGAAGCCGGTTTGAACAGGGTCCAGATCCATTAGGTTCTGATTCAGATGTGAATAGTTGGGGTCCAAAAAACAGTTAGAAGAGGGGTCTGGGTTGGGCCACAGCCCTGCTCAACAATGCTGTCAAGTTTCAAGCCCAAAATGGAGCTTTTAAGTCTAAAACACGACCCTAATGCTCCAGTTTTCTATAGAAGGTGTTTCAACAATTCTGGAGGATTATAGCCAAGTGCAAAAGAATGAGGCAAAGAAAGTATGGAATGCATCATTTATACTCCTGAACATTTTGCTAAAAAATAAAGATTATCTTGTTTTAAAAATGATTTTCTCCTTTTCATTGTACTTTCTTGACGCTCTTTTTAGCTTGGATGCCAAAGCTACCAATATCACAGTTGTCCTCAAAGCTGGCGGCCTTAAACTCTTACAAGTAGGTAATCTATGTTTTTTTTTCTTTTCAAGCTCTCCTTTAGTAGACATTCACCAAATAAAATATACACTGGGTGCATATAAAATGACTCAATAAATGCTTTGAGTAAGTTTAACTCTTGGTGATCGTGAAGTTTGGTAAAACAGAAAATTTTTAGTGGCTCGGGTAATAAGTGAAGTTCTGTCTCTTTATTTGGAATATGACGCAAGCAACCAGTAGTTGCTGAAAAATTATAGTCTAAAGAGTGCTTTGACTTTATTCAAAGCCATTATTAACTGTAGAAAAACAAACTGAAGACAAACAAAGGAGAACACTTTTTTAAAGTTTAAGAGAGCCGCTTCTCCAACAACTGAGCAACAACTCTCAATGAACCATAACTTTATAGCAGTGAAAAAAAAAACAAAAAATTGTAAAGAAAAAATTAAGGATGTTTTTGTGGACTGAAGTGATTTCAGAATTTAAACTCAAGGAAAAAATTAGTGCTAAAAAAATTGCGGATAAAATGAACCTTAACAAAAAAGTAATCGAAAAATCTTGTGAAATTTCTCACTCTATTTCCTGCACGGCAAATTTAATTTTTTCATTCCAGATCTCGGATAATGGAACTGGAATTCGGAAAGATGATTTAGGTATCGTTTGCAAACGTTTCACCACAAGCAAACTGACACAGTTTGAAGATTTGAACTCTATAGCAACGTTTGGTTTTCGAGGAGAGGCCTTAGCTAGTATTAGTCATGTGGCTCATCTCACAATCACAACTAAAACTGTACAGGAGCCCTGCGCTTACAAGTAAGCCTGAATTTTTAACTTTCGTTTACGTTGGAGTTTTCGGCTCTGTTATTAATTCATTATTGCTACTGTTGATTTATTCTTTCCAAGTGGTCTTTAAAATACAAAGTATGGAAGAAAAGTGAAAGATAAGCCTCTGGAGCTTTTGTATGACTGTGCACCTTTGGAAGAGTATTGTCTCTTATTAAGTCTTTTCGTAATTGAACTAATGGAACAGCAAAATCGACTAATATGGCTGAAACCAATCTTAGTTAAAATCAATTTAGCATCTAACTTTTATTTTATTCCAACTCTGATTCAGCTTAAATTAAAATTGTAATGAGACTTATTTGAAACAAAACCAAAGTTAAAAGTGTCAATTTAAGTAAATTCTTTACTTCTGTACTTTTCATTACGATGGTTACTGACTGAGCTGCCGATTGGTTTATCCCGATTAATATTTTTCAATTCGCCAATGACTGTACCTCTTGACCAAAAAATTACACTGTTCAGTTCAGTGTATGACTGTAATGCTCAAAAATACTCCAATCTGTAATCTTTTTTCAGCTGTTGAAGCCGTTGTTGACTTTAAAAACATTTTGATTATTTTGCGGTGATTCTACCGATTAAGAAAAAATAACAGATTCAAGCATTTTTGTGCATTGCAGTCATTCGCTGAACTGAACTGTCTAATCTGTTGGTCAACCAGAGGGATCATCGGAATAAACAAAAAACAGCAGCTCTGGTTACCGCTTTTTTCATTTCTCCTTCTTATGGCGAGTGATAGATAAGGATGATGTTGTCCATCAGCTGGTCACTGAGGATTGATGATGGCTCTCCTGAAACTATCGCATTGAATTTTCATTATTTCATAGGCCGAAAGAGTTTTTTGTGAGTTGACATCACTTTTTTAATCAGTTGAAATTGTTATTTTTTAGGTGTACATATGAGGATGGTGAGCTCATAGGAACTGCAAAGCCTTGTGCTGGTAATCAAGGTACAACAATCACAGTAGAAGACTTGTTTTACAACATTGCAACAAGGAAAAGAACTCTGAAAAACCCTGGTGAAGAATACGCCAAAGTAGCAGATGTTGTGAGTATCTTTTCTACGCTGGGTACCTATCAGTGGTGGCTTGTGCATTCTGGCAACAGTGCTTTTTTGCCTTCTAAAGCGTAATTAGAAGTTGATTCTAGGTGATATAGATTGCCTCTTCAAGAAGCGATCATTTTACATGAGTTTTAATGGAGCAAATCTAATGTTGAGCAATTGCAGACTATAGTCAAACCCAAATCAACTGGGGTTTGACGCTCCTCAGCGGCCTTCCCCCACCACATCGGATTAAACGAACTCGCCAGCCAACAGGTACAAGCGTCGGGCCTTTCTCCTCTTTCATCATTTCTTGGCGCTCTATTCAAAACCCCGTACCTGCGTGCGGAGCCTCAGGTAGAATGATGACCAGGGATGGTGTGCGAAGCATTGTCCAGCAGGGTGCACAGTGGAGAGGGTAAAAATGAGTGCTAGCGATCGAGGGGAAAAGGAGCGCCAAGCCTTAGTTGGTTTGGGTTTGAGTATAGTGTTAATGGGCCAGCTGCTCTGCCAACAGAGTTCACTCTTCTTGGTTGATTCTCTTTGTAAAGTGTTGAAAAATTGACGAAGGTCACCATCAGTGACTGTGTGATCTACTGTTGAGAATTAACTAAGATGCCATTTGAAAAATGAAGTACCAAAAATGGAGAGACCCCTACTACCAAATTTTTTATGGCGATATTTCTTTTTCTCCTTGCTCCTCCGGGGGGGGGGGGGGGGGTTATGAACCTAAAACTGTCACTGAGTGAAAATGGATTGGGAAAAAATTAAAAAGCTCCTGAAGTTTTACAGGGGCTCTTTCATCCAAATGAGTAAACATAAATGTCAGTTAATGACAATTTTTAATTGAAAGTTTAAATTGCTTTGAAGAAGTATGGTTGTCGCATCCATCATCTCAGTTAAATGTTCTTCCTTTATGCACCAATTCTGTCTTGAATCATTGTTTTGTTTTTTTTCATTTTTATATCTTCTTTTTTTTTCTCTCTTTTTTTGTTTACAGGTTAGCAAGTATGCAATTCACAATCCTAAAATTGGTTTTTGCTTGAAAAAACAAGGAGAAGCAATGACTGATATCCGTACTCTTCCAAATTCATCACACCAGGATAACATAAAAATAATTTATGGTGTGAATTTAGCAAGGTGAAGATAAAAAATTAAATATAAATAAAAAATAAGTTGCGTTTTCTATTTTGGCGTTTCAGAGCAACTCGTCATAACATCTGTGAGCTGCAGGGAAGGGGGACTTTATCCTGTAGGAACAATTTTTTCTTCACTGTGTGGAGAGGCTAGGGCTTGATTGATGTTGCTTTTCCAGATATTATTTCAGAATTATTCATAAGAAACTGTCTGTCACGAACGTTACTCATTTTCATTACCCATTTTTAGCAACTCTTTTTTAACTAAACATTCTTCGATCCAAGATCTCTCAAGTAAACATTATAGTAGAAACTCTTTTATCTCTTCAATGTGGGCTCGATAGCTGAGGAGTTATTGGCAATTTTTGGTAGATATATGAAGGTTTCTATCGGAACTATAACTTGAAAGATAAACCACCAATAAGAATAACACGCACTCGATAGCAATTATGGTACAATGGCTCATAATCAACCCTCGGTCAGCGAGAGCTCCCTTCTCTGAAATGTGCATTACGTTTTTTATAAATGTTTCCATAGTAAAATTGATCATCCTTTTTGTTTCAGAGAATTAATTGAGGTAAATTTTGAAGACGACTCGTTGAAATTAAAACTTCATGGATTTATTTCAAACGCCAACTATTCAACCAAGAAGCCTTACTTTCTTTTATTTATCAATCATCGTTTAGTTGATTCAACCAGTAAGTTTTCTTTGTTTATCAACCCCGATCAACTCGATTTTCAAAAATAGTTATGTCAATCTTTTTTTTTGTAAAATTTGAAGAATCTCTACTATTCAAAGCTTATTTAACTTCGAGGTAACCATCATGTTAAATCTGATGTGCTCTCTCGGATGCTTGCACTCTCCTCTCCCTTTTTTTGGATCTTTCAAATTTTCAGCACAAAAACTTACTTTTATTATGATCTGTCTCCTTCATCTTCTATTGAATTCTTGTCTATAATTTTTAAGAAACATTGACATTCAAGAGATTACTCGCAAAGACAGAGATAACTGGCTAGGGTATTTTTTATGCAATGCATCTTTCTTATGCTTTGAATGTTATCTTATGCATTGTACGTTGCATACCGTCAGTGCAGTGGCGGCTCGTGAAATTTGGCAACAGTGTTCTCCTCCCATTTAATCAATGTAAAATAATCGATTCTTCCGGAGGCTGCCAGCCTCCTCAAGAATCGATTCTTTTACCTAACTTTAAATGGAGAATTGCATGGTTGCCAAATCGCACGAGCCGCCACTGTCAGTGTTGCCAGATTGGGGCGAAAAAGCCGTACGTTTTGCCTTGATTTAAATGGGGACGATACGGCTTTTTACCCTCAATCTGGCAACACTGCATACCTTGATCATAATCAATGATCATTCTGGGTAAAATGTTACATTTTAAAACTATAATTTTGTCTTTGAAACTTAAAATTTTCTACTTTAGTTCAACAAAACTAGCAAGCAAGTAGTGACTTCTGACCATATTCATCTTTAAAAAGTTAATAATTTTACTAACGTTTTAAAGGAAAAATGATTGCTGTAAAATGTAATCAATGCTATGTTTTACCCTGAATGACCCACTAGTAAATGAAAGCTTTCACAACAAGCCCGGAAGGGCCTCGGTGGTTTGGGAAAAATCTCAATAGATGCTTCCATCCCTAAAACTATAATTATAAAATAAAACTTTACAGCTTTGATGTTCAATGTTGTTTCAACATACGTACCTTATTTGTTTCATTTCCTAAAAGGCATTTGGGAAAGGAAGTACTTTAGCAACTCAAAGGGATGGACAACTACTATTTAAGTTTTGTGTTTCGTGGAGTAAAATCTCATTTTTTGCTTATCTTTTTCAGATCTCCGCAAAGTCATTGGCAATATTTATAGTCTCTACCTAGCAAAAAATACGCATCCATTCTTGTACCTGAGTCTTGAGCTTGATCCTCGTAATGTGGATGTCAACGTTCATCCAACTAAACACGAGGTGTTCTTCCTTCATGAAGATCTCGTCATTGAAAAAGTTAGAAGTGTCATCGAAGAAAAGTTAGCTGGCGCCAATCACTCGCGTGCGTTTTATATTCAGGTGAATATTCAGAATCAATGGCGTCATTAAAATTTAGCCCCTTAAATTATTTTTGTCCATTACTTCTGTGGAACTAGCTAACCAATTTTAGCTTCATCGTCAAGGTTAGAGGTCCTTTGGTCTATGGCAATTACGCCTACTATTTTTTTGGTCTACTTGAAATTCGGTCAATATTATTATTCTGTCTACAATCGTTCCGTCTAATATCTCATTTGGTCCACTAGCATTTTATGTCTCCTGATTACTCTTCCATTGGCTGATTATGTCTACTTACAAATAAGGTCTAATTGCAAAATAGGTCTAACTTATTTTATTGCCTACCTAGTAACAAATCACATCTACGCTTACAATTTCATTGGTTATTTCTTCTACATTTCTTAAGCCAAGAAGTAAATTGACAGTTATTCGTCTGGTATTATTGTATCTATTATTGTGATGATAAACAGGTCCTTACCACAAAACAATTTTTTTCAATGCAGTGCGTATGATTGGTCTACTCCTAATTCATTAGCAACTTTTGTGGACCAATTTTTTAATAGACGTATTTGTTTAGTTAGCTTTTACGTCATGAGCTTGTTTTCCTGGACCAAAAGCCTGTAGACCTTTTTGTCAAGTAGACATCCTTGATTATTAGACTTCTTGTCTATGGACCTAATAAATTAAACATTTTGTCATTAGACGTAATTTATTAGACCTAGTGACTGTAGACCAATTTTAGTAGACCAACTGACCTGAAACCATCTTCAAGTATAAGAAGTAATTATCTAATCATACTAATGAGCTTTTGTGAACGTTTACCACAGCGAACTTGATTAAAAATCGATTAGAATGCTTTAAAAGTAACAATTTGCTCTAAGCGAGAGCCTAGTTTCAAGAAAAACACACTTTATTTCAGTTGGAACTTGAACAAAAACCTATTGCTAATAGTTTATTCATATTTACACTCCTCTCAGCCTTGGCCTTGCTGGATGTGAGCAATACTGACAATTGAGAGGAACAATCTCTTTTTGCTGGCATTGCTATGACCCATGACCTGTATTGTGAAATCTGCTTATCAGTGCATAGCCAAGGTACGGCTTGACATCTAAAACCACTCAGCTCTTTCTATCTCCTTTGATCTAATGCGGATCAACCATCTGAATTTGTTTGCAGTCCAAATTTCCTTATCAGAACAAGGTCTCAAAAGCAAAAGAAAAAGATGATGAGAAAGCAACGGATAAAGATGCTACCATAGCTCCAAGCAAAATGGTCAGAACCGATCACAGTGCTCAAAAGATTGACAAGTTCCTATTTCAATCAAAAACTGGGTCAAACTCCAATGTAGATTCTAAGAATGAAGACAAGTCTGAAGGTGAGACTGTCATAGCTCCAAATTTTAAAAATATTTCAAATGGCGTTGCTCAAAGGTAAGTTCAATTCAGTCTCATTAAATACCTTGCAGCAGGCTCATTATGAACGATCGTATTGTAATGCTATCGAGTCGATGATTGAGTACATGTTATCGTGTGGGTGGTGCCATTTCGATGGAAACCTTCCCATCTCTCCGGAAATTCGCTGATGACTCCTGAGTTGGAGAATTTCTGGATAGATGAGAGGGTTTCAATGGGAATGGCACCACCCATAAGATAAAACGTACTCGATCATCGACTCAATGGCATTATGATGAGGTTATTCATAATCAGCCTGCAGATCTAATGTAACCACCCACAGTACCCATAACTTTAACCCTCATCTTCTGGAGTTGACCTGGGATGGTAAAACTTTCGATAGATCGTTCAATGCCAAAAATCAGGCAGTCAATACAATTGAAACTATCTATGTTTTCTGTGTTTTTTGGAAATTGAAACTTTCAGAAGCATCAAAACTTTGCCATCAGATTAGGTTTTAGATTAAATCGGAATTTATTTAACGATCATAAACAAAGAACCTTGAAACCATCAATATTTTTATATCTATTAGCTTTTCTTAACTAAATTTCTCAGGTTACCTCATAATGCTGGATACCTTGGGGAAGAGCTACTCTTCATTAAATTGACGTCAGAGAAACCAAAACTAAAACTTCAAAAGAGCACTAAAGCATCTTGAGGCAAGAATGTTTTCAAAGAGGGCTCTCAAGTACAGAAATAAAAGGAAAGAATTTTTTCCTTACTTATCTGAATTTATGTTACGTTGTTTTACTTTTGAACCATTTATCTAACATTCTGGAAAAGTTGAGATTTATTAGAGGAAAATTTTGTTAATTTCAGGCGTGAAATAAATTTAACCAGCATCCTCACGCTGAGGCGTAGTGTAGAAGAACAAAGCAGTTGCACCCTTCAAGAAATATTCTCTAAAGCCACCTACGTTGGATGTACTGCACCTCACTGGCTGTTATTCCAGAGCTCTACCAGTCTATTCACGGCGAATTTAACTACCGTTATGTAAGTGTTATCGTGAACAAGGAATTCTTCTTTCCTACTGTTTATTTCACTCTTTATTTCTAATGGAGATATTTAGAGGGCTGAAGGAGCAGGGTGCATAGAGCATGATGTAGCAACACCTGTTTATCTGGTGGTCTTGCTTTCACTGAGTTACTGCAGATTGAAGGCTGTTGCAAGCACTCTGTAACATTTGTAATATCATTTCAGTAATCATAAATTTTTTCGGTTTCAGGTCTGAAGTATTCTATCAGATTCTTCTGTACGAATTTGGAAATTTTGGTGTGATTAAATTTGAGGTAAGTTAATGGTCAGTGATTGCTGTTTGCTAAAGGACATGGCACAATCCTTATGGAAAATGGCCTACAGTCCAATTTAATGAATGTTGCATCATTTTGCTCATCTTGTAGTCCTAAACAAAGAGTCTCACGGGCCAAAAAAATTTCTCATTGCCTGTTTTCGAGTTAATCGAGCTCAAAGTTTGTGCAAATCTCAGCATTTACAACAAATTCGTTCAGCAATCTTGCTTGACCTTCCTCTCTAGTAAGCGGCTTACCGCAAACTGGCAATGGCTGCTGCTCCTTTTGCTCACACACTGTCCGAAATTGATTTCTCCTACTACCAACGCTCACACACGGTATCTCTATCCAACCCACAGTATGAGAGAGAGAGATTGTGAGCAAAAGGAGCAGCAGTCATTGCCAGTTTATGGTGAGCCGCTTACTTGGAAGGAGGGTTATGCTGGATTGCCGAGCAAATTCGATGCAAAATGCCGAGATTTGCTCAAACTTTAAGCTCGATTATCTTGAGAAAACTGGCAATGAAAAATCTGTGGGCCCTTGAGACTTTTTGACCAGGACGACGAGACAAACCAAATGATGCCACATTCATCAAATTTGACTGTAGGCCATTTTCCATGAAGATTGTGCCTCGTCCTCTAAATTTTGAACAAGACATCTCAAAGAAATTAAATTTTAAAATTAAAGCAAATAAATTAATCATTTGTAAATTTTATCCTTGGCAGTTTGATACAGGATTGAATATTACTCCCTGATTCTGGAAATTTTGAACAAGCGCTCAGTAATTTCTGCAAAATTTGCTGTAGGAATTGAAGCTTTTAATCGCAAATAGCAAAACTTTGCAATGGACACTTGAGCTGTCACGCCTTCTTGGCCTGTCATGTTTTTGTAAGTAAATTTCTTTGATTCCTCTGTTGAAATAGGAGCCCCAAAGTGTCAAAGAGTTACTCTTGTTAGCGCTGGAAGGAGATGATGCAAAGAAATTTCTCGGAAACGAATCACCTGAAGATGCAGTGATAAAAGGCCTGGAAAAACTGAAGAAGCGAGCAGCTATGCTTGTTGACTATTTTTCCCTGGAAATAGATGCCGAAGAAAATCTTGTTTCTATTCCAATGCTCCTTGGTGAGTGCTTATGATTTAATTATCAAAGATTTGAAAATTATTTTTCTTGTTTTCATCAGAATAATGTAAACAGAAATGAAAAATTCATCTGTACTAACAAGCCATCAGATGCTGAACTAGTTCAATCATTTTGCTTCCAACATTTAGCCGGGGCCCCCCCCTCGCCGTTAGAAAAAATAATCCCCTAATAAAACCTTCTGAGTGCACTCTTCTGCCGTGGTCAACCTAAGAGAGCTCTACTGTTAACACCTCAAAGTGGAAGCAATCCATTTTAGATCACTGCAGCTCCTGTAAAAATTAATATTTTAATTCATTCCTACGTCACTAATCTGAAATCATTCCTTGTATTTTTACTCCTCCATGTACTTTCAATATTATTTACTATCATTATTATTATGACTAAATTAAATCAATTGCTTTATTGTTTTTTTTTTGCAGAAAACCACATTCCTCCTCTAGAGGGTATACCCGGCTATCTTTTGCGACTGGCTTTCGATGTTGATTGGACTTCAGAAGTGGAATGTTTTCGAACTTTCTGTCGAGTGACCGCAGAATACTATGGCAGTTTCAAGGTAAGATAATAGCTAGAAAAAGTAATAGGAAGCCAAAATTACATATGAACTCTTTTAATGATGGGATAGATAACTTTTTGAAAATGTACTAGCAACCGCAAAAGTTTTGACAGTCAAGAATGCAGTTGGAACGTAGAAGGTTGCTTTGATTACTTGAGGACTCGCCTCTTATCTCAAATTCTTGACCACCAAAACTTTTGCATTTGATGGTACGTAATGTAATTTAAGATTGTTAAGTTTATGAAACCAATACTTGATCTCAGGAAAGCCCCTAAATAACTTTTTGCAATAATCGCTCTTGTAGAAAATGTATGTTAAAATTTTGTAATTGAAGAAATTGTGTTTGAGTTAACTATTGGATTGGACAGATTCTTGTGCCCATACAGAGATTGTACAAGAGATAGCCTTGAGCGGTGTCACTGGAGACGATTTTGTACCCCAAAGAGCCTTTGTGAATGTAAGTTCAGTCTCTCATTTTCCTTTTCAGTCTGGATTCTAATATACTCTTGTAAGTATTGCTAATATGACTTGTTCAACTGTGTAATGACTCCTAAGCTGATTCCTTATTCTCTTTCATTTTGCAGTTTTTAACGAGATCCAAACAATGGAAAAAAACTGTAGAGCATATTTTCTTTCCAATAATCAAAGGTCATTTCCTGCCACCGTTAAATTTCTCCGACAACAAATGTCTTTTGCTGATTGAAGACATTCAGAATCTCTACAAAGTCTTTGAACGCTGTTGATTTTTCTTCACCAAGTCAAGAATCATCCTTGGGTCCTTTTCAATACTCACCAAATTGTTTTCAATTCAACTGAAAGAAGTCTTCAATTTTAAGCATCTTCTTTTTAACCTACAAGTATAAATTTGATTTTGAATTAGTGCTGTAAAAATATCTTCTTCTATTGAAATAATATCTATAATTTTTCCCTACCTCATCTTATCTTTAAGTTTTTTACCGGCCTTCCTGTACCTTGGATTTTTTTGTAAATATCTTTGTAAAATACAATTATTTTGTGATAATGATATTAGTTAAGCACACTGTCCTTCTGAAGTCTCTAATGTAATATACAGTCATATTGTTATTTATAATCAAGTTTTTGGTTTTGTTTTTTTGGAGCGGCGACTCGAGGGTTAACCCAATTGGGGTACCACACTATTGCTTTGTCCAACATAGGTACTTGTTTAAAAATCAAAGAGAGGGATAGAGAACCTCTCGTCGCGCTACTGGGACAGCTTACAGCCATACTAGACCTCACTGTTGATGAGCTATGTCCACTGAAAATATTATATCTGTCATACAATTAAATTTGGGAGACCTGAAAACGAAGCTTCTATTGATACTCATTGTAAAATTGTTCTTGGATGGCTAATGGAGAAAATGAGTAGAATGCATTTTGAGAAACATTTCTTGTTGCCGTAACAAGATGCCTGTTTAACTTACCTAACCAGAAATTCCGGTAGTCGTTACTGGATTTCCTGCGACCAACAAGAATCTTAATTATAGTTACTGGAATTCCCATTGCAGCAACAGAAATTTCGGATTAGACAAGTACTAAGCAGAGTAACAGGAAATCTGTCCCAGAGTGCTTGTCAAGCGGCACACAGTAGCCAGAAATGACCGATTTTGCAGCCAAAAATCAGCAAGTTAAAACTTCCTTATCCTGTTTGCTCAATGGTACCACGTAGAGGCCTTTCTGTTAACATGGATTCTTATGAAATTTTAGAAAAATTGACATGCTCATGAAATGGGGCTCTTGCAAACTTTTGCTGTAAGAAAATGAATAGTCCAATCTGATGTGAAAACCAGCGAAAATCACAAAAAGCGCAATAAGAAAGTCTAAAATTTAGTAGTAAACTCACATAACTGCTTTAACGGCAAGATCGTAAAGGCAGTTCAATGCAGGTATCATGGAAGATGCTTGTCTAATTTTTCACTTTCCCTATGGAAACAGAGATATGTCGCAATTTAGAAAGGAGTCTCTCATGATATCTGCATCTCTCCACCATTCAGTGGCGGCTCGTGCAATTTGGCAACAATGTTTTTCCTCCATTTCACTTAATGTAAAACAATCGAATGCCAGTGAAGCGCCGCTTCACCATTGAGTCGATCTGTTCACATAGAATTCAAATGGAGGGAAATCATTTTTGCCAAATTGCGTGAGCCGCCACTGACCATTAAGCCCAATTTTGAGAGTGAATTTTGTGATTATTTAGTGTACTCATTGTCATTTTTACAGGTTTTTATGCAAAAATCAACTCTTCAATTCCCTGTAGCAAAAGTTTGCAAGAGCCCCATTACTGAGAGAAAAAATATTTCGAACTCTAGACACTCTAGTAAAGGTCCAAGATTTGTCAACCTATTTGTTCATAATAAATGCAGCACTGAAAGGGTTAAAAAGGCTGTTATCGTTTTGAAGTTGAATTGATTTCAGAATCGCCGTGTATATTTTCCCGGTGGAATCCCGGTGAAACCCGTGTTGAAACTTGGGGAAGTGGTTCAAGTGTTTAAAATTTACTCCTGTAAGCTTGAAAAAACGGTATACTCATGCAATTGAACTTTCTGATTTATGACCATAAATCGGTCATTCCTGTCATTCTTCTCACTGTGCGGTTTTTACCGAACTCGTTTCTTAGCACCGCGCTCTCACAATCAGTGCTTTGATACTAGATAAGTACCTATTACTTGGGTCACGCGATTTGTTGCTCGCACGTGTAGCATGGGTGCTTATTTGCATCACTAACAAACAATAAGAGACGGATTGCGTTGCTTGATAATTTAAGTCAAAGTGCTCAAAGTCGTCGTTTCGACTGGCTATTAAGTACATAGTGAGTTTATTCAAGTTAATGTGTTGGTTGTACCGACCAAGGCACTGAACGGATAGATTGATTGCTACCGCATTGTATTTTTATCGGCATTCCGCATTTTGCTTGCAAAGAATCAACCATCAATAATGGAATGTGTTGACCGGGGGGGGGGAGGGGGGCGTGTGGGTATCCTTGCCCTTTCCCCGGGCGGCACTCTCCTAGGGCGGCAAAAAAAAAACAAAAAACAAAAAAAATTCAAAGGTCATCAAATTTATAATTTTGTTCGCGGAGGGCGGCAAGATTGCATTCTTGCCCCCCTCTCTGGAAACCACGGCACGCCCCCCTGGTGTTGACAGTCCTACTTGTCCCATAAGGAATTGATTTAATATATCCCACGATTCCCACGAGCCATTGCGCATGCGGGAACTTTTTTAAGAGACACCAGAGAACACGCTCACTCCGATGATTTCGGTTAGAATCTAGAATCGTCCGTAAAATGCATCGTTTTTTTACTTCAATGAGCGATCAATGGACGCCCGCAGAAAAATTTCCAAGGGGGGGGGGGCAAAATTGTTGAACCTCAATGGAAGGTCTAGTAGAACCCCCCAGGGAAAAAGGGAAAACTTTTTTTTTTTCCTCATCCAAATGGTGTACAATTATAAAGCCGTGGTAGGTGTATCAAACAATAGTAATAATTTTGACGTGTTTGATATACCTAATGAATAAAGGGACAGCAGACGAAAATTATATCAAGGAAAATATTTAATTCAAATATTCCTTGCAAAAAATGGGTTAAAATTACAAAATAACAAATAATGAAGTTTGTTAACTAATAATCCTTTGATTAACATTGCATTTTCTCTTTTCCTTCCATTTTTTACCGTGAAATTTTGACTTTTTTGAATTCCAGGGGGGCAAGTGCCCCTTCTTGCCCCCCGCTGCGGGCGCCCGTGGAGCGATCAATAGCGTGGCGTGGTGTGGTGACTCGGCGCAGACTCGGATGAGTCATAATTTAAATGAAGGTAGAAAACTGCGTTTATGGTGTTAGGTCGCGCCTTCAATTTTTAGAATAGGCAAATCGAACTCTTTCCTGTACGAATAGTTAACTATTCAAATTTCGATAGTTTGTTTTTCATACATCGTCGGCGAATTAAAGTGTGAATTCTCTTGGTTGGCTCTTTGGATTTTGGCTGAAGTAGGTCTCCTCTGTAATGCTCTAAGTATCAACCTTCAGCTGGTACCTGATTAATGATTGGCCTATTAGAACCGAAATCTACGGAATTGTCTGACATGACTTCATTCGTTTGCTGTAAGTACGTTGATCGTAGCCGTCGATTGAAAAGAAGCCCGAAGCAAATGTTGAATACTTATATAGGTACTTGGATACAATAACTTATTGTTTGTAATAATTATTCGCATAGCTAGGAAAGTACTAGATTGGCCTATCATCAGTGGCGGATCCAGCCCTCGCGAACGGGGGGGGGGCGAATTTTGGATATTCGCCCCTAAATGACCCCCTTTTCTTGTTTTCGCTCTTGCTTTTCCCCTTCCTCTCTCCTCTTTTCCCACTTTTTGGGCCGAACGGGGGGGGGGGCGATCGCCCCCTTCGCCCCCCCCCTGTATCCGCCAATGCCTATCATCAAAATTGAAGGCGCCAATTACTCGGACACTTTTAGTGCAATGAGTCAGCGCAAACTTTTTCTCCACAGCGTTACGGAGGGTCGATTTCTTCGTATGATCGCGTGAGAATCTCACTGGATTACTGGAAGCATCGATAAGTCTCAAAATCCTCTCACAAACTGAATAAATAAATTCAAGTACGGCTGCAGTTGAATGAGCGGACCACAATCGGCGAGTTCCGTCTCATCGTAACTTTCGCTATATGCTGAGAAAAGTGCTTCATTATAGAGGAAGCTGCGCAATTAGAAGGCCCCCACCCAAATAATGACTCGCTTATTCCACCACAGCCTTTGACCCCCCCCCCCCAAATGCTGTAGCTAAAAATTGTATCAGATCCATTAATTATGCTATAGGTAATTTCGAGTTGGAACTATTAGTTATATATCTTCCAAGCTCCTATTGTTTTTCGGCAGAAAGAGCTGATTATGATGCGCACACGCTTTGTACGTGTAAAAGGTTCTAACGTATAGACAGTGGCGTTATTTGGGGCCTTGGGGGAGGGGGGGCACTTCGAAGAAAAGAAAGAAAATCTTCCATCTCGGTGTAACAGACAAAAAAAAAGAAAGGAAAATGAAGGTCATCAGATTTTGCCTCCCCCTCCCCAGAATGTGGTGAAAAAACGCACCTAAATTTTGACGGGGCTCGGCCGTACCTATACTCTCACGTTTCAGATTCGGGATGTGGCATGCCGTGTACTTTTCAGTGTTCAGGAGTTTGATCTTACATTCTTACTATAGTGTCCATAAAATAAGTTTGTCTTACTGTTAGAATAGTTTTATCTAAGCTGCGAAAATCGCAATTTTTGTGTGCTTGTGGGGGGTCACCCAATTTTTGGACTTTTTGACCCTTTTCCCGGCGGAAAATCGGTTAGCGTTGACTGTTAATCGTTATCTCCTATACATTTACATATGCACTCTGAAATAATCATGTTCCTCTTGTTGTGCTGAACAAAGTAATTAAAACAAAAATCGAATTTTTCAAAACATCCCCCCCCCCCCAATTTTTTCCCTCTATCACCTTGTGCATCAAATCAAGAGAGAAAAAAATTGTATAGCAAAACAAATCAATTTTCCGTCGGGAAAAGGGTAAAACTTTCAGAAAAGCGGGTAACCTCCATTACAGGGCTACCGTTTTGCGTATAATCAATATGCTATTTTTCAATTCACCGATGCGATTCCACCAGTTGAGAAAAGATTACACAGTTCAGTTCAGTGTATGACTGTAATGCATGAAAATGCTCGCTTCTGTAATCTTTTCTCAACCGGTGGAGTCGTCGATGACTTTTAAAAACTTGCGGATATTTTAATTAATTAACGGCGTTTCCACCGATTGAGGAAAGATTACAGATGCGAGTATTTTCGTGCATTCAGTCATACACTGAACTGAACAGCGTAATCTTTTCTCAACTGGTGGAATCATCGGTGAATAGCAAAATAGCAATGATTATACGCAAAACGGCAGCCCTGCCTCCATAACTCTGCTCCATAAGTGCCCATGTAAAATCCCGACCACTGTTACCTAACCTCAAAAATCAAAATAGCTCGGACTCCAATACGGACTAAAGATGACATTGAGTGGACCAATGGCGATGGGTTCACGGAACAACTATATATACGCTTATAGCCAAAGACTTCTAATACTATCTAGACTGGGCATAAGGCCGATTTTAGGGCGGGGAAAGTGAAGCTGCGAAGAGTGGGACAAAAATCGCATGTTGCGCCTGGCTACGCCGCATCCACGATTACAGTATGTGCTAAGATTTTCAGAAATACATTGATTTAAATGGGAAAATTACTTTTTTTTAAAAATTAATTAAAAATACTAAAAAAAAAAATATTTTTCCACAAAACTTGATACCGTTTGAAAGCTCATGATATAAAGATTCCGGTTCGGGCCGGTTTTATTTAATTTGTGATTTTTGAACGAGAAACATTCTAGAGGGGCTTAAAGTTGGGTACCGATTTTCTACAGGGTGTTTCATAAAATTGTTTTCTTTGTACCGTTTTTGAATGGATACAGCTCAAAAAAATAAAATTTATGTTATAAATTATTGGGACACACAATAATTATAACTTTAATCATAACATAGATTACGTAAAATTGAGTATATACAGCTATGTAGGTTGTCTCAGCGGGGTACCGAAACGGTGGAACATCCCGTAGAATCGGGGAAAATTGACCCAACTTTAAGCCTCTGTAGATTGTTTACGATTGAAAATACGGTAAACAAACTGGTATATCATGGAATCTGCATATCATGAGCTTTCAAATGGTACCAAGTTTTATGAAAAAATATTTTTTTGAGTATTTTTAATTAATTTTTAAAAAAAAGTCATTTTCCCATTTAAATCAATGTATTTACGAAAATCTTAGCACTTACTGTAATCGTGGTTGCAAACCGATCGGCTTCAATGGGCAGGCGTTATGTCCAGTCTAGATAGTATTAGAAGTCATTGCTTAAATAGCAGTTGAGCTCCATTGCCCGATTGAGCATTCCGCGTTTATTGACCCTCGCGTCTGTGAACCCGACTCGACTCGAGTGAGGCGAGCGAGCGCCCGCCACGCGGCCTCTAATCTCTCCGTTGTTGCTGGTTGTTGCGCCTCCGTTCCCTTCTCCGTTTCACCAATCACCGGCCTCCCCTCCCGTGCACACAGACCGGGGGACCTTCTCAAACAGACGCTCTCGAGTCTCGACCCGACCCACGCTCCGCCCCACCCCTGCCACACCTTTTTGTTCCCGACCACAGCTGCAGCTGCTCGATCGCTAGCGCTTCATTTTTATTTTTTTCCCCTCATCCGCTTCCCTTTCCATCATCTCCGCCTCCTTTATCGCTCTTCATTTTTATTCTTTTCGAACGTTCGTTTATTTATTTCTCGATATATTTATTCTGTTTATAAGCTTTTCTCCATTAGAGCGGCTGCAAAAGGCACAGAGGCAGAGGGTCAGTCGCTTTACAGAATACAACTCGTTTATGATGAGCGTTGCAATCGATGTGTGATTCTCCTGTGGCATTGTGGCGCTCTCTAATGGCCAAATGCCGAACTTCCATGGCTCAGACACAAATTTCGAAGTAGAGTTCGAGGAGTGTAGGCGCAGTTCAACGATAGTCTTTGGCGAATTTTCAATTTTTGATTCTTTCAAATCAAAACCTTTCTTGCGTCCGACTTAAACCTTTACATTTTGCGGCGTTTCTCAACGCGAGAAGCCGTGCAGTTTCGTTCATTTTTACTATGTGTATTATGATAAATTAGGTTGCAAAATTCCATAAACTATCGGTCTAGGTGTGCCTGAAATTCTGAAACGACCTCGTAGATGCGTTGCTAAATTCATCACGGATGCATCATGAATCACAATTTAATAGCTAGCAAGATAGCGTTTACGCATCGAATTTATCGGCGAATCAGATTTCTATCCTGTTTTCTTCCATTCATAACCAAAACTCTGATTATTGCGACTTAAAAATAAAAATTCGAAAATTTTACGCTCTAGGGTCTTTTGAGCACCCCATGAACCCATGATGAAATTTTTTATATTTAAAGTGACAGTCAGAATCCTGGTTGTTCTCAGATTTTATGGAGAAAAATTGGGTATAAAAACCGATAGATCACCGATAAATGCGATTTATGAGAGCAATTTTGACAGTTATTTGGTTTCGATTCATGCTTGATGCATCGGTGATGAATTTAAAAACGCATCTCATATACCGATTAATGAGTACCTACGATTTTTCGATCGAAATTAAGGCCGAATTCGAACTTGCAGGTCAAAACACATCGAACTCAACGCACGAATGGGGCTTTTGCTAAGTTTCGCCAACAGCAATTGAATAGAGAATTATTTGGTAAAAACCAGTGAAAAGTACGATTAGCACACTGACAAATTAGGTAGTAGGTATATTTACTCACAGCAAAATGACTTTAAAGTTTAAAGCGTAATGGCGGAGCTACGTAGGTACCATGCAGTGGCGTAGCGTGCATTATGACAACGTTGCAGTTTGTCCATTAAAACTCGTGAAAAAGATCGAACTGTTGGGTGTTCGGTGAACATATTCGCATTCGACCTGTAACATGGGTTTAAATGGACACAATTTAACGTTTCCAAATTGCACGCTACGCTACTGGTACCATGGGGGATACCTATTTAATTTCAGACATTCCTCTTCGCATTTCTGTAAAGTGAGAGATAAATTAAATAGGAATCATCTTTGGTAGCTGCATAGCTCAGCCATCTTTGCTTTTAAATGGCGGAGCTATACGCAGGTGTCATGCGCGGGGGACTCCTCCCGTTGTCGAATTCGTCACTCTGTTTATAGAAACACACATAGAAAAGCCTCATATTAATTAGACAGGAATCTCCCATATAGTACCTGCTTAGCTGCGCCATTGCATGAGTGAATTTCGTAATTCTGTAACGCTATTATCTTATTTTTTGCTGGATTTTACTCAAGAAGCAACTATTCAATCGCTTTTAGCAAAAGTTAGAAAGAGCCTAAATTTGCGAATGAATAGCACCCGGGGCGCTGATTCCGAACATTATATCAAGTTCTACTTAACTTGCCTCGATTATACGCAAATTCTAATTTTTTGGATTTTTCGCGTTCAAGTTGTGATCGTGAAGAAGAAGAAACTGCGATATTTCGATCGAATTAAAGGCCTTATTCGAACTTGGCGCACGTCAAATCATATACCGAACTACACGTGAATGGGTCTGTTGCATACTTTTGCTACAACAAAATAGAACCTTGATTCATATGTAAAATTCGGCAAAACTAACGATGCGTACATTAAAAACGTTAAAAAATTACTCATTAACTCAGGAAATCACTTCAATTTCAAACAGCCCGCGTTACACTAGACACTATTTGCACCGGTATACTAGAGCTCGTTTCAGAAGTGTAGGCGGACCTAGACCGATAATCTTTGGAATTGGTCAACATTATTTCTGATATTACTCGATGAAAATGAATAAAAATGAAATTGAGTGTTCACTTTTCAACGAGGAAAACTTTAAACACAAAATAATATAGTCAGGGGTAAATTCGGTATTGATTTGAAGGAATAAAAGTTGAAAATTCGCCAAAGATTATGGTTTTGGTCCGCCTACACTTCTGAAACGAGCTCTATCACATAGACGGAGCCACCGTGGATACGTATAAACAACCTCGTAACTACAAAATATGATGGAATTTCTTTCTTAATACGTGAAATATAAGCTGCATTTGCTGTCTCTGGTCTTTTCGGTTATTATCAAAGATTAAAAAATAATATAAGAAATAATGTACGCATCTAAACGAAACATTATCCAATGTTTGTAAGTTTCTGTTCATGTTTACATAGAAGCGAGATGGTTCCATCTATGTAGTTATAAGTCGGTGATATAGTGTCTAGTGTACCGCGCCGGGTTGTTTGAAATGGAAGGTTTTTTCTGAGTTAATGCGTGGATTTTGAAAGTTTTTAATGTGCGTCGAATTTTACGTTAGAACCAATGAGTTATATTGATGTAGTAAAAGTACGCAACAGACCCATTGGACGTAAAAAAGTTTAATCAACCGGGGGGGGGGGGATTTATGTTGATAGACATCTGTGTCGTAAAGGCGCAAAAATCCTCAAATCAAACGAGCGACGAGGTCGTCGCATGGAGTTAGAATCCGTGTTGATTGGGCAGGATGAGCTGGCAACGCTGCGGTCGTTTATCTGCCTCGCTTGTGACGTGGGCATCGGCTCGGCTCGGTACGGAGCTGAGCTCTGAGGAGCGAGCGAGCGCGGTATATCAATTCGTTATTGTGTTAGTACTGTTTTCGTGTAAATGGTTGCGTGAGTGTGTGTTGCCCGGCGCAGTGTGAGTGTAGAGTGGTGGAAGAGGGGGAGGGAAGAATGGATGGGGAGGGCGGTAGGTAGACGAAGGAGCTCTCAGCTCTCGTGGTCGTGATCGTGATGTGAGGTCCTGCCGCTGCTCTGTGCTGCTCTCGAACGGGTGTTTGTGGAACTGACGGCCTACCCCACTCCGCGCCATCCACCGCACCACGATGCGAGGCAGAGCAGATCGTTACCGTCTCCGTTTGCGCAATGGAAGGTTTTATATGCATGCCGGCGGCGATGCCAAATTGCCAAACCTATACAGACTACACGGAACAACAGACCGAATTTTGGAGTTGTTCGGATGGGGCTTGCCAGTTCCATTTTTTCTAGAAGTTTAGTGTCAACGGATCGCGACCATAATTTACTTTTGGAAGAATAAGATTCTCAACCTTTAGAAGTGGAATCTGTTGATAGAGTTTCATTCAGAAGAGTATAGGGTGACCTCGGCGTCCTCGGCCGAGTTAATCTTCAGCGAATTTTCAATGGGGCTCTTGCATGCTTTTGCTGTAAGGAAACGAGTAGTCAATTCTGATGCAAGAACCAGCGAAAGTAACGAAAATCACACTGAAAAAGTCTAAAATTCAGTAATAAACGCACAAAACCGCTCTAACGGCAAGATCGTAATGACGCTTCAACGCAGGTATCATGGGAGATTCCTGTCTAATGTGTCAATTTCTCTACGGAAACACAGAGATTTGTCTTAATTTAGATAAGAATCTACCATGATTCCAGCGTCGAACCGCCATTACGCCTGATTCTGAGAGTGAATTTCGTGATTTTTCAGTGCGCTCATCGTCATTTTTACAGGTTTTTATGCAAGAATCAACTCTTCAATCCCTTGTAGCAAAAGTTTGCAAGAGCCCCTTTTTCAAAAAAACAAAAAAACCAACAACATCACTGAAAAGAACGTCAAATTGAGCACTCGTCAGGAAACTCAAAAGTTCACGGGCGTCCCTCTAAACCTTCAGGTTTTCAGGGATATTTTATAATATATGAAATTCAAGCAATTCACTGAAGGGTTTTCTTCACTTGTGCCAAAAATTTTCTCGGTAACTTTCTGCGGCCATAAGCCGCAATTTTTCGACCCGAGTGAAGAAAACCGCGTTTTATCCTCAACGAATGACTGAAATTTCTTATTATAGAAAATATCGCTGAAAACCTGAAAAAACGGCAAGTTTAAGTATGCTGTAGAAACTTTTCTAGCACCTATAGGACATGAGAAAAACTATGAAATCTTACCTATAATCTTGGTCCAACCCTCGTAAAAATGTCAAATTTTGGGGGGGGGGGGAAATTATACCTACAAGAAATTTAATAAACGGAATGTTTTTATAGAGGGACGCCCGAAAACTTTGGAGTATTGATCGCACCCGCAGTTGTAAATTTGACGTTGTTGGAGTTGTTTTTTTTTTTTTTTTTTTTTTTTTTTTTTTTTTTTTCTATAAAACTAATGAACCAATCATTTGCGAGCTACTGAAGAATTTATGAGCCGAAAAAATTGAGTAATTTGCTTACTTTTTTTTTACTTTCTCAGTTTTATAAAGGATCTATTTTGAAATAAAACTGAATAGTTCTAACAAATTGTACCTATATTATCTTGAAGGAAAATGTGCTCTATAATTTGCATCCTTATATATTTTTACGCAAACTCAAGTGTTTGTTTTCGAGATAGTAAGAAGAAAAACGAGCGCAAGGTCTCGCTCAAAAGCCAATTTTTAAGATGACGCTCTGTCTGCTGTATGTCACGCCAACAATTAATAATCTGTAAAATCAAGATTTTCTGACCTTACTATACACCCAAATAGTCAAGAAAGGTTGGTTTGCTTTGTTTTATAAGGGCGCAAAATGGGCCGTTGCATCACAGCGTATACAGGGTGTTAATTAAAATAGGTTCCACTCAAGTTATCTCGAAAACGGTTGCGAATTTAGAAAATCGCTCAAACACGTGTTCAATGATTTTGAGGGGGACACCTTCTAAGGGGGTCGCCAATTTCGGGGCCCCCTCCGGGGGGCCCCTAGGGGGGCACCACCCCCCTAAATCCAATACTTCAAATGGGGACCCCCATTTTTTATTCGATAATTAAAAAGAGGACAAAATTCTAAGACTTTCAGCACAAACCGGAAGTCGATATCGTTTTTAGTTTTCGATATATCGAAGTTCAAAGTTCGATATGGACCCACTTTCAAAAATTCAAAACTTCCTTTTAAATGAACCAAATTTAAAAAACTTCAGGTCCAAAATGTTCTCCAGAGCACGTACTTTTCAGAAAAAAATACACATTTTCTGGAAAATTTACCAAAAGGGGGTTTTTGAGCCCCTAAATTTTTTTGAAAATGTCGAAATTTTTAGAGGCTGTAGAATAAAAACTACTTCAAATTTCAAAAAACGCTGAAACATGGGTTCGCTTATTTTAAGGGGTACATCTTTCCAGGGGGTCAAAAATTCTTAGGCCCCCCAGGGGGGGCGAGAGCAGGGGTCCTGGCCCCCCAAATTTGACAATTTTAAATGACGATGTCATAAAAACCTATTGTGTGATACATCGTTTGAAAGCACGTCTCAAGTTAAACATTTTGGCGCAAACTGGAAGTCGATATCGTTTTTTGTTCTCGAGATATCGAAGGTCAAAGTTCGATGTTGATCAAATTTCAATAATTCGCTCGAATAATTTCGATCTCGAGAACGAAAAACGCTATCGACTTCCGGTTTGCGCCAAAATGCTCGGCTTATAAAATAAAGTAACCCATGTTTCAGCGTTTTTTGAAATTTGAAGTAGTTTTTTTTCTACAGCCTCTGAAAATTTCGAAATTTTCAAAAAAAGTTAGGGGCTCAAAAACCCCCTTTTGGTAAATTTTCCAGAAAGTTTGTATTTTTTTCTGAAAAGTACGTGCTCTGGAGAACATTTTGGACCTAAAGTTTTTTAAATTTGGATCATTTAAAAGGAAGTTTTGAATTTTTGAAAGTGGGTCCATATCGAACTTTGAACTTCGATATATCGAAAACTAAAAACGATATCGACTTCCGGTTTGTGCTGAAAGTCTTAGAATTTTGTCTTGTTTTCAATCATCGAATAAAAAATGGGGGTCCCCATTTGAAGTATTGGATTTAGGGGGGTGGTGCCCCCCTAGGGGCCCCCCGGAGGGGGCCCCGAAATTGGCGACCCCCTTAGAAGGTGTCCCCCTCAAAATCATTGAACACGTGTTTGAGCGATTTTCTAAATTCGCAACCGTTTTCGAGATAACTTGAGTGGAACCTATTTTAATTAACACCCTGTATAATTATTTGGTCTGTTGCAGCCTTTTGCTAGAGCTGTAGAAAAGGCCGATTGCCGATTTTCAAGTAAAGCCACTTAAAAATAATCGTTCGGCTCTGGCGGATTCAGGAATTTGTCCTTCTCTCTCTTCTCCCGTCAGAACGCGTGTGTTAGAAAAGGATAGATCAGGGACAGTCACGTGATTTTCACCCTCTTTTTTATCCTTTTATAACACATGCAATCTAATGGGAAATGAGAGAGAAGTACAAATTCTTGGATCCGCTAGTGATGCTTGGAGCATCAGCAATTTTTTAAAATTGACTCACAAACTCAATAAATGCGTCAAACAAAACTCCAAGATGACAGTCAAATAAGCGGATCTCAATGGGGAGAGTCGGAGTCCCACCTAATTACAACTTCCTGTACACTGAGGAAAGTGATTAGTCATAGAAAAAAGCTGCAATTAAATAGGACTCTCTCATTGTGACCTTATCATTTGACCGCCCTCTTGGATTCCTCTAAATATCCTGTTGTGGCTTTATGAGTGGATTTTGAGAATTTTTGCTGCGCCTTCAATTTGAATCAGAAAGGCGAACGAATGAAAACGCAAACCATCCCTAAAACCACATCGAAAACTCTGCATAAAATTACACGATTTTAGCCTCTGCAGTTTTTCAAAATTCTTCGTAGTAGGACTCCGAAATCCCCCCTTCTTTCTTTGAGATATTCCAATAATCCCCCCTCTAACGAGAAATGAAAAGAGCCCCCCCCCGCCTTGCACATACAACGACGACTTCACGGTCAAAAGTGCCGTTCTGAACCATATTTCGAGGATAAACTTTATCAGTATGGATGCCCTGGCTCAATTGATCTCAATTGAATCGGATAGCGTTAGTGGTGTGTTGGAAAGTAGTTAACTATTCGTGCGTGCCTGTACCGTTTTAGTCTCTATTTAAAAATGAAGGCGCATCCAAAAAAAGTAAGACACGGTGTTCATCGCGGGTTGATCTGCGGTCGAACAGCGGTAGTTTCCAATAAATGAGTTTGAATCGCATAGCGTCGCGGGGTGGAAAGTAGTAGACTATTCGTGCGTGCCTGTACCGTTTTAGTCTATCTTTAAAAATGAAGGCGCGCACCCATAAAAGTAAGACACGGTGTTCATCGCTGGAACTGCGATTATTTTCAGTATAGGAGTTTTCGAATCGCATAGCGTCGCAGGTTAGAAAGCAGTTAACTATTCGTACTTGCATATACCATTTTAGTCTACCTTTAAAAATGAAGGCGCAAAAAAAGTAGATAAGTTCCAATTTGAATCGCATAGCGTCGAGGGTTGGAAAGTAGTGAACTATTCGTACGCACTCGTATCGTGTTAGTCTACTTTAAAAAATGAAGGCGCATCTATGAAAGCAAGACACGTTTATACGTATTCCCGATCGAATTGCGTATAATCTTGCGGAAGGAGTATTTGAATTGGATATCTGGAGCTATGCGTCGATATTACGTGAACAAGTGGCAACGCATGACGTATCTGCACCTTTTTGCCCTTTCAGACTAGACCACACGGCTCAAGCACTAATGAAGCTAGTCCGTTCCAGACTCCAACTTCAATCATCATCCTTGGAACTCTTGTGTGTTATTCTTTAATTTTGATAATTTTTCGACACAAATATCGGTATCCGTACCTTTCACAACCCATTGTGAGGAATGGGGGATATTGAGACGTAAGAATTCGAACAGACACCGTCAGTGTTTACTGTTTATTTGTTTATGAAGTCAGCTGTGATGACAGTCTGCCATGATTATTTGAATGTGCCGCGCTAACCCCGCGAAATGCCGTGCACGTGGTGGAATAGATAGTGTCTAGTGTTTTTCGCCATTTGTGAGTTTATTAATGAGTTTTGGTATTTTTTGATGCTGTCATTGTCATTTTTACGGCTTTTTATACACATGAATTGATGCTTTCAAACGCTCTAGCCGAAGTGTGAAACAGACCCATTGTGAAGCCCATAGGCGTAATTACGGGGGGGGGGGTCCGGCCGGGAGCCCCCTCTTAGAAAATCAGGAAAGAAGAAAAACTGGGGTAGAAATGTAGAATACGCACAGGAAAAAAAAAGAAAGGAAAACCTGCGATTTTGGGGAAAAGTTAAGTTCTCGCTCAGTTTGTGACCCGAGCGCCTCCCCCCTCCCCTCATACTTTCATAGTGACGCAAATGATTGGTGCCCATTAAACCGTGCTCTCGCTCAGATCATTGATTATCTTGAACGTTGATATTTATATACATCTTGCAACGTTACATTTCGCTCGCGCATTTAAACCAACGAATAATATCGAATCGAATTATTAAAGTTCTGCAGCGAACGCACTTGAATTCGACCTTTTGCGATTGCTTCAATACTTAATGAACACATTGCAACGTTGCCAAATTGCACGCTTTACGGCGGTGAGGATGACGGCTTGATGGCAAACGAAGGCCCTTGATTTCGAATCGAGCTCGAGCATCAAGTTGCGGGACCGGTTTTGAACCTGTTCCAACGCGCTGACAACTTTATTAGTCTCCATTCCAAGATTCCGGACTGGATAAAAAAAAAAAAAAAAAAAGTAAAGAAAAAATTAGTTATTCGAATTGTTAGCCAACCGAGGCTGTAGCTTATGATCATGAGCATCTACACGGACTACGCGCTGCGTCTCAAAATCCTTACTTAAAGGATATAGCAAGGCCGCGCTTAAAATACCGCGGCGCGGTCGCACGCGTATTATTCGAGGGCACTCTTTATTATGAGTGTGTATGTGTACCCACGTGACGCTGCGTTCACGCCGTGTCGCGTCGGTGTCTGAGTATACAAAGATATGGCGACAAAAATCTATATACTTTTGGGGTTAAACACTTTAACAGTACATATTGGTGTTTTGAGTGTTTTGACGAATGACTTAAGAGTATATCCATCGAGTTTTTTTATAGTGTGCGGCTAGTCAACACTCAAGTGAAACAGTCAAGTCTTGATAGACTAATTAGTCGGTATTTTTATGGCAATGTTGCCAAATTCAGTGAGAAATTCAAATATTTTACATGGAGTTGAGAAAAAATGCGTACAGTATTACACCAAACGCAGTGCTGTTTTATGATCGCAATTTGCGCCTTCAATTCGATGGGTGGGCAACAATGATAACTTTCCTGTGAGAATGATTGTAACTAATGTGACCGCAATCGTTCGTCAAAGTGATGCTGCGGATCATTCAAGGCAGTATTGGCTAGTGGCACGTATTTATGGGAATTTTTCGAGGCGGGTCTGGGGTCCGAACATTTTCAGAGTGGGGGGGGGGGGCGGCAAAAGAAAAAATTGTAAAAGTTCTCTGAAAACGCGAAAAATTGCCTTTCTTAAAGGACTAATTTCGGTGAAGGTCGGGGTGGGTTTGGACTACTACCCCCCCCCCCCCCCCCCCCCCGAACTACACCATGGTGTTTGGTAACATGCATTTTTTGTAAATTTTCCCAACATGCTCAGGCTTCAATTTCAAGAGTTGGCCACTTATGTAGTAGATGTAACATATATTTCAAGAGTATTGAGTATAGTACCATGTACGAATATAGTTATAGTTACTTTCAGTAGGTACAACACCGCGGTTGATTGATATAAAGCGAGGCAGTCGAAATTAATCATTTTATATGTATACATCAAAATACTCCCATCGAAATATTCTCTCTATGTAAGTACACATATTTAAAAAAAAAATATACGCATAATTTTCCATGAGTCGTCAGCCTCCAAAGATCCACTTTCATTTCGCTTGATTTTAAATACGCCTTTATGCCAAAGAATCCTTTTATTTTTCAAATGAATGATCAAAGCGTTCTTCGGGAGACAGACTTCAAAGAAAAAAAAAGAAACTAAACAACTACTGTGCTCTTCCAAAGATATCTGAATGTACATTTTAAACACCGTGCTGATTTCAAGGAATAAATATCGCATATCTTGTTTTTAGAAGATAGCAGCGAGTGTGATATTTAAATCAATTTCCCACTCCCCTTCCCCTTCCTTAAGGTGAGGGAAGACATAAAACTCTCATTGAACGCATTAAGGGATAAACAAAGACTAATGATTTGTGCACGCAATAGTTGAAGCCCGAGCACGCAGTAATAATATAAGGAGGTGAATGGTGAATAATGGGAGGGTCGGCAAGGCGGATGGAGTGGGTGTGTGGGTCGGAGAGAAGGGAGGGGGAGGGAGGAATTGATGTACGAGTTTGGTGTGTGGAGGGGAGAGGGGGGGATGGGGGCTGTTTCATTTCAAGGCGTAGCACAAACTGGGGTGACTCAGAAACGAGGCGTTGGCGTTGTTTAGAATAGAACGAGCTTCTAAATGTGTGTGAGTGAGTATGATTGAGGTGCATACTCTTGGAATCAATGGAATATAACGTGTATAAATAGCCAAATTATTATCATAGAGTAGATCTTAGATCTTACTGTTTGTGCAAGTTGAAGCTCTAGAGATATGACGATTTTCCGGAGAAGCTATACCGCTTCGAAGGGTCCCAACCGTTGACGATGTCAACAACAGATCTATCTCTCAGATTGCGAATGATTCATTATTAGCAGGGCTGCCGTTTTGCGTATAATCAATGCTATTTTTCAATTCACCGATGATTCTACCGGTTAAGAAAAGATTACACAGCTCAGTTCAGTGCATGAATGTAATAAACTAAAATACTCGCATCTGTAATCTTTTCTCAACTGGTGGAGTCATCGATGACTTTAAAACACTTGCGGATATTTTAATTAATCCACGGAGTTTCCACCGATTAAGGAAAGATTACAGATCAGAGTATTTTCGTGCATTACAGTCAGTCTCTGAACTGAACTGTGTAATCTTTTCTCAGCCGGTGGAATCATCGGTGAATAGAAAAATAGCATTGATTATACGCAAAACGGCAGCCCTGATTATTAGTGAACTCTGACCTCATTCATAGCTTCTATCCAGGCTTGGATTCGCAGAGAATAAGCTATTTCTCATATGTTGAGGAGGCTCTATTCAAAAATCAATGAGCTATTATATTATATGCATTTATCAAAATCGAATCGGTTGGTTTCATAACCAGCAATACCTATCGGGTTGTTTTCAAAATTATGCAGCTTTTACACTTCCTGTAACTCAATCTAATGTACTAAGAACCTAATTTTACGAACTCTTTTTCGCTAAAAATTACTGAATCAAAGCTCTTTCCAATGGGAGAATCTTGTGTAATTTTGCAAGCAGAGGGCTTCTTGTATAATAAATAGAACATCGCGCAATCGTGAAACCATGTAAAAATGGACATTGCTTGTTTTTGAACGATTTTAAACTATCGATTATTTTTTGAATAAATACCCTTTTCCTGAAAGACAGGGTATGATAAATGACACGATTTTGAGCCCAATACTGTGATTAGTGTGATGTCGAAAGTACCATGGGCGCCCGCAGAAAAATTTCTAAGGGGGGCAAAATTTTTGAACCCCAACGGAAGGTCTAGGGGGACCCCCCTCCCCCCCCGTGTAAAAGGGAAAACTTTTTTTTTTCACTCAAATAGTGTACAATTATTAACCCATTTTAGGTGTATCAAATAATAATAACAATTTTGACGTGTTTGATATAATGGATAAAGGGACGACAGATGATAACGATAGTAAAAAAAAAATATATAATTTATTATTCCTTGCAAAAAATTAGTTAAAATTACAATATAAACTAGAAATGAAGTTTCTCAACTATTACTCCTTTGATTAACTGTCATTTTAATTTCATTTTCTTTTTTCCTTTCATTTTTCATCGTGAAATTTTGACTTTTTTGAATTCCAGGGGGGGGGGGCAAGTGCCCCCTCTTGCCCCCCCCCCCCCCTCCGGGCGCCCATGGAAAGTACGCAGCAATAATTTAGGTACACGATTTATTTTAAAAACCAGCGATATCCATCACAACATTTTCTCAACAACAGGGCAGTATGTCATTAAATTTCTTTTATTAGAAGTTCACTGTTTCCAATTCAATACATTTTCTAATTTAAAAAACCGTGATTTTAAGCCAATTTTTAGAGAAAAAAGTTCGCAAGATTGGGTGCATCAGATTTGACTATAAAAATGCAAAATCTCCGAATTTGAAACCTCCAAACACTTTAAAGTTTTTCTTGGATTTATTTCCAGGATTTTTCGGGCATATTGGACAGAGCCGGACGTACTCCGAAGGGCAGCGGCCCAATATGGATCGGCCGGGCCGGGAGAACAATGAAGAGAGAAAGGGACGAGGTTTAAAGAGGGGAGTGGACGAGAAAGACGAGTAAGACATAGAAATAGAGAGATGTATGAGCGACCACGTAAAACAGACCAGCTTTATTTGATCCTGCGGTCCATGTGGTCTGATCTGAAAGGGTAGAAAGGTGGATCGGGGTCATATGCACGTTGACCATATGCAATTACGACGCACAGTATGTACTCATGTATCCACAAGTAATTCGAATAAAATAGAATACACCATCAGAAGCGATCGAAACCGTGTCTTACGTTAATAAATGCGCCTTCATTTTTAAAGGTAGTCTAAAATGGCACAGCCGCGTACGAATAGTTAACTACTTTCCAACATATGTATCCATAAGTAATTAAAATCGAATAAAATACGCCAGAAGCGATCGAAACCGTGTCTTATGTTAATGAATGCGCCTTCATTTTTCAAGGTAGTCTATAACGGTACAGCCGCGCACGAATAGTTAACTACTTTCCAACACACAGCTAACGCCAGCCGCAATTCAATGCAGGTATTTTTCTCGAAAGTCCACGTGATTTAACCGATGGAAACCGTGTCGTAGCGTCATGAGATCAGAACAAAACAAACAAAATGAAAGAAACCACAGAAAAGCTGACAATCGTCAATAATGAGTATCGCATCATCATTAAACACAACTAGACTGTCTGAATTTAGAATCCTGCGAAAAGGCAGACGGTCAGGGCATCAATTAATAAATTGTATCTTTAAAGTACGGTATAGAATGGCACTTCTGACCAGAGCTGCCGATTTGCGTAGATTTCATGGCATCTTGAATTTCAACGAGGGTTCCACCGGTTGAGAAAAGATTACAGAGTTTAGTTCAGTGTATGACTAGGAAAATACTAACGTCTTTTATCTTTTCTCAACCGGTAGAGTCGTCGATAACTTTGAAAACTTGCGCATATTTTAATTAATTAACGGCGTTTCCACCGATTGAGAGAAGATTACAGATCAGAGTATTTTCGTTCATTACAGTCATACACTGAATTGAACTATGTAATCTTTTCTCAACTGGTGGAATCATCTGTGAATTTAAAAATGTCATTAAATCCACGCAAATTAGCAGCTCTGCTATTGTCTGTGGCAGTAGCGCAACGAGAGTTTCTTCATCTAGCTCTCTCTTTTCTCCATTAAGAAACATATGTTAGACAAGGATGGATAAGGGGATAAAACCCACAGAGCCTTTTCCTACTTATACATTCAAATGGGAAATGAGAGAGATGGAAGAGACCCTGGTTGCGCCAGTGCAGTGGACCGTGGAGTCATCTTATATGAAATCCACACACCCTCCATCGCGGCCGGTTCAAAGTGTGCGTCCCGGTAGTCCCGGTCCGAATTTTGGAACCAGTCCGCGCTTCTGATATTGCAAGGCACTGAAGGCATATCATAAGAAACTGTCGAGTATAATTTAAGGACTTTTAAGACTTTTTTGGAGAGTAATATTAAGGTATACCTGCTATGAAAACTTATCGGCCGTAATTTGACAAAAGGTTTTCTCTTTTTGACCATTTTGATTTTGTCTTCTTTTTCTTCTTTTAACCCATACATTCTCAGTGGATCTTTAATGACCCACCTGTTGTGTTATTTTCGGACCAACTTTCAGTCAGTTTGGACCAATTTTACTCAAAAACCAATTTAGGGAGTTTTTAGCTCGTAAAATTTAGCTGCCCCAAAAAATGTCTGTTTTTTTAATTTTTTTCCTATTTTCTCAACTTGTGTTTTTTGAGAAAAACACCTAAAAATTTCAAATAATTCTAGGCATATATGGGTTAATCAGATTTCCTTTTGCTGAAATATATCTTATAATATTACATGAGAGCCTTTTTTACCCAACACCATTACTTGAAACATCATAACTCGAAACGTGTTGCAAGTTTTGATTCATGATTTGCAGCCAGAGAGGCGCAAGCCCACGAATTATATTTTATCTCACGACTCAATTAAAGTATATTTGTATAAAACTTTCAGAAACATTCTTGAAGGTATGCTGCGCGGGTACGAGGAATTGATTTCGCGGATTGCCGAACAAAACGCACATGCATGTACGCCGTTTCGTATAGTTAGGTCGGAAAGGTTTCTTTATATTCTCTTGTATATTTTAGTAGTTTTTAGTCCGCAAAGTTGTCGCGAGGCAATTTAAAGTGACCGTCTGACAAGCGTCGAGCATTGGCGGATACAGGTAATTGTCTTTCTCTCTCTCCTTCCATTTGAACTTATGTGTTAGAAAAGGATAGCAGAGGGGGCCATCACGTGACTTTGGCCCCCTCTTCTGTCCTTTTCTAACGCACGTTTTCAAATGGGAGGAGAGAGAGAGAAAGACAATTACCTGTATGCGCGCCCATGGCGTCGAGCAACGACGATCGTTCGATGACCTCATGCAGCGATCAACATATGCGGGAAAAGATGTAACAGAAAAACTTTTATTCGACCTTAACTTAATAATAAAAAAAAAAACCTCCAAGTTGGTTACGTTATGGAGATTATCGAATAGACTGCCACTCCGGATTATTTATAGCTCGTTGTAAAAAATGCGGGTGGGTTGAGGAGAGTCAGAGAAAACCTCAATTAATACCAATCAACGATGAAATTGACGAGGTTGGGTAGAAGAAATCAGAGTCCACGGGCAGTGGCGGATGCAAGAGGAGAGGGGAGCTAAACTAAGAGGGCTTTATCATTCATGCTTCACTTCTAATTGCGCGTCGCAATAAAATTCGAAACTCAAACGATTCAGATGACGGAAAGTGAAAAGCGGTTCGTCGGAACGATGATGCGCCTTCATTTTAAAAACAAGCAAAACCAGCTCTAGCGCGTAGGAATAGTCGTATCATTTATGCTTCACTTCAAGTGCGCGTGGCGATGACACTCAAACGATTCAGCTGACTGGCACTATCAGAGTACAGAGCGGCTCGCTCGAAACGATGCGCCTTCATTTTAAAAACAAGCAAAACCAGCTCCACCATGTAGGAATAGTCGTATCATTTATGCTTCACTTCAAGTGCGCGTGGCAATGAAACTCAATCTCAAACGATTCAGCTGACTGGCACTATCAGAGTACAGAGCGGCTCGCTCGAAACGATGCGCCTTCATTTTAAAAACAAGCAAAACCAGCTCTGACGCGTAGGAATAGTTGTATCATTCATGATTTTAACTCGAACTACGCTTAACGCATTAGTTTGCGACTCTAATTAAACTTTCTTCAGTTGTGTCATCAACTAACTGTGATATTTTGATCTTTTGATATTGATATTTCCGATATTCAGACATTTTTGATTCATGAATGTTATTAGGTACTGGAAAACATTGGATTTTTGTTTTTGTTTTGTTTTTTGTTCTTTATTTCATTCTCTTTTCAATTCTCAATATTTATACCTTTAACGAAACGCTTCTCACCCTCGATTTACACTTTTATAGAATAGACAATTTCAAATTTCTTCGACTGATTGCTCTCTCTCTCTCTCTCTCTCTCTCTCTCTCTCTCTCTCTCTCTCTCTCTCTCTCTCTCTCTCTCTCTCTCTCTCTCTCTCTCTCTCTGCACAAATTATAAGTTAAACCCCAACCTGTTAAAATAATTTTTCTGCGACCCACTCCGGAAAGTATACTGCAAACATACTGCCTATCAAAAAAACCGTTCGCTTGGACGAATGTATTTTATAATAATGCAAATAAAGGAAATAGTTCAAATCGTCATCACTCACGAGATTAAAATGCTAAAAATATTCCTGAAACAGATGAAAATTTTTCGTGCTCCGACTTTACCACAATTATAAGCTAAGGCCACTATCGCATATTCTTAATTTTAAAAATGTGGAAGGCAGTTGATCTATAGTCTGCTTAAAGAAGTCGCTTCTCTTGCTTATTGTTGCGCATTTAAAAAAAGTCTTTTTAATTTCTCACCCTCACAAAAGTTGAACAATTTCAAAAATGACGGGGAAACACAAGATATGTACCATGTACGTAATATCTTAGATTTTTCTTTCTTTTCATAAACTTGTAAATTTTTCAGGGGCCGACTTTAAGCAAGAAAATCAACATTGCATTTTCAGAAGCGGCAATTTTTGTCGTTCGAGGAATAGTATGACTTGAACGGGAAAACACCGAGAAAAATTTCCAGCAACATTACCCGGAATTCCGTTTAGGAAAGTATTCAAACGAATTCTTGTTATAAAGTAGACATAATTCCGATTAAAATGAAAGGAATTTCGGTAAATATAACCGGCATTCCGGTTACTCTAAGGGCCGATTTTATCTTGTGAGGCCGGAACCGATGGTTCGTGAACCACTGGTTCAGTCGAACTACTGGTTCGCGAGAGAGTTGGATTTTTGCTTGGATTTCTGACTGGTGGTTCCTGAACTAGAGGTTGACGAATGTTGGCGAACCACCGCTACAGACCGTTCAAAATACATGCTTCGTTTTGCTGTTATTTTGCTTCTTTTCTAGGTTAGGGAAGGCATAAACAAACAAATGCCGACCTCTCATGAAGTACTGTAATGACGGTATCTACCAGTTTTCCTCAAAATAAATCCTCTTTTTTCTTATCCATGTTATTTCACCTATGTTTTGACCTCTTACGTTGAATCTTTACTAAGATTTTACTCACCTAATCTTTCTTTTATTTCCTTTCACCTACATTTTATTGTTCAAAACTTGAAAAGCTCTCCTCTTGGTAAGAACTGTTTGTAATTGACTGCCTGATCTCACCGGATTTTAGCTCCTATTATATTGAGCTCTGTATGTTTCTCCACTGTTTATCTGTGTAAGAGTATTTCTAAAATTTAAACTGTCTCGAATACTATGCATTTATCGGCGTTAGTTTGATTCTAGAAAGCTGATGTTAGCGATCTACCTCTGCTATAACTTTTGTTCGTACTTCCCGTACTTCCTTACCTACAGCTTCTATACAAGAACGGAAAGTTCCAGTTTGATTCTCTTACCTTTGCACCGCATTTGATTAAAGCCTAGATAGTCCTTTAATAAATTAGTCGCCAGTTGCATGGTAACAAGACTGAAGGATTCAGATTTACTCACAACTATTTTGAAAATCAAAACAAATGATGGTTTTAGTTCTTTCATGATCACTTTAGGTTTGAACCGTGTTAAAGCTTGTGGATCAAAGTACATGCAAATCCTGACGTAAATGCTGATTCCCCACGGAAAGAGCAGGGCATTGGTGGAAGCGATCAGCAGAAGAATTTTGCTCGCGGAGGTAATTTTTTTAATAGATGGGTTTTCACAGCTCTTCTTTCATCATTGCGACGAGTTTAGATTATTGAACTTGTGTCACATGCAAATTACAAATTTTGTGAGCATGACAAAGTCTTCTTTATAGAGCTACTATGTAGACAGAAATGCTGCAAATGATAAGGTGTGTATGACTCCGAACAGCATGATGCCAGGCGGTTACAGTGTAAATGGTCCACGGTGCATGGAGTATTGCATCCACCTCTTGATCAGACTGGTGCATATGAGCCACGGTGCATGGAGTCCTTGCCCCAAAAAATTTTTCTTGTCTTTTTCAGTCGAAAATACTGACATGTATGATCCATGGTGCGTGGACTTCACGCACCAACCCAAATCAGTGCTTTTTCAATGAAGAAGACTTTCTGCGTGGAGTCCATGCATCAGTAATAACTCCCAAACCTTGGTGCAAACAATCCACAGAACATGGGGTCCACCAACAGTGGATCCTTTGCACCAAGATGTGGGATTGGCTGGTGCATTGAACTTGTTGTTATTGCAAATTAAAAATTTTGCGAGCATGACAAAGTCTTCCTCACGGAGCTACTATTTAGACTGCAACGCTGCTAATGAAGAGGTGTGCTTGATAGCAAGCAGCATGTGCCAATGGTCCAAGGTGCATATGGTCCACACTCTCCTGAAATTCTATGAAAAAACAATCCATAGGTACTCTTAGGTTTATTTTGAGAGGGTTATCGTTATATGATCTCAAAATTATAAAGTGATAAGGCTGAAATTCAAAGTTCACTTTGACTGTGGACCTTGTGTACCATGGAATTAACGCTCCAGCCTGACAGGCTGACTGGTGCACATGACCCACACTCTCCTGAAATTCCATAAAAAACAATCAAAACCCTTAGATTTATGCTGAGAGGATTGTCTTGATTCTTTGACTTTCTTTCCTCAAAGTAGAATCTAATCACTTATGAAAAGTTGGTTCTCAGTTCAAACTTAGAGCTAAAGTTCAGTTTGTGGACCAAATGCACCAGCCTCTCCCACATCTTGATGCAAACAACTCAAAGAGGGTGGACTTCATGCACCATCCAAAATGACAAGTTTTCAAATAGTGCGTGGACTCCGTGTACCGTTGTACGCTTGCATCAAGGTTTGGGAGTCGCTGGTGCATAAGATCCACCGTGTACGGACTCCAGGCACCAACTTTTTTCTGTTAAAAATGATTGATGTGGATTGGTGCGTGGAGTCCATTCAACCTGGATCATTAGCACTGATTTTTGGCCTGTAAAATGTAAGAAAAAGTCCACACACCGTGGACCATTTGCACCGCTACCAAATGATGCTAGGCAGTGTCCTTCGATATAAGGAAATATGGTCATAATCTTCAGAGGCAAATGGGCTCCGAAATTCTGACCAGGAAACTGATCTTGAGCCGGCTCACATGGGATTGTCGGGCGACACCCTCTACTCAAGGAAGGGGGGGTTTAGAGAGATCTCTTCCCCTAAAAAAATGTGGTACTTTCACGGTCAAAAGTACTATTCTATGGCTAATTTATTAGATCATCGATTTTATTCTTTCATACCCTGCTCTGATTTTCTGCGTTTTTTCAGGGTCGAGACTTGCCATTTTACTGTAAAAACAAGCCCCACCCGATCGTATCGAAGAATCAGCCCCGCTCAAATATATTGAATGACAGTTTCAGCTCTTAAATATCGATTACAGGCCCATCCCAAATTTGTCGAATTTAACAACAGGCCAGACTATATTATCTTTGTCTCTTTTTCATTCTGTTTCTTTTGCCTTTTTCCCTTTTTTTTCTCTCAACTCGACTGACCCTAAGGGCAACTGGGAAATTTCCTGGTGTACCGGCCGGTGGGCCAGTCCACCTCCGTTAATCTTGTCCGTAATCTTACAAAGTCCTTAGCGAGAAACGAAGACATTACTTCGTAGAGAAATACGTAAAGAAGGACTTGCAAGTTTTGACAGAGGAAGAGCGCTGAAGTCACAGATGGTCAAAGAAGAGCTTTCAAGAATCAAACTGTAGCCGATAAAAGCAAAATGTTCGAGATAGTTTAACTTTAAGAAATACTCTTAGACAAAAAAACAGTGGAAAAACATACGTCACAGTATGGGAGTTCAATAAAGCAGCAAAAAATCCGGTAATTCCGGTAATGATCATGAAGACTTCTCCCTCGGAAGCAGACTACTCCTTCTAGACAAGAAAGTTAACGGATAGCTTTAAATTTAAATGAGTCTAGGAAAAAAGTCAAACTTGGTTCGACGTTTTACCTGCGAGCAAATAATGGCTTAATTTTGAGAGTTTTGCAACATTCCTTTCCAGTATTAGAATACACTTTCATATATTTACAGCAGGGACTCCAATTATACCAAAAGATTCGCATTTGACACCTGACACTTTATGAAGAGCAAATGTGGAACCTCTGATGAGTGCCACAAAAATCGATCACCCTTGGTGAATGGTTATAATTGCGCATTTCCCTGTCTTGAAGGCGTAAGAATCAGCGATTGACTGGGAAAGAGTTTTAGTTCGTTCATCAACCAGAACATAAATATCAAACAGTTTGCATTGATGTTTAATTTATTCCCGAATCCATTAGTTTGGAACCTATGCAGCAACAATACACGCCTCTACAAAATACAGCAGAAGTTTCATTGTTAAACTCCGCAACATAAATCATCATGTAAGGAAATAATCATGTAGAACCACCGTTCATAATTACTCGAATGGAAATAAAAACAGACCAGTTTGAGCCAAATGTGGGTTACTATCACTTGCAAAGATACTGAACCCACCCAATTGAATAAATTGTGACAACGGCGATTAAGGGAAGAGACTCGGCTAGAGCTAGCAGTCGCCTTGATGCCATCAATGAACATTTTCAATGATGCGGAAGCATCAGAGCTCTTTGATCATGGAATGGGGCTCTTGCAAAGGTTTGCTATAGGGGATTGAAGAGTTGATTCTTGCATTAAAACCTGTAAAACTGACGACAAAAGCTCTAAAAAATCACAAAATTCACTCTCAGGATCGGGCTTAATGGCGGAGAGACGCAGATACCATGGGAGATTCTTATCTAAATTGAGACATATCTCTGTGTTTCCGTAGAGAAAGTGACATAATAGACAAGAATCTCCCATGATACCTGCGTTACACCGCCACTATGATCTTGCCGTTACAGCAGTTATGTGAGTTTATTACTAAACTTTAGACTTTCGTGTTGTGATTTTCGTGATTTCTGCTGGTCTCTACTTCAGATTGGTCTATTTTTTTGCTTATAGCAAACGTTTGCAAGAGCTCCATTGGTATCGAAGCATTGAAAATAGAACTGGGTTGTTCACTGTTCAGTGGTGTTTCCAGGAGACATGCAGGAAATGAAAACAAGAATGGATCAATTCACTGATTAGAGGCAAGAAGATGAATGATCGGAAATGCAGAAACGATAGGGAGCTAGTACTTATCACAGCAGCTTCTTAAAGGCAGAACAATTGATGTATTTAAAAAGTTTGAATCAATTGAACAATACGGGGAAAGAAAAGCATGGACAAAGGAAAAGAGATACTTTTGAGAGAAAAAAATGATGAGACTCCGAGTAAAAACCACCATGTAATTATCACTTAAATGGCAGCAAAAAGAGTTTCTTCAACCTATAGGTCATGGTAAAAATAAGAAGAAACAGTAAAGAAAAAAACGGCAGAGTATAGTGTAATTCATCACATAAAAATGCTTGAAAATCGGTGGCTATGACTGTGATAACAGGGATTTGTTTGTTTACTTCTGATGGATTGCGGAGAATACGCTACATTCGAGGTTAGAATCCCCTGATTCACCTCGAACCACCACTGAACCACCGCTTGAAGTCCTTGTTCGCTGAACCACTGGTTGAGCGGGTCGCGGAACGGAGATAAAATCCTGATTCGTTCCGAACCACTAGTTCGCCGCTGAACCACCACTGAACCAGCAGTTGCCAGCGAAGATAAAATCGGCCCTAACAAGATTTCCGTTTCGTACTTTCCTGAACGGAATTCCGGTTGAATTTACATATGAAATTTCTTCCGAGGGGACGCAAAAAGCTCAAGTTGCTATCTCAACTAGCCAGAAAAACTGCTATAAATTGAAATTCCTAGTAAATACGAGGGTCAGTAAAAAAGTAAGTTTCATAGGTCATTTTCTCAGACCCTACTTCTTGTAGAAAAAATCCAATCACACAGTTGAGTTTGCAATATCTTTAGCTTTTCAACGATATACAGTTTTTTTTTCTTTCTTTCTTTTTTTTAAATGGGTTCATTTTGATGGAAATATGGCTATGTTTTTTGCACCCGCCCACCTCAAAAAAATTTCCAACACTTCCCGTCAACTTGTTACGAACGAGAACTATCTTTAAATCCCTTCTTCAGTCTACACTTGTTTAATGTCAGATAAAAATTGACAACACGGCAGAAGCGCATCGACGCGACGATCCGTTAAATTCGATCATCGATGACTGAACCGTTCGACTTTTTTGGTGACGTTAAATGGAGAAAATACATTGTTGCCAAATTTCACGCCTCGCCACTGCAAGCAGGGTGATGAAAAATTGAAAAGCATCCGACTAATACATCAGACAGGAGCTCACGTCTCCACTTTAACAAAGTCAGGGAAAAAAGCTAATTTTGTTCTTGAAATTGATCCCTGATAAGTTTCAGACTCTTTAACAAAAAATAGAAAATTTGAGGTATTTGATGAAAATTAGTTTTCCTGCCATTGCTCGTTCGATTTTTGCAAAGACGAGAAGGTAAAGGAGCTCCTCTGCGATGTAATGAACACACACAAATTAATAGTAAAATAATATAATAATATATACAGATTGAATAAACTTAAGAGTGTTCTACAATTCAATATTGGTCTCAATTTTGTCTGTTATTGGACCATTTTTAAGTATTTTATAATCTCGAGACTAATTGAACCAGAAACTTTTTTGTTTGTTTTTGTTTTTTTTTGTTTTTTTGTTTTTTGTTTTTTGTTTTTTTTTTTTTAAGCTAGAGAATTTTCGAGCGGAAACTTTCAATCGTCCAGGACGGTGGTTTATTTTTTGGCGGAGTGTCTGCATTTGAAATTAATCGATTGTTTGCGATTTTATTTCGCTGCTCTCATACTGGAAACGAATCCGCAGGGATTTGTCTTTTCGCTCTCTCTTTCTCTCTCTCTCTCTCTCTCTCTCTCTCTCTCTCTCTCTCTCTCTTTCTCTCTCTTTTTCTCTCTCTACCAATTTGAACGCGAATGCATTGGAGAAGTTCAAACGTAGGGGGCTGAAGCCGCACGTGATTCAATTTCGAAGACAAATCCCTGGTAAAGTTTTCGCTGATTCTTGATAAATATTTCACTGATCCCTGATGATGAATACTTCAATGGATGGATACTTTGAGAGGTCCAGTCACAACAAAGAGACGGCTTATGGAGTTTCATCACATTGAAAAAGCTTCTTCACTCAAAATGTGATTTCCACTCTATTGGACAGGGATGGGGGTACTTAAGCGTGGCTCCATATCCAAAAATAAACTAAATTCGAGAAAACTCTTTTCGTGGAATTAAACAATTACTAGCTCTATGCAAAGAAGAGTGTCTCTTCCTGCCGTCCGATACGCATCAGCAAGTGCTCTTACTGTTGCTGTTCGCTCATGATCAGGCAGTCGTATGACCGATTGCCCTGACACGACAGCAGTAACATTTTTTTTTCCACAGCACAAAAAAAAGAAAAGAAAAAAAATGAATGGAGGAAAAGACCTTCGTAGCTGCTTGACGGACTCTGTCTCGTATTTTTAAGTAGGCTAGTTTTCTTCTTTGTTTTCCTCTTGCTCTCCTCGCGACCTCACGAGGATCGAGTATCGCTTGCACGTGGAATAAATTACCACCGTCGAAAAAGAGATGACGAACGAGAGGGTAAAAGAGAGAGAAAGAGTGAGGATGGGGGAGAATGTACGAGAGAGAGAGAGAGAGAGAGAGAGAGAGAGAGAGAGAGAGAGGAGGGGTGCCGAAAGAAGAAAATGGATGAATATATGAATATATTAAGACTGGAGCCGACCGACCCGACTGGAGCGCCGATGTACCGAGGCTATACGCGGGATTCGGGCAGGCTATAATAGAGGAGAGTCTCTCTCCTTTACTGCGATCGGCTCCGAGCGCGATAGAGCTGCAAGCAAGCTACTCTGCCAGTACCAGGGCTTCAAGCAACAAGCAACTCAAGCTACAAAAACAAGCTACAGCAAACGGAGCCAAGCACTGCTGCTTCGATTCTCTCTTGACGCTGTTTATTACAACTCGGCTTGGCTCTGTCGTGTCATTACGTCACGGTTTGGAGAGCCACACAAGAGCGGCGCTGTCCCCCTCCACCCCACCCTGCCGCCCTCTCTATCCCCCTCCTCCTCATTTCTGTACCCCCTCCTTTGACCCTCCTGACTTCCCCTCACTCCGCACCCTTCGACCCAGCGCGCAACGCTCCAATTTCGTTCCTGCTCACTCGCAACGTTGTCAGATGCACTGCCTTAGACCGTATCTTTCCCCCATGGGAATCGGATTTTAACCTCAAGTCTGGCGACAATGCTCTCTCGACACTCGCTCTCTTGCCCGGTTTAGCAATTGAAGTCAACCGTTCATCGCTCTCTTCTTTTAAGTTGAGCGATAACACCGTAAACTTGACAACGGTGTTGGGCCTGGCCTCTGTACGCTGGCGCTCTCTGGCGGAGTACTCGCCGAACAATCCCGGTCAAGTGCAGTACTCGCTCGCTCGCATCGAGCGAAGTGTTTTCTCTCTTTTCCTCTCTCCCCCTCTTCCCCGTTTCCTTCACTGCGCCTTTCTTTTTTCTATTTTTCTCGAGTCAGTGGCCGCTTTCCGTGTTCCCTCACTCCGCTATGCCGCGTGGCCCCACTCCGAGCTCCCTCCGTCCTTCTTTCGTATCATTGAGGCCATTGAGGCCATTCGCCGCTCTCATTATGCCGAGAAACGAACTCCGAGCGGAAAGTAAAAAATTGGAATCAACTTGCTTCGCGAGACTCAATTCCAAGGCTCTAGGCTATCATGGAGGAATTGGCTTCCAGATGAATTCTCGAGTATTGGTGCTTTCTGGCAACGTAGCATTTTGTCCTTTTGATACTGAGTTGGGCAAATATTAGGTATTCGACGGATTATCTGTCTAGTTTGGCAAAGCAAAAAAATCAGATTATTCGACAGATTATTTGTTCAATTGACGATACCTCATCACAGGCATCAATAGTGTCACATCTTGCGCGGATAAACTCTGTTGCCAGACTGATTTCATTATTTCTGATTATTCGGTTGCCCAACTCTGTTTTGAAACCATACGCAGGTCGAATTTGATTGTCATCGCCGATCACTCGATTGTTTGATATTTTTAGTGGTCCAAATGCAACGTTGCTAGACTACAAGCTTCGCCCAATGAACCCGGGATTTGGCATTTCTCTCTCTATTTTTGCCAATTTAATCGCATGTTAGAAAAGAACGGATTGGGGGCAAATACGTAACTTTCGTCCCTCTCTATCCTTTTCTAACACATGCCTTCAAATAAGTAAGGAAAGAGTAAACCAATTCCACGATTTACTGGTTTTTTTGGATATCTGGATTCCTGGATTTTCAAGAGAATTTTCAAAGGAGCAAGAGAAAATCGATTTTCCATCTGATAAATTTAAAGAAAGTGGAAGATGAAACTCAACACTTGAACATGGAAATCATTAATTGGTGAAAATAGACGTGAAACTATGCGACTCAATGCGAGATACGCTATAATGCACACATTATCTTGGCCGCTTAATTGGTTCCCCTCTAAAAACTTGTGTCGAACTAAACAAAAAATCCTGAATTCCTCCCATCCTAATGCACAACCTGGCAGCCACACGCTTATGAAGACGAGAATATGATCTCGTCAAAATTACAGGGAAAAATCATTCTGCTAGGATGTGATCGGCTACTGGCCGAAAGAAATTGCAATACTATATAGTCAATAGAATTCGACTGTAAATAATAATGACTGCAGATCAATCAATCAGTTACTATTTTGTGAACCGAAACTAAAAGGAAGAAAAGAAGAAATACGAAGGAGAAAACAATGATAGTTCAAAAGTAAATAGAGAAAGAAAATGAATGAATTTTCAAAAAAAAAAAAAAAAAAAAAAAAAAAAAAAAAAAAAAAAAAAAAAAAAATAATGAACGAAATTGGATCGCGGTTTTATGATCAAAGTAAAATTAACTGGAACCGCATCACTAAAATGGGGCTCTTGCAAACTTTTTCTACGGGGGATTGAAGAGTTGATTCTTGCATAAAAACCTGTAAAAATGACGATGAGTACCTTAAAAAATCACGAACTTCACTCTCAAAATCGGGTTTGATGGCGGAGAGACGCAGGCGCAGGTGTCATAGGAGATTCCTATCTAAATTGAGACATATCTCTGTGTTTCTGTAGAGAAAGTGACGTAATAGACAGGAATCTCCCATGATACCTGTGTTGAACCGCCATTACGATCTTGCTGTTATAGCAGTTGTGTTGCGAGTTTATTCCTGAATTTTAGACTTTATTTTTAGTGTGATTTTCGTGATTTTCGCTGGCCTATAGGTACATCTGATTGGACTATTAATTTTCTGTCGCAGCAAGAGCCCTATTGCTTGAAATTGGGTCTCTCGGTGATTATGTATTAGACTTAAAACTCTGCGGGAGGTCCTCGGGAACCTATTCAACGAGAAGAGGAATCCCTAGATCCCCCAGTGCGGTGGAGGCACGAAGGCTTGAACCAAGAAAATGACTTTCACCACTGCCTTTTCCTACGCATAGTTTCGACTTGAGTGAATTTTAGAGAATTGGGTACAATTTCAAGGAAAAAATTGGAATCGAAAAGTAAATTAACGGCGGTAGATACTTCGAGGCGATGCATATTTATGTAAACGATTGTAAAATAATACGAGCGAAAATTTTAAAATTTGGTTAAATCCCATCAATGACTTTATCACTGATGATTATTAACATTTTTTTGAAGGTGTTGAGCTGAGAGTGACAGAGAAGAGTTTCCAAATGCATGCTTTCCTGGATTGTTCCTATCACATTCAGGTATCATTTTGGTGTCTTTTGTATTCCGTATATTATTATTTTTAACTTACTTGCTTTATGCGTATATGACTTTACCTCGACGACGTGTATTTGATGAAAATGGTTTTATCGACTATTCTGCGCATAGAAAATTCGTTGTTTTAAGACGCACGTAAAAAAGAAAATTGAAAAAAAATAAATAAAATAAAAAATAAAATAACTTATTGGAGTATGAGACAGTGGTACTCTTGCAAACTTTTGTAACACGTGATTCTTGCATAAAAACCTGTGAAAATGACGATGAATATGCTAAAAAATACAAAATAAACTCTCAGAATCAGGCTTATTGCGGAGCTCTGCAGGTATATCATGGGAGATTCCTATCTAATTTGAGGTGTATACCTCCATAAATGTTTTCGTAGAGAAAGTGATAAAGACAGGATTCTCCCATGATACCTGCTAAGCTGCGCCATTACAATGTTCCCTGTACAGCTGCTTTCTGAATTTATTACTGAAATTTATACTTTTTTGTGTGATTTTCTTGTTTCAACCAGAATGCGTGGGTGAGTTTTTAATTTGCTTATAGCAAAAGTTTGCAGGAGCAAGAGCCCAATTTTTATTCCTTGCATGGACGGCGTGTGAAAAGGAAGCAGCAAAAACTGAATAAGAAACTATGGAGAAGTATGGAAAACTTTGCACCTATTGAAAACCTTTATTTTCTTTGATCTATTTATTAGTCGCACATATTTCTTTTTTATTCAAATTCAGAAAGATCGTAAGTTGATTTTTTTTTTTTTTTTTTTTTATTTGCTTGAGTTTGTTGAATTTGATTTTGTTTGTTTTGTTTTGAGTTTAACTTTATTCTTTAATTGAGCCGCAGTATGCAACGTTTTTCATGTGTCTTTTAGGGTTTCACCATTCGCACGAAGACGGCGGATTAGTCCAATTTTTCTGACAGTTTCTGGGCAAGCTTAAGACGAATATAAATAAGACGCGACTATATATCGTCTTAAAAAACAGGGAATTTTTCAAAACTATGACAGCAACCAGAACGCATAGGCGAGTTTTTGATTTGGTAGCAAAGATACAAATTTCTCCTCCTAATCTTCTTTTTGTAGCTCAAAGAATTTAGGGGACCACGTATTTAATTTTTTTTAAATCTCAGAATTGCGATTACAGTTTTAAAGAGCTTTGGCCCTCCTCACATCGAACCTGATTTTGAGATGGTTTTGCATCCCTCAACTTTGTTAGATATGATCATTATTTTGAAGTCATACAATTTTCAATTTGTATCCTTCAGGTACACATTTTTTTCAAGGAGAAACATTTCCAATTGGAACTATGGAACGTACTATTTGTATTAGAAATGAAAGAAAGAAATTTATTTTAAAATAAAAAGAATTCTTATTATTTGATCCAGCCGTGATTCTTTCTTGTGGTTCTTCTGCATCATCAGAACGTTCTAGAGACAGGGACCAACAATAATTATTGATACATCGAACGTTCTGATAATTTACAAGAAAGAATCGTTGAATCAGTAAGAATTTCTGTTTTTTAAAAGGAATTTTTTTTCACCCCACATTTGATAATGCGTTCGGTAATTCTAATAAGACAGTTTTCTCCGTGATTAAACGAAATACTCCAAAGTTACAAAGTATATGTACGATTTAATCACCAAACACCTTTATACGTGCCACTCGGACATATTGCGATGTCCGAAAGTAAATTAAGCAAACATGATGCCATCCATGACTTTCCTAAAATCTAAAATGTTACTATAAATTATCTCGGTCACTATTTAATTTTTTTTAATTTAAATTAACTCGTGAACCTTTTACAAAGAAAATTAAAAAACCTTAATACAGGAAAAATACAAAATAATATCGTGACTGATCAATAGTCATGGGGAGCAATTCAGAGATTTTCCTTGAGATATCCATGGCTTGGACTTGAACTGTCCTCTAGATTCAGTTTGCAATACAGAACACACCTTTGAACCAATTCGCTTTGAGATTTCTTGAGGAAAGTCTCAAGGGATTTTCTAGCAAGAAATATGTCACTGATTGCGAATTCAGAGACGCTTTCAAAACACAAGGGTTCACGCAACATTAAGTCTCGATGAAATAATTTCAACGTATCTAGTTATTAGCTAACAAGCTACCTTGAAATTATTTAACTTAGGATTTCTCAATAATTGCAATTTTACGGTGAGCGTCTCTGAATTGCATACTCGGACTCGACTCGCCAAGCGGCGACAAAAGTCAAGGAGATTTCAAGTTAAGTCTCTGAATTTTATCCTCTTATGGTGATAGGGTGCAATTCAGAGACTTCACTTGAGATCTCCTTAGCTTGACTTGACTTGAGAAATACTCAAGTCGGGTCAAAAAATGCCAATTCAGAGACACTCGCCGTACATTAGCAATGGGGATCTTGCGAACTTTTGCTACACGGGATTAAAGAGTTGATTCTTGAATAAAAACCTGTAAAAATGACGATGAGTACATTAAAAAATCACGAAATTCACTCTCAGAATCGAGCTTAATGGCGGTTCAACGCAGGTAACATGGGAGATTCCTATCTAAAGTGAGACATACCTCTGTGTTTCCAAAGAGAAAGTGGCATATTAGTTAGGAATCTCCCATGATACCTGCGTCGAACCGCCATCACGATCTTGCCATTTATGTAGTTATGTATAAGTTTATTACTGAATTTTAAACTTTCCTGAGAAAGTTTAAAATTCACCTATATTCACACTTTACTTCATTCTTTACTTCATTCACACTGATGTGATTTTCGTGATTTTTGCAGGTTTTTACATCAGAATGGACTATTCATTTGCTCACAGCGAAAGTATGCAAGAGCCCCATTGTTGAGAAATTTCAAGTTCAGTTCAAGATATAGTTAACCAGCTACCTTGAAATTATCTCAAAGCCATGTTGAGTGGAAACCCGTGTGGTTTTTAAAACGTCTCTGGATTTCAAATCTGTGACAATTCCTACTTAAGAATAGCTTGCAACTTCTCCGAGATATCTCAAGGTGTTTTAATTCAAAATTAAGTGTTTAATTCTGATTTGCAAATTGAATCTGGGGGACGGTTCAAGTCAAAGCCAAGCGAAGGACATTTTAATTAAAGTTTTTGAACTATGCACAGTTAGAAATACATGGACAGATTAATTTATTACCATATTGATTCTAAGCATATTTAAGCACGATATTTATTATTATCACCATAAGTAAGTAATGTGTCACGCGATAAATGGACCGCGCTTTCATTGATGCCATTAAGAATTCGCAAATTTTTAGCTGCTGCTTTATAATCGCCCAAAAGGTGCGCACTCTATGAAAGAAGTGAACCATGAAAGAAGTGAACGCTGATATGGATTCTGCTGATATCCTCCGTAAGCCCAGCAATGGTAACTTTAACATCCTCAGGGATCATTATAGGAGATCCCCAACCAGTGGCGTCGCGTGCAATTCGGCAACAATGTATTCTATCCATTTAAACTGATGTAAAATATCGAATTCAGGGGGTTCACAGTGCATAAGGAAAATTCGATATATTTAATGAGTTTAAATGGAGCAGTTACATTGTTGCCAGATGGCACGCGACGCCACTGTCCCCAACAGAAACCTAGAAACCATATCAGCGCTCAATCCTTTTCAAATTTATTTGTGCGACCTATAAGGTGCGTTTGTGTGATCACCATCATCTGCTAAAAAAGAGCCAGGTATCTTGAAACCAGGAATCCCAAATTAGTAGTATTCACAGTGAGATACAGATCTGATTAGTATCCAGCGGTGGCATCAGAGATGAATTCCCTATTTTTTATATTTTTAAATTCACGTTAAATTCCAAAGATGTGCGTTCCGATCGGTGCTTTTGTCGTGCGGAAATCACTGTGTCTTAATCGACGCTCCCTTTGAAATCTCACCGCATTTAAAGAAGCGCAATGCTTCTCATTATTTATAATTCGTATAATTCGTATTCCAACTTGATAGGAATGCCGTCTTCCCTTCTCAATTAAACCACCCAGGCGCCTATTTATAGTTTCACCGTTGATGCGTGGCTAGCAACGTGAACGTATACCGCTGATGATGAGTGAAAACAACGTGACTGGTTTTCTGCGGCAATCGAAACCAAGTTATAGAATTAAGTTATCAGTGACACGTCTATCCATTGTTTTGGATACCGAATCGAAGCATAGATTCTTCCGGACACAAAATAATAAAATTTTTTTCTTGAGAAAAGTTCACGAGTAAAATTGATATTTTACGATTAGAGCTTTGCTCAATGCTACCCACTGGTTGAAGCTGTATGATCATGCATGATAAGTGGCTGTATGCCTACTTTTTTAAATTTTCAAAAAACCTCGAAAAAAGTCGCGGTGGGTTTTTTTTTGTACTTACGAGATTGGTGCTGTCATGGCTCAAATAAAATCTTTTGATATAAATAATAGGCCCGAAATTTTCAAGGGCATGAATTCAAAATTGAATGGATTTTAGGTGCTATCGCGTATAGCAAAAGCGCCGTATTGTAATCTGACGAATTTACCATGTAACGAATTCTCTTATTTCTGAGATATTTGGGATTGAATTTCGGTCAATTCGGTCAAAGATCCTTGTTATCTATGCGCAGCTTTATGGTATATGGTATAGAACCACTTGAACTGCGATGCTGACCGATTTTTTTCAAAAATAAAGCCATGGTTGACCATATTTTTGCATTCAACCGCGGCAAAAGCTGCGTACTAATTTTGTGGTAAGTAATAACATTTTTGTATTACAGTTTTTTTGAATGTTGTCATTCGTTTTTGTTTGTTTTTTTTTTTGCTGAAAATTTGCTCCGATCTTCCTTAGAAGACCCAAACTAGGAATGTTCGTAAAATGTGTGGACTTTTAACAGTTAAAAAAAAAAAAAAAAAAAAAAAAATGAATGCAAAAAACTTTAATCTTATAGTGAAAAAGAATGAAATCACTTCGAAATCATTAATAATTATTTGTCCCTTTACTTTGTGGTTTGTTGACTTTGTCCCCGTTTGATCAAAAGCTTTTTCGACTTTTTCCGAGAAGATCGAATCCGAATTTTGCAATAGCAAGATGAAGGCTAGGAGATTCTCATTTTAATGGTTTTATTAGTTTTGTGCCGAAAAATATGAACTTAAAGACAGATTCAATATTTTAAAGGTAATGTATGTTGTGAGTGAGTCTCAAAAACACTCGGCAATCCAACCGAAATTCAACCAGCGCAACGCTGCACAGTGGTGGGGACAATTCTTTTTCACACAAAAAAAAAAAAAAAAAAAAAACCGAAACAAAAAAACAAAAAACGGAATTTTTTTATGACTTTCTACTGCATCGCTTTCTGCAAATTACAGAGAAATGACTGAGTGAGAGTCAAAATAGTCGGACATCAATCATGAAATGGCGCAAAATTTCACCAAAATCATTTAGCTTATTTTTTTCCAAGCAGATTGATCTATTTTGTCCGAATCTGTAGTCGTGTTTATTGAGCTATGGGAAGGCAAGTAATGCTTGGAAGCAGAGTTGGGCGCACGATTGATTTTGATAATTCGATTGACGTTTCGAATGACCGAATAATCCGGAGATTTTATCCGACGAATAATGTGAGACCGAATAATCCGCCAGTTGGTCTCGGCCGATTGACCGAATAATTCGGAAATTATAATCATACGATTAAATGAGATCGAATAATCCGTTAGTTGGTCTCGACCGATTGACCGAATAATTCGGAGAGCATAATTTGACGAATAATGTGAGACCGAATAATCCGTTAGTTGGTCTCGACCGATTGACAAATAATTCGGAAAGCATAATCCTACGAATAAATGAGATCGAATAATCCGTTAGTTGGTCTTGACCGATTGACCGAATAATTCGGATGCATAATTCTACGAATAATATGAGACCGAATAATCCGTTAGTCGGTCTCGACCGATTGACCGAATAATTCGGATGCATAATCCTACGAATAATATGAGACCGAATAATCCGTTAGTTGGTTTTGACCGATTGACCGAATAATTCGGAAAGCAAAATTTGGCAGATAACAAGAGACCGAATAATCCGTTAGTTGGGTCCCAACGGTTGATCGAATAATTCGTAATGCATTATTCGTCGAATAATGCGAGATTGAATAATTCGTTCTTAAATGTGAAACGAATAGTCTTATATCAACTGCGCTCCGATTAATGCCCGCACCCCCCTCCCATCTCCCCCAAACAAAAGAATACCACCATTGGACCAAGGTGAGAACAAATACGTTTTACAATCTCTTTTGTTTTTGAATGTTGACGACTTCTTAGATTTTCAGTTTCATCAATATCAATATTGCATTTTATGAATATCCGTGCATTTTTTTTCTCCGAGGAAAACCGCGAATCCTTAAATGATGACTATTTTCTAGTTTCATCACTTATTTTACTGAGGAGAACACTTACTTAAAGAGGAGAAGCTAAATTTTGTTCGGGAAAAGTATGCCTTATTCAAACAGCACTTCATTAATGGAGAGCCTTTTTTTCAAATCCGTTGGCTCCAAATTTCAAGCAAGCTTCATCTAAGATTTTAAATTTTTTTGACGTGGGGCCATTTACACCCCCTAAGTGCGAATAACACGGACATTTTTTTTTTTTTTTATCAATTATTTTTCCATTGCATTTTAAGTGAACATTAAAATTTTTTTGACGTGGGGCCATTTACACCGCCTAAGTGTGGATAAATATATGATCTTCCTTTGAAATTGATCGTACTAACGCAAATTTTCACTGTTAAAAACGGTACAGGGGCGTAAAAAGTTCCTACACTTTACTGCTGCACGTATGAAGCAAAGCTTGGGAATTTTTTGTCAACCTTCATCGATTATATTTACATTAATGTCCTAGCGACAAATCACTGGTGAGTATACAATAATTAACTTTCCCTCTCTCGCTCTCTCTCTTAACATGTTCTTGGCGCTTTTGGACTATTGATTTCGCGACAAATTGGCGATTTTGGTCTACTTTTTTCGGAAATTCCTTGGCGCTTTGGGAGTATCGTTTTTGGGGATTGGCGCTTTTGGATGGTAGGTATGATTATGGTAGCCGTTGAAAGGCGCACGAAACTGGGGTTTCGGGAAACGAAATTCGATTGTTTTCCTCAACTTTCTCTTGTCACAAATGCGTGACGAGCGAACCTTTTTCTCGTCTCGCTCCTCCCTCCCTCTCCCGCCCGCAATATTACGACAATCCGACTCTTCCTCTCTTTCTCTCACAGTCTCACACACAATCAGTCCTCCGCCCCTTTTAACCTTTCTCTCTCTCACACACATCACATATACCTCTGTTTTCGAGTCTTCTTGCCGCAATCGTTCATCATTGCACTCTTTTTCATCCAATCATTATTGCTTCATATCGTTCGTTGTAAAGCGGGCGATGGAAGAAAGAAAAAGAGAAAGAGACGGGAAAAAGGTGTACTCACGCGTTTTTGAAGAGAGGAAGTAGAAGTAAACATTCGAATTCCATTCCCCGATTCCCCAATGTCTTGCCCTTGCCTCTGAAATGAACTCCGATGTCCAGCTATTCACTTCCTGAGTCAGAATTAACAGGTACTGAAAGTGAATCAACTCGCAAAGTTGGACTCAATCAACATCTTGAAAATGAGCACGTGAAACGATGCGATGCATGGAGGCCCGGAGCTTGGGGGGGGGGGGGGTGTCCTCTTTCCCTGGCACTTCGGCTGATATTTTCTTGTCAATAAATTACGCACGATAAAAGAATTAATAAAGTTACAGGTCAATCAATCACCTGCGTTGAAATTTCATACGTTTAAACAGGAAAATTTTGTATATGCGTCCTCGTGTTAAAACGCGTAGGTACTTCTGGACTCGAATAAAAATAAGAGTTGCTTGCTGGTGTTGGCTATAGAATTATTTACAAGCTCCCATTACTTCTGGGCGGAAAGAGATACGAAGAGCAGTGGCGACGCGTGCCATCGGACAACAATGCAACTGCTCCATTTAAACTCATTAAATATATCGAATTTTTCTTGTGCACTGTGCACCCCCTGAATTCGATCTTTTACATGAGTTTAAAGGGATAAAATACATTGTTGCCAAATTGCACGCGACGCCACTGTTCGAGCGACTTTTTCGTATTAATTATAGTTACATGAAATGTAGCCTCCAGACAGTATGGACAGGCGCAGGCCTGTTGCACACTTTTGCTAAGCAATTTAATAGTCGATGTTTGTGTAAAAACCTCCAATAATAACGACGGCAGCACTCAGGGGAATCATTTCGGGTTCGGATCGAGAGGGGAAGGGGGCAAAAATGTGATAACTTTTTTTTCCCCCCCACATCAATATAATTATAGAGCCTTGCAGTAGGCCTGTGCGATCGATCGAACATACGATCGATCGAAACGAAATTTTTCGATCGAACCGAGTTTTCCGAAATATCGATTGATCGAAAAAATGTTGTATTACGAGCGATCGAAATTTGGTAAAAATCCAATCGATCGAAACTATCCGAACTTTCGATCGATCGAAACTTTCCGGAGTTTCGATCGATCGAACAAATTTAGCACTTCGAGCAATCGGAATTCGGCAAAACTCCGATCGATCGAAATTATACGAAATTTCGGTCGGTCGAAATTCCTCGAAGTTCCGATCGATCAAAACTTTCCGAATTTTCGACCGATCGAAAAAAATTCGGAATTCCGATCTATCGAAATTTTTCTAGGTTTCAATCTATCAACAAGTGGTGCAATTACGATCAATCGGAATTTGCCGATCTATCGAAATTTTCCTGGAATCTCGATCGATCGAAATTTTCCGGAATCCCGATCGTTCGAAATTTTCAGAAGTTTCGATCGGAAAAAGTTGAAATTATTCCGACGTTTTGAAATATCGCAATTCGATGGATTCTTACCTAATATTCGATTGATACACAGAAAGTGACTAAAACGGGATACCCACACGACGGCTCTGAAGGCACTTATAGTATATGTAAGAATTAATTTTAGAATATAAATACTTGGATATGATTACGAGGCAAGGAGTTATTATAGCGGAATAGCCCCTGCGTTGAATATATTTTTTTTTTTTTTTTTTTTTTTTTTTTTTTTTTTTTTTTTTTTTTTTTTTTTTAAGCAATGACTCATCACATGACAATAATGGAGGGGGGGGGGAGGACGTAGGACTTGGACGAATGAAATAAGTGAGATTTGCTCATACCCTTTCATGGGCAAATTAATACTCCTTTGAATTTCCTACGATTCCATTCTATCGATGGTTCATATGTTTTGTTCATTGTGAGCCGACGAAGTGTAATTTACTTATTGAAATTTTGGAAGTTTGCATTTTGCTTTTGCCGTTCAAGTGGGCCGACGGAGACGGTCATGGGGCTCATAATCAGTCTACATACGCAGTGATCCCATTTCTCTTGCCTGTGGAGGGCGAGTCATCACGTGTTTTACACTCGGGAGTGCAGTTTTCCGAGTTACCTGCTTTTCGCCAAGTTGTAAGATTCTTTCACATGACCACCCACCATGCCTTTCATTTGTCGAATATGTTCACATTGATTCCTCACAAAGGAAAGTCACACACCCTCTTTTCCCTATCTCCTGTCTCTTCTTCAATGAGTTCAATATCTTTCTATTTCCTTATTTACTGCTCTTTTTTCCTGTTCATCCTTATTCACACAAGTTTCCGAGTTGTTTTCGTGGTCGAGAGGGGCTGCTGGCTGAGTAGTGTGTGAAGTATATTTGACTGCCGGTTTGACACGAGAATCCACAGTACTTACCTGCTCTCGGCTTTTTTCACCATCTTTCCCCCGACCACGACCCACTCACCGCGTCGAGTCGTTCCTTTCGTAGGTGCTGCATAGTCTTACAATTAGCTCTTATTTAAGAAATTCTTACGCATTCGTTTTCACCAAAAATGAATAGAATGCGATTTTCGTTTTTGTGAAGGTGTAAGGGTAAGCCGAGAGAATTTACTGACACTGGATGCTCCAGCCAGACACTCTGCATAGGCAGACGATTTTGCTCTGTCAGTACTCGGCTTTGGCTCTATTGATACCAAAAAGTAAAAACGCTAACCTCAATAAAATTGCGAACAGAGCTCGCGACCTGATCAAACGATCGAATTGGGCTATGACATGACGGCTTTGGCTCAGCATCATTTGGAGAATCACAGTGTGTAAAGGAATCAAATACCTATGCATCGGGTACGGGAACCATTTCTGCATTTCCTTTCAGGAGAAATCTAGAAAGTGATCCTTCAATCAGATGATTAATCATTAGATGGATTGATATCGTCAAAGTAAGCATATGATGCGAAAAAAGTGAGAGTTATACTCAGTTCTCGATAAGGAGGCGGGTGAGAATTCAGGTAGTAACGCACTATTTAGCAACAGTGCGGCTATGCTGGCTACTCCAACCCTTCGCAGTGGCCGTTGTTCTCCCAAACTCTCTCTTGGCATGGAGGATTTTCAAGAACCGACAGACTCTAAAATTTACACCCGTCCAGTAAAAATTTCAAACGGTCAGTTTTTCGAAAAAACGGACGAATTTTCTCCCTAAAGAACCAAAACTCGGCAAAAATAGTCGAGTTCGAATGACTCTCAGAAATTCGTATTTTTCAGTCCGAATTAAATTCAGGATATTTCGTCTACTATCGAATTTATGAGAGTCATCAATATTCAAACTCGACTATTTTTGCCGAGTTTTAGCCCTTTAGTGCGAAAATTCCGTCCGTTATTTCGTATTTTTGACCGTTCGCAATTTTTACTGGACGTGTGTAAATGTTTGAGTCAGTCGGTTCTTGGAAATCCTCCGTGCCAAGAGAGAAGTCGGAAGAACAACGTCCACTGCGAAGTGCGAAGGGTTGGAGTAGTCGTTATAGCCGCACTGTTGCTAAATAGTGCATTACTACATGAATTCTCACCCGCCTTCTTATCGTGAACAGAGTATAGCAGTATAACTGGAGTTCATATACACAGAAGCGAGACGAACGACACTGGGTATTCGGGGGAGGGAATTCGAATGTTTACCTCCATTTCCTCTCCTCACAAACGCTTGATCGAACCATTTTCTCGTCTACCTCCTCCCTCCCCCACCCTGTACCTTCCGACTCTTTCTCTCTTTAGGTCACATTCTTTCCCTATTATTTAGAAAGTAACGAAGTGATACAATAATAAGGAATAATAAGTATTGAATGGATAAGCACGAGTGAAATGATGAATGTTTGCGGCGTCCAAAAGAAGAAGCAACAGGACTCGTAAACAGAGGTGTGTAAATGAGTGAGCGTGAGAGGCAGCGTGTATGTGACTGATTGTGAGTGAAATAAAATAATAGGGAAAGAATGTGACCTAAAGAGAGAAAGAGTCGGAAGGTATAGGGCGGGGGAAGCAGGAGGGAGACGAGAAAATGGTTCGGTCAAATGTTTGTGAGGAGAGGAAATAAAGGTAAACATTCGAATTCCCTCCCCTGAATACCCAGTGTCTTCGTCTCGCTTCCTTCAAAATTATGGAAAATTTTGATTATGATTTGAATGTAGGCTATTTTCTCGAAAAACGGTCCAAATCCATAATTTCGGCTCCGAAGCAGTCCGCAGAGGGTAGAATGGCGCAAATTGGAGGTCAATAACGCCCTTCACAACAACGATGACATTTGGAGACTGACCTCCTCCCTAAAAAAAACAACTTTAAAAAAAAATTATAAAAAAAATATGAAGATTGGCACAAACCGCAATTGATGCGTCAACTTCAAAGATCATTCGGAGGGGGGGGGGGGGTTACTTCTGTCAAATCAGCTGTATACAATTTTTAAGCTATTGTAGGTGTATCATATAATATTGGTAATTTTTACGTGTTTGGTGTTATGAACAAAGTGACAACAGATGATAAGGTTAGTAAGAAAAATGAATACATGTATACTATTCTTTGCAAAAAATTAGTCAAAGTTACAAAATAAATTAGTAATAAAGTTCGTCAACTATTACTCCTTCGATTAATATTTCATGTTCTTTTTTTTTTTTTTTTTATCGTGAAAGGACTATTTTGAATTCCAAGGGGGTGCCCATGCTGTCATTTACTCCAAGAAATAGCTGAAATGATCATTTTGGTTTTGTAATTTTTTATTTTCTGCGTCAACAAATGCAATAATTAAAACCAACGTGACCTAGATGATTAAGTAAAACTATAAAGTAGATTTTAAAATTTATTAATGACTGTTTCAAGGAATATTTTCAGTTTAATGCTTCGGAAAAAATTATGAAAATCTTCATCCGAGCAATAAGAGAGACATCAGTCAACAGTGATGATATAGCGCAATCGTCTTGTTCCAACCCTATAATTACTGTTTAAAATTTTGTTGCGCCCGCTCGCCTATTAAATGTAACATAGAAAGTTCTTAAGAAGTCGCAGTTGTGCCCCTCGCACCACGAGAGTAAGGCAGGGGGGAGGGTGGGGGGGGGGGTTATCTACATCAATGTGCAATGATGGTCCAACATAGCTCGTAGGATTATTTGGGCCGAAAACCCAAAATCAAATTACGCCCCTGCTTAATAAAAGAAAAATATAAGTTTCGAAATTACTTCCGCAGGTGATTATGAGCGATTGTATCGTAATGCCATCCAGTCAATGATCGAGTATACGTGTTATTCTTACGGATTGTGCTATTCCGATATAAACCCTTTCATCTCTGCGGAAATTAGCTCAAACTAACGAAAGATTTGACACAAGTAAACAATGAAGAAACCATATCGAACCCCGGAACCCGTGCCGTGCCCCTATGAATGTGTGTGAGTGTGTGTGGTCGTGAAAGGCCACACTCGACCTTCGAATCTTTCGGGTGTCCTTCCCCATATTTACGGAAACAAAGCTACTCAATACCTCCCCCTCTCTCACTTCTTTAATTCGATCTTGCTTGCCTCCCTTTCACACATACCCCTCACACGCCCAGCTTGCCACGCACGACTTTCTCGTTTACAAAATGAACCCAATAAACCATAACATGATTAACATCAACAGAGGGCTGAACAAAAACCGATGCTATTCAAACGCTCGAAATTGTTCGATCGTTCGATCGAATGAACATTCGAAACATTTCGATCGATCACAGTTTAGAAATTTTTCGATCGATCGAACTGCCAAATAATTCCGATCGACCGAAATTTTTCGATCGCTCAGAATATTGATAAATTTCGATCGCTCGGAACTACAAAAATTTTCGATCGATCGGAAGATTTCGCTCGATCGCATTTTCGGGAAAATTTGTTTGCTAATTTCCTGGGAACCAACAACTTATTTTGCCTTCTCGCAAGTTCGTCGGTCGGCCGGTCAGAATTAGTTCGGCGAGAAAACCGAACTAATTCGTAGGAGCTAAATTTAAAGTTACTTAATTAGTGAAAGCCGCTGATATTAAACAACATCCGCGAAGTATAGACGATAAGACGATCCACGGGAAAAAAGGTGACGAAAGTTGAAAATATTCAAAATTCAAGGATACACGGTTTTCCGCGGAATTCGGACCTATTAATTAATAATAGTGATTTTTTGAGCGACAAATGAAAGAACGATAACGATTCGACCAAATAACTCAGACTAATAATAATTAACAGCAGTGGCGTAGCCATGAATTTTTCTAGAGATGGGGGGGGGGTGTCCAGGGTCCGAAAATTGTCAAGGGGGCCAAAGATACTAATTCGGTAAAATTTGTCTGAAAACGCAAAAAATTACCTTTTTTAGGACAAATTTTGGTGTCGAGGAGGGGGGACCCCCTGGAACCCCCCGGCTACGCCACTGATTAACAGATTCTGGCAAATAATGATTAATAATGATTTCAAATTTTGCATCATTCGTCAAATGAGGTTATGCGAAGAATCTGCCAAATCGACAGAGACCAACTGACGGATTATTTATACGCCTCTTATGATTTGAGCAACTAACGAATGAACGAATTATTCGGTCTTCTTCGGAGACCGATTGACGGATTATTCGGTTCATATTATTTGAGGAACTAACGAATGAAAAAATTATCCGGTCATTCTTTGGAGACCGATTGACGGATTATTCGGTTCTTATTATTTGAGTAATTAACGAATGAACGAATTATTCGGTCAATCGGCAGAGACCAACTGACAGATTATTCGGTTCTCATTATTTGAGCAACTGACGAATGAACGAATTATTCGGTCAATCGGCAGAGACCAACTGACGGATTATTTGGATCTCATTTATTTGAGCAACTGACGAATGAACGAATTATTCGGTCATTCTTTGGAGACCGATTGACGGATTATTCGGTTCTAATTATTTGAGCAACTGACGAATGAACGAATTATTCGGTCATTCTTTGGAGACCGATTGACGGATTATTCGGTTCTAATTATTTGAGCAACTAACGAATGAACGAATTATTCGATCATTCTTTGGAGACCAATTAACGGATTATTTGGCTCTGATTATTTCATCCAAATAATCGGGCACCAAATAATCCGTCAATCTGCTTTCTCGGAAATACAGATTATTCGCTTTTAACACGGATTATTCTAAGATTATCATTTGCCCAACCCTGCTTGGAAGCTAGTTTTTAAGTGATTGCTGCCAGTTTGTCGGTAATTTCTCAAGTTCAACTTTGAGGGCTAATTTTTAAGTAAGTAACCGAAATTACTGATGATTTGCCTTCAAAAGTATTTTGGGTGTTCATGAATTCACGATATCAAGGAGTAGGGAAAAGGGTATATTTACAGTGGGCCAGATACCCTAGCTTAACCTCTCTTCATGAAAACGTAATTAGCACAAAGTTTCCTCAAAATTTCCCCAAAGTATCTACACGGAAAAAAATCAGTGGTAAAATTAACCATAGCATAGTTGATTTTGGCACCTCCTACAAAGTATGGTAAATTTCACCTGATGTTTGGTATGATGAAGCACACTACTAGTTTAATATAACGCGCAGATGGATGCGTTGACCAAAAGTGTACCTCATCATGCCAAACATCAGGTGAAATTTACCATACTTTGTAGGAGGTGCCAAAATCAACTATGCTATGGTTAATTTTACCACTGATTTTTTTCCGTGTACAATCATATTTGGATCTTATCATTCCCTTTCCTCAATTCCCTCGACGACGACCCCTCCTCCCCCCCCCATCTACCCCTTTCCGGAATGTATCGGAGCCCCTATGCGTCTGATAAGTTGTTGTGCCCTACCCCTTTGAATGTGCAAGAAACTGATTTAATTTACGGACGTTGCAAGTAAAATAATTATGTCACCATTTGGCCGTTTTGGGGACTAATTGGGCTCTAAAATACCAAGGACTATGCTCGGTTAATCGGTAGCATATCCATCTCAGTCATGATCTGTGTACACCGAGAAAAAAGCAGCGGTAGGGTTTACCATTCCACACAAACCGAAGTTGAGTATTGTGAAACAGAAAAATAATAAGCATTACACTTCCTCAAATTTGGTTGACTCAAGTCAAGCGTGAATTTCACCATTCTTAAATTGTTATGTACGAAGGGGGTAGCTTACTATTCCTTGGATTAACTCGCTCATTCAAATGGACTCGTTCCGTCATTCAGAACAACGCTACTTACACTTTCCCGCGATAAGTCAAATTTACCATTCTCACAAGTCACGCTTGCATGTCCTACGGTCATAACAGTACATTAACTAATGTCAATTCCAATGAGAGGTATTATTGATTTCGTCATTTTTGAAACTTTCAAAACCAACATACGTGTGATATATTATTGACTGAACGTTTTCTTCCATTTATAATTTTCACAGATGAAGAACTTCTCTAATCATTTGTTAGTTTAATCAATCATAATATTGGACTTTTACTTCATAAGTTGGTCAATGGTCATCATGTTCCGCCCAATGATTACAAAATACGTAATCTTTGGTTCCGCTTTGCACAGAAAGTAAGACTAAGAAAGAAGAAGAAGAAGAAAAAGACTCGCCCACTATGCATAAGTAATCTTTGGTCCACACTCGCCCTTTTGTTTCTAGTTGTTTATTTACATTCGTTCTCGTTCGTCAATAAGCAATGGACAATTCTCTCTTCTCTCAGTATTCTTTGAAAAATTAATTTCAAATTATAATATGAAGTAAATAAACAACAAGAAACAAGTGGGTGAGTCTCTTTCTTCTTCTTCTTACTTCAATCGTGTCGCACCATTCGGCCGACCCTAGCGCTATCTCTGAATAAACTATACGCGAAATAATATGGCAGTGGCGCGACGATGAAATACTGAAAAAGAACTCGGAATGAAACAATCATTCTCATCTCACGAACTGACGAACGTACCTACGTCTGCACGTCTGCCAGCTTATATACCGAATTTATTCTTTGTTCCACTATATAGGTTAGGCGCAGTGTAGTGGTTAGGGCTCTCGATTCTGATTTGGTAGGTTGTAGGTTCGAATCCCGGTCTGGTCGACAAATTTCATCCGTGATAGGTAGTCGGGAATCAGCAGAATTTCAATTTTATATTTTCCTTTTTTTTTTTTTTGAGACTTCTAAAAGTACTTATATCACTTATTACAATCTAAATAAATGAATAATTAATTGGTTGTATAAAATATGCAGACCGTTTGTTCTAAATCTTTGATTATCTAAAGAGAGAGATCGTAGTGACAGAAAGAAGTGGCCCTCTTTAAAAATCCGAAAGGTGAGATTTACCATTCCTGTGGGTCTCTGAGCCTCGTCTTATGGTCCACGTCACCGTTATCGTCAAAGGTAGTGTTTACCATTCCTGATTGGTGTACATGATCTATGCATCACGTTGTAGCAAATAGAGGCATGCGGAATGGTAAATTCCACCTCATTCGTGGTAATCGCTACTGCTCTTTTTTCTCGGTGTAACTATATGGTAGAGGAGGCGGCCCCCTTGCAAAATAGAATAGAAAAAAAAACAGAGATGGAGAAAAAGGAAAAGGAGGAATAATAGAGGTAGAGGAAAATAAAAAAAGAAAGGCCCTAAATTGCGAATGAAGGAGGAAACAACCATAATGGGGCTATTGCACACTTTTGCTATAAGCGATTAAATAGTCGAGTATGGCGTGAAATCCTCAAGAAATAACTATGGCGGCACTGAAAACTTCCAAAATCCACTCCTAAACTCAAGAAACGCAGTTATTTGCGCGAGCGTAATGGTGGCCGAAGGCACTAACAATGGGAGATTCCTATCTTAATTTCGTCACTCTTTCTATGTTGACAAGGATGATTCACAGAGTAAATAGTCATCAGAGTGATGATCCACATCCGATGAATGGTGCCGCAACACCTAGTGACACCGGTGTCAAATGAAAGTAGTCTCTTATTGGTCACTTCTTGATGGAGTTTCAGAATTGTTAGATGGGAATCTCCCATTGTTAGTGCCTTCGGCCACCATTACGCTCGCGCAAATAACTGCGTTTATTGAGTTTAGGAGTGGATTTTGGAAGTTTTTAGTGCCGCCATCGTTATTATTTGAGGTTTTTACGCCATAATCGACTATTAAATAGCTTATAGCAAAAGTGTGCAATAGCACCATTGAGAGGAAATGTTAACCGCATACATTTGATATGAATTTGATTGAAGTTTTTCCTTCATGAGGTTATTTCACTTTGTTTAACGATGTGTTTTCTTTCTGTTTACAAGAATTTATGAGAAACGAAGAAAATAAATGAAAAAAAAAACAGCATTGGCAAAAATGCGGTAAAATGGTAAAAAATGGTAAAAGCATCGTCAACGAAGATAAAGGAAGGCGACGAAGGACTCTCCGAAACGAGTCGTCCATTTAATTAAATAAAAGGCCATGGGAAAGTTTTGAGTCTTTTATGCGGCTTTTGTATTTGACGTTTGCGAGAAATGCAAGATACTCATTGAACACATAAGATCAACCGTGTATCATTGCCAAGTGGTGGTGGTGCGCAGAAGAGCCGTCCTCCCTTTCCCTCGCTCTGGTGCCAAGCGCGCACCTTTTCAAAAGTTCAGTAGTAAAGTTTCGCGGACGACCGCTGCGCGAACTGATATCGTAATGTAAGTAACGAGCTAGAACGCGAGAGAGGAGAAATTCGCCGCAGGACGAGAGAGGGAAACAATTTGGCTTGTGGGGAAAACAAGAGTGAGGGTAAGGGAGGGGGGGGGGGTAGAATCGTTAGAGAGGAAGGAAGCCGAACTTTCTCTCCGAATAAAGGAGAATCATCCTGTGGGGACGCGACGAAGGGAAAGGGGGAGACCGCATATCATGTTGTATGCTGTGAGGCGTGGGCGGCCGGGCGGCGCCGTAGAAGTGTATGTAACTAATGCAAGTGACGGTGCTTCTGAAAAAGGGGGGAGGGGGCACTAGTGGATCCAAGAAACTGACCTTCTCTCTCTTCTTCCATAAGAACGCATGTGTCAGGAAAGGAAAGAAGAGGAGGCGAAAATCACGTGACTGTCCCTGATCTGTCCTTGTCTAACACACGCATTCTAATAGGGACAAGAGAGAGAGAAGGACAGATTGCTGGATGCGTCGATGGGAGGGGGTTGTATGATGTGCGCCTCCGACAAGTCAAAAAGTCCTGATGGGATAAAGTATACGATAAAGTGCTCTCGGTAGTTGAGCAGGAGAAGGAGAAGGGGGTGAAGGAGGAGGAGTACGGTAATGTATACGTTACCGTACGGACTGTTTTGCAAGTATACGGTGCACGTTTTGCATGAAGTTGAAAAGCGCTGTTGAGAGGGGGGAAATTGACGTGGAAAGAGAGGGTTTAATAAAAATGAAAATATAAGCTCAATGCCCAGGGCGGAGTTGGAGTATTGATCCGTCTCGAGCTTTTCCGTGCTGCGCCTCAAAGCTCATTGCGCATGCGTGCGGTCGCGACGGAGACTTCAGCTCTGTTGTCGCTTTGAGCAATCGATTTCTTTAGATGCAGTGGTGCATCGACATGAACCTGTCTCTCTCCCTGTCTCTCCCCCTCTCCCCCTCTTCCCCTCTTCCCCTCTCCCCCACTCCTCTCTTTCTCTCTCTCTCTCTCTCTCTCTCTCTCTCAATCTCTCTCTCTCTTTCTCTCTCTCTCTCTCTCTCTCTCTCTCTCTCTCTCTCTCTCTCTCTCTCTCTCTCTCTCTCTTTGTCCATAAAAAAAATGGATGAGTTAGAGTTTTCCAATTCATTCATTCTTATGCGGACAAAGATGTATATGGAGGGAGAGGGAGAAAGAGAGAGAGAGGAGGGAATGATAAGATCCAGGGTGCGGCACCGCTTCGGTTCTTTTCTTGCGATTAATTGCCTTCCGCTTTTCCGCATCACCCAATATATTGAGACTCGAACCGTACGTGTTACTGTTACGTACTATCAGTCAATTAAAGAATGGGACTAAAATATATGTGCTCGGCCGCTTGGCGCGTGAGGAACCACATATTTTAGTCCCATTCTTTAATTGACTGCTAGTACACGCGTACATACATAAAACGAACAGTTCACGGATATACGAACGCCATCATCTCGACTGCTGATGAGTAGACCCAATTAAGCAAGAAAACCCGCCTCTGGTATATGTTGTAATTACTAGCGGGGACAAAGATATCGTGGTCAGAGTATGTCATACGCATTACGCAACTCACCTAATACGTACTGTGTTGAGTAGTATATCGAGCATTGCGTATTGCATAATCTGGCCTGATATATTTTTCCTCGCAATAAAATTATCGAAGTAAGGTAAAAGTGGTGTAGATAATTGAGGATCTCAGACCCATGATGGAAGTATAATGGTGGGCGCATCCCATTTTTGGCCGCCATCTTTCGCGTCAATGCCTGAGTTAATAGGACAGAATACTGTGTTATTAATAGTACGTCATCTCGTCATCATGGTACGGATTGACCACGGCGTTTGAACGTGTGCCGGAACGTACCGCATCCAAATCAGGTGTACCTACCGCGACTATTTTGTGGCTGCCAAAAGCTTGCATGAAAGGCGGCGAGTAAGGTATTCTCGAAATAGGAGTTAGAAAATGATCATAATCTTGAATAGTTTGTTAGTATTTTTTGGAATTGCAGCTTTAAGCGCAAACCGCGTTTATGCCCGCGTACTACGGCATCGCGGTACAAAATCGCGGGATGCGCCCACGCCCACCACTATACTTCCATCATGTCTCAGACCTACTATATCAGGCATTTTTGAGTGAGTCACAAACAGTTTATTCACATCAGCATTTGAAATAATCGAGAATTAGGAGGAAAGATGTGATTATTGTTTACCATAAAGGGGAAAAAATGTATACTTTTCTGGGATATGCAATACGCAATGCACAAGCACGCAATGCACGATTATAGATTGTAGAATATTGTACCTTGTGCGTTTTGTATTGTACACCCTAGCCATGCAGGTGTCTTTCTCCCCACGCTAGTCCAATCGCATCATATTGGGACGCACACTTTTTAACCTCCAATGCGGGGTTAACTTGCAAACTTTTGCTGTAGGGAATTGAAGAGTTGATTCTTGCATAAAAATCCGTAAAAATGACGATGAGTGCATTTTAAAAGTCACGAAATTCACTCTCAGAATCGGGCTTAATGGCGAAGAGACGCAGGTATCATGGGAGATTCCTATCGAAATTGAGACATATCTCTGTGTTTCCGTAGAGAAAGTGACATAATATACAGGAATCTCCCATGATACCTGCGTTGAACCGCCATTACGAACTTGCCGTTATAGCAGTTATGCGTGAGTTTATTACTGAATTTTAGACTTTCTTATTGTGATTTTCGTGATTTTCGCTGGTTATTACATCAGATTGTACTATTTATTTGCTTATAGAAAAAGTTTGCAACAGCCCCATTGGTGACGCCTACGAGATGGGTGAACACCTTTTTTGATCTCCTCCAAGACGTAGAGTAAAGCGGCAGTTTCTTCCCCCTGAAAAATGAGAAATACCTACCTATTTTTACGCCATTTTCTCCAAGAATGAGCTGAAATCGAGTGAACATAAATGTAAATCGAGGATTCACCTTTGCCCCCAAGGAATTGGGTTTTGGGAGTTTGCCTCCTTGGAAAATTTTCTGCCGGGATCCATGGGTGAGCCGGGGAGGGGATGCTTCGCTCCTAGTGCCACAAACCACCACTACGCCAATATCTATCCAGGTCTAGGACATAATCTAGTACGATGGTTGGATTGAGAAATTTGACAGCAACGCTGATCATACGGAATTTGAACCAAGACTTCGAAGTATGGTAATTTTGTTTTTACCATATTCTGATTTGAACATGAGACGCAATATTGTGGTCGAATTCGATGCCGAGAGGACGCATACAAACCAGTTTTATCTACATGCATTTGCGAAAGATTTGTTACTCAATACGAAATACGCGTGTGCCGATGACCAGATCAGCGGCGAATCTTGCAACTTTGCAACGTTGCATTTTGTCCCTTTAAAGTTTAAACCGACGCTGAATGTCGAATCTCATAGACTATTTTAATGAGAAGCGGGAAATTCATAACTAACCAATCAGGTGTCGGTTTCAAATTAAATCTAACATAATAAAAGTAAGTATAAATGCCAATTAGACTCTTGACTCTTGGATTTTAAATTTCCCGCTCATCACTAAAACAGTCGATAAGCAAATTTTATTTCTTGACCAACGGTCACCGGTCACTTTTTTCGTGACCAAAGTTTCGAAATCACGGTCACTTATGGGAGCCAATCACAGACAAGGCGATTCAAAATTCAAATGTTCCCTCCGGTCACCTACTCGTCCGGTCACGTTTCACATGCGACCCACCTCGGGAGGTAGGTCTCGAAATTTGGAACCAAGTGGTTTCCGGTCACCTTTTGATACGGTACCGCACATAGCCGTACGTTGTTTGGCTCCGCCCTTTTTTAGGTGACCGGAATAATAAAATTTCGGTCACCTACCGATTTTCGAAACCTGGTCACGTAAAACGTGATCTGGTCATACGAAATAAAATTTGCTTTATTGGTGCCGATATAGTGATTCATACAGTGACTATCAGGGACCATGGTAATCTCCAAATTCATTTTTTTGGAGCGGGCCCGAGGGCCAAGGTACTTATAGTTAACAGGTATGCTCGACTCGCTTCCCGCGTCATCTTCAGTGGCGCGCAGTTCAAAAAGCATTCCAAGATGGCCGACAAAAGAAGAAAACATTGTATACTCTTTCCAGAAAACATCGGGCTTCCCTCTCCAGAAAATCAAAAAATATAGCCCGATGTTTTCTGGAAAGAGTATACAATGTTTTCTTCTTTTGTCGGCCATCTTGGAATGCTTTTTGAACTGCGCGCCACTGAAGATGACGCGGGAAGCGAGTCAAGCATACCTGTCAAATATAAGTACCTTGGCCCTTGGGCCCGCTCCAAAAAAAAATTAACAGTCGTGAAGGCTACAGATTTTCTAATATATTTTTTAAAGTTTCCGTAAGTGATTGGGCCTGTTGTTTATTATTTTTATTACAATCATATGGCACATTGGCTCTTACGTAAAATTCCATGAACATCATTTTTTGCACATTAAAAACTTTCAAAGGAAATTATTATAAAGAATCGTGCATTTTGAATAACCCGCGCTTCACGATATATGTACATTTTTCACAAACATACACCACCTCACAAAATGACAGAACTACTGCATTTCTGTTAACAATCATCGTAACCTCAAAATTTCATTTAAATACACGAAATATTTGGCTGAACTTGTCTGGTTTTTCTGGCGTATCTGTATACAAACGATTATAAAATAATAAAAGATTTTATGTATCCAAACGAAACGCATTCAACGCTTGGAAGATATGAATAAGCTATAATGTTTGCTGTTAATAACGTTAATGTTATACAGGTTCATTTTCATATAGTTACGGTGGTTCGGAGAGGTTCAGAGTGGTTCCGCGTATGAAGGTAGGTCGGTATGTTTCGTTTTGAAACATAAAACTATTTTATTATTTTAGAATCGTTTGTCCAAATACCTACGCCAGAAAAACAAGACAGGAAATGCAGCCAACATTTCGCAGCTTCAAATGGAAAAGTGTATACTGTATACTTATAGAAGGTAGCGTACTTTCACGTTGTTATTTATAGACATCGAGAAACGGGGAAAAAACGATTTCGCAGGCACGTCCGAAAAGGAGAAATAAGTAAATAAATAAATCAATTAATAGATAGATAAATAGGTAGATAAACAAATAAATAATCAGAAAAACCTATAGATTTAAGAGGTGGAAATGGCCAAAGTCGCTATGACGCACCTCTCAATATAACTGCATTCTACCACAACTATAATAATACTGACAAAGAGAAATAATTGTGTTTTCTCTATATCTTACGGAAAAAAAAGAAAAGAAAGAAAGAAAAAAAAAAAAAAAACCAGTCGTCCAAGGGCAAAAATGCGCGTAACGAACGAGACACCTGACTCATAGAAACTGGAAAAAGCTGGTGAAAATGTTGAAAAACAACAAACAAGTCAAAAACAGGCTTAAGTTGGGCCAAACGGTGCCTTGGTGACATCTCAGAAAATTTCGTTTTTTTTTCTGTTTTTCCGTTTAAGAAATACTCTGACGTTTACATGCTGTAACGGACGGAACATCTGAGTTCCTCCCAGCCAGCAGTCCCGTTCGTTACACCCTATAAGGCATATATTTATTAAACGGAAAAACAGAAAAAAAACGAGCACAACCATTTAGCACAACTCATAAGCCTGTTTTTTACTTGTTTTTTCAACATTTTTATCAGCTTTTTCCAGTTTATAGGAGTCAGGTGTCCCGTTCGCTACGCGCGCGTTTTGGCCCCCAAACACTTTCATTTTGAAGACTGAAAGTAACTGCACTCGCCCTGGAACTATTTCTTGGGGGTAAAAGTGACGATTTCAATTGAAGAGGGGGGGAGAACGTAAGTCAAACACCGTGGTATTTGGAAGGTTAAAGCGACCGACCGCACTCGCGCGATTTTCACCGCGTATCAGAAAATTATGGACTTCGTGAAAGAATGATACGGATGGAGGATGGAGGTGTATAGTGACCATCTGGTGGAAATCCCATACTCATTATTTTTATGACATGCTAGGAGTCTACCTGTGCTAGCTATGAATACAACGTGACCCTTCACTCACGCCACGTCGCGTCAGTGACATGACATGACAATAATGAATGGTTTACGCATGGTTTACTGCACTGATGCAGTGATGCAGGATCATAGAAATCATGGTAAATAATGACCTGTTGTTGCGTTAATGCATTATCATTACTAATAAATAACTATCGTGATTGATTTTTCCTCTCTCTTACTCCAATTAGAATTCTACGTGCTGTCAACGCAAATAAATTGAACGAACGTCTAGAAAAAAAGATACACAGATGATACGTCCGAATTTTTATGTCCAAAAATTGATGTCCAAAACGTTAAAGTCCAAAAAATTAGGTCCAAAGTGGAAACGACCAAAAAAAGAAAAGGCCAATATTAAAATAATGTCCAGAGATTAGGCATAAGTCTATAAAACGAAGTCAACAATTTGGAAAGTCCAAGGGGCGAATGAATTTTGCGAGAGATAAGGATGCACATGTATATGAACAGTTACTTTGTTACTGAACGATTGGACGGACAATATGAAGATTTATTTTTTAAGCCTTCTATAGAAGACAAGAATATACAAAAATTCTACTGTGTCATACTTCTGTCCATTAAATATGTACCTTTGGACATTTTTTTAGACATCGTGTTTTGCATACTAAAACGCTTTGAAATCTAAAAATCAAGTTCCACGAGTGTCTTCTTTTGTTTGGAAGAAATTGAAAACCAAAAGAACCTTTGAATATTTGAACTTGGTACACCACTCACTTGAGCACCATCAATCGAATGTTAATCACTGTGTACTGTTGTGGCTACATAGTTTCTCTGAGAATCTTCCTCCCAAGCACAGAGAGAGTATCCACATTAATGTATAGGAATCCCCCATGATTAGTGTCCAACACCGCCATTTCGATCGCTCATTTGAGAGCATTTTATGAGTTCAGAAGTGGGTTTCATAGGTTTTTTGTATCGCCATCGTTATTACTGCAGGCTCTTACACAGTGGCGTAAATAAGAATTTCGCGCCCCCCCGCGATCTCAAAAACAGCGCCCCTTCCGCCCTGAGCCTCTCACCCCTCCCCCTCCCCTCCCCCTCCCCTCCCCCCCACCAGGTCATATGCCCCGCGAAGGTCTTGGGTATTCATAAACCGGAAGTCCAGAAAAAAAAATCGGACGAAAAATTGAGGAAAGAAGATTCGCAGCCCTTGTTTCGGCCCTTGAATAAAGGCAGATACGATGCGACAAAGACAAAGTTAATTTTTTTCGGTACTGCATGATTTTATTGCTGTTTTGTTTGGTCACGCACTCATATGACCTGACTCTATTTAGTTCCCAATATGTTCCATTTCTACTTCCCCCGCGCCCCTCTGCCTCTTCCACTGGGGTATAGGCTGGCTGACCGCTCTTTTTTTTCACACGAGTTTCAAAACGAGATGTTTTTCGTTACAAACAATGCAATTATTGCCTGCCTTTTAATACTTCGCCTCTCTCTTCTCCCACCTCCGTCTCTTCCACACTCTCTTTTCTCTGTCTCCAACCTCTAACACGAGGATATTATTTGAAGCCGCATTTTGCAAGGTTTTCCCCCTCTTTTTCTCCCTTGATTTTGCGCCCCTAGGAATGTTGCGCCCCCCCGCGCCGCGGGGGCTGCGGGGGCGTTATTTACGCCTCTGCTCTTACACCTAAATCGACACTTTTAAATCGCCTAGCAAAAAATGTGCAACCCATTTAAGGGATTTTAAAATGACACGATACAGTTAGGCCCATTTGATACTGAAGATTTCAAATATCACGTTATGATATTGCATCAGGGAATGAGGGTAACTCTTTTCATAGTAGTTTATCCAGGGGGGAAGTCCCCCCTTAACACCAACATTTTTCCTAAACAACGGTAATTTCTTGCGTTTTCGGAGCTAGTAATTTGACCAACTTGTTATTTTAGGTTCCCCCTCCCCTCCTCGAAAAATTCCTAGCTACGTCACTGTAATAACTGTATAAGTTATGAATCTATAAGGTTATAGGTTATAGTCAGTAGCGTACGTAAGAATTTGTCTTTCTCTCTCTTATGCCCCATTAGCACACGTGTGTTAGAAAAGGACAGGAACATGGTCTAAAACGTTACTTAAGCCCCTATTTCTTTCCTTTTCCAGCACATACATTCAAACGTGAGAAGAGAAAGAGAGACAAAGTCCTGCGTACGCTGTTAGTTATATTTATCTATAACTATAAGGTAACTGTAAGGCAATTTCAATATAGAGAAAGAGAAAATAAATAATATTAGATGTTGTCAAAGCTCTAGCCCCTTCAAGCAAGCGCTCTGGGCGTGATTAATTTATCTACCGGGCGCAGGATCTGATGCGCATACGAGGACGATAGTGACGTTGAAAAGGAATTACAGCTAATATCGCCGAGTTCTCCCCAATCGTGCTTTAAAAGACATGAGCATTGAGCAGCATCAGTCCGCGCTCATAAAATGGTGTCACTGCGCTGAGCTAAAAGGTAAAGGCTCGTCCAAATAAACACGGAGACGTTAGCGATGGGAGGGGGAGGTTGGAGAAGGAGGAGGTGGGACCAGAAGTAAGTAAGTTACGCAAAGAAGAAGAGGAACCGAGGGGTGGGAAATTAGAGGAAATTCCGAGTTGAAAAAAGGGGAAAAAATACTTTAATCTCGTCGCACAATGGAAAGGTTTTGAGATAAGCCGTCGATCCAAAGTACAACGTAACTTAGATACTCGCTCTCTCTCTCTCTCTCTCTCTCTCTCTCTCTCTCTCTCTCTCTCTCTCTCTCTCTCTCTCTCTCTCTCTTGCTCTCCCTCTCTCCCTCTCTCTCTCTAACATTAGAGCATAACCTACGAATTTGAACAGTGAGATTAATGAATTTGCTTTCAAAAAGTGAATTTGAAGGAATTAAAGGTCCATTTATACACATTTTGTCACTAGGAGCACTGTGATAACTACAGAAAAGTTCTAAATTGCGTAGTAAACGAGAAAGACGGATCTTAATGTTATGTCCTGTTCTTTTGTTTGGGTCCGAATCCAAGGTTGGTGCATACATGCAAGGGTGGTCACCCGAAATTTCAAGTTAAGTTTTCTCTGCGAGGAGTGAATTTTAGACTTTTTTAATGGTCTCATCGTTATTTTCGCAGCATTTTACATCAGAATTGATAGAACATTTGTCTACAGCAAAACCTTGCAAGAGCTCTGGCCCTGTATAATGCTGTCGCAAAAGTTTGCAACAGACCTATTGCGCTACTTTGTAATTTTTTCAACATTTTAATCAAGAAGCAACCATCAAAATTGGGACCAATTGATGTTTGAGTCCAAGCTACGGAGTTGCTTACAATTTTACAGGTGGCAGCATTGACGGTTAAGTTTCTAGGACGCTCCACTGTGCGGCGTGGACAACTTTTATTGACCCCTCACCCTCTTTCCCGCACGTCAAAGTTTCAAAAGTTCTCCCTCCTTCCCCTTCCTCGTAACTTCCCCCAATTTCCCGAATCGAAGTTTCACCCTCGCTCCTTCGTGTGCCCTACGGGCTGTAATCTCCTCCACCCTCCACTCTTCTCCCTTCTCCCTCTCCCTCCCACTCCCCCTAATTCCCCTTTCCACCCCCTCTCCCTTCCCCATCCTCCTCCCTCCCTCCCCCTACTCCATTCTCATTTCGCTTCATCCCTCGCTCGCGATTCAGAATCAACTTTCCATCCCTTTATCAAAAGCTGACTCGCTCATCGGAAAGGGGGATAGTGAAATGTGCCCTCACTCTATACTTTTTTTTTCTTCTCTTTCTCTCTCTCTCTCTCCCTCTCTCTCCCTCTCTCTCATGTATCCATTAAAACGTAAGCGTTCGACAAGGATAGATAAGGGGATAAAACCCCCTACCTTTATCCTTCTTTAACTTGTGAGTTCAAAGCGTCAAATGAAAGGGATAGAAATAAATCCTGCCTGCGCCACTGTTTTAATCCACTGTGTTTTGTGTGTGTTACATAACTCACGAATTTCCCGTGGCAATGAGTGTTTTTGATTTGTCTGGGCGCCACGGGCCACGCGTCACGCGCCAAGAGGAGTGTCATTAACGGTGGTCTGGCTTCGCATCCTGGGTAGGGGAGAAGAAAGGGACGTTAAATAAGGCAGTATTTATTTATCTATTCATACATGTACTATTGTACTGTATTTTTATTTTTTTAATCAATCACTCATTTCATTTCTTAATTTTTCTCGCTTTCAAATTCCAACACTTTCGATTAAAATTATGTACACGCACACGTGTATATCAGAGGCGTAGCGTGCTGTTTGGCAATATTGTATTGGCCAATTAGACCCATGAAAAAGATCGAACTATTGGGTGTTCTGTGAACACCTTCGCATTCGACCTTTTACATGGTTTTAAATGGACAAAATACAATGTTGCCAAGCTGCACGCTACGCCACTGGTGTATATCGATCAGCAGGCCAATAATTTGTATACTTTTACGTTTAAACCAAGAAGCCGAATAGAGATCCAGCGCAAAGCTTTGCGACAGGTGAGTGTCCAATTTCCCAGCTCAAATTCGGTCGTGATTTATTGAAACAACTGCCAGCAGTCACCTACGGCGCGTCACCAACTGCTGAGCGATATGGTAGACATGAGTTAGGTTTGCGTAATGGTTTGAAATTTGGACCACTTTTTTTCCACTTAACAGTAAACGACATGTTGGCTGTCGTTTTTTTTGTTGAGCCCCCGAACAAAAATTAGCACATTTAACGTACCTCAATTTCATAACACAGGAAGTGTATCATAAGCTGGGTCTCTATTTGTCTCTAGTTAAATCAATAGTCAAAACTGTTCGTTGTCGAGGTAAAGGTAGTCATCGTTATCCTATAGTAAAAATGGTCCATGCGTAGGCCCATAACCAATTTATTTCCCATGCAGTATGGATTTGTATGTGGATGTGTAGGACATATAAATGGATAGTTATTGGGTATCGTATGGATCTGGTATGCATATACGTATTGGTATACGATATCTTTTCGATATCCATACGTGAATATATCCATATATCCATATCTACCCCCGAGATAAAGGTACTTATGCAAAGGTTTAAATGGCAAAGATGCATCGTTGCTAAAGTGCACGAGCCGCCACTGGAAGATTGCTTGTACGACATTTTTGGATGAGCTTAGGCGCCTTAGCCCGTTGTATGCCAATAGTCCGCTCGTCCGTTTCCATCAGAATGAAGAGCTCGAAACGATTCGATCACACTGTTCGAGATGTTTACTCTAACTCCGGTTACATTAAAGCCATGATTTCTCCCGGTATATATGTATATAGGTTTGGAAGGAAGATATTTGCGTAGTAGAAAATGGAGTGAAAAGGAGGAAAGATATAGTAATAATTTACACTTTTCTGGAGTTAAAAGATGATTTTACTCCATAGAGGAGGAGTCGTGAATCGCCCTCTTTGATAGTATTTTACGCTCTTTATTCCCGGTGCATTCTATTTTTACTACGCAAGAGAGTAAAATCTACCCTAATTTTTATGTTTGCTCCTATTTTCACTCCGGAATGGAGCTTTTGCAAGGTTTTGCTGTAGGCAAATGGAGTTTCAATTCCAATGTAAAATGCTCCGAAAATAACGATGAGACCAATAAAAGAGTCTAAAACTCACTACTCGCAGAGAAAACTCAACTTGAAATTTTGGGTGACCACCCTTGCATGTTTGCACCAACCTCGATTTGGACCTCAAACAAAAGAAAAGGACATGAAATTAAGTGCCGTCTTCCTCCTTTACTACGCAACGTAGAACTTTTCTGTGGTTATCACCGTGCTTCTAGTGACAAAATGTGCATAAATGGACCTTTAATTCCTTCTTTACTTTTTGAGAGCAAATTCATTCATCTCATTGTTCAAATTCGTGGGTTATGTGCTTTTGTTTGGGGTCCAAATTCGAGGTTGATGCATACATGCAAGGGTGGTCACCCGAAATTTCAAATTAGTTTTCTCTGTGAGGAGTGAGTTTTAGACTTTTTTAATGGTCTTATCGTTATTTCCGCAGCATTTTACATTATAATTAATACTCCCTTTGCCTACAGCAAAACCTTGCAAGAGCTCCATTTCGGGCCGATTTTTAACAGTGCAGTGAAGCCCCATAATATTATTATGTATAGTACTCGATCCGAAAACGATAACGATAACGATCCAATCCTCCGTGATCACCCTCCTGTATGATCTATTTTTCCCATGGTATAAGTGTTCCGTTTGCTATAGATTTATATGGGCACCTCGTGGTTTGCTGTTGAAGATGAACAGTTTAACGATCGTTACCATAAATCAATAGCCAGGCTTTATAACTCCTAGACCAATAGCGTACTCGCAGACAGAGGTTAAAAGATCAGTTTAGAGAAAAAGTAAATGATCAGCCCGGAGGCAGTAGCGGCTCTTAAACGTCAGAATTGGTGAGGCAACAAAAATGAAGACATATATATATAGGCACCGAGTGCCCGGCGAGGGGGGGGGTGATCTATCGGGAAATTTCCCGGTGAGCTGCTGTCAATTTTGGGTCAGCCAGCCGTAAAAGGAATAAAAGGGCGAAAAGAGAGGGAGGAAGGAAAAATAGGAGAAAAATGAGGAATGTAGAGAAAAATGGACGACATCATATAGGACAGACCAGCTGTATTAGAGACCGGACCGTGTCCGAGAAGGAAAAAAGGTGGAGAAGGGTCATACGTTGACGTAATGTCAACACGCAGTTCCAGTTATCCGATTTAAATACTCTCACCGGAAGATCCCGCAATTTTATCGGGAAATCGTATCTTACTTTTAGGTGCGCCTTCATTTTTTAAGGTAGACTAAAACGGCACAGGCGCGCACGAATAGTTAACTATGACTACTTTCCAACTTACAATTAACGCTGTCTGATTCACATACTCCATCCGACTTCCTGCACTTTGACCTACAAGTCTTACTTATACGAAGGTCGTTCTAAAAGTAAGTTTCATTGATACTTACATTTCTCAGGCCCTATTTAAGACATAGGAAAAATCCAAACGCACCGTTGAATTTTTCGTATTCTAAGCTTTTCAACGACTTATAGACTTTTAAATTTGGTTTATTTTTGGCGGAGATATGGCTATTTTTCTGCACCCATCTCAAAAAATTTCCCGCCACCTCCCGCCAACATTTTACAAACGAGTGCACAATCTTCGCACATCAGCGATAAAAAACAAATGGCTCATACTGAACATTTTCAGGGTATTTCCTCAAGTTTTCTCATAGTTCAATAGAGAATTTGAAAGATAAAATACCTTGAACTGACTTATTTTTCAAGATTTTTTGACTTAATTGCCTCAAACATTGATGCACTTTTGAAATCGACTGACCATTATCGCAATTCTTGAGGCGGAAAAAATCACGATTGAAACTCTTGAAACACGACACCACCATTTCGAAACCATTTGGAGAGATATAACTGTTTCACCATACACCTCAACTAATAATTGTCGGTGAATTTCAGAGGGGGGGGGGGACTTTTTTCGCGTTGAGAAAACGAATCACTCCGCGAACTTCGACATCCGAGGGATTCTCTTTATTCACGCACATACATTTTCGACAATGATGGAGGGAGTGCAGCAAATGAGACAAAACTGATTACTTGACATATTTTGTTTACCATTAATTTGCGATCGGTCTGCGCCTTCTTTGGATATCAGATGAAAGTTGATAGCACGGATCAAGCGCATCAATGATAGCGGATTGAAAACAGATCATTTTCATCGCTGATTTGAAGATTGCGCTCGTTGGTCAAAAGTTGGTGTGAGGTGGCGGGAAATTGTTTGTGATGGGTGCAGAAAAATAACCATATCTCCGTCAAAAATGCACCTTTAAAAAAAAAAAAAAACTATACGTCATTGAAAAGCTTAGGATGTATGACAAACTCAACGGCGCGTTTAGATTTTTCCTATCTTAAGTAGGGTCTGAGAAAAAGATCAACGAAACTTAAACTTACTTTTTGAACGACCCTCGTATATCGTGCGCCTTCATTTTTTAAGGTAGACTAAAACGGCACAGGCGCGTATGAATAGTTAACTATGACTACTTTCCAACTCACAACTAACGCTACCTGATTCACATACTATTTAGTCTGTCCGAAACTTCCCGCAGTTCGACCTATAAGTCTTGCTTAATGGTACGCCTTCATTTTTAAAGATAGACTAAAACGATGCAGATGCGTACGAACAGTTAACTACATTGCCATGTGATTTTAGGAATGGTTTACGTTTCCTTCCATTTCTTTTCCTGGTTCAGATGAGGCAGTGTGCCATCACTTGCACTTGCCAACGAGCCGCCACTGCCCGGAGGTAATAAGTAATAGTATCATGATGAAAGTGAAGGCGAAACTAACTCTGCAAGGAAATCCAATAAAAGGAAGAGGGATGTTTGAGCAAACTTGCTTCATGGATACTACGGATTACGGAAAGTTGGTTCCGCAGAGTTTCGTCCGAAACAAATCGGATTATATAGATCAGCTTGGTGCATGCTTAGAGATGAATAATAATATAGGATATGAAACTAAAGAAAGTGCAGTGACTAGAGGCGTCCATGTATATAAAGCAACACATCTTTGGGAGCTTAGGAATGACGGGGCAAAGTTTTGCTGGTGAAATTTTAACTTAATGGGGCTATTGCACACTTTTGCTATAAGCGATTTAATAGTCGATTATGGCGTAAAAACCTCACAAAATAACGATGGTGGCACTAAAAACTTCCAAAATCCACTACTAAACTCAATAAACGCAGTTATTTGCGGGAGCGTAATGGTGGCCGAAGGCACTAACAATGGGAGATTCCCATCTAACAATTCTGAAACTCCATCAAGAAGTGACCAATAAGAGACTACTTTCATTTGACACCGATTTCACTAGGTGTTGCGGCACCATTCATCGGATGTGGATCATCACTCTGATGACTAATTAAGTACTCTGTGAATCATCCTTGTCAACATAGAAAGAGTGACGAAATTAAGATAGGAATCTCCCATTGTTAGTGCCTTCAGCCACCATTACACTCGCTCAAATAACTGCATTTATTGAGTGGAGTGGATTTTGGAAGTTTTTAGTGCCGCCATCGTTATTTCTTGAGGTTTTTACGCCACAATCGACTATTAAATCGCTTATAGCAAAAGTGTGCAATAGCTCCATTGTCATATGGATTCGGTTGACAAAAAGTGAGGGAGGTAAATGAAAACAAACGTAAGGACTCAGTAAAAAACAAAACTTATTCTCAGCAGAGTATCCAGAAATAATATTTATATAAAAAAAAGGAGGTGGCGAGGGGACAATAGAGGAAGAAGAGAAAGCAATATTACGAAGATAAAGACAGAGCGAGTAATAATTTCTCTTCTTTTTCTTCAATTTACATAGATGCAAAAATACGCTTTAATCATAATTAATAATTAAAGTCGGCTGAAACTGTGGGGGCAAAGCCCGTGATCCATGGTTAGTTTTGGTACTGATTAATCTTATCATCCAATCGCGATAACGTAAGATAATGGCGTATCCAAAAACAAATTCAGGGAGGGCAAAATCATCCTAGGAGGAACAAAAGTTTAGTTTTGGCCTGCATTTTTTACGGTTCAGATAATTTTCTACTTCCGTCGGAATTTTTTAGGACAGGGAAGGAGGGTAGGGCAAGCGCCCCCTCCCCCGTATACACCTTTGTCGTAAGAATAATTAGCACAGTTGCGGTTTCACGATATCGCTTACGCCCGTAACACGGGTCACAGATATGCATCTATCTACGTTTTCTGAGGTAAAAATAAAACCATTATAAGAGTGAAAGATGATCACAAAATACTTTATTTCATTCCTATGTTAGTTGGTTCTGATGCGGTTAAAGCCACTGTTTCAAAGTTACCACAAAAATGGTAGGTAAGATGTTAAATTGCTTGAAAGCTAAATCAAGAGTTTATCTATGAACTAGACATTCCTATAAAATGTGAATTTATATTATATAGTTCCATAGTTGCGTTTTTTCTGTTTAAAAACATGAAAAAGATCGAACGGATGCAGGTTGCGAAGAACAATATAATTATTGTTTTACTCATCGATTAATGTATTAAATTATACAATTACATGTTTAGTATACATGTGTTTGTCTCATCTTTTTCTTTTTGATTCGCTTCCTTCTGCTCTCTTTTTAGGTGCTGTCGCGTAATCTTTCCATCAATTGGCGTATGATTGTGGGGACCACGACCTCTGGTTCTAATCAAACTCTGGTTCAAAGTAATGTTCCCATTAGAACATTTAATTCAGCGGACATTTTGGATATTAAATTAAGAAATTAATACGCGACCAAAATCATTTTGCTGCTGATCTAAATTGAGCTTTGTTTCAATTTCGTACCTATTTACTCCGTTTGTACATCGATTTTCTTCATAATTTTATTTCTTCTCGATGGGAATAACTAAAACGAATGCTTTCTTATAAGTACTGATTGAACCAGAGTTTGATCGGTCGACGCGGCATTTCCTGTTATGCACCAAAAACTGACTTCTGCGCAGCTCACATTCAGAAAATTGTGGAGTAGATATTTATTGCTCTGGTGGCAAACGCTCGACAGTTTATTTTTCCTCGTAAGTATAGCTGAACTTCAACTCGCTCCGCGAATTTTCCTCAAAACTTCCTTAACTTGATGAGTGCCATTTGAAATACAAGAAGAAATATGAAGTGAGGATCAACTGAAAGACTATTTGGGGAGGTTATATGAGGTTAATGAAGAATGGTGAAATATTGGGCCACGAAACTGATGTAGAATACATTGAGAAAATGTGAAATTGATTGAAATAGATATAATGAATATCTTTCCAGGAACTTTAAAATTAAAGATGGACAATTTTAGGATTTGGAGGAAATCTCGCATGCGATTAGTCCAGACTAGCATCGAGAATTCCTTTAAATCTCACCATTTCCCAAAATCAATTTTTAATTTTCTCAATAAACATTCCTTGCATTTTTATCAATTTAAAATTTTTTCACTGTATTCCACCTAGGCCTGTGCGATGTTCGATGTATCGACGCTTGTTCGATGTTTAAGGAACATCGAATGCGGTTCGATACATTGATACACATCGAAACATTGCAACTTCGATCCAGATCGAAACATCAATCCATATCGATCGACAGTGAAGCATCAATCAATATCGATAGATTGATCCGGACCGCGATTAATGTATGGTGGGATTATCGAATAAGGTATCAATTTTCCGACCAAAGGGTCATGTTGGTCACTATTTCGATCTATCTTTAAAATAAAAATCAAGAAATACGGCATTGAAAAATCCAATGCTTAACTTTTTTTTTAAATCATTTTGTTGACGTCATGATATTTTGATGAAAATGTATGCTTTTATGCAGATCGATGTTTCGATGTTCCTATTTAAATCAACGATTTGATAACGATCGATGTTGCGATGTTTCGATGTGGCAGATGGTTCGATGTGGATCGATGTTTTGATATTTTTCGATTTTTCGATGTTTCGATACATCGTTCCGATTTTGGAAATCGACATCGAAGCGACTTCGATGGACCGAACGAGACATTGCACAGGCCTAATTCCACCAGTTTCATGATCCGATATTTCACAATTTCTCATCCCCCCCCCCCATACTCCCCAAATCTTCCTTCCTTCGATCGATCCTCATCCTCTTTTCGACCTATATGTATTTCAAATGGCACTTTTCAAGTCAAGAACGTTTTAAGTAAAAGTCAAGGAACATGTTAAAATTCGGTCATTAGAATGGAGCAACGTATGTCTAATTACTAGATCCATCGAAAGTATTCGTTGATCTACATAGGTTGTACAAAAAGTACTGCACATTTTCGTTTTTTGAACGAACGGAAGCAGCTATCAAATTTCTGTTTCTGTGCTCTTAAAGTCCTAGTAATTACCTATAAAATGAGACCTTGTGGAGCTCTTTAAGTTAAAAATTCGCTGATTAACAGAGTTTTGAAAATGACGTGTTGAACGTACCCCTCCAGGATTTTCAGTGGTTTTTTTTTTTTTCAATAAAAAAAAATAAATAAATAAAAATCAGAGGCCTTACAGAGACTGAATTAAGTTGGCAGTATAGAGCATCAATGCTGGTAGCTAGTAGCTAGTTGCAAGCGTTGCCATGGAAACCGTCGACAAGAAATAACTTGTTCAGTCCTCTGTACGGCAAGTGTACAAGCGTGAGCTTGTCCGTCTCTGTCACATCTGTTCCGAGTGAATTTCCAAGCTTTTTTTCAAGATGAGCGCTGAATCGAAAAAAGAACAACACCATGTCACAATCGTCTCTATAAACATCTTTCATTTATAAAAAAAGTATCTTTCACTGAAAAACCGCGAAGAAAACAATAATGAATGACATGGTGTTGTTCTTTTTTCGATGCCGCGCTCATCGTGAAAAAAAGCTTGGAAATTCACTCGGAACAGATGTGACAGAGACGGACAAGCTCACGCTTGAACACTCACCGTACAGAGGACTGAACAAGTTATTTCTGGTCAACGGTTTCCATGGCAACGCTTGCAACTAGCTACTAGCTACCAGCATTGATGTTCTATACTGCCAACTTAATTCAGTCTCTGTAAGGCCTCTGATTTTTATTTATTTATTTTTTTTTTTTATTGAAAAAAAAAAAAACCACTGAAAATCCTGGAGGGGTACGTTCAACACGTCATTTTCAAAACTCTGTTAATCAGCGAATTTTTAACTTAAAGTGCTCCACAAGGTCTCATTTTATAGGTAATTACTAGGAATTTAAGAGCACATAAACAGAAATTTGATAGCTGCTTCCGTTCGTTCAAAAAACGAAAATGTGCAGTACTTTTTGTACAACCTATGTACATGCTGTAAAGCCCCCACTCCCAAAATTGCCACTCAACAATCTTCGGGGGCTATCTTTTCTCGAAAAAAGTAAGAAAAAAAAAATACTTCTGGGCTCTCTGAACTATTGTGCTTAATCATAAAATGGGAGTCATCACTTCTTCATATAGAATCATAAAGCGTCCCAAGAGCGAGCTTAACTTATGGCAGCTGAACGATCAGGAGGAGGAATAAAAAAAAAAAAAATACCCGACCCTTACTTCCCCCCCCCCCCCCTCTTCTCGTCCTCTTAACATCAACATTTGTTTCCCTCCGGCTGCTTGTTCCCATCAACTGATGGTGGTTTTATAACCACAATTTTTTGATCTTCACTGAACACGCGCGTTCAACAGAGGGGAAAGAACCCGAAGAAAAAGAAGATCTTCGGAGTAAAAAAAAAAGAAATACTTAAAATACACGCATAAAGAAAACATGGAGAAGTTGAATTAATGGAAAGGTAAGATATTAAGCGAGGCGTTGGCTGAGTTAGAGAGAGAAAGAGAGGGGTGTCGTCTGTGCGAGAGAGAGAGAGAGAGAGAGAGAGAGAGAGAGAGAGAGAGAGAGGAAGCGAATGATAGAGAGAGATAGAGAGAATAGGAGCGGTAAAGAAGGGAGCATTACGACGAGGAAAGAGAGAAAAAAAAGAACGATAAATTATACGGAGGGAAGCCTGGTCTTGGTGAAGGGAGGAGAGGAGAGGCGAGCGAGTGAGAGAGGCAGAGATAATAGCAGTCTAGATGCGGAGGTTTGATAAAAAGGGAGAATGGTAGAGGGGGAGGGGGAGGGGGAGGGGGAGGGGGAGGGGGGGGGGAGGGACGGAGGCGGCGAGGAAGAGGGAGAGGGGGGAATATTTTTAATGGAAAGCTGGTAGCTTAACGAGCATCGGAGCGTCGCGTCGACGTCGCAAGCCGAAGCGAGCGTCGTAATAACTCGGCTTGGTTCGGCTCAACGTCGACCCGACACCGGCATCGACCCGCGAGTTGTGCGCTGTGCAGTGTGCCGCGCTGTGCATTAAAATACCTTGGTGTGAGTGAGAGAGTCGTGAGGAACGAGTGAGAGAGAGAGTGTGTGTGTAAGTGTGGGTAGATCGAGCTGGATGTCGTTATACCCACTCGCACAAGGAGATAGCGAGAAGCGAGGCGTCGGAGTTTCGTTCGACTGACGCTGAGTGCGCTGGTATCGAACTCTGATATATGAAAATGACTCGGCACTTTGAGGAAAAATTTCCTCTAAAATATAGACCGCCGATACAGTATGATGTCAATAAAAAAATGGATCCAAATAAATTTCTGTTTCATTCACTCTCGTAAACTGAGAGAAATCACTTATTCAAAAACAAGGAAATACGTTTACTTGTGACAGTTTTCCGAGCACGAAGTAAAGTTCTGTTGCATGAAGAGGAGAATCACTGTAACAAGGAATTTTTCACTTGAAGCAGCAGACATTTTCTTTGGGTTAAAGAAATTCCCTCTTAGTCATTATTTCACTGTGCAGTTTCTTTAACACGAACGAAACATACCTTGGATTAAAAAAAGAATTCTCTCACAATCAGCGTTCCTATAAGAAATCAAAAAATACATTTTTTATATGTATGCATGAAAATCTAAACAAACGCTTTACGCAGATTTTAAATGCGCCATTAGATATCACGTACCTTGGAATATGTGTTAGCCTCACCAAAATGTTCGAAACATCACGCATTCATTTACAATCACAGTTTTGTTTGATATATCAAAGGAAAGGCCTATGGTTTATCCTTGTCTCACTCACTGTTTCTTGCGGCCGCAGGGATATATGATTTTTGGTACCGCATGACGAAAGTTTCAAGACGAGGAGAGGTTAGATTTTTGAAAGTTTTTAAATGTCATGGTGGTGATATGCGCATAAAATACCGTGAGTATGATAAGGTCAAAACACCAGAAGTCACTCAAAAGAAATTGGATTCACATTTTCGAATGCTTTATTTGTTAGTATACAACCAAATTTCACAAATTTTATACTGCACAAATGGATTCCCCGTGCTTTCAAATATCTTTTCACTTCAACTTAAATTTTGAAGATCACAAGTAATTTTACAACCACAATTATATGGAACGAACTGATCGAAGTCTCGAATAAGGTGAGGAAGATGGAACACTTTTGTTTGGGTCCTTCGGATTAGTTGACATCAAAGCGGCATTTTATGCTTGATTTCATGGTTTCCGCCGGATGCTCTCTCAATCTCTCATTTCCTCGAACTCATAAGAGAGACACTTTTAGTTCATTTTCCTTATGAAAATCAATTCCACGAGCTTTAAACCTAGGTTACTTCAATTAAAGTAATGTCTGTAAATGTCTCATTTTAAATCGTGATTGCACCTCTAGTCTAGAGGCTCTAGGTTACAAAGATACATCTTATGCAAATTCAAGAAAATCGGGCCACTTATTAAATTTTTTCTTGGAAAAATGAGCGTAGCATGACACAACTATTTTCAGGCTGGCTCGTTTGCTCTTAGAAAAATAATTCATGTAATAGAGAAATAATTCATGTATTCGTGTAGCTATCATTTGAAAAAGAGGAAATGGAGATTGAAATATCCAGAAGAGACAATGTAGTTTGAAAGATCCAGAAGAGGCAACTGGACAGACTTATTTTAGTGGCCTTGATCGGTTGCGTCTGTATTGCGGGGCACCTCCAGAGCTGCCGTTTTGCGTATATCATTAATGGCATTATTTCAATCCACCGATGATTCCACCGGTTGAGAAAAGATTACACTGTTCAGTTCAGTGTATTGACTGGAATGCACGAAAATACTCTGATCTGTAATCTGTTCTCAGTCGGTGCGGAAACGCCGTTAATTGATCAACACATCCGCAAGTTTTTCAATGTCATCGATGACTCCACCGACTGAGAAAAGATTACAGATGCGAGCATTTTCGTGCATTACACTCATGCACTGAACTAAACTATGTAATCTTTTCTCAATCGGTGGTATCATAGGTGAATTGAAACATGTGATTACTAATACGCAAAACGGCAGCTTTGTGCACCTCCATGATTTGATGCATCACGCATGATTTTTGGTGATTGCACTGATAGAGCCTTTGAAAGAAAATTATTCCCATTTTCCCCTCCACCCTAAATGTTTGCGTGTGCGCCACTGAGCATCCACATGATCTTGATAAACAAATACATAAAAACAAAAAACAAAAACAAACTAAAAAAAAACAAACAAGAAACAAGAAACAAGAAACAAAAGAGAACAAAACAAACAAAAAAACTCGCGACAAAAATTTAGAGGGTATTATTTGCAGTATTTTTTAAAGTTATGAAGTCAATAACCATAGACTAAGGCTCAAACTAAGCTTATGAGACCACTTCGCCTATCGAGCAAGTTCGATCCGTTTCCGTGCAGTTTTCGTTGAATTATTCTGATTGATAAAAATCTCAATTTTAAGAGTCGTTCAAGAGATTACGAGGGGAGGGACGGCGAAGGCGAGGGGACGAAACAAGTTGCATGTATATTGGATATCAGTGCTTGCTCGCATGTCAAAAAATAATTCAACGTAGTCTCTGGAATAGGTCATGTTTAACTTTTGAGCCCATAAGACACCAGATGTGCTCTAACCGATAGAAATCAGCATAGTGATTAGAATGAAGTTTCTCCTCAAGAGCGCACCCCAAGATTATTAGGACCTTTTTCTGAAGATTAGCGTTCTAGACTCGATACTCCCCGATATTATGGGGATTGTGAGCCTGATAAGTCATAGGAAATTATAATATTTATCTTTTAAATATGTCATTATAAAGGGCATTTTTCTTTATCGAGAATTGAAGGGTGGTAGCGGTGGTACCATTCACATAGCTATGAGCCTATACAGCACCGTTAGATTTGCTCACTCCGCCTTCGTTTACACAGGGCCATGACTTCTCCTGATAAATTTTCTTCGGGGCAAGATTTTCGGAATGGAAAATGAAGCGAAAAGGAGGAAAGAGCTCAGTCATTACTATGGACTTCTGAGGAATCATTAAATGTGACGAAATTCTATGAAGGAGGCATACAGCACCAGCGGATCCAAGATATTGTCTTGCTCTCTCATTTTCCGATACGCGGATGACACGTCCAAATTTTTATGTCCAAAACTTTTAAGTCCAAAACTTAATGTCCAAAAAATTTAAGTCCAAAACTTAATGTTCAAAACATTAAAGTCCAAAAAAGTAGGTCCAAAGAGGAAACGTCCAGAAGAAGAAAAGGCCATTATTAAAATGTCCAGAGATTATAAGTCCATAGAATAAATGTCCAAAAAGTTGGAAAGATTAACCCTTTCAGACCTGAAAATCCTTTTTTTCAGGAACGGATTTTTGACCAACATTGTTGATCTCAGCGCTGTTTCCTCATCTAAATTGATGCGCATATATTGTATTTTTTGTTTTTCATAAGAGTACTTGTTATTCAAATGTCCATTGGAATGGAGTACAGGTCTGAAAGGGTTAAGGGGCAAATGAATCTTTCAAGCGATCAGTATACAAAATAAATGCATCGTATTTTTTTTTTTTTTTTTTTTTTTTTTTAATCAACTCATAACCCTGGAAACCTTTAGTCTAGTAGTTGGACATTAGAACGTTTGGGCGAAATGACATTGGGCGAAAATATAACTGGACAAATACAATTTTGGACGAAAAAGTTTTGGACATAAAGGCTGTGGACATATCATCTGATTGGAACCCTTTTCCCCTTAGAACGCATGCGTTAGAAAAGGATAGAAGAGCGAGAATCACTTGACTGCCCATTGATCTTTCCTTCTCAAACAGACGCATTCTAATGGCAAAAGAGAGAGAAGGATAAATTCCTGTATCCGCCAGTGGCGTACAGTCAGCAGCGGCTCAAAGGGGGGGGGGGGGGGGGGGGGAGGTCGGGCGACCGCCCGACGGCGCCGGCAGGCACCCGAGTCCTGAGTCAAGGAAAAAAAGGACAGGTCGTAAGGGCGCGAAGCGCCCTTTCAATCAAATAGGAGGGGCGATTTGTGCCCTTCAGCGCCCTTCAGCGCCCTTCCGATTTGTATTTAAGTGTATATTTGATCGAAAGGCGCGAGGCGCCCTTTCCATGGTTTTATTTTTAATTTTTTTCCTCTCCGCGACGTTACGGCACTTTTTTTGCCTACTTCCTCCCAACTCGCAAGTTGAAATTCTGCATACTTGACGCAGGTCCAGCTCTCTGAGTCCGAAGACTGATTAAGTTCGTCAGATGAACACATTTTTGCATCACCGACCAGTCATTATCAATTAATAAATATTCGGTCCCTGCAGCCGGGAGGACCGACAATATCCCGCGATAACGAGTGCGCTGAAGCATTTTCCGGTATTTTTACCTAAAAGTACTCTAAAATTGCGTTTCTTCGAAAGTAAATTTTCAAAATTTTCCGGGGGAGGACCCCCGGACCCCCCCTGCTGGGAGGAGTCCCCCCCAGACCCCCCCCCCCCCTTGGGGGTTTCACGTAATGCGGAATAGGCGCCATTAGTTAGCTCGCCCGACGGCGCTGACCCTGCTTGAGCCGCTGCTGCGTACAGTCATATACACACGCTATTCGCACCGAAACGAAACATTTCAAACTGCTCGAAATTCTTTCGCAACTAGAAAGTAAAGTATTATCTTGTAGTTCACGATAAAAAAAAATATGAAAAATACAGTGAGTTTTCCTATCATCAAGTACTTCATAGACATTAAATTTAAAAAAAAAAAAGTGCGCTGCAGACCCATTGCATATCTACGCAAATTTCAAGAGCTCTATTAATCTGTAAATAAGATTTTATTTGGTATGATGCGCGGTTCAAGTAAATTATTATTTTAACTCGTCAGACGGCAACTTTATCGTTTCAAAATGGAGGCACCTCTTGCCAAAATAATCACCGCTCAAAAATGTTCGGAATGGTCCCTTGTTCTCGATCCCAAGTTGCGAATCCTCGCTTGTGATTGGTTGTGAGACTCTGCCTAACATCAAAGAACAAGGACCGTCCGCCCGAACATTTTTTGGGCCCAGTTAATAACGTATAACGTTCGGATGAGTGGTTTTAATTACATCGTGACGAAATACGAAACTCTAGTCAATTATAAATAGTACAACTATTCTTGTGTGTTGGAGCTGGTGACTTATTCTTTCAAAGTGAAGACCCATCGTATCGTAAGATTTAGTGCGTGCACAGCACTGATAGATGTGTCGCTTGAATTATAAGTTATCTCGCGATGCTCAACGCTCAGTCCGAGTAAATCAAGAATACAACTATTCCTACATCTTGGAGCTGGTGGTGCATCTTTTTCAAATGAAGGCGCATCGCGATGGAAAAATCAGTTCGCAGCTCGCACATCACGCATCCATAACATTTGTAGAAATGCAGCTTCGAGAAGCGCGTCGTGCATTCGAGTACATCAAGAGCAACTATTACTACGTACTGGAGCTGGAGATGCATTTTTTCAAATGAAGGCGCATCAAGTGAATAGAATTAGAGCACGCATTTTGAATATCGGGTTCTGATGAGGAGCGGTGCGGCCGGCGCGGCGGTTCCTGCCTCTGAAATGCAACAGAACACATCGTTGGTTGGTCAGCAAGAGTTTCGGCTCGTTTCTGTATAACCATTAACCGACCGCTAACCATTAATCGATGCGGTTTGATGCATTTCGGAAGCAGGCAGCGCTACTTGGAAAAAAAAAATAAAAAAAAAAAAAAAAAACTTTTGGTCGGTCAAAAAAAAGTTATAACGTTAATACTTCTCGATTGGCGGAGCACTTTTTTCTGTATCTCTTGTCTAGCCTGAGAAAAAAGGAGGGGGGCGATGAGGTTCTGTTTCTATAATTGACCTTTTATAACTTTTGAATGGGGGAGAAGACTTTTGGCTTACGCCAAAATTATTTTTGGCGAGAACTTTCGATTGATGAATCCCTATGGGGGAGGCGCTATTTTTGAATTACGCTGTACATTTCCTACAGTACTAGGCTTAAGACTGTTTTTGAATTAAATATCACAGAATTTTGCATTTCTTAGATTTTTTGGTTAGTTCCGCCGAATAATTTTTAATGTTGTGAACTTCGCAGGGAAATCGACAGAACATAACCTGAAACTACTCCAAAAAATGGACACTGTATAATCGCAGTTTTCGTTTTGGCAAGACAAAACGTAATTTCGAAATTAACCATCAGAGAAGGGTATAGCTTCAATTCTTTGACTGAATCGCCGAAATTATTAGTGTTTTTTTGTTCTTTTACGTCAAAATCATAGAATTGATTGATTGATTGATTAAACGATTTATTTTGAGTGGAAATGTTAGGGCCAATACTAGCCCTCTCTTCCACATAACCACTGTAACCACTGAGTTGTCAGGTCCGGGCCGTTAAAAACTGCTCTCGCCATTCCTATCATATGGGGATTGGTGGACGGATTTTGTCCGAACGTAGACAGCTCCGTCCACATTTGGCAGCACTCAACGCTGGACAAAATTACGTATAGAGACAGAGTATGTTTGGGACCAGAGGCCCCCGTGGACCACAATAGATAGCCAGTAGCCGATTAATCGAATCGGTTTTCTAAAGAAGCGGCTCTATAAAAAAAGGGGAAGAAAAGGAAGAGGATAAAAGAACAAATGAAAAACCTTCTCTGAATTCACGCATGGAAAGAGAAAGCAGGAAACATCTCAATCATTAAATTTAAAGTCACCTTCGAAAGATATATAGGTGCAGAGCATTGAGCATTTGGTGCGCAGGTGACAGCACTGATTGCGTCCGCAACCAAAGGCTATAATGATGTGGAATCAATAGATTTTCGGAAGACACAACTTATTGTAAAACTTGTGTTGGGTTAAAACCCAGAGCACAACTAACATTTTTGCTATACAGCTAAGGCTCTGGAGGTGGGGAAAAACAGTATTTATGACGTTTTACAATAAATTGAATAAAACATCATCTTCTTTATCAATAACTTGTCGTTGGGCTGGGCGTATCGGAGAACAGTGCGTTCCACAGTAAATACTTTCCTTTATGCTCTCCGTTGACTTTCATGAGCCTCCTAGTTTCAAAAAGGGGCCTAAATCCCAGGAGGGACGCGCTTTTATATGGAGAAAATACACCACCAACTCCAACACGCTTAAATAGAAGTATTATTCTTGTTTTACTCAAACTACGCATCGAGCATAGCGAAACACCTTAATTTAAGCCACGAATCTATTATTTATTTCATGCACCATTCAGCAGTCACATTTTGAACTGGAGCGGTGAGCGGGGTCGGTGAATGGTTAAACAGGAAGCAAGAAACGCCGAAACCGGGCTGCACCGCTCACAAATTATCAGAAACCGATATTCAAAATGCGTCTGCTCTGATTTTCTTCTTGTGATGCGCCTTCATTTGAAAAAGATGCACCACCAGCTCCAAGATGTAGGAATAGTTGTATTCTTGATTTACTCGGTCTGAGCGTTAATCATCGCGAGATAACTTAAAATTCCAGCGACTCATCTATCAGTGCTGTGCACGCACTAAATCTTAATGCGATACGATGCGCCTTCACTTTGAAAGAATGCATCACTAGCTCCAACATGCAGGAATAGTTTTATTATTTTTAATTGACTAGATTTGCGTATCTCGTCTATATGTAATTAAAACCACTCATCCGAACGTTATACGTTATTAACTGGGCCCAAAAAATGTTCGGGACGGACGGTTCTTGTTCTTTGATGTTAGGAAGAGTCTCGCAACCAATCACAAGCGAAGATTCGCAACTTGGGATCGAGAACAAGGGACCGTCCGTCCCGAACATTTTTGAGCGGCGATTCTTTTGGCAAGAGGTGCCTCCATTTTGAAACGATGAAGTTGCCTGCTTTGACGAGTTGAAACAATGATATACTTGAACCACGCATCACACGGAATAAAACCTTATTTACAGATTAATAAAGCTTTTGGAATTTGCGTAGAAATGCAATAAAAGAGTTAAGGCAAACCATATATAATTACTCTTTACTGACTTTACTCAAAATTATTAGGACCTATACATACATACAGCTAACTATGGATTTTTGATGTTCATACTTCAAAAGCAGTTCCAAAATCACTAATAAGCTCACAAACTTTGGTTTCAGACAACATCTTTCTAAAACGTGTGAAAAGGTTCTATTAATTGCCATTTCAAAGAAATATCTTTGAAATACATTTAAACCATTAAAATGAGGTGCGATACGAATGAATGAGCCTATCAAAATTTGTTGAAAAACGAACAGAAAACGTTTCCAAGCAGGATGTGGTGACCTAAAAAGAAACTATTTTAACATGTTTAAAAATATTTGTTAAAACTTTTTAAAAAACTAAAACAAGGGCAAAACCGGGAAGAAAAAAAAAAAAAAAAAAAAAAAAAAACAGGTTGTCGAATACCTATTTCAAACACACATATTGCAGTGGTACGGCTATTTATTTGAGGCGTGTAACGTTTCCATCAAATTAGTCAAGAATCAATTAGAAAGCCAATTCAAAATATTCCAAAAACATATCCAATTGTTCTTTAACTATACGTTTCAAATGATACATTTTGAAAATGTTTTAGAAATCATTCGAAAATTAGATCAACACACAGTGAAACTAATACACGGAAAAAAAAGATTAGTGAAAATAACCATACGGATACCTGATTTTGACACCTGCTAGATGTTATGGTAAACTTGACCAGAAGTATGGTACATTTACCGATACTTTGAATAAATTCGACATGCAATCAGGTAACATTACCTAGTACTTAGTCAAAACATAGTATACTTCTAGTTAAAATTACCATAACATCTAGCAGGTGCCAAAATCAGGTATCCGTATGGTTATTTTCACCGTAGTTTTTTTTCCGTGTAAGGACTCCAGGGACCAAAGAGACCTCACGGTTCTCCTCATAGTAACGTATGGTGCGTTGACTTAAGATCGTGGGTGGGCAGTTATCTACCGATGACTGCCGCAAGTGCCGAAAACGCAACATTATTTGACCCCAGAAACATTTCAATAATGTACAAAAAAAATTCATTTCTCTACAACAGAAACTTTATTTCAAAAACTTCGATTTCATTGATCTGACCTAATGCTTCATGAGCCGCCATTGATTCAATCGAGAATTTTCATTCGAGAGTTTAGGAATAAATTTTGGACATACTGAGTGAGTGTATACATATTTTTTCGTCAATTCACGTTGGATTCAATGCTGGAAAAGAACGATAATTATGTGGACATTTTGTAGATGAATGCGGGGGCGATGGCAGAGTTGTCACATATTCAGTAATTAACCCTTTCAGACCTGGTGTTCATGTATGTACGTCTGAAGAACATTTGAATCTAATGGTCATATGGAAAACATAAAAATACAATATGCGCATCAATTTAGATGAAGGAACAGCGCTAAGATCAACCATATTGGTCAAAAATCCGTTTCTGAACAAAAAGAATTTCAGATCTGAAAGGATTAATCAGACATTTTTCTATCGGCAGAGACATCAGAACTGATGCGCAGAAGTCGCAAACCTGTCTTCTGCGCATAAGACTTTTCGAACTGCTACCGGTTATAACAGTGTTATAACATGGCCTGAAAATACCTCGAGTAAAATTTCGCAACAGGTCCATATAAAATGTCAAATTGTAACAGTTTCTGTACAATAACAGTGGTGACTAATGAGGTCTCCAGTTCTGGTAAACGACTATACATATATATACGTATTTGTCAAGAATTAGCGATTCTTTTGCGTGCAAATAACACGCCTCCAATGGCTGCTGTTGTCTCAACTCTCTCGCAGGATATGCAGGAATACTATATATTGCTCTAGCAAGGAAGGAGAATTAGTCGGATACCCAAGATAAAAACTCATCTTTCGGCGAGCCAGGTAAAGCTGATCACACGAGATGGGTGTGTCCACTCTGTCAAAATAACATAATACAAATAACGAATGGCCATTCTGGAAGACCGCCTATATTATTACCGGTCCATTCTTCAAACTACCTGTTGATAGAATCACTGATGCTTTATAATACCCTCACCAGTCACCGGTCTCTCAGACCCCACAGGCATAGGCTCTCATTCTTATACCACGATGATCAGCAACAATCGGTACCTTCTCCGAGTCTGAAAAAAATACTTCAACGGCAACCAGAGCATTTAATTATTTCGTACATATTTTTTATTGAATTATCTTCGTTCCAGTACTTTCTGGCATATTCAATCAATGTGATGGTGAAGTTCAAAATACTTTAGATCTTGCTAAACACGTTTAGAGTTTCGTTTAAAATTTTCAGAAAATACTTATAAGCTATAGTTATTAGGTATAGCATTGTAATAAGCGAATGGGGCAGTTGCAAGGGTCTGAAATGTTGCGTTTTTTACGTAGAAAATGAAAGTCCTTGGTGAGCTGAGAAAAAAAATGCCTTTGGTTTCTAGTTAAGTCCCATTGTTCCGGAGATGAGATGTTGGCCCTAAATACATTGTTTTAAATGGGAATTCAGCGTAGTGACGTCACTACGCCCACGATTTTCTACAACTTTGAACGTTAGTATCTCTAAAACCGGGGCACTAACGAAAAAACCAAAGGCACCATTGTTCTCAGTTCAACAAGTACTATCATTTTCTTTATAAAAAACGCAACATTTCAAACCCTTGCAACTGCTCCATTGCCGTTAAAATATTATTTTCTCCACGGCGCACTCATTTTATTAGAACATCAATGAAACGGTGGATGACTAAGAAAAATTAACTATGCTGTTTAACTATGCTATTTATTATACTATGCTGTGAAATTAATTAGTTCAATTATGTATTAGAAGTTTTCATGTCATGAACTACTGTATGAACTACTGTATTGCTTAACTACTTTCTGTTACAGATGCAAAAGGCAATCGAAGAATGAGAATTTGACCGAAAATAATAAAACTATCAAACCGTCGCATTATAAAAGAAAAAAATTATTAAAAAAATTTAAAATTTATTAACCCTTCACTGCATGGTGTTCCACCGGTGGAACAAATTCTTCAAACGCTCATATAAAATACAGATTTTTAGATATGCCTTCGGCGCATGGTGTGTCAACGCGGGAGAAGGTATGTTTTGAGCTCACACACAAAAAAAAAAAAATATTGGTTGAAAGAAAACATCGTGCAGTGAAGGGTTCGTGATCGAAATCATTTCAGGGGGAAACTTTGCCCCCGTCTCCAAACTGACCACATTTTGATTATTTTTATAAAGTTTCCGGCATTGGCTTTTTGAAAAATCCAATTAAAGTAAAAAAAAAAAAAAAAAAAAAAATTAAATTTAAAAAAAAAATAAATAAAAAAAATTCCCACCATTTCTTATGGTGTTATATCACTTGTAAAAAACGAGTAAAAAATAGAAAAAAGAGAATTTTGACCGAAAAACCGTCAAATTATTTTTTTCACTATTTTTCCCATGTATTTGACCACCTAATACATTGAAAAATCCACATTTGCTTGAGAAAAAAAAAATCATGCAGTGAAGGGTTAAAAATTTATTAATATGCCAAACAAACTCGATAAATAAACGTTATACAAAATTGCAAGATGGCGGTCGATAAATTGGGTCACAATGGGAAAGTCCCATCTAATTGCAGCTTGAAATCTATGAATAACTTTTCTCAGCATGGAAAGTTGCGATTCGGAGGGACTACCCCAGTCCGGACCCCGCTCATTCAACAGCCACATTGGAATTTAGTTTAACGCAATTATTGAGGTTGTGTGTGGATTTTGGAACTCCTCGATGCTCTCAAAGTTATTTTTAAATGATTTTAGATAGGAAATTAGGATTTCACCCTCCGTGATACTGTAGTAAGGTTTTGCAACAGACCCATTATGGGCTATTCTCTTCTCTGTTGAAAACAGGAAATAATTGAGGCTTTTTTGGGATGTAGCCGTAGGGCTGCCGTTTTGCGTATAATCAATGATATTTTTCAATTCACCGATGATTCCACCGGTTGAGAAAAGATTACACAGTTCAGTTCAGTGCATGACTGTAGTAAACTAAAACACTCGCATCTGTAATCTTTTCTCAACCGGTGGAGTCGTCGATGACTTTAAAAAACTTGCGGATATTTTAATTAATCAACGGAGTTTCCACCGATTAAGGAAAGATTACAGATCAGAGTATTTTCGTGCATTGCAGTCATACACGGAACTGAACTGTGTAATCTTTTCTCAACCGGTGGAATCATCGGTGAATAGAAAAATAGCATTGATTATACGCAAAACGGCAGCCCTGGATGTGGGGAGAATGTGCCCCGAAGGATCCGCCGCCATTCTTTTACAGTTGTCATCATACTGCGATCATTTTCATGTATATCTTTCCGCACCCTTCTGATTTTTGAGGATTGATTTCTGTCCCAAACATCGATCTCTGGAAAATATTGTAAGAACATAAAAATAATAAGAATAAAATTAAAGATCTATAAATATTATTTAATATTGAATTGACTTCTCTGCTACGTTGAGCAATTGTACGAAAGCACTAAAAAAAAAAGAAGAAAAAAATCAGGCTGTGACAGAACTATTACTCTGAATGGACCATTTGCACACATTTTTTTTAATTCAGAATATGAAAGAGCTTGGTGCACTGAGTACTCAGGAATTTTTTCAAATTTTTTTGAGTGCGGGAACAGTGGAAAAAATTGATCCGAAAATTTCGAATTTGAATCGCGCGCCACGACCGAGTCGACCTCGTCCGAGGTATTGCATCATCCGACTCTTCCATCGCCGTAGACTCGCCGATCAGTGTACGTTGCCCTATGCTGTCGTGTGTTTACCTTGTGAAAATGCTCCTGCAATTTCCTACTTTGTTTAAAAATTTTTGAGGGAGAGTTAATTTAAAGTGTATTTAAAAGGTCAGTTAGCTTGTAAATGAAGTGAAACACCGGAGTTTTTAAATTTTTTCTCGTTTTAATGGAGTTTACAAGTGAGTGTTTTCACTCCAGCCATTGCTAGTATAGATAACCTTCTTAACAGTGTATTAGGTACTGGTGTGAGTTTTGATCTCTCTGCGAGCTTGTCTTTCAGAAAGGAGCCTTCTTTCATTCTTCAGTTTTATTTAAAGTCAGCTTTTAATGTTTGAGAATGATTTACTGCTAGTGATTCACACCATTGCATCGGTCCTACTTTACCTGAATGGCATAGAGTACTATTTAAATTCCAAGCCAGTGCTGTGGTATGCCACCAATTCTGTGCCAGAATTTCTAGCATGATTTGAGTTATTTTTCAAGCCGTTAAAACTAGGAAAAATGTAAGAATACCGGCGTTTCACTTCATTTACAAGCTAACTGACCTTTTAACAGCACTTTAAATTAACTTTCCGTCAAAAATTTGTAAACAAAATAGGAAATTGCAGGAGTATTTCCACAAGGTAAACACACGACAGCATAGGGCAACGTTGAACGTACACTGACCGGCGAGTCAACGGCGATGGAAGAGTCGGATGATGCAACTCTACGGCAAGGCAGCGCAGTAGCCAATCAGAAGCGCCCAAACTTGAAATCACTTAAAATGACTTTTTCACAGCTTTGCGTGCAACTTTCGCGATTTTTGAGGACGCCATCGTTCTTCTCGTGAAATTTCCCTCAAGAACAATTTTACTTCAGGCTAATCCCAGGAGCATGCAAATGGTCCATTGTCCTTATGAATCATCGATAGAAAAAATGGAACAAGCCTCACAGTGTGAATTAATTTGAATATGCGAAACATGTGCGTCACTTAGGGGGGGCTGGGGGGGGGCGACTGCCCCCCCAAGGATTTGAAGTCAGGCTCAAAAACTGGCACGAATTATATTGATGAGCAAAGAAAAAAGTCATCCGATTTTTGCCCCCAAAAGACGGCTCTTTGGCTCTAAAATTATATTGATGAGCAAAAAAGAAAAAAAAAGGTTATCCGATTTTTTGCTCCCTCCAAGCCGAAAATTATAATGATGAGCAAAAAGAAAAAATGTTGCCCCCCCCCCCAAGCCGAACTTGAAATGACGCCCCTGATGCGAAAAATCTAAACCTGTTTTTTTAAATATTTTTAACATTATTTTCGTGAGTCATGATGATTTGTTTTTCGCGTGTTTTTGTGTGGGAATCCATGGACCATTACGGACGTCGGCTTTCGTTTGTCGAACAGTCTCGATGACGGAATTTTTTAAGAGTTATATATTACAATCAGACGTTAGGAGCAACTTTTGCCAAAAATGATTCAAATAGCACCTGCTGAAGGTTGGAAAACGATGTTTAAGTTAATGAAAAATTTTCTTTTCAAATTTTATCACGAAATTTGATTTTGATTTCATTCGCGGAATTATTTAAAATGTTTTGGGATGAAGACAAATCACTCATAGATGATCTACTTTGTCTCATCAGTGTATAGCCCCTGAGTGAAAAAACCCAAGTCTGGTCCAGTGGCGGCTCGTGCAATTTGGCAGCAATGCCTTTCCTCCACTTGATTAAATGTAAAATAATCGACTCGAGAGTGAAGCAGCAACAATTGATTGTTTGGCATAGATTCAAATAGAGGCAAAACATTGTTGCCGAATTGCACAAGCCACCATTGGTCTGGTCCCATTTAAAAAAAGCCCCGAAAATTTATTTGCTGTCCGGCACAACTTGCAACTTCTTGCAATTAATAGAGACTTTCTATTAATTAAGGAAAAATTGAAATTCTGATTTCGCTCTGATTTTTTGCCAAATGAGCCGTTCTGTGCAAGAGTGATTTAATTAATTTATGAAAATTGAGCCCCATTTAAAAAAAAGTCCCGAAAATTTGCTGTCCGTCACAACTTGCAATTAATTAATAGATATACTTTCTATTAGTTAAGGAAAAATTGAAATTCTGATTTCGTTCTGGTGTTTTGCCAAATGAGCCGTTCCGAGCAAGAGTGATTTAATTAATTTATGAAAATTGAGTCACTAACCAAATTCAAATAAATGGTTTCATGTATTTTATTTCATCCTGCAAAAATTTGAATAGTATTCGCCAATCGCTTCTTTTATGAAAAACTGCCTTGTTCAAAATAAAATAAATATGTTGACTTACACTCAGCAATTTTGAGTGCAATTCTCGAAATCAGAATTTCGGACTTCCACCAGTGTCTTTCAGTAAAGATGGGTAGGTACTTCATTCAAAGAGATTAATCCAGGAAACGAAAGAAATGATCGATGTATAGGTATCTCGATTGGAACGAACGATCGATTTCTCGTTAAAATATTGGCTCGTAATATATTGATCATCGACTGTTAACTGTTTGCTAGACGCAACTCCTTTATTCTTATAGGTATGCAAGAGATTGTTTTCCAATTCTGCAGTATTCTGGCTGTAAGCGGTGTAAGCAGCGTAATCCTGTAATCCAGTTTGCTCGACATGGGCCTCAAATTTCGGTTCCTCGCGACTATAGTAACCATGCATTATCTCAATAAGTAATCTTATTGAAAAAGGCCGATCCGTGCGCCGCCCAAGAGAAGTGGCGGCGAAAAGTTGAATTCTGCCGTAAAGTGATTATTTTTCGATCAAACAACTAAATGAATATCAATTAAATCTCTAGGTCAGTTTTTCACTTTCATCATCTATCTCTTTATCTACACATAACGCTTACGCATCTATACTTTTTCGCAAATTTTAACTTGATGCGAACAGTTGGGCTCTTATGAACTTTTGCTGTGAGCAAATGAATAGTCCATTCTGCTTTAAAAAACAGCGAAGATCACGAAAATCACACTGAAAAAGTTTAAAAGTCAGTAATAAACCTACATAACTACATAAATGGCAAGTTCGTAATGGCGGTTCAACGCAGGCATCATGGAAAATTCCTGCCTAATTTGCCACTTTCCTATGGGAACACAGAGGTATGTTTCAATTTAGATATAGGAATCTCCCATGATACCTGCGTCGAACCGCCATTAAGCTTGATTCTGAGAGTGAATTTCGTGATTTTTTAGTGTATTCATCGTCATTTTTTCAGGTTTTTATGCAAGAATCAACTCTTCAATCCCGTGTATAGCAAAAGTTCGCGAGAGCCTCATTTATGGTCAGTTTTTCACATCGTTCTTTTTATCGAATTTTTGTCTTCCTTACAATTGAAAAATGCCAATAAAGCTTTTCAGCATATCAGTGTACCAGACTGCCTATATGTTACGAGAATAAAAATGTAAAATAAATGCAAGTCTTTACTATAGCTTATTTTATTTATTTTTGTAGGCGCGCGCTCATTTTAATATTTCAGGCCCCTCTTTTTTCCCTGTTTCTTTTTTCTATCTTTCGCTGCCTCACTCCTTTGCTTCCTCAGCTCTCTCTTCTTCGCCTTTGAATTTTCTTCTCCAACAGATCTCTCACCTTTTGCTCCTCCATCCCCTCTCATATTTTTGCCTCTTCAGTCTTCACCTCAGCTGTTTTGTTTCTCTTCATCTCCTCTTTTCGTCACGCTTTATTGTTTTTCCGCTCATTTCCAGCCTTCGCTCGTAATTACGTCATCGTCTTCATCTCTTCTTCGCCTTTTTCGTTTTCTTCTCTCATCACCCTTCTTTGCTTCATTGTATTCTCGATTACTTTCGTCTCTCGCGAGTTTCGCCTGTGAATCGCGTCATTGCTTCTTGCTCTTCGCCTCTTTATTCCTTCGAGTAATCGTTTGTCTCTTTGTCTTCCCGCTTCGTTTCGTATCTCACTCTCTTCTTTGTCTTAACACCTCATTGCCTCCTCCTCATTCGCTTACTCGCCCTTGCTTTTTTCCCCCCTTTTAATTTACTCGCTTATCCATTGCCTTAGCCAGGATATTGCCTTTCTCTCTCTCTATGCCCATTTGACTGCATGTGTTAGAAAAGGATGGTTCTAGGGGCTGTCACGTGACTTCAGCCCCCGTCTCATTCTAACACATGTGATCAAATGGGCAAAGAAAGAGAGAAAGCTAGCTTCTATACAGCTATACGGTTATGGCTATAGAAATCAGCGTATATGTTTCCTTCAATCACTACTAAATTTAGTGACTGTTTGGGTTGGGTCAATGCAGGTCAATAGGTTATGTACTTTTATTTGTATTTATTCATCCGAAAACCTGCCGAATTAGAGTTGAATCAGTCACAGTCACGACAAAAATCGGACGCAAGAAGTATTAAAATCAGGTGCTTTGCTACGCGACCGACAGTACCTAAAAACGAATACTACGTATTTAGTTTTACATCCAGCTCCTTTTGGCGAATTTAATCCATTGGACCCATTACAATAGGCCAGTTTCCGGAATCAGGTCTTGGAAATTGCGATATATACGGTCAATACGGAGAAGAATCGATTCTTAGAGAGTTTGCAATTCAATTAAATAATCGATAATTTTGCATTGGCTTTAAAGGGAGAAACAAAAATGATCGAATACTCTCAAGCTACCACCGTCTGAAATCAGCCACAAGGCTCGCGATTTGCAATAAATCGATACCGCGCCTCTATTCAAACCTATAAGTAAAAAATCGATTTTCAGATCGTTCAATAGAACCTTATGATACATTTTCATACGTTCAAATGGGAGCAAAATGAAACGAATACCACAAAGCCATTATCGACAGTAAAATTGACACGAAAATAAAGTCTACCATACACCGTTAATGCGTTGGAGCACCAACTTATGACGGATACAAATTAGGGAGCAAAGTTGTAACAGGTCCACTCGGCCTCGTAAAGCCGAGGCGAAGCGAGAGTCGAAATAAATAAAAATAAATAAACGAGGTGCGTACAGTGGAGCCGAGAATAGTTTGAGGGCCGCTCCACTCCGCGCTCTCTACAGCTCACCAACTCAGAAGCACGTCGTCGATGAAGATTATGATGACGATGATAATGATGATGATGATGATGATGATGATGATGATGATGGTAGTGGTGGATATACTGATGATGACGTGACCCGATGCGATGCAACGCAACCAGAAAGAATCGAGCGAGCGAGCGCGAAGTGGGAAATGTTATTAGGTTGCATAATACCAGCACGCACACTAGTATAGCAATCAAAGAGAAATTCGTTCACCTTGGCGCTCAGCGAGGACGCGTAAGACGGTGATAAAGGAGGGGAGAATGGGAGAGAAGAGAATAATGAATGGTCCCGGGCGCGTTGGCTTTCAAGAAGGTAAGGGAGAGGGAAAGAGTAAGAGAGAGAGAGAGAGAGAGAGAGAGAGAGAGAGAGAGAGAGAGAGAGAGAGAGAGAGAGAGAGAGAGAGAGAGAGAGAGAGAGAGAGAGAGAGAGAGAGAGAGAGAGAGAGAGAGAGAGAGAGAGAGAGAGAGAGAGAGGGAGAGAGAGCGCGAGGTAGATAAAGAGGACGGGTAAGAGCGAGAGAGAGAGAGAGAGAGAGAGAGAGAGAGAGAGAGAGAGAGAGAGAGAGAGAGAGAGAGAGAGAGTAAGAGTGAGTGAGTGAATGAGTGAGAGAGCGGCTCAAGAAGTCCCCCCAACTCTTCAAAGAGAGAGAGCCGAAACGAGCCAAGCCAAGCCAAGCCAAAACGAAACCAAGACGAGCGCTTTAACTGCGTGCTTTGTGTTTTCCTTCGCTCTTTTGTGTATCTTAGGTTTTCTTTTTCTTCTTCCCCTCATGAAAAACAGGCTCAATCCACTGCATGCTCACACACACATCCACACGACGGACAAACAAACGCTCACAGCGGGGATAAATAATGTGCTGAGAGCCTGAGACTGAGAAATGCCAGTGAGCGAGAGAGAAAAGAGAGGGAAAGAGAGGGAGATAGATAGAGGAAAGACTTACGGCAAGAATAAAATGACGAACGGGTGAGTGAGGGAGGAGAGAGAGACCGAGAAACCGAGAGAGAGAGAGAGAGAGACCGAGAGACCGAGAGAGACCGAGAGAGTGAGAGAGACCGAGTGAGGCCGAGAGAGGGAGGGAGAGAGAATAATAGCATAAGCTTTGGAGAGAACGATAGAAGCAGGAAAAAACGGAGGGAAAAAATGGTAAAAGGATAAGAAAAAAGTAAAAAAAAAGAGCGAGAAAACACGCGAGAACTGGATTTCCTTGAAGCGTGCTGTGTAGGGATATATTGATTACTTTTTACAAGGCTCAAATGGTGAGCTCCTTGAAAAGTTGTCAGCCGAGAACTATATACGACGACTTGTCTTGACTTACCCGTAGACACAGCTACTATATACATATCTATGGATGGGGTATACATATATATGGCCATATTATAAGTACACGAGACTTGCCTCAGAGCTCTTGTTAAACGGGCAGTGGTGACGGCGGAGCGAAGTAGTGATAGGCGAGCTCAATGCTCAAACCACGCAGCACAATTTTCTCCTACTGTCTCGCGATTCAATTCAAACTCATGAACTACAGCTTCATTTCTCACTTATTTCGTTATTTTTGCAGCAGTGGCGCGGTTCGATACATCGATACACATTCTTCCTAATTTAAAACTATGGAAAAAAATCGAAATTATTCGGAGACTATCAACCTTCTTTCTATTCCGACTTTTGTGTAGGTACGTGTATAATGAGAAAAACGACGATGTATCGAACCGCACAAACTGCCAACGCAGCTCACCTTGCTCCACGCGCTCTTTTTTATGTGTTCCTCTTTTCTGAGCGTTGCTTGCCTGCTCATTACGAACGTTAATTAAATCAGCCGTTCGCCAGACAGAGCCTAAAGCCTTGTTCACGAGGACGGAGCCGCAAAAAAGAGTCATTCCTTACTCATTGGTAATAAGGAAGTTCAAATTGATTTGAATGAATAACAGTCAACAGAGACACGTGTGCTGGCGGCAACGCAGTAAAATATCCAAAATTATTCAAGTACCGTCTATACTGAGATCTTACACGAAACAAATCTCAAGCCTGAGAGAATTTTGTCTTTAATCCAAGGAGTATTTCGTCTGTGTTAAAGAAAATACACAGTGAAGTATTGACCGGAGGGAAATTCCTTTAATCCAAGGAAAATGCCTGCTGCTACAAATAGAAGATTCCTATTGTTGCGACAGGGATTCTCCTTCATGTAATCAGAACTTTACTTCGCGCAAGGAATACTGCCCCAAGTAAACGCGTTTCCTTCTTTTTAAAGAAGTGATTTCTCTCAGTATAAAGCCTGATACAAGTTCAGTCAAACAGTGCGATTACTTCTTGATAGCTCGTTGCAATTTTGAAGGCAAAGCATTAGCGGCTCGCAAATCTCAAATATTGGTGAGGCAACATAAAACCGAAGCTAGGTACTAAAGGTCTATAGGAGTCTCAAAGAAAAGCAGCGGCGGCTCGTGCAATGTGGCATCAATGGATTTCCTCCATTTAAAACTGTGTAAAATAATCGATTACTTGGTGAGGCGTAGCGCCTCACCTAGTATCGATCTTTTTGCATACGTTTAAGTGGCAAAAGTGCACGGTTGCCAGATTGCACGAGCCGCCACTGAAGAAAAGAGGGATATTTAGGAGTCTTTGTACGAGAAATTTTGAAAAATTGAGGCTCAAATCGTTGTAGTACTAGAGTTTTTGGTGTGATTTCAGTGATGATTCACTTTTCATTTTCTCTGAAAAGTTTGCCTCCTTTATTTCTCAGTACGAGCCGCCTCGTATCAGAAAATGACGTATGCCTACCTTGAAGAGACACTTTTTGAAGGAAAACTTGAATTAAGCATAATGGAGAAAACAAACAAGTTAAGGCGGTGTCCCAATCTAGTGGCCGATTTATGAAACTGAAGGACAGCATTTGAATGTAAGATGGGGTTTTGCCAAAAACCGGATTCCTTACGATTCAAAACATGTTTTTGTTTTGTGAATAATTTGGTGACTTGGTTTTGACGCGACGTTTTTCGGTGGACCCCTTCGATTATTAATTCACCATCACCAACTATAGTGTAGGTGCAGCTCACCAATAATCTTTAGCCAGTTTTCAATATTCATTCCGGCTTCTAATCTAAACAAAACTGCGACTTTGACCTTTTCCTGGTTTTTTTTTTTTTTGTTTTGTTTTGTTTTTGTTTTTTGTTTTTACTCATCATATTTAAAACTGCGCTTTGTGCCAAACAAAAAACGAGATAAAAATTACTCTAACAAAGTCACTGAGAACAGAGTAAACTGTCATGTCAATGAGATTACCATTCAAAATGCACATTTAATCCTTTTAAGGGTAATGGGACAACTGGGACGTATATGTTTAATTTATTTAACATGGGTGGATTCAATGGAATTTAAATGGACATTTTGTAAAAAGTTGAGTAACCAATCAAAGTTCTTAGAAAATTGTCCTCTTTTGAACGGTTTAATAAAATCTCAAATCCCAAAATGCGCGTAAAAAAGGGTTAAATGACGTTTGATTACTGTTATGCTGACTCCATAAGCAAATTTTAATTCGTAAGCTGGTTCCGTCACGGTTCGGCCACTTGGTGACTGTAAAATGCTTGAAAAATTGCATAATATTTGTCCGTTATGTTTTGTATGTAATTTTAATGTTATTTAACATCCATTTCATATCATGTTGATAGTAGATAAATGTAGTATTACACATATTTAAATTATTCCTGTCTCAGGTTTTCGTGACCTGATGGTCACGAATTCGTAACCTACCTCGCGCTAGGTATAGGTTTCGAAAATCGTAACCTGGTCACGAAATTCGAAACCATAAAGATGCGGACACCCATTTGATTGTACAGTATAAAATTGACCGAACCTGGTTACTAAATAAAATATGCTTCATGACAGATGAACCGCAGCGTCACATTGGAAATTGTGCGAACAATTTTCATTTTGAAAAGGGTAGAGTTTTGGACGATTTAGACATTTTGAATGAAGTTTTCGGGGGGGAGGGGTGAAACCTTTTTATTAAGAAAGTCGAAAAAAGTTGCTAAGAACTTGACTGACCTCAATCAAAAACCAATTGAAAAAAAAAGAGAAAAAAAAACAATGTAGGTATTCCACATTTTTACGGAGGCGTATATAGTACTTAGCGGTGAAAATCAGAAAATGGGCTGATATAAAAAATTGCATGTATGCTCGGCCCTTGAGGAGTGTTAAATAGTATATTCTAAAGCTCATTCCATAAAAATAAAGCATCAATGGGTTTTATAATCCGAGCACCACCGATGATATTAATGATGTACGAAACATTGATTGAGGAATCAAGGTGAAATGATCAAACCAAAATCCTGCCACCTTTCTCAAATATACTCTCGAAGTGATATCTTATTGTGGTATCATGCACGGAAACATAAAGTTTAAGTTTATCATTATAATCTTTAATAACATTGTACCTAATGACATTTTTTCAAAAAAACTTAAATAAATTCACGAAATCTCAATATTTATAAGAATGACAGTAAACGTGCAGAGGACAATTAGTCTTTTATTTATAACGGATCCTTAGTGTGAAAGAAAACAAAAGTTTATGAACCATAATGACTGTTATCAATAATTCTGTTCCATTCCAAATGAACCTTCATTACAACTTTCTGTGTAATAAAATTAACTTTTTATGAACTTGTGATGGTGAGCAATTATTTCAACATTTTAATTTTATTATAAAATACATTTCCATGTTATAAAAAAATTGAATAAATTATTGAATGAGGTGTGTACCAAAATACTCATTTTTTTCTTCTTATTTATCCAAACCTAACTTTTGACAGCGTTGTAAATTATAGACGGATTTAGTGATGACCGTCAAGTTCAAACTGGATCCAAACTATAATACTGTTCTCTTTCGCACACTTTTGTGAAGTTACCCAAAAGAAATTGCATTCAAACTATCGAACGCGAATTCATTCTAATTAACAAGAACCAGTTCTCTCAAATTTTACTGCACATAATATATTTATCCTTGTTTTACATTATATTTTAATTGAAACAAATTCTTGAACGATCACTAATTAATTAGCAATCACAGTCATACCGAATGAAGTTCTGTTTTTGCTTTTGTCTTACTCTTGGTTTTTTACAGGACCTTTTTTCACACCTAAGGACACTCAATAATCTTAACCTCTCTTCATCTTGAAATTTTTTCGAGGTACCTATCGCATAAGGTGTCATAATATGGCGCAGATGAGCTCAACATTTTCCCAGAATATACTCATTAAAAATTGTCTTTAAGTGCGGAAAAAAGACCAATCCAGAACTTTCCTCTATATAACTGTGATATTCATTTAGGTGTGCTGTTTCGAAAAGTTTGCTGAAGCGTATAAAGTTAAGGTATACATGCGGAATCCACTTATGCTATAAAATATTCGGATAAACCACTTGATTAAAAGTATATAAAGTAGCATTTGAAAAGTTGCATCCGATGACTTGCGAGTTTCGTTAGAGTGAGAGATAGAATATGTGGATCTAATTTTTTTCGTGAAGTCATTCTAAATCTGTCTATCGGTGGAATCTTTGATTACTTCAAAAAAACTTGCTGATATTTTAATAATTTATCGACGATTGCATCGATGATTGAGAAATTATTACAGATGAAAGTATTTTCGTGCATTCCAGTCGTGAACTGAATCGTGCAATCTTTTCTCAACCGGTGGAACCATCGGTGGATAGAAACATGGCATTAATTGTACGCAAAACGGTATATAGCTCTGACCGATTAAGAAAATATTACTGGAGCATGTATTTTCATTTTTCGTGCATTACAGTCATGCACTAAACTGAGCAGTGTATAATATTTTCTAAACTGGTGGAATCATCAGTGAATTGAAAAATACTATTAATGAGGGGTGATTCCAGGGTGTCCCTGGTATGCATAAATGAAGGAGGTGATTTTTCAAGTAGAAATAAGATACCCCCCCCTCCCCCCTTAGTGTCGACTAAAAGTAAGAAACTGCTGACATTTTTTTGGCATAGGGAAAAATGTTGAACTTGTTGGAATTTAGGGCCTAAATATAGGGTAGGTAGGGCTTTAAGGCTCTAAAATTATATTGATGAGCAAAAAAAAAAAAAAAATTCATCACATTTTGCGCCCCCCTCCCCAAGCCGAACTCAAAATGACGCCCCTTCAGAAAAAAACAGGAAATATGGACAGCGTTCAACCTGAGTCATCGTGAGGGTGATTCACCGATAGGGCTCTTCGCAAACTACGAAAAATATGTCCTATATAGACATTGCATCTCATTCAAGTTTTAAACGCTACCAAACGAATGAATATTTTTGCTAAAGACTTAGCTTTCAGGAATAAGTTTAAGAAAAATGGTTCAGATAAATGCGCGGTTCATCATTTGCGCGATACAAATTTTTTAAGAGACAAGAGGTCATCCCGCCATATGATCATTCCGAATTTTTTTCTCTCAAAAGCTGTGTAATTCTAACGATTCATAAAATTTATGGTCCGTTGCTGATAAACTTCCTAAAGGCTACGTCTTCTACAGATGAGACGTTTACCCATTGGATGGATTTCTGCGTTATAAAAAACGAAAAAAAAGTCTTCTGATTGTCACCTGTCAGAGTTTTTCATTCTACAAAGGCTGTCCCAAATGTACAACACGTTTCCTTATAGCGGGCGAATGGTGCTAGTTATCAAAATGCTGTTTGCGTAGGGCTCAGTTTTTTGTAAATACTAATAAAACAAGCCCATTTTGAGCTCTGTATAATGAAAATTTACTGAGTTGAAGAGTTTTGAAAATGGCATATCGACCTGACTCCTTTTGTAGATTTTCAGTAGTTATAAGCCAAGATGGAAAAAAAAAACAAAACAAAAAAAAAAAAACAAAAAAAAACACGAGAATCGCTCTTTCAATTGGATGGAAGTAAAATTTTTACCTCTTAAGTTCTTCTTTAACTCAAGGAACGACTAGAAATCGCAGGGTGCGAGGTCCGGGCCGTAGGGAAATCTTCGTCGACACCCTCAAGAAAGAAGAGTTTGAAGAAACAATTCTGCAAAAGTGGGAAGAACGGTGTCAAGGCGCCGCGCCGCCGCGCCGCGTTCAAAGTGAAGGACGGTACTTTGGAAAAGCAAACCGTGTCGAGGCGTGCAGTGATTAAGAAAAAATGTTAAGAACCTTGAGAACATTATGAATAATTATATTTGAAAATTTGTTTGTAAAAGCCAATTGTTTCGCTATTTTTTTTTCTTGGAGGGGGAAAAAAAAATCATGGAGGAGTTAGGTCGATACGTCATTTTCAAAACTCTCCGTAACTCAGACAATAATTTTTAACATATACAGAGCTCGGAATGGTCTTGTTTTATTAGTATTTATAAGAAAATTTGCCTCAACCTGACCGCATTTTGGTATCTGGCACCGAAGACGCGCTTTAAAAAAGTGCAGTGGTTTTGGGACAGCCTTTGTATTTCTCACATTTTTTATTTTGAGGTTAAAAAGTTTTTCAGGGTCTTGTTTTTTGAACCCTTAACACCTTTTTAAGCGTGCGGTGAAAACCTTCGGCTTCGGCTTTAGTTCTAAGTATATGCTATATTTTGTAAGGATTTAAATGTTATTTAAAGTTATAACGTTTCATTCGCTATAGCACTTTCCAAAGATCTAAGAAAGTGATTATTGGGTCCTCCGATAAACTTTATTTTTAAACTGAAATGAAGGCGAAACGAAACATCCCCAGAGATGCTTGTTCAATATATATTCACACGATATTAAATTAAAGTTATCCGAGTAAAATCAATTTTGATGACCTTCGAGGTTGCATTCTTTCGCCTATCGATGGTATTTTCAAGTTATGATTTACTATGCTTTGGAAAAATACTCAGAGCTATAAAAACGTGTATGAAAATATGTAGCAAGTTGCAAATATTTGCATCGTGATTGTTGATACCGCATTGCGATAGTTGCTACCAACTCATCAGTAAACCGTGTCTTCGGTCTTTAGTTCGCAAAGATTATTAAAACAGATATAATTAAAATATACATGGCTAGACTTTAATATGATCTCAAAATTCATCAAAATTGAACGTACTTTGTGAATGGATTCAATATCAATACCATCGACTGAAGTATCAAACACAAAACTCTGGGGGTGCCGAACTATTCAGGAATAACATGTGCCAAATTTTCATGACTGATGCACAATTAGAATGCACCTGGCAGTGGCGGATCCACGGGGAGGGGGGGGCACGGGGGCACGTGCCCCTCAGAAGTCTCAAATTTTGCCTTTTTTCTATAGAAAATAGCCCGAAATTGCTTCCAAAAACGCTTCAAATTTCAAAATTTCTCAGGCCCAGAAAATTTTTCTGGATCCCCCACTGGCACCTGGTGTAATTAAAACTGCATTCATGGGTACTGCTTACAGGGTGGGGGCTGAAGGGCCTTTGTTGGAAGCCTTTCTAAATGAAATCGTGGACCTTAATTGCCGGACGAACGACACAAAAGCAATCACTGAATTTCAAGGAAAGTGCGTTTGATAGCTAACTTGGTCGTGTGTTTGGGCTAAAATAACCCTTCAATGTAGATCACATAAGATTATTGTTTTTGTTTTCGTTTTTTTGTTTTCCTTTTGTTTTTCTCCCCCTTTTTTATCGGTTTTTTGTTATTTATTGGTGTTTTGTTTTGTATCGCTTTTGTTTTGAGTTTTATCCTAGAATGATGAGAAAACTGTCAAAAGTTGAAGGGCTCCGCCAAAAAACATTACAACTGCAGTTGGGGTAGTTATTGGAGAAAAAGGAAGAAATAAAGCGTGTTAAAAGTTTTCAGCAATGTTTCAATTTGAAATTCATTGATGAAATAATACTATACTCTGTTCACGATAAGAAGGCGGGTGAGAATTCAGGCAGTAATGCACTATTTAGCAACAGTGCGGCTATACTGGCTACTCAAACCCTTCGCAGTGGCCCTTGTTCTCCCGAACTCTCTCTTGGCACGGAGGATTTCCAAGAACCGACAGACTCAAACATTTACACACGTCTAGTAAAAATTGCGAACTGTCAAAAATACGAAAAAACGGACAAAATTTTCGCCCTAAAGGGCCAAAACTCGGCAAAAGTAGTCGACTTTGAATATTGATGCCTCTCAGAAATTCGTATTTTTCCGTCCGAATTAAATTCAGGATATTTTGTCTAATATCGAATTTATGAGCGTCATCAATATTCAAAGTCGACTATTTTTGCCGAGTTTTGGCCCTTAGGGCGAAAATTTCGTCCGTTTTTTCGTATTTTTGACCGTTCTCAATTTTTACTGGAAGTGTGTAAATGTTTGAGTCTGTCAGTTCTTGGAAATCCTCCGTGCCAAGAGAGAAGTCGGAAGAACAACGGCCACTGCGAAGGGTTGGAGTAGCCGGTATAGTCGCACTGTTGCTAAATAGTGCATTACTACCTGAATTCTCACCCGCCTTCTTATCGTGAACAGAGTATAAAAACCCTAGGACTACAATTTTAATTGAAAATTTGGTTTTGAATAAGAATTTTTCTTTCGTTTTGCTTTTAGATGAGGAAAAAAAAAAAAACAAAACAAAACAAACGAAAAAACGAAAAAATTAAATTTACGACGATCCAGTTCCAGTTCGCGAAAAATCGCTGTCCTGATGCGAAATGATGTTACAGTGGATGTTTTTTAAACTTGAAGTGTTGAAGTCTGTTCTTTACTGAACATAATGGGACACCATAGCTTAAGTGCGGGATGTCAATTTGTTATTATCGAGCAAAGCCAACCTTTTATGATCTCTTACAGAATGAAAGACGTCAATTTTGACGAACCTATGCTAAACTATCAACTGTAAAATGTTAGAGAAAGTCAGGGGCGTGCAAAGGTTTCTGAATACGGGGGATTGGGGGGGGGATATTTAAATTTTCCCGCCCTTCGTGAATCGCCGCCCTTCAAAATTTTGAATTTGCTTTTTTTTTTTTTTTAATGCTCACTTTGATTGTGCCTCCCGCATCTCAGCATGCAAACTTTGTGTGCCACAAAAAAATTCGCCTGAAAATTTTGCATAAACGGATCGCAAATCCTAAATTCATGCGCAATATTCAACGAGATATAGCCATTTAAAAACGATATTTTTGAGCAACAATCTTTGTCAAATTTTGCATCCTGTTTCTTGACACTCACTATACGCAATCAAATAAGCAAACATACCTAAGCAACAAATTAAGTAACATCACTAAAAAAAGAAACACTCTGTAAAGAAATGAGGGATAAATTTGATTTTTCCTTGAAGAAGCTATATCAATATAAGGAATAGATTTGGATTGGCAATTCTTTGAGCCTACTTTTATAAAATTTAATTAACGTTTTTCTGCTACTTCGCGGAAGGTATAAAATTGGACGAAGGCTGACGTGACATCATTTAATTCAAATGGCTATATCTCAGTTAATATTGAACGGATCGCGATGGAATGGGTCCGTTGCTAACTTTTGCTTCGTGCAGGGTCAATTCTTATGCAAAACCACTCAAAAATAATGTTCAGAGCATCAGAAAGTTTCGAAATCATCTCCCAAACTCAATAAATGTACCTGTTTAATAAAATCAAAAGTGGCGGTCGAATGAGTTGGTGATAATGGGGGAGTCCCTCCTATTTATGACTTTCTGTTTATGATGGAATCACTATTCTCTGCAAAGAAAGCTGCGCAATTAGATGGGATTCCCCCATTGTCATCCATTCATTCGACCGCCATCTTTGATTTTTTTTAAATACATTTATCGAGTTTGTGAGTGCAGTGCATTCCAAAACTTCATGATGCTCTCAGCGTTATTTTGAAGTGATTTTACATACCCTAGTGAAAAACTTCCATGAAAGTACTCTGTTCCAATTTTCCATGTAGGCAATTTCCATGCAAATTTACATGAAAATCAACATGATTACATGGAAATCAATGGACATGGAGTTCATGAGGGAAAATTGGAACAGATTTCGTGGAACTTTTTTATTAGGGTATAGGAATTCACCCTCCATAACGCAGTGGCAAAAGTTTGCCTTAACTTAACAGATCCAACACAACCATGGGAATTTTCTCACTGTTGCACACAGTAGCGTACGCAAGAATTTGTCTTTCTCTCTCTTGCCCCATTAGAGCACGTGTGTTAGAAAAGGACAAGAACAGGGGCTAAAACCTGACTTCAGCCCCTATTTCTTTCCTTTTTCAGCACATGCATTCAAACGGGAGAAGAGAAAGAGAGACATATTCCTGCGTTCGCTACTGGTTGCACAGCATTAACCGCCAACAGTGCGGAATCTGACTGGCCCAAAGCAAAAGCTCCGACAAAAAAATTTTACGTCTGTCTGCTATCCACGAAAATGTTTTATATAAGGAAACAATGCCCATTTTGCTACATAGGAATAAATAACGCACGAAAGTTCATCACACGCTTATTATCAGTACTGATTGTGAATGTATAGGTACACAGAGTGCCTCGCAATGACAATAAGGTAAGGAACAACAGAGCTGGATGGGTCCGACCTTGTTGCTTGCTCGGCGCAGAGCACAATGGATAGAAATGTTTATTTATCTGGACAAGAAATTTATTCATTTTCGTTGGAAAGACCGTAAAAATGTTGATATTTTCTTGAAATAATCATGACACCTGATTTATTTAGATGAAACATTAACAATCAACGTGAGTCCTCATAGATGTATAATTCCAGATCCGCCGATAGATGGTTCTGAGTGTTGGCCATTACCGTTCGCTTAGTGCTAAAAAAGTATGCAAATGACCGTTTTTGACGACTTAGATCGTCAAGCCATTGAGGTTTAGTTTCAAGAATGAAAATTTTGTTATTTTCTTGAAATAATCATGACACCTGATTTATTTAGATGAAAAATTAACAATCAACGTGAGTCCTCACAGATGTATAGTTCCAGATTCGCCGATAGATGGTTCTGAGTGTTGGCCATACCGTTCGCTTAGTGATAAAAAATTATGCAAATGACCGTTTTTGACGAATCAGATCGTCAAGTCATTGAGATTTAGTTTCAAGAATGCGCGCGTCCAAAACGTGACAGAAATACTCAAAATTAGAGGTGGAACTGCCAATCTCCGTAAATCATGGATCGATTTTCTGTAATAAACTCGTGATTTTTGAAGATTGGTAGTTTCACATGGGCGGTCCGTGGCGAGGGAAGGGAACTCTGGAAGCTCAAGCCCCCGGACTCACACTGTTTTAATAAATCACTCAAAAAATCAAAACAAAAACAACGGTTGTCATACATATCCAGCCTGTTTACTTGTTTGCACAGAAGAACTGAAAATAGTGAAAAGTGGGGGGGGGGGGGGGAACTTTCCTCAAAAAGCCCAACCCACCCATCCACAGACAGTCCATTGTATACAATCTGACACTATAGTGTCAGATTCGATTTTGAACGTTATTTTGATTTTCTTGGGGCACTCACTTGAAACCAATCTGGACGGCTTATCAGTTATCAATCCAATTTTTTCGAAAAAATAACTGAAATCGTAGATTTTCATAATTATTCAATAAACGGCGGCAAACAGTCACAACCAGCGCCACCAAATGGCCAATCTAAAACTCTACATTGCTGAGGAATTACGCGTTTAACTCATTTTTTTTATTTTTTAATCGTAAAGATGGTTTTAGTGTGAAGTGAATTAGCCAATAATGCCCTCATCCGTCACAAGCAAAATTCGCGTGACATTCCATACTATCTCTCCTGTCACCATGATGCATAGCTATCGCTTTCTAGCGTTGAGATTCGTAAACAGAGCTTTGTTTCACAACAATTTCTTATCAAAATCGCATTGAAATGTACTCCATATAGATTCATTGAAACCCAAAAAATGTCTCTATTTACGAGATTAGCGATGAGAGCGAGAGAGATAGTTTTCTACGACTATACTGAACTTTTTCACCGTTTATTTCCGTGTTTCCGTATTTTCCGTCTATTTTGTTCGTGCAATGGTGTCTGGCAAATTCCATGTTTGTATCTACTGTGCGAGTGTGCGCGCGGTATCGCATCGGCTCAACGCAGCGGACAGTGACGAATCGGCAAGGTTGTCCACACTCTGACTTCTGAGTCTGAGCCGGGCTCCGCGTCCCCACTTCCCTGTCCATCGCTTGCATTGCCTCGACTGGCCTTCCTATAGCTATAGTATTCTCGGCCTGTCACTGAACGGGCAGAAGCGAGCACTGAACCACGCATGCACGCGGCGCGCGGCGGCGCGGCGCCGGCGCGGCGTGGAGACAACAATGATAATCAAAAATCATCCACATCTTTATACCACGCCTCATCACGCGGTGGCTGCGAGGCTAAAGCATGCAATCCGGCACCTTATCATTTTTTCGATACATTTAAAACCGCGCGAAAGATCGAAGTCCACGGTGCACTTCTCATCATACATCTTATGGCTGGACCTTTTTCATGGATTTAAATCGACGAATTGCAACGTTGCCTGATTACACTCGACGCGACTGCGCACACGCTCAATTCTATCGTATCCTCCTCTCCTCCTCCTCCTCCTCCTCCTCCTCGTCCTCTTCCCTCTTCTCTTCCTTCTCGTCCTCTTCCCTCTTCTCTTCCTCCTCCTCCTCCTCCTCCTCCTCCTCCTCATCCTCCTCTTCCTCCTCCTCCTCGTCCTCTCCCCTCTTCTCTTCCTCCTCCTCGTCCTCTTCCCCCTTCTCTTCCTCCTCCTCCTCCTCCTCCTCCTCGTCCTCTTCCCTCTCCTCTTCCTCCTCCCCCTCCTCCTCCTCCTCTTCCTCCTCCTCCACCTCTTCCTCCCCTCCCCCACCCCCTCCTCTTCCTTCTTCTTCTTGTTCTATTCATTTTTCTTCTTGTTCTATTCATTCTTCTTCTTCTTCCTTCTTCTTCTTCTTCTTCTTCTTCTTCTTCTTCTTCTTCTTCTTCTTCTTCTTCTTCTTCTCCTCCTCCTCCTCCTCCTCCTCCTCCTCCTCCTCCTCCTCTTCCTCCATCTCCTCCTCTTCCTCCACCTCCTCCTTCTCCTCTTCCTCTTCCTCCTCCTCCTCCTCTGAAATCGCATTTTATAACCAGTAGTGCCACCAAGATGCAAACACCCCCTCCCCATTACTCACGCGCTTCATTCACCCCTCCTCGATGTCGCTGTATATACTGTTTTAATCGTATGCATCGCGATTGAAAGCATAGACCGTTCTAGCAGTAGCGTAACAAGAAGTTCTCTATACTCCTCTCTATTCTCCATTGAAACTCGTATCTATTTAAGACAAGGATAGACATACGAATGAAACCCCCTATGCCTATACCCTTTTTCTACCTACACGTTCAAAGGAAAACTGAGAGATATATAAAATATCCAGAACACGCTTATAACCGGTTCAATTGACTCTAAAGTCCTAGCTCTACCGGAGCAAGTTGCGGTTGTTCTTCAGCACTTCTTTGGTAGAGCCAAAGCAAGAAAAGAGGGTGTTACTACTCTACCGAAGTAGTGCTTTGGGACACTTGCAACTTTCTCCGGTACAGCTTGAACTTTTGCTCTGCAAAGCTATTCTAAAAGGTTGCTTCGGCTTTACATAAACTTTGTTTTTTCAGTGAACAAAAATAAAGGATGATACTACTGAATAAGTGTGAAGGTATGACTTGGGGTCATATAATTCTGGGATGTCCACCTAGGCGGTAATGGTATGCTGAAAGGTTCCATTATCTCATCACCCAGTTTCAGCGGAGAGATTATTTTGCAGTTTGCGGCCAAGAGAAGTTGAGAGACGCGCGAAAGTATGGTGGAAGCGCTCTCTCGGAAAGTGAAAAATTAACAATTTACAGAAAACCTTGGATATAATTGTTTGAGAACTGCTTCGAGAGATTACAAAGTCTCCAGACATGACTCGGCATTGCACATCTCAGCCATGTTAATTTTTTCCAAGATCCTTCCAAAAATTCAGGCAACACGCACGGTCGCGCGCTGTAGGAAGGAAAACACGTGACTTTGCTTCTACATATTGATTCGCTGGTTATTGGTTCTGATTTGAGTCCCCTGCTAAACTTTACAACTATAATGAAGCTATCAACAACTTTCATTTTAAATATTTTTATTGCTCTCCTCTGATGACCATTATTATTCAGGTCACGTGGTTGCTTTCTGAACAGCTTGATACGGCAAAGGAAATCAAAGGAACATAGCAACTTCTTTCGTCATGCCTTATCAGGCGTATCAGTAACTTTCACCAGAATTTGCTCAGTATGTGATTTTTTGGTAGAGTTTGACTTAAACTGACGAGAAAAACACACCGAAAAATCCCTATCATTATTCGTAGCCTATGAAAGCCCTTCAATGGCTCGTTAAATGGGTCAGCACATCAGGATGCGAATTCATCGAACGTATCTTATCTGACGCTTCGCAGATGGCGCCCAACAAGTAGGGCGCATCTTCTCGGTATAAACGGTCACTAACTCCTGATAGTCCTGATTTTGTTTATTTTCCTTACAATGTGACCCACAATGGAACGAATTGAAACCTTAAATTGTACAATAATCTACTTCTACGACGCTCGAAAATAATCGTTCCTCATCTGACCCAAGGTCCATATATACAAGGTCTGGCCGGTAGCTTTTGGCTCCCCTCGTTGGTCCACAGTTTGGGAGCCACTTCTCCATTTGAAACCATTGATCCGAGATGGCACCGAACTCGGGAAGGATGTTAAAGTAAATGGGGGTATGGGTTCCCAAACATTGGATTTTCCGAGTTGGCGCTACCGGCCAGACCTTATATTTATGGACCTTGATCTGACCCATCCCCGTTTTTCATGTAATCGGTTGCTCTAGGAAAATCAATTCAAATGATAGAGAGTCCTGGCTCGTGCATTTCGGAAACTATGTTTGCTTGCGTTTCATTCTATGTAAAAAAAATATTCGATTGTGAGACAGTGCTCTGTCTGTCCTTTTCTAACACACTCATTCTAATGAGAGCAGAGAGAAGGCCAGATTCCTGCGGACCGAACATTTGATTCATCGCTAAATCGATCGTTAAGACTATATGTTTGACTGATTCTATTGGCCGTAATTTGTAAAACTTAGCCGCCGTTGCTACGGTAACCATCGCTAAAGTGCCCGTTTTTAAAAGTTACTCATGAATAACCGTTAACTAACGAGACTCTTAACGATGGTTACCATGGACCAATAAATGTTCGGTACAGACGGTCCTGCACCCAGATGATTGGTGTGCACCTACGGCCCTTTAAAAGCACACGTAAACGCTTACCATCCAACGTCTCTCGGGGACCGTATGTACCGAACATTTATTGGTCCCATAGCAACGGCCAAGTTTTACAATTTTGGACCAGTAGAAACACTCACAGACAATCTTAACGATCGATTTAGCGATGAAGTAAATGATCGTCCCGGTTCTGCCAATGGTTACTCACCAGCCGCCTCTGACCTGACAGAGAGTCACATCCAAAGATATGATGAAAAGTACGAAACTCTCTAAAGCAAGAGCGCTAAAGAAGAACTCCACTCAAACTTTATCCTTCGATGGATTAGATCGTCTTTGTGCGTGAGAAAAAAAATGAAAAGATGTCGAGGGATAGAATGGAGGAAGGAGGGAGGGGAGGTTGTAGAAGGAGAGAGAGAGAGAGAGAGAGAGAGAGAGAGAGAGAGAGAGAGAGAGAGAGAGAGATCAATTGTGGAGGGTTAGGAGGGGGGAAGAGGAAAAAGAAATGAGAAAATGCTGCATTATAAGAATATGTACGTGAGAACGGAGGAATCGCATGCGCGTAAATAATAGGTTGCAGGTTACACACCGACACACCGCACCGCATCCTATACATATATATACCCGGAGTACTTACAATTGCGCTTCGCTCCAAAAGCAGCCCGCAACCGCGGCCTGGACTTGCTTGATTCTCTTTTAATTCCTCCAACGATGGATGACGGTGGCGGAGCCAGAGAGCGAGCGACGCGGCGATCCGATGCGCTCGTTCCGGTACTTCTACCGTCACCTATCTCGTATCAAGGCATACCTGTGTTCCTGTGTAGCTCACCTGTCAGTTCCAATTCACCCCTTTCTTAAATTGTGCGGTTCATGCAATGTGCCGTGTGCGTGCACCCCGGTCACGTTGGAATTCGTTCAGCGCCTTCAATTAAAATAGACGCAACACGTTCTGTCCGGCGAACAAGTCCACCTGACTTATTGCTTTTTTGGTTGATGTGATTGACTGTCTGGAGTTCCAGCCTGGGTCGCGATCAGAGAAAATTTTACTTATACTATGGTGATTATCTTTTTTTTTTTTTTTTTTTTTTTCGGGGACTGAACTGAATGACATAAGGAGCAACAACCAACTGGATCATACATTAACTGACGACCAACGACATAACTCCAATGCTTCACTCTCATTGCCTACCAGTGGCGTGGCGTGCAATTTAGCAACGTTGTATTGTGTCCATTTAAATCCATTAAAAAGATCGAACTATTGGGTGTTCGGTGAACACCTGTGCATTCAACCTTTTACATGGGCTTAAATAGACACAATACAACTTGCCAAAATGCTCGCTACGCCACTGTTGCCTACCGACCTCAACATCTTTGCTCATCAACCTCAAAAATAGTCTAGAAAAAAAAAAGAAAAAAACTCCGGCTGTGATTTGCGAGCGCAGACTGGTTCTAGATTTCCACCAAACTTCACTCTGCAAAGCATAAAAACTACTTCAAATACTAGACGAAGAGAAGAGGATCTTAACATAGTTACCTCTGTTACCAGAATCCAGGGGGGACCAATTTTTGTCCATTTTTAGTCGCTTTTTGAGGCAGTTTATCGCATTTTCTCCTGTCATCAAGTCGTTTTTCATACACACCCTGGGGGGGGGGGGGTCGTTCTCCAGAACAAGTCTGAAAAACTACGAAATAAACGAATGCCACGGGCCAGAGCTACAGAAAACCCCCTCCCGGCCGAACCAACGAACCTCCAAGCTCTCTCTCCCTCCTCAAGAAAGTTATACCTTTAAAAAAAATTGCCAGCCTTCCTTTTCCTCCCACCCTCCCACGTTTACGAGCTAGTTGCCTGCTTTGTAAGTGATTGTCTGCGGAAGGAGGGGATTAAAAAAAAAAAAAAAAAAAAAAAAAAAAAAAAAACAACAACAACAACAACAACAACAACAACAACAACAACTAAATAATGTTTTAGCTGGAGGTGGAAGTGCAAACGGTAATGGACTAGAAAATGTGAGCGCTGCTCCACAAACGCTGAGAGATAGATGGCTGATGGTCTGATGGAAGAGACCTCAATTAATTGAATCATCATTTTCACAGGAGCGATGAATGATGGTTAATGGGGACTAATCAGGAGACAAGACCGCGGAGGGTGGGTGGGAGGGAGGGAGGATACGGAGCGCGCGGCTGGCTGCAGTGGGGGAGAAACTAAATCTATTAATCACTGTTATCACTTGGAGACGGTTGCTTCGGCCGACCGGCGGCGGAGTCTATGCACTGCGCACAGCCAGCGCGGCGAAGAGCCTGTGTGTGCATTCGTGTGTGTATGTGTGTGTGCAGTGTGACGTATCACGTGCATCTCTATCCAAACACTAAAAGCGAGCCGCGTTTACTTCCACGCTCGCTTTTCAAAGACCACCTACCATTCTTATACTTGCCAGCCATGCCAGGCCCTCTAACATGAAAATAATCTCACACTTCATTCGTGTCACGAAAAGAAAAACGGCTTACAATAAAACGATCCATTCGCTTTGACTGGTCTCGATGTGCGTGCAGCGGTGTTCCAGAGCGCGGCGTGGGCTCAGCGGAAACTTGAATTAGTTCAATTGACAAACGTCCAATAATGATTAGGTCCTCGTCTTCGGCCCAATAAACAATTTGGTCCGGTAAAATGAGTGCTGCTGCGCTACTCATCGCCTGTCGGAATTTTAATTAGATCCTAGAATCAATTTTGAGACGAAGGTGTCCAGACTGTCCAGAGGAAGAGGGCCAATAGCCCCTGCTGCTTGCAGGAAGTGAGCGCTGATTGGTTCCCACGTATCACGTGACCACAGTTTGCTCCTAAGATTTGATTTGCCGACCTGTCAGCCTCAGCGACGAAGCTTTTTGAACGTGTGACGGGGGGCAAATGAGAACATCAAGGGCGTTCTTCTTAAGAACTTAGCATTGATGGTGAATAAGAATATCTGCGGAAGAGCACGCCTGTCATTTTTAAGGCTTTTTTCTGTCCCTTAAAATTATAGGCATCAGGAGAAGATTTTGACGCACTGAGAAAACAAAGAGATCATTGACAAGCAAATTTTGAACGTGTGTGCTGCAGCAATACATACATGGAGTATATGTGCTTAGTGCACACAGTGGCGTCGCGTGCAATCTGGCAACGTTGCATACAGTCCATTAAAACCCATGAAAAAGATCGAAACACTGGGGGTGCACAGTGCACTCCCTCGAATCGATATTTTACATGGGATCAAATGGACAAAATGCTGCGTTGCGGGATGCACGCGACGCCACTGAGTGCACATATCCTCAAAGATTGTAACTAAAAACACCGATAAACACATTAGATGCCTTCAAAATGGGCCCACACAGTCTTATATGCAGTTTTAAAAGCATTTTTTTCAAACAGCGCGCTTATGCGATTTCTATAAATGGTTAACATTTTAGCAAATTCAAACGCGTCGATCTCAAACGTTTCCTATTATGATGTGTCAAACGAGGAAACGTTTGCGATTGAGCCATTCCGTTTTGAAGATTAATTTGATCAAGTGTTTCTAATCAGGTAAATTAATCGCTAAACATACCTTTTTTGGTCGCATGGAAACGTTAATACATATATTAAGGTAAGTGACCCAAAGGTGGCCATACCTATGCTTGGGGCTAATATGCACGTATAAGTTAAGAGAGATAAAAAAACTAAATATGTCAATTTACTATTCAGACAGTTGGCTATCATATGTTCATTTCATTTTTTTAAAATTTGCTTGTTTTTGAGGATTTTATCGCCTTTGAAAAAAAGTAGAGTTTTGACATCGCGCAAAACATGCACCTAATGTGGCCACCCCTAATATTTTTGATGCACCTAAAGATGGACACCCCTTTTAAAATTTCATTAATACGTATTCAAATGCTATTTTATCGTTCAAAAACGGAATCTAGACCCTAGTTACTCCAGAAATTATAATGATTATGATGAATTGAAAGTCAAAGGTGGAGTCAATTTAAGGGATTAGCTTTTACGATTGATTACTTCTCTGAAAATTAGCTGAAGACCTGCGAAAAGGGACGTTGCACTGTTCCGCGCCGACTGAGTTGCCCGATGCTCTTGATTTTTGGAGTGGGGGAAGCGATAGCATCCTGCTATTCAGCACTGCAGCCATCTATCCCCAATTCGTGTAATTAACTGAAATAAGCTGGGGTGGGCCACCTTAAGAGCCGGGCCACCTTTGGGTCACCTACCTTATGTTAATGTATTTGTATGATCATTCAGGTGATGGCTGTTGTCTCGAGGCTCGTTCCATTTTACCATACGCCCAATCATTGTTTAGTACCCGGGATAGTATTAATGGCCCGGTGGATGAAATTTCCCATACTTACTTGTGGTTGATTTTGGCCCCGACTTACATGTATGGTAACTTCTACTACATGTCTGGCTAAACTTTCAAAAGGTCTTGAATTTACTGGATCGTGAATTGACGTTAATAAGACGACGTGAGTGCATTGTTCCTTGAATGACCGTTGACTTTGCACAGAAAGTGTCTATAACATCCAACTGCCGTGGTCGAATGGGTGGAGCATCGTTTTACACTCTACCCTGATGAGAGAATTCTTTTTTTAATCCAAGGTGTATTTCGTTTGTGTTAAAGAAACTGCACAGTGAAATATTGACTAAGTGGAACCTCCATTTAACCCAAGAAAAATGTCTGCTGCTACAAGTAAGATATTCCTTCTCGTGACAGTGATTCTCCTTCATGCAATCAGAACTTACTTCGCAAACTGTCAACAAGTAAACGTGTTTCCTTGTTTTTAAAGAAGTGATTTCTCTCAGTGTATGAGCACTCGATGGTCGATGATATTGAAAGACCTCATTCATAAACCACAGGAAGTTTTAAAGTAAATGTAAAGCATTGCATTGCGAAGCATGGCTTGCATTTCCATATTAAATAAAGGCTATTTTAACATTGAAGAAACAAGCGTTTGGCAAGGAGGAACGCGCGCCGAACTCGTTTTTGAACGAGGTCCTCTGACGTAGTGGGTATTGACTAATCTGCTTCATTTGAATTGGGAAAGAGTGGAAGAAGTTGAGGAGGGACGAAAAACACTAGCAGATCCAAGAAATTGTCCATCTCTCTCTTATCCCGTTAGAATGCATAAGTTAGAAAAGGATAGACTAGGGTGCGAAAATCACGTGACTGCCCCTGAGCTGTCCTTTTCTATCATACGCGCTCTAATGAAGAAAGAGAGAGAGAGAAGGATAAAGTCCTGGATCCACCAGTGACAAAATAAAAGAGTCAATTCCTATAGATGCGGATGCAAGCAAACGGTGTAGTGAGAGGGGGAGACAAGTGGTGCTTTAGACGGGTTCTATGAGGCCGGTGAAGAAGGGGCTGAAAACAGACGTAGAATTACAGGGGTGAGATAATTATAATAAGATGGCGAAACTCTCGAAGCATGCGGTGAGACGCAAAAAAGGGGAGGAAGAATGAAAGCGAGCAAGGGTGCAAAGATAACGCCAGTAGCGCAAGGAGAGAAATTCTCTCTCTCTCTCTCTCTCTCTCTCTCTCTCTCTCTCTCTCTCTCTCTCTCTCTCTCTCTCTCTCTCTCCCTCTCTCTCTTTTCTCTAATGAAACACGCATATTAGATAAGGGTGGACAAACGGATAGAACTTGTTCTCTCTCTCTCCTTTTTCAACTTATATGTTCAAAGGGGGAATGAGAGAGAAAGAAGAGATGCTGGTTGCGTTATTGATAACGCAATCCACTTAGCCCACACTGTTTGGAAGTTTGGCGCCTTTTTGAAGTACCATCTCGCGCTCGCGCTCTATCCCGATGCAAGAGGTTATTAGATAGTTCTAGCTCTCGTAGGCATCGAATAAAACATATTCCGTAAAGAATGTCATCATTGGTTTACTTGCTATACCCGTGGCGCACCGAAGGGGGGGTTTTAGGGTTAACCCCCCCCCCCCCCCCCAAGCCAAAAAAAAAAAAAAAGAAGGAGAGAGAGGAGAGAGAGAGAGAGAGAGAGAGAGAGAGAGAGAGAGAGAGAGAGAGAGAGAGAGAATGTGGTTCCTTCACAAATTGAAGAAAGAGAAAGAAAAAAATCGTGATCAGCTAGGAAGGGAATTCACGGTGAACAAATTCTATATTATCCTTTGACTCTTCTCCCTCCAATTATCATGAGTCGAGAGCAACTATATTTGAGCATTTCAATTTTACTGTAATGAAAGTACCGCAAAATTCAATCTGAAGGTCACGAAAATTGAAAAAATTTGCCGGGGGAGGGCCCCCAGACCCCCGGAGTTTGAGTCGTACCAAACCCCCCCCCCCCCAGGCAAATTTCTCGGTGCGCCACTGTGCTGTACAAAATTGTGATTCCATCACTTGAAATACATTTTCCTTGAAACTACCAGATTTTAAAAGTTTCAGAGCAGAAACCCGTTTATTTGTCAGGGGCCCTAGGGCCTGGGGCCCGACCAAGTCGGTGAAAAGTTTCACTTTAGTAGATATGGTTAGCAAAACCTCACTCTTAACAAACGCTTGCCTCTGATTGGTCGGCGGTGCAGATTCGAGGATCGGTTGAACAAGTATGACTTCGGGTGGCTCAACTTGATCGGGCCCCAGTAGTATGTGTTCGGAAAATAGTACGGCACAATTGGCCTTACGCATAGCAGATTTTAGCGTCAGCCAGAAAGTATGGTAAACTTCATCAGAGTGCATGGCAAATGCAACGTAACTTGTGGTAAAATAAGGCTGACCGATAACTTATTCGACCTGATATCTGGTGTAGTTTACTCCACTCTGGTGAAGTTGACCATACTTTCAAGCTGACGTCAAAACCTGCTACGCGTACATGGTTAATTGTATGGTGCTTTTTTCCGAGTAACAATAGGCACCAACGGGTGGGAGCGCAGCGCGGTGTCTTCTGAGACGCAAAAAGGAAGATAGAGAAAGAGAGGAAAAAGAGGAAAAGGGAAAGAAAGAGAATGAGAATGAGAAGGAGAAGGAGGTGGAGGAGGAGGTGGAGGAGGAGGAGAAGGAGGAGGAGGAGGATGAGGATGAGGAGGAGGAGGAGGAGGAGGAGAAGGAGGAGGAGAAGGAGGAGGAGAAGGAGGAGGAGAAGGAGAAAGAGGAAAATGAAAAGAAAGACGAGAGAAAAGGGGGATCATACCCATGGTAAGGGGAGTAAGATAGAAAAACGAGATGCTAAGATGCTAAACCGTTTAGGGTGACATCTCGTTTTGACACGGCAACTATCCAGTTATGTCAAGGTAATAATTTTGTAGCAACAATACCGTTATGTCAAGGTATGGAATAGTTTTAGTGCTGCGTCCATGGACTTTTAAACCTCAATAATCGCGAATATCGCGAAAGTCAAACAGAGACAGTATGCTTTTATTTCAGATTCGGAAAGTACTTAAACAAATAAGAATACATTGTCTGAACATTTTTTTCTCTAAAAACCATCCCTTTTTGAGTAAACGGTGTTTTTTGAACATTATTTTGTTGGTTTTTGTTGGCATCAAGTTTTTATTGACCGCTGTGGTGGCCTTCCAAATTATTGGATTGAAAAAAATAAAAACCGAAAAAGTTTCTGAAAATGCAGGCCAAGGGCTTTTTTTATATGTATCGCACTTGTGATTCGAAAAGAATTTGGGGGCCTGGCTGGACCCCTGACCTCCAAATTTGGGGGTTTTGGGGTGTCCTGCGTAAAAATTTTCAAATGCAAAAGTATAGCTTGTGACACATCATTCGAAAGGTCTTGAAAATAGGAAAAAATTCTGCCACGTAGAAACCACTAAAGTTCCCTTTTTCAAAATGGCGTCCATTTCAAGAATTGGGGGTTGGGGGGGACCTTCAGAAAAAAAACCATAACTGAGCAATGCATGGGCATGGCTCGAACCGCAAGTAAACCCAACTCTTCAATCAAAAGTTACGGCCGATTGAAATTTGGGGGTTTTCTTCTGGGCAACCAAACTACCCCGAAATTTCAATAGGTCGTAACTACCGGTCTGAAACACCCTGTGTATTGTAATTTACCCGGTCAGTAGGATGTTTAATTTCATAAAAAATAACCCTCACCCTTACTTATCAGGTGTCACCAATCATGGCCAATATATTGTGGCATGACAATAATTAACATCCTGTTTTTTGTTGTTGTTTCTTTTTCTTTTTATTAATCAAAAAATTGAAAAAATTGGTTTTTGAAATGATCCAGTTCAATTCATTTTTCAAATTACAGAAGCAATATTTCCTACGAAAAAAGTTTAACGTGGATACTCATCTACCTATACGAGTAGTTCCAGATTCGCAAATATATGGCGTTGAGTGGTTTCCAACGTTCAATTAATGATGAAAATCTGCAATTAAATTAAATAGTCCAAAAACTCGGATAAAAAAAAAAAAAAAATCCCTTCATTTTTTCAACTTAAGATAACGAGTGGCGCTTATCAATCAAAAGGTCTTGATCGGGTATTTTAGAGTCTGTAAAGATTTTTTTTTTTTTTTTTAGAAATTTTCAACAGACCGGGTGGTCTCAAGGTGCGATTCAAAATTGTTCAAAAAAGCCCCCATAAATTGAAAAAAGTTGGGGTTTTCGGTTGTAAAATGTCGGTAATTGCCTCCACTTGAAGAAGATGAACTTTTTTGAAAACTTTGTAGGTGACTTTTTCGAGATGTATTCCCCCCCCCCCTCAAATATGCCGTAAGGGGCTGACGGAGGCTTTTGAAAATATCAATAATAAAAAAATTGGGTATTTGTGAACTGGTTCAGAACTGCAAACCAGGACGCACGCTTTAAACCGGTCGCGATGCTGGGTGGGTAGTTGTGTATGGAAGATCCCCCCTCCCCCCTTCCAACCGTGAAATGGAGAGAAGGCTTCTTCTCCCTCATAAATACTTGTATAATAAATAATAATGACTCCGCAGTCAAAATTCCTGTCCTAATCAGTGGCGGCTCTTGAAATGCGATACATTGATGCTACTCTATTTAAAACTATAGAAAAGTATCGATCTAGGGGTGCAATTGAACCCCCTGACGATCGATACTTTTCTACAGTTTTAAATGGAGTAGACATCGATATATTGCATTGCGCCGCCACTGGTCCTAATCCATATTTCGAGGAACTTTTTTAGCTTTGACGCCCTGACCTTCTGCCTTTTCGCACAGGATTTCAGACTGCCTCTGTGTCATTATTGATGCGATATTTATTGTTGCAGCTTCTCTGTTTCCTTTGATTTTTTGTTTTTATCATATTTTGCTGTTTTGTTATGATCTCTCTCGTGACAGGGAGACATGGTGCCCATCGGTCGAACTGCGCAAAGTTTCGGGATCAGTATATGTATTTGAGTCAGATAGAGGTAGCTGTGTGTTTAAAGGTAGAGTTAACTATTTGTGCGCGACTGTACTGTTTCAGTCTACCTTAGAAAATGAAGATGTCGTCGAATCGCTGGAGGTTTCGTAACGAGTATTTAAATTGGGTATCGTCGTCAGCGAAGTGTTGACAACTTGACAGGCTAGTTGCGATAATTATTGATACGCGACTGTACCGTTTTAGTCGACCCGAAAAAATGAAGGCGCATCCATGAAAGTAAGACACGATTTCCCTATCTAATTGCGAGATCTTCTGGAGGGGGGGGGGGGGGGGGGGAGATTGAATCTGATACCGGAAGCTGCGCGTCGATTGTCATTACGTATGGTCAACAAAATATGACTCCACTCCATACCTTTTTCCGCTTTCAGATCAGAGCACACGGCCTTGGATATAAAATAAAGCTGGTCTGTTTTGTTCTGTGAGGTCGTTCATTTTTCTCTCAATTTCTCAATTTCTTGCTTATCTTTCCGATTTCTCTTCTCTTTTTTCTCCCCTTCCTACCCTAATATACCGCTTACAGCCTGGCGGACCCCAATTGAACCGCAGCTCATCGGGAAATTCCCCGGTAGGCCAGTCCGCCTCTGATTCGTGGTGAGTTCCCTTTTTGATTTTTTTTTATTCCAAAACTTTTCAACCAGCTGTTTGCGAGAAAAATGGGGTGGTAACAAGCTCACCCCGTATAAAACGGTTTGAAAGATTATTCATGCGCGGGTTTTGCCTACATCGAGGTATCTCGAGAGCCTATGTGGATCCAGGATTTTAAATTTCTTTCTCTTTGGCCGTTTAAACACAAGCGTTCGAAAATGATTGGGGGGGGGGGCGAAAGTCATGTGACTCAGTGACTGCCTGCTCTGCCCATTTTCTATCCTTTTCTAATACGCGATCAATTTAGCAGACAGAGAGAGAGTCGGAGGGCAAGAGAGAGGGGGAGAGAGAGGAAGAGGGAGATAGAAAGAGAGGGAGTGAGAGGGAAAGAGAGAGAGAGAGAGAGAGAGAGAGAGAGAGAGAGAGAGAGAGAGAGAGAGAGAGAGAGAGAGAGAGAGGAGAGAGAGAGAGGAGAGAGAGAGAGAGAGAGAGAGAGAGAGAGAGAGAGAGAGGAGAGAGAGAGAGAGAGAGAGAGAGAGAGAGAGAGAGAGAGAGAGAGAGAGAGAGAGAGAGAGAGAGAGAGAGAGAGAGAGAGAGAGAGAGAGAGAGATGAACAAATTCCTTGATCCTTCAGCGTCGAGGACACGACTCGAAAATGATTATGTTCTCCAATGACTATAGATTCATCTCGTTTTCCCCTCATTTACCGCCAGCTACAGGTCGGTCTTATCGCAAGAGGTCGGAGATCACGGCGCGGCGCCTCTCCTCGCCGGACGGGTATGATTTCTAATAATAATCTCGCAAGTTAAACTATAAAGATGATATAATAAGTACTTTTCTCGTCTGCAGGACGGGCAATAATATATAAGTTCCGCGAGCTTTAAGACCGAGTCCTATCAGCGTACATTTTCAGTGATGGCAAGGTTTGGCTTTAGAGTATTGCCGATCTTGTAGAAATGATCGATTTTTATCAAGAAAAATCGAGGTGAAATAAACATCAGCCTCCAAATAGAGACTAAAATTCAAATGTGCAAGGTGTAACATATAATTATATAAGTGCTTATCTTTAGGGCGTGCTCTAGAGGTAAAAATAAGACTTTTCTCTGACAAACATTTGTCCGCAGATGCCCCTATTTTGAACTAGAGCCCCCAAAGTTTTGTACAATTTATGGTTTATTTTTGGAATAGCGTTGACAAATTATAAACCACAATTTATAAAAATTTCAATTTTTGTTTTTTGTTTGGTTTTTTTTTTTTTTGGTTCTAAGGTATTTTTGCGCATGAAGTGGCCTCGAAACATTCAGAAAGTCAGTCTGACCTATCCGACTTTATTTTTCTGGTATATATAGTATAAGTTTAACGGTACAAATTTGAGGTTCTTGGTGAAAAATTTGGAAAATATAATTACTGAAATCAGATGAAAAAATCCTTTTAAAAGATGCTTTTGTTAGTGTTTTGCATTTCTTCGCGATAAGACGCGTTTTAATAGAGATGATTGCGGCGTAATGTGGAAAAGTCAGCGCTTTTACGATGGCGACCGCATAGAAGCAGGGGGAGTGGCGGGTTGCATACTTACTGTCGCGTACCATTTAGTAAAACCGCGGACTTTTTTTTTCACATTGCGCAGCAATTATCATTCTTTAAACGCGCAAGTAATCGATTACTCCCAATAATTGCGAATCTCGGGTTAATTAGTAATCCAGCTCGGTAATCGATTATTCTTCGTAATCGATTACTCCCAGTAATCGCGATTAATAATCCATTGAGTAATGTAATCGAAAAGTAATCGATTACGCCCAACTCTGCTTTGCGGTGGCTTCTGGCTTAAAATTCGAATTTTAAGGAAACTGATTCGCGATTTGGAGCTGTTACTTGTCCGGTGAACGCACCCTTGAGTTCAATATATTTTATGGATTCAAATAGAAGAAATGCAACCTTGCCGGACTGCGCAAGTTTCGCCACTGTAAACTCCTTTCTCTCATCTTTTAATTTTCATTGGAGCCTCTCAGGTTAAGGAGATTTTAATAAATATCGCTGATTGCTCACCGCGTGTTTCCAAAACGTTTTTAAAAAGTTTCGGCGAATCGAAGGTTTGTTTTGAAAATGCGTTTATTAAAATGTTTTAAAAACATCCGAACTGTTTCCGACAATTTTGAAGAATATTTCAGAAATATGTGAGTGTAAGACAATTTTTTGTCTCTTGCGGGTTTACAAAACATTCGAAATTAAACACGTGTTTTCAAAGTGCTTTTGCAATATTTTCCGAACATTTTAGTGAAATAGAAATATTCCATAAAGAGAATAAATAATGTAGTTACTTGAATTGTTTTGAAAACGTTTTGTTTGTGTATCAACATTAACACAATCGGAAAAATTACATTAGAACAATATTATCATTTCATTGTGTTTATTGAAAACCTGTCAGTGGAGTACGCGGGGGGGGCGGCTAAGGGGGCTAAATCCCCCCAGACCTCCGATTTTTAGTGGTGGAGGGGATGAGGGGAATAATTTTCAGTCAAACCCTCATCAGTGCAAGCCCCTCAAAAAAAAAATCCTGCGTACGCCACTGAGTGCAGTGCACAAAGTTGGGGCAACCCTTCACTATCAATTATAGAACGAGTTGTTGTAATAAGTTATTGATTAACTATGTGAATAGTATGAGGTGTCAATAGCTATCCCATTAAAACCTCTAGAAAAGAATCGATTATTTACATGTGTTCAATAAAGCGTTCAAATAATCGATTCTTTTCCATAGCCTCTAAACGTTGAAAAATGATAATCGATTGTTCGACAGCCAAGCCGCTCCTAAGACAACAACTCTTAAAACGACCCGTTTATAGTTTATTGTTATTCAGCCTATTTTTCCGTTTGGGGGCCCGGGGTAAGCCCCCCCCTTCACCGTTAAATTGTCACTAAGGCGCACTACGTCGCGTGATCGAGCGAAATAATAATTAAGAAGGAAACAATATTTTTGTCCTTGCGCACTCCATAATGAGTTTGTATATGAGGCCCGAGACTCGCTGTCAAATCGATTCGAATTCGAATCGAAAACATCTCGACCGTCGAAAATAGAGTCCATCTGTTTTAGCTCAATTATCTCAGTACTCACTCAAGTCCTTACCGCCTTAAAGACGTCACTCCAAGACGGTTTTTTTTTATTTTTTTAATCGCTCAATGACTCATCACATTTTCAGAGCTCAAATTCTTCTCCCTTTACTCGCCGCGCGCATCTCGTGTTTATCCCCATTCCTATATTATTCCTCCTGCCTATTCCTCTCTCCTTCTTATAAAGAACTCACGCTTGTCATGCTTGGCTGCATTTTTGTCTTGACTTTATTAAATTATTATTTTCTTTCTTATCTTTCTTCTTTAATTTGGTACCACGCCGGAGAGTGATTATAAGTTTCAGCCTGAAGCAGAAAGAAAATGCGTTTAAATGATGAGTCAAAGCATTTTGTATAATGACGTATGATGAAAATATTGTATTTTAAGTTTACGTAATATGATGTAAGACGAGACCGCAGCGGTGGCTTCTTAAAAACCGAAAATCGTTCTCTTCTCATTTGAATCGATGCAAAAGTATTAATGACCTAACGTAACCTAAACCTAACCTAACCTAACCTTGGTGGTATGGACAAGACATATGCCAACAGGTTATTCTTATGGATAATTAAGAAAAAGTTTGACAAATTATCCTGAAACCTATAGGAACTTTATGTAGACGACTCAGCTTCGTATTTCAGTCGAGGAATCCGAATTTTTCATCAGTTTTGCTCCAGCTTCTACGGTTCTTCCTCTACTTTCCTAGTTTTCACTTGGTGTACGTTGGATCGTAAATTTGAGGTTAGGTGCAGATAATTTCAGTTTTCCGAAGGAAAATTGAGTCTAGAGGCCGTGTTAGCGTACAGCGAGTTATGTTCTCTACCCCTCTCTTTTCACCATTAAAATGGGGATGTGGTATAAGGGTCGGTAAATAAGGAGATAAAACTCCCTTAGTGGCACCCGGGGCAAAGCTCTTTGGTATCATCACCCCCACCCCCCGAAAATTTAGAAAATGATTTTTTTGGAGCCCATTTTTTACCATATCCGCGAATCAAATAAAATAGCTTATGAAAAAGAAAAAAAAAAGAAAATATGTATTAATTTGTCAAACTATTCTATAAGTTAAGTGAATTTAATAAACTATCCTACTTCATGGGTGACACTTTTCGTTCAGAGTGGCACCCTCGTCCCTCTTCCTAAGGGTGACTCTCTTCGTACGAATGGCAACAGTCCTACTCCAGGGTGACACCGCTTTTTAGCCAGGTTGATATTTTAACCAAACATCCCTTCCTCGTGTCTTCTATTCTCCTCAGTTTTCTCGTGTCTTCTGACAATCTTTCAGTATCTCTCTATTTTCCCAATCTTTTCCCAATTTTTTCTCTTCCTTTTTCCAATTTTTTCTCTTCCTTTTTCTAATTTTTTCTCTTCCTTTTCTCAATTTTTTCTCTTCCTTTTCTCAATTTTTTCTCTTCCTTTCACCTCGCTTTTTCTGTTTCTCTCTCTTTCGCTCCTCTACCCCCCCTTTTTCTCAATTTCCTTGCATATTTACTGCGAGTGTGACCCCCATGATAGTGTCACCCAAGGCGGACCGCCCCCTCCGCCCACGCCTTACTATACCACTGGATGGACTGCTGAATGTCTCAGGACTGCCGTTTTGCGTATAATCAACGCTATTTTTCTATTCACCGATGATTCCACCGGTTGAGAAAAGATTACACAGTTCAGTTCTGCAGTGTATGACTGTAACGCACAAAAATACTCTGATCTGTAATCTTTCCTTAATCGGTGGACTCTCCGTTGATTAATTAAAATATCCGCAATTTTTTTAAAGTCATCGACGCGACGACTCCATTGGTCGAGAAAAGATTACAGATGCGAGTATTCTAGTTTATTACAGTCATGCACTGAATTGAACTGTGTAATCTTTTCTCAACCGGTGAAATCATCGGTGAATTGAAAAATAGCATTGATTATACGCAAAACGGCAGCCCTGCTCAAATATGCAAATTTCTCTCTGAAATACATTTAGAACATTCAAGTCCTATTGTTAGGCCTATAATAATATTAATTCTGATACGCAATCTCAATTGGCGCGACAAAGATATATAGCAGATAAAGCTTACATATAAAAATATGTATAGGTATATATGCAAAGCAAACGGCTTCCGACGCGACAGCGCGGAAACTGCACTTCAATTTATGATAGCTTAGGATTTGTTTTCAATTATATCAACACTTCAACATTATTGAATTATCCTCACTATATATACACTTAATATCATTAACTCTCTATAACTTTCCAATATTTCGACAAATAAAGGAGCATGCACATGAGGGTATTGGAATTTCAAATCGCCGAAAAAGGCGCACATGCCAATATCGGGGATTCTGTTTATACATGCCTAACAAGAATTTACGGTTGAATTTGAGGAATTCTGATTCACCGTATTAAACCGGTATTAAACTCTAGTCACGGTAACCACACATTTTTCACAGTGCGCATGCGCATATATCACAAGCCGCCACAATACGACACTTACGATGACATGACGTGCCCATAGGCGGACCGTATCAGGGGTTAGGACGGGGGGGGGGCTATAGCCCCTCCCACACTTTTTTTTTAGGGCGGAGGGGCTAAAAATCGGGGAAAAGTCATCACTTGAGACTTGAGAGGCAAAAAAAAAAAAGAAGAAGAAAAAAAAAGGTCATCACTTTTTATCCCCCCCCCCCACTTTTTTCGGACAGTGTCCGCCTATGGATAGGCCCGCAAGTAAGTAGGTACTCGTCTTCAAAGTTTTCTTTGAATTTATTCATTTTGACATTTTACTTCATGTTTTGTTTTTTAATTGACACGCGAAAAAAACCAACCATAATCGTGGTTCAGGATGGTTAATTTGGGCCCGACCATAAGGGTACACTGAGAGAAACATGTAGGTAATTCAACAGTCTAATTGATAAAACTGGTGAGAACAAACGCATTTTTTATTCAACTAACCATTTTGTTGATTTTACAATCCGTTTTTTTAACTCAACAATCCAAAAAGGTAAACCAACAATCCGATTTATCATAACATCAATCCGGATTGTTGCTTAACAAATTAGATTGTTGATTTAACAAATAAGATTGTTGATTTACCTTTTTGGATTGTTGAGTTACCTTTTTCGATTGTTTACTTAACAAATCGGATTGTGGAATCAACAAAATGGTCAGTTAAATCAACGAATGCGTTAGTATACTCACAATTTCTAACAAATAGACTGTTGAATAACCAAAATCTTTTTCTCACTGTATGGTAAATTTCAATGGAAGTCTGGTTAAACTTCTCAAAGGTTATCTCGAATTTTTTCAAAGGTTATCTCGATAGTTTGATGACGTTAATCAGATGTATCTTGTGGAGTTTACCATACCATTGGGTTTTTGCCAAATCAACTCCATGAACGGTAACTTTAAAAGAAACGTAATTACATATACTTTAAGGTACTAACGTGCGGAATCTAATGGCAAGAAAAAAAGAGACTGGTAGAGTTTACCATCTGCCGAGTTGATTTTGGAGCCTACTATCAAGCATGGTATATCTTCCATCAAATGGTAAATTCAACGTACCTTGTGAAAAATTAAGATAACCTGTTGGTACATTTCACCACAAGGTACGTTGCATTTACCATATGATGTTAAAATTTATCATACTTGATAGCAGACTCCGAAATCAGCTATGTTGATGGTAAATTTGTACAAGTCTTTTTTTCCCCTGGGTATAATAAAATCTGAAAATATACCTTGCTGTTTACTATACCATACGAATTTGCATTTGAAAATTCGGATCCGACGGGAAACCGAGTGAGAGTGAGTGAGAGAGCGAGTGAGAGCGAGTGAGACAGGACAGGACATTGTTTTGTTAAGACAAGATATGAAATATTACGCTTATGAGAAAAGTGTTCTTTTTATGCAAGCAGCGAGAGTATTAGTCCCGTCAAATTAGACGAAAAAAAGACTCGTGCTGGAAAAAAATCATAAAGTTTTGATATTTTGGATACAAGCTCACTATGGGGAGTAGATTTAAGGTCCATTGAGTCTACCGATTTTCCGTGGGTGGAAACCCCCCCCCCTTTTCTCAAAAAACAAAAAAAAAATGCCGACTGTGTGACGGTTTTTGGCAAATATCACAAAAACTGTTCGACTGACGACCAAAACTTATTGACCTAAATGAAAGAACGGGAAATTTGCTACAAAATGACACTGATTTTGGATCCTTACGATGTTTTGTTCCAGAGGAAATTGAAAATTTTCAATGGTTAGAAAAACCGACCATTTTCAAAAATACACATTTTTTGACGAATTTTTGTGAATATCTTGCGAACGGCTCGTCGGAAGCCAAAATTGATAAAAACCAATTTGAAAGGCCGTAAAATTTTACATAAAGTGAGTACTAAACGTATCATAAATAGCGTTTAGTTTTTAAAGTATTCAACTTTTGAAAGTCAGGGACTAAAGTTCTCCCAACAGTTATAGTGGGTTTATGCGGATGTTGATTTGCATTCGCTGAGCACATCCTTTTCGCAGGAATTTTTACACCGTCTCAATTTTTTAATGTATGGGGGGAGGGGGTAGCCACGACCCCCCCCTCCCCCCCGTCGCCACTCCCCCCCCCCCTCCACTTCCACCAGGTTTCCGCGGCCTTTCAAATATGTCGAAAGGAAAACACTGGTTAATCCAAAAAAACTTCCGCTACATTTTTTGATCCCGCTTAAAAATTTCTGGTACATGAATTTGCAAATAATATTACGGTTTTTTTTTTTTTTTTTTTTTTTTTTTTTTTTTTTGCGCCTTGTTGCTGCTTTACTCTTTGCTACAAAACTTCAATATATACCTTCTTAATTTACTATCAAATGATAATTTCAAGGGGAATTCCTTCGTTTCTGCAGCATGAAAAATCTGCTTATTACATCGAGAAAAATTCTAGTGATATACCCACAGCTCCTCCTGAATATCTATCTAGAATCGAATATGATTGAAATTTTTCATGATTACAATATTTTCTCTACCCTATGGGCAGTGAGAAAGTAAAAAAAAAAAAAATGATTTTTTTTTCATATAAAACGGAGTCCTCGTCTTTCAGATGTTTGTTCTTTTTTAGTCGTCGTTCAGATTTCCGGCATAAGAGTGTCAACTACAATATAGTGTCTACTAACTGTCTGCAGTGGCCTCCATCCAGGCAGTTTGTATCAGTGAATATGTTTTCTACTCTTTAAACTGAAGTCATATCTAATTTTAACCTAATGAAAATCAACAGCTCGTTTGTTAGTTTTGACCATTCTCGCAAAGAATATTTCATGTGAAAGAGGGGTTTAAAACAAATTAAGTTACGATAGCGAGTGAGAGTATTTATTTTTTGTTCCTTTTAGTTTTTGGTTTTTTTTTGTTTGTTTTGTTTTGTTTTGTTTTTTTTTATTATTATTTAAAGATAAAACGTAATAACCCATGGCCATAATTTTTTTCAATCTTTTTTCATGTGTTGGAACAGGCAGAAAAGTGTGAAAAGCTATTCTCACAAACTTATACAAAGTTAAAACTTGCCCAAACTTGCCCATTTCGCAACTTTACTGATCGACATCTCAGAATGAAATTTTTGTTACTCAACAAAAGAAAGCAAACGACAAAGTAAAGTTTCAGAATTAATTTTGAAACTTTGATCGGCAGAATGGGGGTTTTGTTGATTCTCCACTGCTCTTGATGCAAGTTGAGAACGATAGAAACACATCGGTCAATAAATGGTTAAACGTTCGATAAACAAACGCGGGCATCATCAACAATCAAAACTTGTTAAATACACTCATAAGAATACATAACCGAATACATAAATAATCCGAAGAGAATAAATATCCCGATAGTGTATTTAATATATTTATAGGCGGGAATACAAAAAGGAGGGTCGAGTGGATGAGGCTGAGAATGGTGCCCCGCCGTCCCTCCCTCCCGCCCGCCCGCCCTCCCTGTCATTGCTCGCCGCCCTTCGCCCGCCGCCCCTCTTCTTAATTTCCGTCCCAATTGAGCGGGAGAGAGGAAGAGAGAGAAGGCGAGAGTGTGTGAGTGCGTGTGAGAGAAAGAGAGAGAACTTGTGTTTCAACTCCTCGATAGTTCGGCTGCTCCAGCTGCTATTCTCCACTTCATTTCTTTCTTCTGTTAAAAATAATTACGTCTCTCTCCTCTCCTCTCACGCTTAGAACCGAAAAGAGGCCCTCTCAATCTTCAACTGGTCTCCCAGTTGTCCCCTCCTCAATTTTTCCTCGCCGTTTTTCCTTGAGTCCTTTTCATTTATGTTCCTCGCAAAGACCATAGCCAGAAAAATTTGTCTTTCTCCCTCCTGAATCTCATTCCCTCTCTTCGTACTAGCCGTTGCCAAGAATAAATCTCTCTCTCTCTCTCTCTCTCTCTCTCTCTCTCTCTCTCTCTCTCTCTCTCTCTCTCTCTCTCTCTCTCTCTCTCTCTCTCTTTCTCTTTCTCTCTCTCTCTCTCTCTCCCTCTCTCTCTCTCTCTCTCTCTCTTTATCTTTATCTTTCTCTTTCTCTTTCTCTTTCTCTTTCTCTTTCTTTTTTTCTCTTCTCTTTTCTTTCTCTTTTTTCTTTCTCTTTTCTTTCTTTTCTCTTTCTCTTTCTCTTTCTCTTCTCTTTCTCTTTCTCTTTCTCTTTCTCTTTCTCTTTCTCTTTCTCTTTCTCTTTCTCTTTCTCTTTCTCTTTCTCTTTCTCTTTCTCTTTCTCTTTCTCTTTCTCTTTCAAATCCTATATCTTTGACTGCTTAGCGCGATTTTTAGGCATAATTCACGAAATGAGCAAAAATTGTCTCATTTCGTAAAACATACCATTTCTCGGATTGCGCTCAACACATACCTACATTTTATATTCACAGGTAATCCTGATCTATCCGAACTTTGATCTACGTTGTCTCCGTATACAGAGCGAGTTTTAAAATTACTTAGCAAAGGCCTCATCGATTTTCTCTCAGAATTTAATTTTACATCCGATTAGACTTTCCACAAGGAGAAACCTTGCAAAATCTCCATTCGTGACCTGTTCATTGGTTTAACGAAAATTTTAATGATCGGCGCGCTGAAAGATTTTTTACAATAGTTATTGGTGATTTCAGTTTGCTGATTATTTTCCACCGAATTGACCGATTCTGCCCAACGTGTGACGTCAATGACCAGAGCTGTATAACTATACACCTCTTGACGTGGCCTCGCGGCAAGATAAATTATGACCCCATATTATTACGAGTGAGGTGATTGGGGGTGAGGGGAAGGTACCTTAGGTAAAGAAGGCGAGGGAAGTCTGAGGGTCCTCCCCTGGAAAATGTTCTAAATTTACTCACGGACAGGTGCAAATTGGAGCAATTTTCGAACAAGAAATAACAATAAAAGTCTACTATGTTATTTGGCGTTTCGAAAGGAAGCGTATAGACTATCGGTGGAAAGCTTTCATTTCCTTTTCTATCAATAGCCATGAGAAGAAAACTTCAGCTCTAAAACCATGAGAAGTTGAAACAGACAAAAATAACTCGCCTTTTCTTTGATTTTGTCAATTCTTGGCCGACTTCTCCAACCTCAGGGACGATTTTCTCGGAAATGGTTTGCGAAATGGAAAAACTTGTAATTTAAGGACCAAAAATGTATATTTTTTCACGAACTTTTGAATAATGCTCATCGTTTTTGGGGGTTAATGAAACCGAAAGCATGTTTTCACATAATTTGGCCAAAAAAAGTGAGCAAAGTCAAGAAAATAAACCGACCAAAACCGACCCCCTCAAATTTTTGCATACAGCATTTTCACAGCCAAAATCGGCAAGAGCGCCTAAAATTACATCAAAGTACCTATTTACGAGCATTCAGAACAATTCACGAGGGAGATATGACAATTTTTCAATTTGTTTGTCGGAAACTTTGCAACAATGTGACTCGAAAAGACTACAATTTCGGACCCATGTTTATAGGGGAAAAAAGTCTTATTTTGTCCCCAAAAATACGCGGTAAAAAGGTTTGCTATGAATTTTGGGACACCCTGTACAATGCTTTCAACAGGAAGGGTAAACCTTCTTTGAGAACAATGTTTGTTTAATCAGAAAATCTATTGGGGGTATGTGAGGGGAGGGGGCAGTGGGCACCTCAAAATTACTCCAAACGCAAACGTTTGATGGAGTAATTTCACGATTCCGGCGATGAAAAGTTCGACTTCTCTATTTCGATCGTTGTTTCCATTAAAACAGTTTTAGCAAATGTATCGCTAGTTATCTTTTAAATGCTTGAAATTTCAAAAGCCGTAACAAAACCTATCTATAAATTAGTAAACATAACTTTTTTTTGAGCTTCCGCAGCGCTCTCTCAAAGCATGTACGTATGTTCTATAATAATATCTTTGAATCTTAGATTTGAATAACATGTTTTTTCGTTCTTATAGAACTATTGTCTAAATTCTCTTATGGAATTGCCGAAAAACAGAAATCGAAATTACCTACCAATAATATACCAATAATTACCATTAGGTATAAGGCCAAAGTCTCGTGACCGAAGTTTAAAGAGAATTTTCTTCTTGTTAGTATAGAGGACAATGAATTTTCGAGACCCTTTTTAATCCACTATCAGATGATACTACTTATAAAGATCCGCGTCTTGTCTTTTATAATAATATGCTAACTGCTCATAGTTTTGGATTAGAATTTTTGAACTTTGATTTCAATAATTGTATTTAAAATTATTTGACGAACAAAGAGAGCAGGGCCTAAGAAACATATTTCGAGTTTGAGACCCGACATTGAAAATGAGAATCCATTGCAATGTTACGTATGGTAAGTAAGTTTTATGATTTTTTTTCTTATTCATAATCATGTAGGAGGAACTAAAAACATGAGATAACTTTCTATGTATGTATATTCGTAAAATATAGAAAGTCTTCTCTTTTTGTTCTATATATAGTTTTTTTTTATTCTCTTACTTACAATCTACTTTTTTGAATTGTGAAAGTACTATACTCTCGAGACCCTATAGACCCTCCTTGGCCTAAATATTAAGAATTTGGCTCGTAGTTTCAGATGCGAGAGGAAGTATATTCATCTGCTTGACAGTGCATTTGTGCTGCCTTAGGTTAGCGCATAACGGATTTAATGCAACAGCTGTTGCCACTATTTCATGCGTGGTTTATTAGTTTTTTCGTGGCATGGCAACAGATGGCAACGCCTCTCCGTTTGGAAGGGAAGAAGGCATTTCACTACAAGGGCATAAGAGAAAATCACTCGGAAATAGAAATAGCTGCACAAGGATTCTTGCGTAAATATATAAAACTGTTTCCATTTCAAGGTTCAACACGCGCATGGGCGGATACAGGGAATTTTCTTTCTCTCTCTCCTTCCATTTAAACTTATGTGTTAGAAAAGGACAGCAGAAGGGGCCATCACGTGACTTCCCTCTTCTGTCCTTTTCTAACGCACGTATTTAAATGAGAGGAGAGAGAGAAAGACAATTCCCTCTATCCGCCCATGAACACGCGTCGCGTTGTTTAGAGAAGGTTTGGCAAATCGTTGTCCGCAAGAATGGGTAGTAAAAATTATCAGATTTACAACCAAACCAGTGGCGGCTCGTGAAATTTGGCAACAGTGTCTTCCTAGCATTTAACCAATGTAAAAGAATCGATTCTTTTGCCTAAGTTAAGTTTATATGGAAAAATTGCATGGATGCCAAATCGCACGAGCCGCCACTGAACCAAACAACATTCTTTTAAAAAAAAAAAAAAAAAAAAAGTCTGAAAGACCACCGTGACTGAAGGCTGCACTTCTTATATTAGGGGCCAAACATTTCGCGGCTTCTTGAGGAGTTGGATAAAATAATCCAAAACTTTACTTCATGTGCACTGCGCGTTTTTCGTGAGGGTATCTGGGTACACATTTTCTTTTTTGAATTCTAACATTTCTAACCATTCAACTGAAGGAAAGACAGTAATACTAGGTATACTAACCAAGAGAGGGAGAGAGAGGGAGAAAGAAAGATAGTTCTTGAGAAGAGTCAATTTAAATCAAATGAAAAAAAAAATAAAAATAATAATAACAATAAAATAAATGCATGTAAGGAAAGCTTAGGGGCCAACTTGATTGAAGTCTTCTTTTCTAAAAAGCCTTTGACAGTTTTTAGTGCGCATTTTGCGAATGTCCTCCGCGAACTAAGACCACTGTGAGAAAATTATTTTATTTTTCATAAATATTGAGACATAGAAAAACAATATAAGATTTCATTTGGCGTCGGGCAACACCTCTGTTCAGTGGCGTACGCAGGATTTTTTTTGGGAGGGGCTTGTACTAATGAGCATTTGACTGAAAATGATTCCCCCCTTCCGGCTTTTCCCCTCCACCCCTAAAAAGTGGCGGTCTGGTGGGGACTTCAGCCCCCCTTAGCCCCCTCCTTCGTACGCCACTGCCTCAGGTCCCAAACTCCCTAACAAACCCAGCTCAAATTTTTCTCGCATATTTGAAAGGCGCAATATCTGCTATATTATAAACCAAAAAATTAGCGACCTTTTCGTGATAATTTCTACCTAACGGTAACCACTTAACGAGCAAAAAAGACGCTGACGGCGCCGCGGTGGTCTGGAAATTTTCGAAATCCACGCATTATCCTATAATGAAAGCTTTTAATCAAGCTAAGGAGCTGGTTTTGAAAGTTTTCAACATCACCACCGTAATTTATGTTAAATTTTACATGAAAGCCAATACTTATTACATCTGTGGCGAAAACTGCCATCAGCCCCATTAATTTACCGATGTACCAACATGATCGCGACTGACACTGAGTGGGTAGGAACAGGAAGAGGGAAGGCCCGAGTATAAAAGCTTTTCCGACTTGTATGGGTGTTTTATAGGCATACTAATACATTATCTAGTCAGTGAGGAGCGGTCATCTTATGTAATAGTTCTCTGTCGGCGGCGCGCGGGCTCATTGGCAGGTCACACCGTGCGCATATACTGCGCTGCAACAAACTCTGGAATTACGACGCTATTCTTGTGGCGTGACATGTACGCGGAGATCAATGTTTTCAGGATAAATAGTAGAGCTAATTAGACGCAACTCGGTTTTGAAGCTTGGTTGAGTCCTTCCTTGGATAGACAGGATGAGGGTCGCGGTGCCTTGAGTTGGGGTTTTGTACGTATCAAGTTATCGGGAATCGGGAATGAAGAAAACAGAAAACAGCGCAGTACTTCGTTCCTTGGAGGGGAAGGCATGAGCAGCGCTCCTGGCGGTCGTAACACGAAATAGATGTGACAAGCTTTATCTTTCGGTCTCTCCTCTTTACTTCTCCTTCTTCTTCTTCTCTTCAGCGTCGGCGGCGTCGCTACTCGCTCGACGGCTCTCGCTCGTCGCTCTCACCAGCTTCGCTTCAACTCACTCGGCCTGAAGGCGAACGAGATGAGAAAGAGGGAGAGAGAGAGAGAGGTCGAAGGGTCGGGAGGGGAAGAGCGGGAAAGGGGGAGAGGGACGACGATTGTTATTTCAGAACATTATTTTACTCTCGGGCCTCGTTCGCCAGGGCTTCTCAAACTCTCGCGTTGCATCGTCATTACACAACTCGCATGTTACTCACCACTTGACTAATGGGCTTCCTCCTGCGGAATGTTTTATTTTATATATTCATGCTGAATCGATCTTTCACCCTCGCGAGCTCGCATGCCGTGTTTCTCCCCCATATTCCCTCTCCCGCTCCTCAGGCCCCATTTCTCTTGTCTCTCATTCATTTAATTTGAACTTTTCTCGCTCCCCTCCCTCCCTCTCCGCTACTCTGCACGATATTTCCTTCTCGCTTGTATGCCCCTCTTCTCTCGTTCTTACTCTCTCTCTCTCTTCTCTCTCTCTCTCTCTCTCTCTCTCTCTCTCTCTCTCTCTCTCTCTCTCTCTCTCTCTCTCTCTCTCTCTCTCTCTCTCTTTCTCTCACATTTTCTCTCTCCCTCTCTCTCTTTCTCTTGTTGCCCGCGTTAATTTTAACTTGACTTTTTCCGACTATACTATGCCTCTCTGGCAGCACCCAGCGTAATTTCATCTCACTTCTCAATCCTCCCTTTCTTCCTTCACTGCTCACTCTGGATCGATCCCTTTTGGTTTTCTTCAGTTTTCCACTTTTGTTTCATCATATAATGATAAAATGATAATATACAGGGTGTTTCACATAACCTGCTCACTATGGTTTTCTTGAACGGGTGACGATAAAAAAATCTGGAAAAATCGGTTTTATAGTAACTCGGACCTAAAGTTTCATTTAAAAATACTGCCACAACCCAAAATTTGGTTTTTGGGGGGTTTTCAGGGGGGACACCCCCCTAATCTCGAGATTTTCAAATAGCAACCCCTATCTTGTGATACCTCATTTGAAAGAGGGCAACATTCTAAGCATTTTGGCTTAAACCGGAAGTCGATATCTTTTTTCGTTTTCGAGATATCGAAGGTCGAAGTTCGATAATGGACCAATTTTCCAAAATTCTTAACTTCTACAAAAATAGTCGTAAAACAAAAAACTGCACATGTAAAATGCTCTACTTGATGAGTAATTTCAAGAAAAAAATACGAATTAACAATCAAATAAACCGGAAGTTGACTTTTAGGCACCTTAACATTTTTGGCGGGAAAACCCCCATTTCTCAAAATTTTCAAATGGCAACCCCTATCTTTTAATATTTCATTCGAAAAGGCGTAAAAAGTAGTGCATTTTGGCGCAATCAAAAGTCCGATATCGTTTTTCTAATTCGATATATCGAAAATCGAAGTTCGATTTAGACCATTTTTCGACCCTGTAAAAAATGGATCCTATCGTGTGATACATCATTCAAAAGCACATAAAAAACTAAGAATTTTAGTGCAAACCGGAAGTCAATACCTTTTTTCGCGGTCGAGATATCGCAAGTCAAAATTCAGTCTTTGGCTAGGGCCTACCTTAAATTTTGACTTGCGATATCTCGACCGCCAAAATAGGTATTGACTTCCGGTTTGCACTAAAATTCTTAGTTTTTTATGTGCTTTTGAATGATGTATCACACGATAGGATCCATTTTTTACAGGGTCGAAAAATGGTCTAAATCGAACTTCGATTTTCGATATATCGAATTAGAAAAACGATATCGGACTTTTGATTGCGCCAAAATGCACTACTTTTTACGCCTTTTCGAATGAAATATTAAAAGATAGGGGTTGCCATTTGAAAATTTTGAGAAATGGGGGTTTTCCCGCCAAAAATGTTAAGGTGCCTAAAAGTCAACTTCCGGTTTATTTGATTGTTAATTCGTATTTTTTTCTTGAAATTACTCATCAAGTAGAGCATTTTACATGTGCAGTTTTTTGTTTTACGACTATTTTTGTAGAAGTTAAGAATTTTGGAAAATTGGTCCATTATCGAACTTCGACCTTCGATATCTCGAAAACGAAAAAAGATATCGACTTCCGGTTTAAGCCAAAATGCTTAGAATGTTGCCCTCTTTCAAATGAGGTATCACAAGAGAGGGGTTGCTATTTGAAAATCTCGAGATTAGGGGGGTGCCCCCCCTGAAAACCCCCATAAACCAAATTTTAGGTTGTGGCAGTATTTTTAAATGAAACTTTTGGTCCGAGTTACTATAAAACCGATTTTTCCAGATTTTTTTATCGTCACCCGTTCAAGAAAACCATAGTGAGCAGGTTATGTGAAACACCCTGTATATGACCCTTAATTTTTCCACCTTTTTTCTTTCTTTTTGTATGAAGCTTTCGCAATTCACTGATTGCGAGTTTCTCCTTTCTCGTATTTATGTCGGAGGGATATACTTTACATTTCCTTTGGTCTTCGTTCCGCGGAGGTCGGTGAAGGCTCGTGAAATAAAATGTATCGATCATAATAGCTCCCCCTCTCATGCAAATCAATGGAAAAGAATCGATTCTCTTGTGTAAAATAATGAACTATCAAGAGATCGATATTTTTAAGCAAGTTCAACCAACATAATCTAATTTTGTCGCTCCACTCGATCACTCCGTTAATGCTATTATATCAAAATATCGCGAGTGGATTTCGAAAGTTTAGAGTGTCAACATCGGCGTATGAAATTTGTCTTCTTTTCTCTCTTTATGCCTCTCTCTCTCTCTCTCTCTCTCTCTCTCTCTCTCTCTTTTCCTCTCTCTCTCTCTTTCTCTCTCTCTCTCTCTCTCTCTTTCTCTCTCTCTCTCTCTCTCTCTCTCTCTCTCTCTCTCTCTCTCTCTCTCTCTCTCTCTCTCTCTCTCCCCAACCCAAAAACCATGGGCAACATTCGGCAGAAAACTAATGTCCTCCATGAAAGCCGATTAATTTGGTCACCAATCGTCTTGAAATTGTATGCGATCGGCCGAGCGAAATGAGTAACGTAACTATATTATAGTGAAATACAGTAGGCAATAAACTGAAGTTTTCGATTTTCACTCTTCAAAATTGCTTCAGATTTAATATGACGGGTAAATTTGCTTCTTTTTACAGCCACCTGCGTGAAAATGGGGTGGTTGCAAACTTTTGTAGAAAGTAATTTAAGGGTTGATTGATTGATTGCAGGCAAAAGCTTGCAAAAGTAACGATTGTACCACTAAAAACTCACAAAATTCACCCCAAAACGCGTTAAATGCATTTAAATATGGGAGCGTGATGGCAGAGTATGACACTAATAATGGGAGATTCCCATCTCAATTTTGTCATATTCTCTATGCATGCTGACAATCAAGATTCACATAGTAATTTGTCATCAGAGTAGTGATCCACATCCGATGAATGGTATTGTGACACCTGGTGACCCCGGTGTCAAAGAAAAGTCGTATCTTATTGGTCACTTCTTGATTGAGTATATGAAAGTATTATTTTAGACGGGAATCTCCCTTTATAACTGCCCAATGCCCAACGCAACCATTACGCTCGCACAAATAAAAACGTTTATTGAGTTTAGGAGAGCATTTCGGAAGCTTTTTTTAGTGCTTCTATCGTTATTTTTTGAGGTTTTTACACTAGAGTCGACTGTCAAATCGCTTATAGCAAAAGTATGCAACAACCGCATACTATTCTGCGGTCTCTCTACACTGACCAAATGTTTTATGAAGTTTACCGCATATTGTGGTTGATTTTGGCTTCAATCAAACGGCATGATAAATTATACAAGATATTGATCAACACGCGCGTTATCAAACTATCTAAATGTTTCGACATCACTTATACGGAGAGTTTAACCAGACGTCTAGGGAAGCTTATTACCACATACATTAAACACTGAAAAAACAAAGTTAAAGTAGAACTGAAGCAGCTTTTTAAAATAGCTTCGCAGAGCAAAAGTCCTAGTTCTACCAAAGCAAGTTGCGGTTGTACTGAAGCACTACTTTGGTAGAGCCAAAGCAAGTAAAGATGCTGTTACTCTAAAGAAGCAGTGCTTCGGTACACCTGCTACTTCCTCCGGTACAGCTTCATCTTTTTCTCTGTGAAGCTATTGTAAAAGGCTGCTTTGGCTTCACATAAACTTTGTTTTTTCAGTGAAGTATACAAACCCGACCGCAAGAATGATTCATCCATTTTATCAATAATTTGTTTCGTGTGTATATATTTATAATCCATTAAAAAGAATAACTATGATGGAGTGGAGCTTAGAAAAAACATGGAGGGGAAGATTAAAATTTCCCTACAGATTCCTAAAACTTTGTTTGTTTTTGTTCAACTGCAGTATTGTAGCTATTGGCTTCGGTACGGACGGTAGACACGTAAATGTCTATGTATTGTATAACATTGAGAGGGCTCAGTTAAAATTAATTCTATCATATGCACTTATCACAGCGTGCCTGATAGAGAATGCGGTGATTGATACATGTGTTGCATGAATCTTCGCAACAGACGCGATTTTCTGGCTGATTTCCACAACGACACGCTATCCGGTGTCTCTATAATTGAATTGGACGACTTCCATGGAAAGTTCAAATTTCTCTGACAAGCACGAGAAAGAAAAAAGAATTGTTGATTTTATGCGAGCATAATCGCAATAAGTATTCGATTCAATGTGGAGGATGTCGAAGCGGCCACTGCATGTAAATATACAAGTAGCTATAGGTTTCTGACTGGCCAAGATCATTAAAATTGTCACCTGCATCCACGACTGATGAGTGCAATTTAGTAGCGTTGTAATTTTGTGCATTAAAACATATGAAAAGAATCGAACTTTGGTTCGATAGGATTCAATATGTTTATATGTTGTCCCAGACTACCAGGATAGGGCGTTTCTCAAGAACAAACGGCTGACTGTTAAATTTTAAATTGAAAAGATAGATCGAGGAAATTGACCCAAAATGTTTCCTTATTGATATCACAGAATAATACAATCAGAACGGAAACTCCCATAAGAGCCAATGGAAGCAAGTTTGGAATTTAACGGCACCAATAGGCAACGCTGTGGTCCTATATCCCAACATGGCGGACGAGTATGATTTGTGTTGAAACTCATTTATTTCTGTAAATTCTTAAAGAAATCTTAAGTTTCCGGTCTCACTTTTCTTCTAATTTCATTTCAGAATGAAAATTTAGCGGATCATGTCCTATATTTTTTTTCGCGCGCGAATCCAGATGTAAACATCCTATATATCCCAACATGGCGGACGCGAAATGAATTTGCTTCAAAATCCGACAGAGTTTCCGTTCTGATTGTATTATTCTGTGTTGATATGAGACCCCTCACTCCCCAGCCTTCTAGTGCCCTCAGGAGCTTTCGGGGGCCTATGAAAATATCAAAAATTAAAAACTTGGGGTCAAATCCCTTTCTGAATTTTCAATTTCAAAACGTAAAATAATCAGCCGTTCGTATTATGGAGAAAAAAGCTCTACTCTGGTGGGCTATAGAACACCCTGTATATTGAGTGAGTGGTGGACACCTTCGGTCTCGATCTTTGGCACGGGGTTCAAATGGACGAAAAGCAAACGTTGCCACATTGCTCGCTCCACCGCGCTGCTGCCTCGTTCATAAACTCACATCTTATTTTGTGGATCATTCTCCCAAAGCTCGGAGAGAGACCTTCTATACGGCAAGTGAAGGGGTGGAGGGGAGTCCCCACATGAGCCCCCAGTCGCGTTTTTTGGGGGTAGGATATGACAAATATACGTACACTGTGTTTCCCTCTGGATTTGTGTCACTTTATATCATGTAACCAGGTGACCAAAACCACCTTCATTAAGCTTTTTTCTCTCGAACGGCTATAGTCAATAAGTTTTGAAGTAGAAAAGTTGGATAGATAATTATTGACTCAAAATTTTTCATTTTCAAAAACCCTCGACAGCCCTTTGAGAGGTATCGGGTGGGGTAGGGGGGGGGCGGGGGGGGCAGTGATTGCGATACAAATATAAAATTGAAAACATTAGTGACGCCGATCGAAAATGGCCACCTTGTAACTGTTTCTACTAGCGCAATCACCATTTTCATCAGTATGGAAATAGTTTCCGGGTAGTCACTTCGATCGGCATCACAATAATGTTAATTTTGCCGTGACCACTATTTTTGCTGTGAAAAAACACGTTGTATAATGGTGCTGACTGCTGACATCGATGGTTCCAAACACGATCAACAATGGGGTACTTGCGAACTTTTGCTACACGGGATTGAAGAGTTGATTCTTGCATAAAAACCTGTAAAAATGACGATGAGAATACACTAAAAAATCACCGAAATTCACTCTCAGAATCGAGCTTAATGGCGGTTGCGCAGGATTCCTATCTAAATTGAGACATACCTCTGTGTTTCCAAAGAGAAAGTGGCATATTAGATAGGAATCTCCCATGATACCTATACCTGCGTCGAACCGCCATTACGATCTTGCCATTTAAGTAGTTATGTAGGTTTATTACTGAATTTTAAACTTTCTCAATGTGATTTTCGTGATTTTTGCTGGTTTTTACATCAGAATGTATACTTTTTATTTTCTCAAAGCAAAAGTTTGCAAGAGCCCCATTGGAGATGAATTTCGATCGGGTTAAAACTTTCCGCGACTAAAATTTCGATCACTGCTCTTTGCTTGAACCTGTCGCACCATATCTCGTCGCCTCCATTCTATCGAAAATATCTTTCAACTGAAAGCACATGGCGAAATCATAGTGGACTAGAAAGCTGGCTTTTTGACGGATCGAATCACACTTTGTGCTATATAAGATATTTCATATTGGCAAAAATTGGCCGACAGGAGAGGCTCTTACTTTTCGAACAACCCTCGTACTTCTTGAAGTCCTAGTGATAATAAAATTGTGAAATTAATCAAACTATGCAAACTTTACAGCCCAAAACGTAAAATTGCAAGTAGCTGCATGTACAGTAAATTTTACCAAACATGACTGTAAAAATTAGCATTTGCTTCATTTTACAGATTTTACAAATCTAAGTATTTTTTTCGGTGTTCATTTGGAACCAATCGACCCTGAGATCGCCTTAACCCTTTAAACCCCAAACTATTACAAACCCTTCTTACAAATTCTTTATCAATCTCAATATATAGAATGAACATTTCTCATTTAGTTTGATGTGAATAGTGATTTTTTTAAGAATACATTTCAAACCATATTATTTTGGTGGTACAAATTTGTACCGCAAGTAGACAAAGGGTTAAAAGGAAGCAAATATTTAATGAAGTTATATATTTATAATAAGTGTCCGCGGACGCCACCTTCTTGCTCGGGGGTTTTGGACTTGGCCTGGTGGCTATCGCCACTTATGATAAAGTATATATGAAGGTGGAAACATTTTTAGATTCGCTCCTTAAATTTCTTAGGTATGCAAAATAATTTCTGTAAAGTACGAATCGCCCTTCGCCATTTATGTTACTTTACTTAGTATATTTCGTGATAATCGTTAATTTAAAGGCCTTCATAAATTAAGAGTAAAGAAATCACAATTCTTGTTAATTCTGGACCAAAAGGAAATTGTTTTAAGAATTCGTAGTCTTAGGCGCAAAAAATAACCTTTGGAACCATCAGAACTCTTTAATGGTTTGATCGACCTTGTGTAGGTATTTCTATTGCTAATGAGCCATTCATAACCGACTCACACCGAGAATTCTGGTAATTTTAGAAAGAAGTTTTTACTGAATGATCCGTATTTTATGATACATTCTGTAATTCCATCGATAAATTTCTCTTCGTGAAAATGAATTTAAGATCACTTATAAACAGCCAAACCAATAGGTTTGCATAAAAAAACGGGTTTCATCGGTGACGCATTGAATAAAGTTGAGAGTTCGAGGCTTTAACGAAGAGTACATAAAAGAGTCGAGTTTTGAGGGCTGAGGTAAAGAGAACAGAGAGCGCTCTCGTCGAACCAGAGGCTATTCTCGATGATGGAGCAAGGTCTGGAGGATTTAAGAATATCTCACCTTATAGGTTCTATCGAAAAGAATTTTGGGTGGGGCCACGAGCTACAGAGCTACTCCTGGCGAGTAATAATTATGGATATAGCATCTCTCCTCGTGGATAATCTTGACATTTTCTGTCTCTCGACGTTAACCTCGCTGCTATACCTACCTGTACACTGTTTGTTGAACACCTGCCACTCGACTCCTATGTATTTTTATCCGATCTTTCCGGCTGAAAGGACGGATTTGAGCTCACATATTGACTGCGTTCAAGAAACTCGTACATAGATATGAAATCTTAGCCATTAACTTTGTATGACAGCAAGTATAAGTATTATAGGTTCAACATACTTATTTCTTTATTTCGAAGATTGAATGATATCACAAGATAGGTATACGTGTATTTATGAAAGTTATGAAGGAGAAAAAATTAAAATAATAATGATAGATAAGATAATCAGACTCTCCGGTAAAAATTTCAGTTATTTCAGTTTTCGACTATATACTGCACTGACAAAAAGAGATTTGGCCTGAGGTCTGAAAAATTATTGAAGTTTGCGAAATCTAGTTTATTGGTTGCACTTACCCATCAAATTAGGTACGTCTACTAGAATTTAATAATCCGCCAGGCGATCCAATTCTTTTTTTTCTTTTTACCAGTGAAAACGCGCTGTAAAGTAAAATCTCAGTAGATACTTTTCACTGCAGTAAAAGTCCATTCCATCTATTAACGATTCTACGAATTTCTCAATTTTACGAATGATTTTGTCGGTTCCTTTTTCCATTTAAAGAAATCAAATTCAAATCCAATCCAATCGTTCCAAATTTGCTGATTCCACGAATTCTAAATCTCTAGGTTCTACGATCGATCTCTACACCGACACGTACCCGCGCGTGATTCAAAGGTAATTAAGAAAATAAATTCCGTAAAAACATGATTCATGTCATGATGCAACCATCAGCAGGGGCCAGGTCACTATATGGGCCAATGTCTCTTATGCTACAGTAAAAAATTGTTTCGCGAAAGAGTGAACAAGCAACTGCCAACCTTGTAGTTGCTTCGGATTATTGTTGATTGCTAATGAGGATTCCATCACAGCTCTACAAGAAGAGAGGAATAAAATCGAAAATGTATTTTGGAAACAATAATGATTCGCGTAACAGTCCAATCCATCTATTAACGATTCTACGAATTTCTCAATTTTACAAATGATTTTGTCGGTTCCTTTTTCCATTTAAAGAAATCAAATTCAAATCCAATCCAATCGTTAAGAAAACTTTTTTACCTATTCACTGCTGAAGGCAGCAAAAAAAAAAAAAAAAAAAAAAAACATTATAGACGGGTTTTTTTGGTGTGAGGGGATTTTTAACCCCTCATGGACCAAGCCCGAATATACTCGGTTTTCTCTTCAAGTCTCCAGTATCAGGATTACGAATTAATAAACACGATTCTCGATGTGGTTTAAAAAGAAGAGATTTCGTCTGGCGCCTTCAATCCGTCGTATATGCAATTCCAACTCCCCCGAGTACGAACAGTTAACTACCTTCCCTATACAAACGGAAAAGTGACGTTCATGTGAACTAACCTGGTCTTTAAAGGGTTAAGAATAAATGTTTACTTATATGTTTTATTTGTTTATTTTTCATAGGAATTAGTTTAAAACTAATAGTACACGGGAAAAAAAGATTAGTGAAAAATAACCATTCGGATACCTGATTTTGGCACCTGCTAGATGTTATGGTAAACTTGACCAGAAGTATGGTACATTTACCGATACTTTGAGTAAAGTCGACATGCAATCAGGTAACATTAGAGTCCCTATATGTAGAGAGTTAAGACAAGAGGGTAGTCAACTTCTGATTGGTCGATGAATTTTAGGCTCTACGGACGCCGCCATTGGATGTGATTTTGCACTTTTGTTTTGTTTACCAACGGTCTTTTACAGATAAAAGAGTTAATTTGTGACGAACCTGTTAATTTTAATCACAATGCACCACAAGAATGTCCATAAATCTCAAAAGAATCATTAAAAAGCGTTAATACATGTCGATCAACAAATGCAGGGAAAGATTACATCGTTTCAAACTTAGCGGAACTGTAATCTTTGCTGTGGAGCAAAACACAACAACGGACTCAGAATGTAAACAAATGTGCAAAATCGCATCCAATGGCGGCGCCCATGATTTCTCTTGTCTTAACTCTCTACATATAGGGACTCTAGGTAACATCACCTATATAGTACCTAGTCAAAACATAGTATACTTCTGGTTAACATATTACCATAACATCTAGCAGGTGCCAAAATCAGGTATCCGTATGGTTATTTTCACCGTATTTTTTTCCCGTGTAGTTATATGATGAAAAAGAGAGAGAGAGAGAAAAATTAAATCTGTCAAAAATTAATAAATTCCCTCTCCCACCCTTTTCCATATTCGGCGTTTTTCTTTTGTTGTTATTTATGGAAACCGAATCTGGTACCACGAAATTTTTCGCCGGTCCCATGATTCGTACCTACTGTTGGACTTTTACTATATAAGTAATTGAAGTTTGAAAATCCTTCAAGTCGATGCTGAGCCGCCCAAAAAAATCTACTGATGCAAATTACGCGAATGCAAACTTGTGCCGTAGAAGCCAGCAACTCCCCCCCCCCATTCCGAAGTTACATTAAACACAAATCACTCCGAAAAAATAGGGTAGTTGTAAAAAGGAGAGGAAACAAATTGGAAAAATAGGAATGTATAATACTGTCGTTATACATGTAATTGTGAAAAGATGAAAGTCGATTATGAATTAAGATGAAAGTCGATTATGAATTAAGATGAAAGTCGATTATGAATTGATAAAGAAGATAACGTGTTCTTTAAAATTTGCTCACTTTAAGAGCAGCTTCAAGGTGTATAACGCTTTGTGCAGCTCTACTTCTGGACCAAATCTTCCGTTGTATTTATTTCAATTTCTGGTCCTCTTGGTGCCCCTAGTCCGAGCCTTTCTGGAGCCCTAGCTTCTCGACAGCTGTCGGGAATTCGGGACTATGGGCGGCACAGGGTCCCCTGAGGACTGAGTTGACGGTTTTACTCGGAAAACCCGTATCTAATTTCCAGGAACGACAGATTTACTCATTAGCTCGCATTTCGATCAAATCCATCAAAAAGTCTTGTGCAACTCATTAGCCTCCATCTTCCGGAGTGATGTCTCAGGAACTGTAGACGTGCTTTTTAACAACAAAACAAAACAAAAAAGCTAGTCACTATACAGGGTGTTTTAGATTACCCGTCCATTATCTTTTTAGCAAAAACAGCGCAAGATACGGAATTTCTCACGAAACTTGTCTCCGTTTATCTACCCAAACGAAAGCAGAGTAAGTATTGCCGTCCCTGAAAAACGGCCCCTAAGAACCTATTTGGGCCCGACAATGGGCCAAATTGCTGTTTCTCGATGTTTTCTTAGTAGACGGGTATTTTTTTATTTCAGAAATGGATTGTATACTTAAAAATAAACATTTTTTGATCAGAACATTTCCTTCAAAAAATGGTCCCTTCTCAAGTTAGGGGCCGTTTAAAAAAAAAAAAAAAAAAAAAAAAATATAGGGGCAATTTTAAATAGCTCGCTGTAACCTTAAAAATTGTCGGTTTTCAAAAAACTAAAAATATTCTGAATCAGCAGATTAAGGTCTTTCTTTTGATGTATCACAATCTTATTTTCTGCGAAAAAAATTGGGGGCCCCTTCCCCTCAAATTTTCTAGCTTTGGGGGCCTTCACTTGGGGGCCTACGGGGGCGGGCCCCTTTGAGTAAAATTGAAAATAGCAGAGTACAAGATGTTATATATCTTTTGAAAGCCCGAAGACGAAGAAAATAGTCCAAACCTGGCCTCAATTCGATAATTTCAACAAGAGTTACAGCCATGCAAAGATTTGCAGTATTTTTCTCGTATTCTTGGGATTTATTTGTATATGGTCGTGGCGTAATAGTTTTCTATGGCCTCCTCGATGTACCCTCCAATATGAGAAAAATACTGCAAATCTTTGAATGGCTGTAACTCTCGTTGAAATTATTGAATTAAGACCCGGTTCTGACTATTTTCTTCGTCTTTTCAAAGGCTTTCGAATAATTTATAACATTTTGTACCCAGCTATTTTCAATTTTTCTCAAAGCGGTCCCGCCCCTAAAGCCCCAAAATTTTGGGGGAGAGGACAGGCTGTAACTCTCGTTGAAATTATCGGATTGCCTTCCGGTTTAGACAATTTTCTTTGTCTTTTCAACTTTCAAATGATGTATCACAACTTATTCCTTGCCAGTTGACATTTTATTCGTAGAGGCCCCCAAAGCCCCAAACTTTGGGGGGAGGGGCCCCCAATTTCTGCAGAAAATAGGATTGTGATACTTCAAAAGAAAGCCCTTGATCTACTGACTCAGAATATTTTTAGTTTTTTGAAATCCAACAATTTTTATGGTCACAGCGAGCGATTCAAAATGGCCCCTGAATTTTTTTTAAAACGGCCCCTAACTTGAGAAGTGACCATTTTTTGAAGGAAATGTCCTGAACAAAAAATGTTTATTTTTAAGTATACAATCCATTTCTGAAATAAAAAAATACCCGTCTACTAAGAAAACATTGAGAAACAGCAATTTGGCCCATTTTATGGGCCCAAATCGGTCCTTTCGTGGCCGTTCTCGGGGACTGCAATATTTTCCCTGAATTCTTTGGGGTCGATATACATCAGACAAATTTTGTCAGAATTTCCGTATCTTTGCGCCGTTTTCGCTAAAAAGATACTGAGCGGGTGGTCTGAAATACCCTGTATATCAATGCTCCTTATCTTTAGTTGTTATCAGTGGCGTCACTAGGCTTTGGAATTGGGGGGGGAGAGATGTGAGATCCCCTGTCGAAGAGCTGGGGCTGGGGGGGGGGGATACCCCGATAATTATCGAAAAAATTTGGATTAATAAGCAAAACTTCCCGCAATTCTGAATGATATTTAACTCAAAATCACTGTGATGTGAGAATGTACATAAGTATTTATTCTTGATTTCATGCGACGGAAAAAGAAAGAAAGAAAACAAAATGAAAAACAACCACAAGTAGGAATCATTGAGAAAGTCATAAATAATAATTATAAAATAAGAGGAACCTAAAAACGAAAATGTAGGTTTTACATGTGAATTATTCATCGTAGGAACATTTTTCTGCGAATGACAGAGGAGTTGCAAAGGATGTTGTTCTATTGACGCATTTATACTTTTTTGCTGCGTCTGACATGACGATTTTTTCAGGTACTTACACAGGCACTGCGCGCATATCCCTGCACCTCCTGATGCAAGGTTCAAACGGTGAGCTTTTTTGATTTATTTCGTGAAGGCTCAGCGTTTCAGGAGGCACCTCATCTCTTGACAGACCGCGGCTTTACAGCTTCGAAGATTTTCCGCGAATAGGTCTTAAATTAGTGTCGATTTTTTTTTTTTTTTTTTTTAATTCAGGGCTTGAGATTAACCATCCTCCCAGGACTTTCATCCATCATAACTCGAAAGATTAAATAATGCAAATTTGACGGGAAAGCAGCGAACCCACAACCCACCTCCTGTTGAGGGTTACACCCCTCCTCTCCTGCCCCCCCCCCCACTCATCCAAGCCCTACCCCTCATCACTCTGAATGTTGCTATAAGGTCGCCCATGATGATCTTCAGCTTGGCAGCAGAGGCAACATCCTATACACGTAGTTTCCACAGAATGCGCCTTCAAATTCGCTAAATATACCTTTTTTTGTCGCATGGAAACCAGTGGCGGGTCGTCAGGTGTAGTTAGTGTAGTGGCACTACACCTACTTTTTCAAGGTTTTTTTATTTTTTTTTTTATTTCAAATTTTCAAAGAGAGGTCGCTCTTGATTAAAAAATGATTGGGATTTTGGAGGAATTAAAGGGGGAAAAGGGAAAAAGGAGTTTTAAAGAGCACCAAATATACTGTCGCAGGAGAACTTTCGTGTCACAAAATAGTTAAAACTAGCTTAAAGTTAAATCTGAGGCAGTTCAAATTTTCGAAAACTTTCCGCGGGAGGACCCCCAAACCCCCCTCCTACTGGGAGCGTACTCCCAAACCACCCACAACTACATCTAATTTTTCAGTCACGAGCCGCCACTGATGGAAACGTTAATACATAATATTATTTGTACACACTCATAACACATTCACACAGCCTCCGAGCAGCTGAGCAAAATTTAGCACAGATGAGGATTATTTTAGGGATTAAATCGCATTGGTGTATAATATTTTTTTTTTTTTTTTTTTTTTAAATGTTTACTATTATATAATTTATTACTTTGCAAAATAAATATATATTGGTTTGTTTTTGTTGCGCTTTGTTTCCTCTCTTTTATCTAAAAAACAGTTCGCTCCATTTAAGTATCATATTTAAAATGCATTGCACTTACCTGCTAAGAAAGCTGAGGCTCATTTTACGAAATTGATAGTTTACAGGATGGATACATGCAGGATTGCAGGGTGTTGATCAGTGGCGGCTCGTGAAAAGCGATATATCGATGTCTACTCCATTTAAAACTATAGAAAAGTATCGATTGCTCGGGGGTTCAATTGCACCCCCTGACGATCGATACTTTTCTATGGTTTTAAATGAAAAGGACATCGATATATCGCATTGCACGAGCCGCTACTGGTGTTGATTAAAATAGTTTCCACTCGAGTTTTTTGATTACGGCTGCGAATTTCGAAAAATGCTGAGAGATGTGTTCCATTATTTCGAGGGAGACACTTTACAAGGGGGTTTTCGATTTGGGACCCTCCGTGAGGGCCCTCGGAAGGGTATACACCCCACCCTTAAGTCCAATGCTTCAAACGGGAACCCCTATTTTTCATTGGATAATCGAAAAAGTTCTTAAGGGGTATTTTAGAGCCCCAAAATTGTTATAACAATTTAGACATTGTCAGAGGCTGAAAAAAGAAACTTCTTTGAAGTTAGAAAAAAAAACCGCTCAAATACGGGTTTCCATTATTTACAAAGATACACATTTTCAGGGGGTCATGTCGATTTCAGGCCTTCCACTGGGGATGGATTTCGGGGTCTCTACCCCCTCCCAAAAGTAAATATTTCAAATGACGATATAATTTAGACTCCTGCTTTAAGATATACATCGGGTACTAATTGAACATTTCGGTCCAAACCGGAATTCAGTATCGTTTTTCATTTTCGTAATATCGAAGGTCAAAGGAAAAGAGCGAAAAGAGAGCGAAGAAATCTTGGAAGGAGAAAAATTGTGTAAGGCACTGCTCACAAGAAAAATTTCTTAACGGCCAAAATCGGAACAAGTTCAGTTTAAATGTTTTTCTAGCAAACTATAGTTGAAAAATAACAAGCTTTAAAGTTTTGATTTTTTCCAAATTTTATGGTATGGATTATTTAGGATCCGATGTATCGAACGTTCATTTGCCACAAAGCGTTTGGATAAATAAGCGTCGAATAAATTCAGAAGTTAAAGGATGGAGAGGGTCACAATGCGCAGATAGTTTACTTAAACCAATAAGAGAACAGATACAATACCAGTGCCGGACCGCGTCTCGTCGCATCACGCAGTGACGCTGCATATTTAAGGCAGGGAAAAAAATGAACGTCGTGACTCATGATCACAGCATGACGAGTGTCAGCAATGTTGCCGCATCGTGCAAGCTACCAATATGACAACCTAATATGTTTAGACCATTTAAACCTCAAAAATTCGAATTTGAGGGTGTTCAATGCGCACCCGGCAAAGAATTCAACGTCGCTAAAGGTCCCAAAAACGTCCTGATGACGCGCTCCCTAATATCTCTCGAATTACGAGCAAAATACACCGAACTTCCCATGGACGTCCCAAAAAGAGGTGGAATCAATAGCTATAGCCATCTAATGCACAGAGAAAAATACTTCGGTAAAATTTGATCACCGAAGTCTTCGGTTAGAGGAACTGAAGTGTTCAGTCTTGATGCCGAATGCTTCATTAGTAATACTGAGTATTAGGTAGGGGCGGAATTTGGGTCATACTTACCGATTTCTTCGGTACTTACGACTGAACATTTTGGTTTATTCAACCGAAAATTTCGGTGATCAAAATAAGTCGAATCTTCAGTTCTAACAATCGAAGCATTTTTCTCTGTGTGGGGCTCTTGCAAACTTTGCAAATATCTAGTTCAATCTGATGTAAAGACCGCAGCGAAAATCACGAAAATCTGAAGTTTTTGGATTTAAAGTGCTCTCAATTTTGGTGTCTCCAATGGGGCTCTTGCAAACATTTGCTGTGAGCTTATATGAAGAAACCAATCTGATGTAAAAACCAACGAAAACCACACTAAAAAAGTCTAAAAGCCAGTAATACTCTCACATAACTGCTATAACGGCTAGTTTTTAATGGCGGCTCAACACAGGTATCATGGGAGATTCCTGTCTATTATGTCACTTTCTCTACGGAAACATATAGAGCAGCGGTTCCCAACCTTTTTTGGTCGCGGACCACCAATCGGACAATCGGTGGAGGTCGCGGACCACCACTAGAAAAAATGAAAAATTGATGACCTTTTTTTTTTTTTTTTTTTTTTTTTTGTGGACAATGGAGGGGAAATAAAGGCAGGGGGCAGCTTTAGCCACTGAAGCATTTTGAAATTTGAAAGTACAATTTCTTTTTTAAATACAGCCACCGGTTGGGAATCGCTGAGATAATTGAACAAAAACAAAAACAATAATTGAAAACTTTCAATTTTGAAATTAATTTTGAATTTAAAAAAACGAAAAACGAAAACTTCGAAGGAGGAATTTTATAAACTTATAAAAATTTAGGTTATGACTCGTTCAAATGATCACTTACTTCCCAAGCAATGACAAACTTTTATTTTTCCTGCTACATAAAAAATATTAGTCACAAATTCAACGTTGCCACTTTCGGGCAAAAAAAAAAACGGGAAAAATTTGGAAAGGTCTTCGCGGACCACCAAAACTAGGTCCGCGGACCACCGGTTGGGAACCGCTGATATAGAGATATATCTCAATTTAGATAGGAATCTCCCATAATACCTGCGTCTCTCCGCCATTAAGCCCGATTCTGAGAGTGAATTCCGTGATTTTTAAGTGTAATCATCGTCATTTTTTCGGGTTTTTATATGCATGAATCAACTCTTCAATCCCCCGCATGTGGGGCTTTAATTTCTACCGTTCCCTTATGTCTCATGCGATTAAGAGCAGTGTGGCGTATGCAGGATTTTTCTTGGGAGGGGCTCGCATATATTGATAAGCGTTTGACAGAAAATTATTCCCCCTTCCCCTCCACCCCCAAAAATCGGAGGTCTGGGGGGGGGGGGTCTTCAGCCCCCTTAGCCCCCCCCCCGGCGTACGCCACTGATTAAGAGGGATGTGATCGCATTGAACATTGCTCTCGCCCTCGCCTTTCTTTCAAACGTCCACGGGACATTCATCGTTCGATATTCTGTCATGCGAGCTCACTGTTAGATACGTTCACTCCAACCTCATCGGTTACATAAAAGCCATGATTTCTCCCGGTGTAGTTTTGGGAGTAAGATGTGTGTATAGTAAAAGACCTTAGCCCATTTGCATGCGTTAGACTTTGGGTTTTTCCCAGGACGTTTTTCGGCTCCGGGAAATAATCTTAATTATAATTGGGACGTTTTTCGGACAGTTTCATTTTTTGCCGGGCCTCTTTGGTAATTTCCGCCCTTTACTCTTGATGCACTCTATTTTTACTACGCAAGAGAGTAAATTCTACCATCATTTTTATGTTTGCTCCGATTTTAACTCCGGACTTTTTGGTCGATTTTTAACAGTGCTATAAAAAACACAAAGGAAACGGGCCAGTGGCGTAGCGTGCAATTTGGCAACGTGGTTTTTTATTCATTTAAACCCACGTAAAAAGTCGAATGCGAAGGTTTTCACCAAACACCCAACACTTCGATCCTTTACATGGGTTTAAATGGAAGAACTGCAACGTTGCCAAATCGCACGCTACGCCACTGAAACGGGCAAACTTGTTGCAAACTTTTGCGTCATCTACCTATAGAAAGAGTTCATTCTGTGTAGAGAGTCCCTTCAAGATAAAGTTAGCAACTCCAAAAATTTCCAAATTTGACTCAGGCGAACCGTATCAAATGAACCGGTCACAATGAAAAACCCCTGCGCTAATCACAACGTTCTATGCTGAGAAAATTGATTCGTCAATGAAAAATCTGCAATCAGACTCTCCCATTAAGACCCCCCCCCCGTCCCATTCATTTTAAAATCCATCCACAAACTCAAAATAGAAGCATTTCACAAACTTCAAAGATGGCGGTCGAATGCGAGTGGGTCACAATGAGGTTCCCATACAATTAATTGGAACTCTCCATCATACTGAGAAAAAAGATTCGTCCTAGAGGAAGCTTCAAATATAGATGGGACTTCACCATAGCGCGACCTTCTTATTTGACCGTCATTTGGATTTTGTTAAACGTATTTATTGAGTGGTTTGAGTGGAATTTTAAGACTACTTGATGCTTTTCATATGATTTTCACGCGATGTTACCTGATAATATAGATCCTCGCAACATTCGTAACGTTACGAACGTTGTGTTCATTCGTTTATGCTTTCGTAACGTTGCGTTTTAGCGAAAGTTTGCAACATACCTATTAAGGCTAGCTTTATTGTGTCATTTTAGAGGGTGACAAAACGATTTGTTGTCCAATTTTATTTCATCCAACTATAACATTTAGTCAAAAATGTTCAGTCATTCAATTCTGTCCGATAATTTCTGTCCAAACCGTCATCGTCCTCTATTACAAATACGTCCGCAACGTAAACTTTCTTCTTGTCCTCAAACAAAGGCTTTCGCCACTATGCGCAAAAATTGGTAACTCCTCTTTTCAGTTAATTCAACGCAAAACGTATCCTAAGGGATAGGAATGAAAAAAAAAAAAAGAAATTGTGAAATTTAATGGATTTTTTTTTTTTTTTTTTTTTTTTTTTTTTTTTTTTTTTTTTAAACAGAGATTTTATAAACTAAAAATATGTTTGAAACGTTCTTTAAGTTGTAAAAAGCGTATCAACGTTTAGTCGTGTAATATACTTAGAAGTTTTTTTTTTTTTTTTTTTAATTACAAAACTTCAGAGGAGAAAAAAATTACCTTAATACATATTGCCTTTGGCCAAAAAATAATAATTTGCCCATTTCACTATTTGGACATATTACTCCTACGTAGTCGTACTTTTTCTGGACTAATTTGACTTATGGACAAACTAACCTTATGGCCCAAAAATGACATTGGACCAACTGACAATGAGCCTTTGGAAAAACAACGATCGGACGAGCTGTCCCTTTTTTCGGACTTTGAAGTCATTTTTATGGGAAGGTTCGAAAAATTACAGTTATGCTGTTCCGCTTAAATTCTCGTTATTGGAACATTTCTGAAAGTCGAATTCTTTCCCAGGACCCGCAATAGTTTGAGCCTTATGAGTCTAAATGCAGACTAAATGCGGCGCGGCGTTCAGATTTTGCACGATGCGCCATTGAACATATGGTTATACAGACTTATTTGTATCAGTAGTATCAACACACGTATGAAACCCCGTGCAAACTGGCAACAGTGAATGTGCGCGGTGAAGAGAGATGTAGCGTCACTATTCGCTATGCGAAGAAGAAAAGGAACTTTCTCCTTACGGCAAGACGCTGACTATTCAACAATATTGTTTGAGTATCTATGCCATCGGTTTTTGCAACCGCAGCAACAGAATGACAGACACTCGCAGCTCAGATATTCGATTTAGAAATTGCCTCCGAGTTAAAAATTTGACTTCTTTGCTCAGCACGAATGCAAAATCCCCCGAAGCGTCAATGAATTATTTCAAGGCTCCACAGTCCACACTGCATGGGTTTCGGTCTGCATCGGAGAAAAATATACAAGCGTCTGTTCTGATGCAAGTTCAAATCGTGAGATGATGATTTTTTTTTTTTTTTTTTTTTTTTTTTTTTTAGAGACAGACTCAATCATCACTGTTCGCACTAAATATTGCGGAAGGTCCGGTTTTTGATTCACATCACGAAAAACAGAAAAACTCGTTTCGCCGCTTCAGTGCGGATTTGGATTGTCATTAATCTCCATTAAGATATTATGATTTAAAGGACAGTTTGTCTAAATGCTTTACGTACAAAGTAATTTTGTCCAATTTTTTGGGGCAATTTATTTATGCAGTCCATAAATGTTTTGTACGAGAGTGTTTGGCCAGTGTTTTTTTTGGTCAAAATCTAATCTTTAACCTGTCCAATATTATAGGAAGTCCAATCCCAATGCCCAAAAGTAGTTATTGATAATTTAGAAAGGTTCGTCCAATTTCCTCCAAAGTGATAATTTAGAAAGGTTCGTCCAATTTCCCCCAAAAGAAGTGAATTTTTTCTTAAAAATCGGTTACTGTATGCATAGTGTCATCTTTTTAATTTTTTTTTTAAATGTAGTCATTAATTCACTCGAAGCAAAATTCTTGACAGATTTGACAGTTGGATGATGCAATCTTATGGTCGAATGAAAATTACTTTTTGGACAACAAAATATTAAGGTACACTTCAAGTTTTACTTTGGACTCATCAGCTGATTCAGGAATCTACCATCCTCTCTTTTCTCTCATTAGAGCGTGTTTTAGGAAAGGACGGATTTTCACGTGATTTTCGCCCCCCCCCCTCTTCTATCCTTTTTTAACACTTACCATTCAAATGACCAGAGAGAGAGAGGGATAATTTTCAATGGATCCGTCAATGTCTGGACTTAAATTAATTTTCGGACATCGTTTCGTTTGGGCGTTTACAATAAGTTTTTGGACAATATATAATAACGATCAATAAAATTTTGGACGAAATCCCTTTAGACATAAAGCATTGGACCTATCCTGCAACCCTATCCTGCCCTATCCTGCAACCGATATTTTCAGAATAAATGAAAAACAACTATAAAATATGAAAATGTTTTATGATACTGACGACAGAAGAAAATTAGCACTTTGAATGAAGGCAACTGCAATCACAATAATAAGCGATATTTGATATTTAATAGTTGCACTGAGAGAATTCTTTCTTTAATCCAATGTGAAATTCGTTTGTGTTTAAGAAACTGCACACTGCACCATGGAATATTGAAAAGTGGGAAATTCCTTCAACCCAAGGAAAATGTCTGCTGCTTGCTACGAGTAAAATATTCCTTGCTGTGCAGACAGTGATTCTCCTTCATGTAACAAAACTTTACTTCGCGCAAGGAAAACTGTCACAAGTAAACGCGTTTCCTTGTTTTTAAAGAAGTGATTTTTCTTTAGTGTGGGTTGGGAATGAGACAAAACGCATTAATGATATTGGTGGCGCAAAAATAAAAAACGATTGTTATTTTCGTTGATCGTTTCAGATGTGGATGGCTGGGTCGATCTGTATAGTGCCGCATTGGCTGTGACCTTTGCAATGTTTATATTGTCATTTCCATCCGTTTTAGAAAAATCGGTTAACCAACATATACATGTAAAGAAGATGCGGTGGTATATAAATTCAGTGGCGTAGCGTGCGATTTGGCAACGTTGAACTTTCTCTATTTAAACCCATTGAAAATATCGAACTACTGGGTGTTCGGCGAACACCCTCGAATTTGACCTTTTACGTGGGTTTAAATAGACAAAATACAACGTTGCTAAATCGCACGCTACGTCGCTGGTATATACATCGCAAGTAATCCAAACTTTTATTCATGCTTCTCAAATCATCACTGCTGAAACTTTATTTACGTTTGCAATTCCAATCCTGCAAATAATTTTACTATCTTGGGTTTAAATGTTTTTAACTTGTTTGCGTTATTTGGTTTGACATATTTTATGAAGGAGTTTCGTATTTGATTTTTTTTTTTTTTTTTTTTTTTTTTTGAAAATTTAATAATTTTTGAAAACTGCCCCCGGCCTGGATGTGTTTGGAGAAAGGACGGTTACACCCCAATTTTCTCCGCCGAAAAACAAGCGCGAAACAAACACACAAAATAACAAAACGAAAAACAGATACAACACGTTGTATGGATTATTATATGAAGTTGTAAGCCGAATCAGCGTCAAAAAATGGGGGGGGGGCGAAGAGGGGAGTGCAAGTCACGTGAATCGCAATTTCCCACTCCTCCTCGTGGCTCTTTCACAATACCAACTTCAATACCCTTCTGATGCTATAGATGTGGAGTGTATCCGAAGGGTTCTAGAAACGTTTAGTAGAGTGAAGAATCGTAATTTGTTTTTCACTTTTTAAAAATTACCGCGTGCCTAAAGAGTGCAGTTACCTAAAACAGATTTTCTCGAGTAATTGAGGTGAGTTGGTTTCGAATTTTGTTTTTTTTTTTTTTTATTTTTATGTTGTGTAGTTAGAGGTGACAATTAATTAAGGAGAAAACCAAATGTTCACGAAGCTGAGGCGGAAATTGAGGAGGTTATCAAAAGAGGATGTCCAAGTGGAAATAGAGATTAAATATATATATATATAAAAAAAAAAAAAAAAAAAAAAAAAAAAAAAAAAAAAAAAAGTTTATCGAATATTTCATGAGTGCATTATCTTATCAGACTTGCTTTTACAGCTTGATGAGCATGTTTCGTAATAATTATTCTCAGAATTGATATTTCATGCTCATGCTACGGAGAGAGCGCAAACACGCACAAATAAATATAACACATTTTTCTCTGTTTAAAAATACACTCCACGTGATAATAATCACTATTTTATACCAACAAATCAGTAGCTTTAGTTCCAATGACTGTGCAACATTACTTGTTCCAAGTTGTTAAAGTTACATATGAAAGAAGAAAAAAATACAATTCATTATTTCATGATATGACGGCGCGGCGTGGAGTTCAAAAATTTCTCAGTCATCATTGATTTCTCCTCTAACGTTTACTGTCCTTTATTTATTCATTTATTTATTTATCTATTTCTCTATTTATTTATTTTCCGAAAAGATAGGGGGGTTGATAGTAGATGTATTTATGATTCCGTTACCCTCAGAAAATCAAGTTTGTTATTTTTAAAGAATCTTTGAAGAGAATCACATTCTTCTATTTCATGAAACGAGCGCATTTTAAATGTTGCATTCCTGTTTCGCCATAAAATGATCCTCAATATGTACACTGAAAGAAAAGATTACCAGAAGCATGACAATATGTGAACCTATATGTAAGGGGTAGTACAATTACCTGCAGAATTCTAGTGTATGTACCATAGTTCTTGAAAATGTTTAGGAAATTCTAATTCCATGACCGTATTCTGGTATTAACAACAGAATTTTCTGGTCTAAGTACTAGACTTTCTGTAATTCATATCAATGAGCTTGAGGTAATTATGACTGCGGTATTATGGCTATCGCTTTTTTCTTTTTATTTTTTTTCTTTTTTTTTCAGTGTTACTCCTCCCCCACCCCACCGAACTCAATCCTGCCTATAATACCATAGGATGAGAGGTTTATATAGGTGTATCAGCGTATGTACCGCGAAATGGACAAATGAAACTCGTGTGGAAAAAGCTCACACAATCATATGAGAAGCTACTTTAACATATGAATGAAATAAATACGCCTTTTCATCTGGCTGCTCATAGTTTGATTTTACCAAGATTACTAACCACTCAACAAGAGACGATATTGTATGCCATTAGTTGTTTTTCTAGAATTACATATCCCTCCCCCTTTTATGATTTTGGGAGGTATAAAAATTTCACATATCAACCATACCATTAGGTCACTTAAAAGAAGATAAATATACAAGACTTTTGGCGTGGGTTTTTATCTTAAGCGCGTCATAAATAAAAATGGCTGGAAATCTTATAGTTCCTGAGGACCTGAGAATTTAATTTTCAACTGCGGCCGCCATTTTTATACGGTTGAATGCTTTGAAAAATGGAAAATTCGTTTGGACAAAAAGGATTCAGTCGCATAAGAATTATTAATGATTGCGATTCTAACTTTAATCACCCAATAATTCGGGGATTTTGAACAAAATTACACGAATAAACTGAAAAAAGGGGGAAAAAAGTACGGGTAAATATGGAACGCCGAAGAAATCCGCGTGTCACGCCGCGCCGCGGCGTTCCATATGTGCCCGTAACGTTCAGGTCTCTCGCCCGTACTTTTTTTCAGTGATGGGTACAGTAATTTCTATTTATTTAATTAATTTTTCCCCCCCTCTCTTACTTGGAAACTTTCTGATGCTCCAAACGTCGTTTTCATGTTAGGTACTTTCATGGGCGTAGCAAGAAAATTTTTCTGGAGGGGGGCAAGTTTGGAAACCCCACTTCTAGGGAGCACCCCCTCCCCCCAGCTTGGGGGGGGGGGTCTGCTTTGGAAAATGTTTCAGATTTAGCTGCTTTCAAACGTGGGTTCAGGCTATCTCCACCTCGTAAAGAGTAATTTTATGTTCCTTTGCCCTAAAAAAAAAAAAAAAACAAAAACAAAAAACAAACAAACCACCGATCAAATTAGAAAAAAAAACCAATCATATAATTTTCTTTTTTGCTCCTCCTCCATTAAAACAACAACACATCGCAGAACGTGAAATAAAATTGACAGTGTTTTTTTATTTCGATATTCGTTTTACATTTACTTTTTTTTTTTTTTTTTTTTTTTTTTTTTTTTTTTTTTTACTCAACGACGGATTTCGGGGGGTGGCCATCCCCCCCCGCCCCATTGTTGCTACGCCCATGGTGACTTTACAACAGAATCGACCCACATCATATACCGTTGTAGTAAAAATTTGCTACAGACCCATAAATTATTGGCTCGTAAAAACTACACTAGATTTCAAAAAATCCAGAACGTAACAATGCTGAGTTAAACTGACACAACCCAGAAGGCACAGATTAAATTAAATTAAATCGGCTTCACTCTTTCCTAAGAATTGGAAGAATGTTTCTGAGGACAATTTTTAATTGAAGATATCTTGGACTCGTGGGAATTTTTCTCCCTTGATACACTGCGATGAACACCCAGAATAACGATAGAGAAAGGGCACTATAGCGTTCGACACATATAACACAGACAAGTGGTAGCACATGTTCTTTCGTCAATAATTTGCTCTGTTATTTAAATATTGATACTGCCAGTTTGCGATGGGTCGGAGGATGGGAGAGGAGTTTTGTAGTGTGGTGTGTGGTGGGGGGAGGGGCGAGGGTTAAGGGGGATGTGGAGGGGGGATTGGAGGGGAAGGGGGGAGGGAGACTGCAAAGTGATGAGGCTTAAGAGCTGGCGGAACACTATATACGCGATGTCGCTCATGTTTACTCGCTAAATATGTTTCGAACAATATGTAAGAGCTTCTGGTCTCTCCATAAGTACCCCCCCCCCCCCACCCATGCACGCACACGCAAGCCGAGTTTGAATAACAAACTTCCTGCTACTTCGAATCTGAAACAGAGAGAAATCGCGGCTCTTGTGAGTTTATGGATCACATAAGTTTTCATAAGTAAATGCCTTTCAAAAGTAAAAGCCTTTCCACGTTAAATGGAAAATTATTGAAAACATGATTGATCGCTTTAATGTTCTTGCTTGCTTGAAGTAAGCAATTTAACTGTGTAAAGACTCATTTTTAGGTACTCAAAAATGCGAAGATAAAAGGCTATAAATACATTAAGATGAAAAGTGGCATTTTGTGTCGATGATTACTTCATTGCTCATCCTCAGTTGATTTTGTAAAATGGGGCTATTGCACACTTTTGCTATAAGCGATTTATGGCGTAAAAACCTCAAAAAATAACGATGGCGGCACTAAAAACTTCCAAAATCCACTCCTAAACTCAATAAATTCAGTTATTTGCGGGAGCGTAATGGTGGCCGAAGGCACTAACAATGGGAGATTCCCATCTGACAATTCTGAAACTCCATCAAGAAGTGACCAATAAGAGACTACTTTCATTTGACAAGGTGTCACTTGGTGTTGCGGTACCATTCATCGGATGTGGATCATCACTCTGATGACTAATTACTCTGTGAATCATCCTTGTCAGCATAGAAAGAGTGACGAAATTAAGATATGAATCTCCCATTGTTAGTGCCTTCGGCCACCATTACGCTCGCGCAAATAACTGCGTTTATTGAGTTTAGGAGTGGATTTTGGAAGTTTTTAGTGCCGCCATCGGTATTTTTTGAGGTTTTTACGCCATAATCGACTATTAAATCGCTTATAGCAAAAGTGTGCAATAGCCCCATTACAAGTTAGATTTTATGAAGTTAGCGCTCATTAAAGGGTTTAAAAACGTTTGTTTTGTCTTTTTCAAACATTTTTTTCATTCCATGTGCCACGTGACCCCATGACTCGTGTATATAAATCTTGCTCATAGTATCTATTTATATATTTATTACCGCTTATACTTGCCATCTTGAACCACGTGAAGGGGTTTTAGGTATCTTCATACAAGAGTTGGTCAAAAAGTTTTCATAGGTCTTTTTCTTAGGCCATATTAATGATAGAAAAAATCCAGTTGCGCATGAATAGTTGAATTTTTCATATCTTCAACTTTTTAACGACATATCTATAGTTTTAATTCAAATCGGTTTACTTTTGACGGAGGTATGGCCAGTTTTCTGCACCCATGTAATTCCCACCACTTGCCGCCAAATTTTTAAGAGCTATAAACATTTTCTGTTTTCGATCGGCCATATCGTCGATTCGCTTCTGTTTGTATCAGTTTTTATCTGACATCAAAACAGGTGCGCAGACTGCGGTTGCAAATTGTAAAACACAAAACATGCCGATGTAAATTTTTGGTATGAGCCATTTTTTTTTTAATGCTCTCGTTCGTAAAAATTTGGCTGGAGGTGGTGGGACATTTTTTGACATGGGTGCGCAGAAAACTAGCCACATATCTCCATCAAAAATGAACTTATTTTGAGAAATCATGTAAATTGTTGAAAAGCTGAAGATTTAAAAAAAATTAACGGAGTGATCGGATTTTTTTCTACTATAAATAGGGTCTAAGAAAAAGAACTATGAGACTCACTGTTTGACTGACCTTCAAAATACACTTTTCAAGGGATTTAGACAAGAGCTCCACTCACGTTGTACTTAGCTACTTTTCAGAGGAGCGAAAACAAATTACCAACACTAAAAATTTAAACTTGCGGGCCAATAATTATAATAGTTGATGCATTCTTTAAATAAATGTAATGTGCGTGAGTGATGCAAAATTAAAAAAAAGTCACTTTCCTCAATTTTTGGGAAGCTCCCATCAATACCGCGTATACTTATGTATTATAAATATAATGAGATTGATTCCGACCTAACTAGATATATATGTAAACAAAAAACTGAAAATGAGCATGATCAGTATACTATAAACTAACAAAAAGCGGCTACAAGTTCTGGATTTTTTTTATTTTTATTTTTATTTTTATTTTTTTTTTTGTAGCGACACGAGAGAGATTTGATATCATTTAAGACTCATAGACTATTTAAGGATTTTCTTTATTCCTGCAAAATAAAAAAATTAAATGAAAATCTCAGGTTGCTTTTTTTAAAAACTTTTTAGGAAAAACATAAAAATCCAGTAATAATTTCTACATAACATTTTATTAATTTTAAAAACAGCATTAGCATAAAATTGCTTAGAAGAAAAAATGTAAATGTCAAAGAATGTCTTTCTGACGAAGGCTTCTCACCCTGTTCCTAAAAAGTGCTTAAATCCGCTATCCAGTGCGGCGGCTCGTGTACTATGGTAACAATGCTTTCCCTCCCTTTGATTTGACGTAAAACTATCGATTCGGCAGTAAAGCGCTGCTTCACCAACAATCGATTGTTGTAGGTATACGTATATATATTCAAATGGAAGGAAAGCATGCATGTTTGGCGCGACCATGGTCCCCAAACTTCACGAGCCGCCTTTGCCTTTATCCTTTCAGACTCACCATTATGTTAAAAACCTACTATCTGGCGTTGTAAGCTTTCTAGGGAATTTCCCTGTGGCGGTTGATTTTTTAACCCAGCCCTGATGTGTTTAAGTGAAAACTTTAAATTGAAGATGCGTTTCACTGAGACGTAATAAATTATTATATTACGTATGAATTAAATAATTTTACTTAAGCCATGAACCACCTATCGTTGCCACATCGTACAGGGTATAGTTTTCATTTTTCGGGGGAAAACTGTGATTAGATTGACTAAGTATGTTGATCCTAAGTGTAATAGTGTAAAATTCTAGCGATGACATTTGCATCAGCCTTTTTTGGGCATTCAGCATTCTACACATATGAGTATGCCGGATTTTTTATTTCTTCTTCTTCTTCTTCTTCCCCTGAAGTTCAGGGGTTTTTTTTTTTTTTTTTTTTTTTTTTTTTTCAGAAATTTTGATGACAATAATAAAGAATTAAGAAAATGATTCAGGGGGTTCAGGATTCGCTGAGGTCTCTTTCCTCAACCATCTCAAAACTCGAAAGGTGAGCGCGGTGAGAAGAAGAAGCATTTTATTTCTTTACTTTTAGGGTACGGCAAAAAAAATAAATCTACGATCGGATGTTACCGTTGGAAGTCAACAATTTTATCCCCGATCGTTAGATTTTTTACATTGCCTCAAAGGCGGAGAGATAGTTTAAAAAATCCCAGATCATAGGCCTGAAATATCATCACTGCTTTCTGATTTAAATCATGGTTGTTGGGTGAATTAATGTTTTGTACCCGAAACATATATTTTTACCCGACTCGGATGATAAAATATTGATACGTTTAAACTTTAGAACTAGAATCGAAGATAAACCCGTTGACTTTAAACGGAAGCAGTTGAGAAGCAGTGTTTGCTCGCAGTCCTGACAATTAAAAGCTCACGAAGCGAATTATATTATCCGGGGGCAAGTTTCATTACCCGATCTAATGGCTGTGCAATGTGCATTTTATTATGTCCCTGATCTATTTTCTCCGCGAACACTCAGCGCAGCGCAGCACTCACTTCTGATCAATCGGAATACATGGCGAGTCATCAGTGTTCTCGTTGCGATCGGGTTTTTACTCTTTTTCGTACCCAATTGGCAAGGTGGGTGCTATGGTACCTGATATAGGGTGCAGGCAATACCGCCTCTACTCATACCCGGTTGCTTTTTTTGAAAAAGTGGGGTTAGGGTTCGTCTTGGTATATGTAAGCTTATGGAATGCTTATGGCGTTATCGAGGATTTGGTGGGTTTTTTGAAGTTCAACCAAAATTGGAAAAGTACTTTAGTAATGAAAGTTTAGGGTTTAGTTACTTCCCTAATGCAGTAAAAGAGTTGAAAATACTGTTTTGAGAGGATAAATCTCGATTTTGCATTTCACCAATTCATTCTCCATAAGCGTACATGCGTTTACCAAGACGACCCTAACCTCAAAGAAGCAGCTTGCTTAAGGTACTTATATTTAACCTAGGTATGCTCGACTCGCTTCCCGCGTCATCTTCAGTGGCGCGCAGTTCAAAAGGCATTCCAAGATGGCCGACAAAAGAAGAAAACATTGTATTCTCTTTCCAGAAAACATCGGGGAGGGAAGCCCAATGTTTTCTGGAAAGAGTATACACTGTTTTCTTCGTTTGTCGGCCATCTTGGAATGCTTTTTGAACTGCGCGCCACTGAAGATGACGCGGGAAGCGAGTCGAGCATACCTGTTAAATATAAGAACCTTGCAGCTTGGTATGTTTAGAGACGGCGCTGGACCACTGCACTATGGTCTGAGATCAGAAAAAAGTGGCCAAAACTCGGTGAAAAAAAGGCATCAAAAATAATCTTTTTCTATAGTTTTTACGCTTACTCTTAAAAACTGTCTATGTCATTTCTAAGTTTAAATTACGTGTTCAAAGTGTTCTCTGTGCATAAAATTGCAGCTGAAAGTTTATAAGTGACGAATTTATGAGAAATTTACTTTCTGACTTTTGGCCAATTTTTGATGATTTCAAACCATAGTGCACTGGTACAGGACGGGCGATCCGGCTCGGCGCGAGTAAACGAATCTGCCGCTGTCCATATTGCCCCCCCCCCCCACTCTTTGGGGAGCTCCACTACTCCAAAGGAAAGGAGCTCTAAGTATGGCAAAATTTTAGCCTCTTTGATTTGCAGAAAAGTTTATTTGTATTTTGTAAATTACAGTGGTTCTTTTCAATTTTGTCTTCATTCTAAAATATGAGGAAAAATGCGAATTTTCCAGAAATTTAATGATTATGTTATGTCCCTCGCATTTCCCTTCTTCCCCCCTCATATTTTCTCCCTTCCTTCCCTTTTAATAATAGTATTATTATATTCCTCTATTCTTTTTACTTACCGCCCTCTTTCTCATGTATTCTCTCTAGATAGCTTTGTCTTTTTTTTTTCTCTTTTCGGTTTGCTCCATTTCTTGCCGCCCTTTTTATTGGCCGACTAATTTTTCTCAATAATTTTTGTCTCCTCTTACAATTAGTCGCCTTTTTTCCCTCCACTGGAAGATACGGAGGGTGGGGGGCCCCCTGTTCGGCCGAAAAGAGGGGGAAGGAGGGGGAAGGAGGGGGAATTGAAAGAGAGAGAAAAGAAAAAGGGGGCAAAAAATCTGAAGTTCACCCCCCTCCCCATTCGCAGGGGCTGGGTTCGCCAAAACCCCCCTTTCTTTATTTTTTTTCCTCCACTCCACTCTTCTTTTTTTTTTTTTTTTTTTTTTTTTTTTTTTTTTTTTTCATTTTCCATTTTCCATTTCCTCCATTATTTGCCGCCATTATTATAATTTGGGAGGATCGTTGAAAGAAAAATTGAGCCTGAAATCTCTTCAATGTTGCGTTGCAGCTGATATTTAGTTTTCTCTGATCTTCAAATTTCCATCAGTACGGATATTTTTTACTTTTACATTAAACAACCAATAGTTAAGATTCTCTAGTGTCTATAAGAATGATGTTATTTTGTCTAGAAATGACTAACCTGAGTTAAAAACTGTCGTTTTTAATAGCTATCGCCGCGCCGCGACGAATAGATTGTATGAAGCTACACTGAGAGAAATCTCTTCTTTAAAAACAAGAAAACACGTTTACTTAAGGCAGTTTTTCTTTCCTCCATTATTTGCCGCCATTATTATAGTTTGGGAGGATCGTTGAAAGAAAAATTGAGCCTGAAATCTCTTCAATGTTGCGTTGCAGCTGATATTTAGTTTTCTCTGATCTTCAAATTTCCATCAGTACGGATATTTTTTACTTTTACATTAAACAACCAATAGTTAAGATTCTCTAGTGTCTATAAGAATGATGTTATTTTGTCTAGAAATGACTAACCTGAGTTAAAAACTGTCGTTTTTAATAGCTATCGCCGCGCCGCGACGAATAGATTGTATGAAGCTACACTGAGAGAAATCTCTTCTTTAAAAACAAGAAAACACGTTTACTTAAGGCAGTTTTTCTTACGCGAAGTAAAGTTCTGATTGCATGAAGGAAAATCACTGTCACAACAAGGAATATTTTTTTTTGTAGCAGCAGAAATTTTCCTTGGGTTAAAGGAATTCCCCTCCAGTCAATATTTCACTATTTGCAGTTTCTTCAACACAAACGAAATACACCTTAGATTAAAAAAAAATAATTCTCTCAGTGTATAGCTTAGTAGTAGTGACCACAGCAACGGTCAAGTCTTACAAGTCTCAACCAATGTCATCCCTCATAGACAGTCTTAACCAAAGAGTAAACAAGAGTCGCAATTGAATGGAAGGCCTGCGTGGTCAACGTAGATAAGGGATCGGAACGCGGGCTGGCCTCTGATTGGCTGCAACGCGTGGAGCTAAAATGTCTTAGGGTATATAGGGAAAGTAACGCGGGGTTTTCGTTCCGGGACGTTTATCTCGAAACCTGTGCAAAATCGTCTCTACGCAATTTATGCGAGTCGATTAAGCAGAATTTCCCAAACAAATTGATAGGTCATAAGTGCCACTTCATTGCAAATCCGAAAAGACTGTTTCAGTTGAAAAGTACTCACAATAGTGAACACGCCAAGCATGTAATCACACTATTGTGCGAACTTTTAAACTGCAACAGTCTTTTCGAATTTGCAATAAAGTGGCACTTATGACCTATCAATTTGTTCGGAAAATTCTGCTTAATCGACTCGCATAAATTGGTTACAAACGATTTTGCACAGGTTTCGAGATAAACGTCCTGGAACGAAAACCCCGTGTTAATTTCCCTATACCCTAAGACATTTTAGCTCCACGCGTTGCAGCCAATCAGAGGCCAGCCCGTGTTCCGATCCCTTATCTACGTTGACCACACAGGCCTTCCATTCAATTGCGACTCTTGTTTACTCTTTGGTCTTAACTTAAAAGTAAGAGGCTGACCCTCATACATATTAAAAAAAAAAAAAAAAAAAAAAAAAAAAAATTAATAATAATAAATAAAAATAATAATAACCTCATTCTGTTTGTAATGCGGATTTCACTTCATATCGTCGAAATCAAAGCTCTATGCGCTGAGAGTCGAGCCCCCTCTTGAGACGGATGCAACTCCAGGCGGGAGATAAAAATAAAAAGGTGACTTGTTGTGAGGGGGATGAAGGGGGAGGAGAATTGATGCGGAGGGAAAGTTCAGATGAGGCCTTTAATTCGCTCTCCGCTCTTGGGACGACGGAGGAGAGGAGGGAGCAAGAGTGCCACTCACCGCGTGGAGCGTGTGGTCGACATCGCCGTGGAGCACTCACGTAGGAAGTTTAGTTGCGGGTTGCAGGCCCCGAGAGGATTCTGAGGCGGCAGCGAGTCGAGTTCGTGAAGAACCTTAGCATCGGAGGGGCCTAGCCAGAAGGCGGCGAGAGGGGTAGGAGAGAGAGAAAGAGAGAGAGAGAGAAAGAGAGAGAGAGAGAGAAAGAGAGAGAAAGAGAAAGAGAGAGAGAGAGAGAGAGAGAGAGAGAGAGAGAGAGAGAGAGAGAGAAAGAGAGAGAGAGATACAAGCTCGTTCGTCACGAAGTACAAGAACGCGCGAACGGTGAGCAGTGGAGTTTACGGTGAGCGTGGGAGCGGAGGGGATTGCGACGAGGAGGGAGGGTTGGAGAGGATAGTTTTTGCGCTCAGCTTAATAGAGGTGAAAGCTAGCGGAACCTACGAAACCGTGCAATACACAACCGATTCGAATTAGAATCATTCTCGTATCCTCCTTTTCACTCGAATCCACCGACCGACGCCTGCCTTGCCTTGCCTGTGCTTCGACGCCGAAACCCGCGCGCCGGTCTCATCGATCCAAGCCGCGAGTTTCGAGCGAGCAGCGAGCGTCGAGCGAGTCCGAGCCAGAACCGCCGTCGTCATAGTCGACGTGGCTACGTTTTTAGTTTTGACGCGAATAATTTGGTCGACCGCTCTGCTACCACGAACAGCGAGCAACGACCAAGCTCTGCTACCACGACTGCGTGAACAGCGCGCACGCAGTGCGCACCGCAGACTTTGCGATCGATCCCATTCGTTCGCAACAGCAAAAGTTTCAGGATACCCCGATATTTTACGGCGTAATAAAATTCCAGGTGAAACTTTAAAGGTAGACGAAGCTTTAACAAGCGATCAGCAAGTAATATGCGGCGATAAAGAGCACATATCGACGGTTGGCATGCATAGGGGCGTAACTCATGCATTTTCCATAATTTTCGACACATGCTAAATTACGTCCTGCTGCCTGGTCTATCTGTTAATTTTTTCAAGTTTTGGCGATGCGTTTATGTTCATAGGACAATAAACATAAGGAATTAGGTCTTAAAGTCTGTTTAGATCAAAAGACTGGCTCAAAATATGTATGAATCAATCAACAAATCAAACCAGCAAAATTTTGACTTACATGCATGCAGACCGTCGATATGCCCTATGTATGTACTATGAATTTTATGGCATGCAATGCTGTTGTTCTTTTTAAGAACAACTGGTGAGATGCGTAAGAGAAAGAAAAACTATAGGGGTTTGACTTCTCTGGAGAGGTCAGGAGGCAAATGGTAGCTGTGAAGTGTGCAGTTTGCATAGCCAGGTAATTATTTAAAGCGTCGAAAGCACACACTATTTGGTAATTATTGTCACTTTGCTTGGGAATCACATTCATTCTGAGTTTCATGAAAACTTGTATCATAGGTTAGATTACGTTGATTACTGCTGTTACAGCCACTTTCAGTTTGCCTTCTGGTGCCCAGGCCACGAGAGCCTACATTTAAGAGCCGTACTCGGTGTCTTTGCTGTACTATAAGCGACAAAATCCACCTAAATCTTTTCACTTTCTCATCGCTTTTCATTTAAAACAATTAATAATCAGTATATTAAATTGTTGATGGCAAATTGCAGCAAACCCAGTATAATTATTACATAGGTATATATAGGTCTCGGGCTTTAAAGTGGATGCATAAAAACGTTTTTCCACTGCACACCAGTTTATTAAATGCGCAGAGGTACCGATGACTTAGTGGATAAAATAATAAATAAATTATACGAGCGCAAACGAACGGACAGACGGGAGGATATATAGAGGGAGGACCGCAAAATTGAACGCGAGGATAAAAAGCAGACGCGTCAATAGTAAATACTTATTGTTAGTGAATAAATAGTTTGATGAATAAGTAGATGAAGTATAAATAGACCTTCAATAAATTCAGACACGAACGTAAATGGATTGGAGTCTTAAACACAGTGGCGGATCCAGCCCTCGTGAACGGGGGGCGAATTTTGGATTCGCCCCTAAATGACCCCCTTTTCTTGTTTTCGCTCTTGCTTTTCCCCTTCCTCTCCCCTCTTTGCCCACTTTTTGGGCCGAACGGGGGGGGGGAGATCGCCCCCTTCGCCACCCTCCCCCCCATATCCGCCAATGCTTAAACAACGTACACCCGTTCGTTGGAGCCCTGTAGAATCTATAAATTGTAAGGAAGTAGGTATACAATTTTTAAGTAGGTATGCCATAACTTGATGCGTAATAGATTGCGGGTATCATATTCGTTCCGCTTATCAACCGAGAATCGGCGTAAATGAGGAAAGGATAGTTATTCTACATCTACTTAGAGCAAATCGTAAAACAGCTGGTAATATTTAGAACAGCGAATGATTGCAAAAAGACTTCGGCAAAAAATGAATCGCCCGGTTTGGTCCTAAAAACGTCCTGGACGTTTTCAGGACCAAATTGGGCGATTCATTTTTTGCCGGAGCTGCATGCTTTTTATGTGCATCAATTATTACGATAACGCATCAAGAGCTCTTGAAAATGTTTCTGTATGAAAACTTCACTGAAAGAACGTTATAAGTCATTTCAGGCATTGTCATATTTGGCAACTAACTCTTTCCACTTTTTATTCCCGTATAATTGGTCACTCCAAAAAAAAGAAGGAAAAGGAAAAAAAAAAAAAAAAAAAAAAAAAAAAAAGAGAGAGAGAGAGAGATTAAAGTAAAAAAAGAAAAGGGGGATTTCTGTAGACCCGAGAAAGACAGAAATTCTCAGTAGTTGTTTTCTTTCAATCTCTTTTTTGACAAAGTGAAGCGTCAGTTGCCAAATCTTAACAGTGCCTTAAGTGACTTATCATGCATTATTTCGGTGTAGTCTGCATACGTTATGGCCTCAGAAGGTCACAGATTGACCCTTTCCGCGAAATAGGTAAAAAAAAAAAAGTGACAGTTTCGCGACTTAGCCGGAAGAGCTGATCTAGCCCTCGAAATGTGTCCCATGAAAGCAACTCATATGGAAGAGCTGGTTTTGACAGGATTTTCCGTAAAACCCTGAAATAATTTTCACTTTGCCTTCTTACCGATGCTTTTCCCGAGCAACGACAATCCACGATTCGCATGGATCTTGACAAAACTTTTTCTTTACGGTTTTTGGGAATTTACGGTTGCGTCTTAAGGCCCTAACGTAAGGGCCAACCAGACGCCCTTGCTTCGCACGTGTTGGGTTTTGTCCTGTGTTGTTTCAAGTATATTCATAGTTTTTCTCCTTTTTCAAAGCCTTAGTAAATTGAGAAGATTATTAAATTAAAAAGAGATTGAAAGCAAACAAATATTGGCAATTTTTGACTTTCTTGTCTACAAAAATCCCCCCTTCCTTTTTTTTAAATTGTAATCTCTTTTTGAGAGAGAGCCATATCACGAAAAAAAGTGAAGAGTCAGTTGCCAAATTTTGTCAACGCATTCTTCGAAAATTAAGAAAGCAAAAACAAAAAAAAACAAAACAAAACAAAACAAAAACAAAATATTAGGAAAGAAGAAAGAAGAATAGGAGTAAAAAGAAAACAATTAGGAGATTTTTGTCGCTGGTTGCAGCGACTTTTTTGGCTCTTTTTTTTCTTCATGATTTTTTTTTTGTTTCTTACAGATTGGTACGCACGCGTTATACTTTATTTCCATTTTTTTTTGTTAATCTAATACAGAGGTATCTTCAAGCTAACTTGAAATATATCTGAAAATACCTGATTTTTACTCAGCTGGCCTTTTTCGGGCCCCGATGCAACTCTTTTGATCTCATGGAAACTAACCTAGGGGTTTTAGTTCCCCTAGGTTCCCCTAGTCATTTTTTATGGAAAGTTTCTAAATACCCTCTCATCGAAGCTGACATTGAAGCTCTAATGTGATTCGTTCAAATTTCAGCTTTTCATCTTTAAAAAACTGTCCTGGGACGAAAATCACCCCCCTCCCCATTGGTAGCAACCATTTATTTAACGATACTCTTTCTTGTATATAATCAGAGCGTTTCATTGGATCAATAAAAATTCTGGTTATTCCAAAGTGAATTACTTATTTTTGATTGTGAGAATTAATGAGGATTTCAATAATTCAGGAAAAGAAAGTTCTTTTTAGTCCGCATATTTAAATTTTTTTTTTTTTTCCTGCATGGTAGACTGCAATCTCTTCTTGATTCTGGATGTCAATAGTGTTTTTCTTTTTTCAGTGGGAGGCTAACTTACTGGCTCACACTTCTCGGGCCCGCGGGCCGCGGTAGCATCAGAGCACCTCTACCATGCCTATGATGTCCAGTTTGGCCTTCCGCCCAACCTCCATCATCATCCATCTCTCTCCATCACTACTTGGCTCCCAGAGCTGCCGTTTTGCGTATAGTTAATGACATTTTCCAATCCAATGATGATTCCACCGGTTGAGAAAAGATTACACAGTTTAGTTCAGTGCATTGACTGGAATGCACGAAAATATACTCTGATCTGTAATCTTTTCTCAGTTGGTGCGGAAACGCCGTTAATTAATCAATTACATCCGCAAGTTTTTTAATGTCATCGACGACTCCACCGACTGAGAAAAGATTAGAGATGCGAGTATTTTCGATGCGCATTACACTCATGTGTGACAGAGACTACTGAACTGAACTGTGTAATCTTTTCTCAATCGGTGGAATCATCGGTGAATTGAAACGCATGCGATTAATAATACGCAAAACGACAGCTCTGCTTGGCTCCACTCCACGGAATATATCACGGGATGTTTACAGTCCCGGAGACGGATAATTAAAATTTCAGCCAAACCGTTTTAAACACTCTAAAGGCCAGTAATAATTTGCGAATTATAACCTCAAAGTGTTCCTAAATCGAAACTCGAGCAGCTTTTTCTGCGGCGTGCATATATCACCTAGAATAAAATGTAAAGTTTTTAGAATCCAATGTGAGGACGGTTAGGTTCAGTAAAATTATTCAAAAGGTTATCTCTTTTTGATAGTCCTCTTTTTCTTTCCGTTCGAGGCTCAACCACTTTTACATGAAGTCTTATGGACAACTGTGAACTGTTGTGAATTAAAGAAAAAAAGAAAAAAATGGGGAGGTATTTTTTTGTGTGTTTCTTTGGGTATACAATTTTCTCAAAGTAAATTGTTTTCGGCCACAATGAAGCTGTGTTTCAAACTTTTTCTATAGGCTTATGAATAGTTGATTATGGGGTAAAACCCTGAAAAAATTACTATAAGCGCACTAAAAAATCACGAAATCGACTCCCAAATTCTCAAAATGCTTTCAAACGCAAGATCGTAATGGCTGTGATTAGGTACCGCCTACATCTTACGGCAATTGTTTGCTTTTTCTTCTTCTTCTTCTCCTTCTCCTTCTCCTTCTCCTTCTCCTTCTCCTTCTCCTTCTCCTTCTCCTTCTCCTTCTCCTTCTCCTTCTCCTTCTCCTTCTCCTTCTCCTTCTCCTTCTCCTTCTCCTTCTCCTTCTCCTTCTCCTTCTCCTTCTCCTTCTCCTTATTCTTCGTCTTCTTCTTCTTCTTCTTCTTCTTCTTCTTGTGTAGGGTGTCGCGAGAACACCTCGAGGATGGAGCTTATTGAGATAGTGAAACCCAATATAAAAGGCGGTAATTACCGCCATTACAGTCTCGCGTTTCAAAGCATTTAATGAGTTTGGGAGTGGATTTCGTGATTTTTTAGTGCACTAATCGTCATTTTGATAGGGCTTTACCCCTTAATAACAAGCCTGTAGAAAAAGTTTGCAACAGCTCCATTTAACACAACAATTTTTTTCGGTAAAATTTGAGCCTCAAAGTAACGAGCTATAGAGCACCTACGGAAAAAAATACTGTTAGAATTTACCATCGCTGCACATTTGATTTTGGCGTCTGCTAGAAAGTTTGATCAATTTTACCATAAAATGGTGAATACAACGCAAGTACCTTACTGTGGTAAATTAAGTTAACTTGTTGGTTCCGCGTTTTATCATAATCTTGTGAAATTTACCCTACTTTCTGGCAGACTCCAAAATCAGCTACCAGTCTTTTTTTCCGCGTCTAGGCGATATTGTAGCAAAAAAAATGCGCGAAGAGGCAGTTCACTTTGCTCCATTAAATTCGCCACGTGAACGATTGTTTACATAAAAAAACGCCAATTTGATCCATATGTAGTAATCATATATAATATATATGTACTGGAAAATAAGAACGTGTTCTAGACACGATCAGAATGGGCGATATGAAGACACCAGTACGGGAACGTATTATGAACGTACTCCGAAAGTGTTCAGAGCACGCAACGGAAAGTGTTTCAGACACAAACTTTCGTGTCAACAACCTGATCAGGTTGCGCTCAGAACACGTACCGTACTAGTGTTTTCATATCGCCCATCCTGATCGTGTCCAGAACACGTTATTTTCTTTCAAAGTGAGTTTACTTGGGTTATGTGATTTTTGTGAAATTTAAAGATTCGTTATTTTTTCGAGTGGTTTTGGTTCATTTTTTTTTTTAATTTTGAATTATTTACTATCACAAGAATGCTCACGATAAAGAATTGTTAAAATTGTCTCGAAAATCGAAACCTAAAAAGTTGCGGTGAATAGCAAAACAACGAGGCTCTTGCAAACTGAACAGTCCATTTTAATGTTGAAAATCACGAAAATCACACTAAAAAAATCAAAAATTCAGTGATAAACTCACGTAACTGCTATAACGACAAGTTCGCAATGACGGAGATTCCTGTCTCACTTTCTATACAGAAAACACAGAGATATGTCTCAGTTTAGATATAGGAATCTCCCATGATACCTGCGTCTCTTCACCACTATGCCCGATTCCGAGAGTGAATTTTGTGATTGTTTAGTGTACTCATCGTTATTTTTACAGATTTTTATGCAAGAATCAACTCTTCCATCTCCTACAGCAAAAGTTTGCAAGAGCAACATTAATATTATACCTATCCACATCGTAAATATCAGAATCGTCGATCTAAAAGTTATTGACGGTATGAAAAAGTACTAAAAACTGAGATAGATTTCAATATATACTGGTCTGAAAGTTATAACGGGATGACGAGTGTGTGACGGGTGACGGTGTGTTTTTATACAGGGGTGATAGTATTAAGGTGGCGTTGGTGGAGGAGCGACAGATAGAACCTAGTGGCTACAGCTATAGCTATATTTGGTCATTTTATGTCCATAGATCTCTTTTTTAAAAGTTTTTCTGATTGCTTTTCATCGATTCTCTAGCATGGATCATAGTTTTACTCTTGACTCAACATTTTTTCGTTTATACTTACAATTTACTGCCCTTTGAAGATACTCTTAGTATTTTATAGGTCTGTCTAAGTCGTTTGACTAGCTCATTCAATTAATTGAGAAATCGACGAAGGCGTTCAGTTTAGTCTATTGAAACGTTATAATTTTCAATAAGCTATGAAAGAGGCTTCTTTCTTTCAGAAGAAGTAACTCATTCGACGATTTTTTTTTTTTTTTTTTTTTTTTTTTTTTTTTTTGAAAAATTTTGATTGATATGCCATTTTATCAATATCAATCAATATTAATAACAATGGCGTAATGTTGACAAAAAGAACAATAAATAAGTGAATTAATACAGTGAAAATGAATGTAGATGAATACATAAATAAATAGAATAACCTTTCATAATAACCTTAGTTAGACGCTAAGATGTCTTAAAAATGTAAATTATTACGATTAAAAGCTGACGAATGGATAATAAATGAGTAAATGGATAGTTAAAAAGATAAACACATAAATAAAGCACGAGGAATTGCCGATTGGTTTCATCGAAAATATTTTTTAATTCGGTCTTCATAAAGACAAAAAGAAGATCGCCTCCTTTTCTGCCCTAATATTAAAAACCTCGATAGCACAACCTTTGTCCAAAATGCTTTTAAAAAGTTTCAATGAATTCGAAATAAGTTCCGAACCCTTATCATTGAAACAAAACAGAAACATTTGAAATTACTTATGGAGTGAAAGATTTTAGATTAAGGCTTTTTAACGCGGTGTTTGAAACCGACAAAATAATGACAACTCTTAAATTGTTTTGAAACATTTATGAAACTTGTCAACAAAATTTTTTTGAAAAAGATTCGTAATAAGATGGATAAAATGTTCCTGAGAAATCTTTATAAGTGGTTTCTAAGAGGTTTAGCTGGAACTTAATATTTTAAAAACCCTCTTATATTTTACTAAAACTTTTTATAAAAGGTTTCCAAAACAATGTTTTACAAATAAATCTGATTTATTTTCCTAGGATAAAATATATAGACTCGCAAAAAAAAATGTGTTAAAACAAAGTTCAAATGTTTCCTCGAACAGTACAGAAGTTGATTGTTTCAGCTGTTTTGAAAATATTTCTGAACCATCTTCAAAGGGTAAAAAGGTGGAAACAACAATGCTCAAAGTTGAAACCTATACAACTTTTTCCTCCCATGAATTTTTGAACGTTACAAACATAACGTGCGATAATTATTAACTTTTATGCTAACTTCACAGTTAGCTTATTACATTAGCCTACCGGTAGATATAGTACTATTTCAGAAATAAACCTTTTCGGTAGAATTAAAGTTGTTTAAACTGTGTTACTGACTTATCAACTCTTGTTTTCAACATATTTTTTGGAACTAATTCTTCCTTTTTCCATCTGTCATAAAAGATGGTCCTTTGGACGTCCTGAGAATGTGAAACGCCTACTTTTCTTTTTGCCGGGATTTACGAGGGTCATTCAAAAAGTAAGTTTCGTTGATATTTTTTTCAACCTCTATTTAAGGTAGGGAAAATACAATTACTCCGTTGAATGTGTCATATTTTAGGATTTTCCACGTGACATATATAGTTTTATAAATTTAGTTCATTTTTGACGGAGGTATGGCCAATTTTCTGCACCCATCTCGAAAAATTTCCCGCCACCTCCCGACAACTTTTTATGAACCAGTGCAACTATCAGCGCGAAAAGAAAAATTGCTCCTACTGAACATTTTCAGTGTGCGAGTATTTTCTCAAGTTTTTTCACAGTTTAAAAGAGAATTTTAGTGAAAAATAACTTTAATTAACCTATATTTATTAAGATTTTTCGACGGAATCACCTCGAACATAGATGCTTTTTTGAGATCGGCTGAGTCGTCATAAATAGAGGGACGAATCATCGACATTTTTTCGGCCACCGTTAACTCGCGACACTATTTCGAAACCATTCGGGCCACTCGGGGTAACATATCTGTCTCACCATACACCATACACCTCGACTAATAGGTATTGTCTGTAAATTTCAGCTGGCGGAACTTTTCTCGCGATATGGAAACGAATATTTTATAACTGAACCGATTTTCGACAGTGATGGAGCGAGTAAAACGAACGAAATAATACTGATTACTTGACACGTTTTGTTTATACAATTTGCGATCGGTTTGCGCCTTATTTTGATATTTTGATCAGATAAAAGTTGTTGACACGTCGAGAGCTCATCAATGATACCGGATTGAAAACTAATAATTTCTATCGCTCATTTTGAAGATTGCTATTGTTCGTAAAAAGTTGGCGGGAGGCGGCGCGGCGGGAAGTTTTTCGGGATGGGTGTAGAAAATAGCCATATCTTGCCAAAATTGAACCAAATTTAAAAATACTATACGTCGTTGAGAAGATTAGAATATGACACATTTGAATGTGTCATTGGATTTTCTGTATACCATAAATAGGGCCTAAGAAATATATCAATTAAACTTACTTTTTGAAAGACCGTTTGTTTTGGTTAACCCGCCGTTAACCGCATGCACTAATAATTATTAATTAAGATTGTTTTCCGTGAATGTTAAAATAAGGCGAACTTTACGTTGAGAATCTCATGAGCTGGTACTAAGAGGAATTGCTCAACGTTTCATTCAAAAGTTAATGCTAACTCGACGCAAGGTTTCATTTCGGGTGTAAAATGAGGTCTTAGAAATACTTGATGACTTAAAAAATTCAGTCCGCAGCAGATAATGGGTTTATTCTACTCAAATATACCCAAATAAACCCCAATAAACCCATTCTGGTGACCAAGCGTTGTTTTGGCCGCTAAATCATTTTGTGGTAAAGATTCGAAACTTTTTAGAGGTATAAAAGAGCTATGTGCACGACGTCACAATAAGGCCACTTTCTGGATTTAGCCTCGAGAGGTTGCTGAAGGCTAGGGGGTAAAAGTCACGACTTTTCTTGTCCCATGCTTTTTTTATTCAATTCACATTTTTACGCAAAAAAAATGCGCCTTCGAAAGGTCTTTAAAATTATTGATGTGTATAAATATTAGTTTTGTAAAGTTTAAAGGAAGTATTTAGCTTTAGCAATTTTTTCGATCATTGAAATTGAAAAAAAAATGAGTTTCGAATTTTAGCAGCACCCTGCTAGAAATTTTCCATGCTTTTTGGCAAGGAAATGTCACATTTCCTTGCTTTTGGCAAGGAAATATTTCCATTTCCTTGCTTTCGGCAAGGAAATATTTCCATTTCCTTGCTTTCGGCAAGGAAATATTTCCATTTCCTTGCTTTCGGCAAGGAAATATTTCCATTTCCTTGCTTTTGGCAAGGAAAAAATTCCATGCTCATGGAAAACTTCAAGGAAGTGGAAATGTTTCCTTGCTTCGTTCAAGGAAATTTTTCCATGACCATGGAAACTTTCAAGGAATTTTTTCCATTTCCTTGCTCTTGGCAAGGAAATATTTCCATGCTCATGGAAAACTTCAAGGAAATGGAAATGTTTCCTTGCTTCGTTCAAGGAATTTTTTCCATGACCATGGAAACTTCCAAGGAAATATTTCCATTTCCTTGCCTTGTTCAAGGAAGTTTTTCTATGACCATGGAAACCTCCAAGGGAATGTTTATAATTCATTTTGAGAGCAATAAGGAAAAGGAAATACTTCCTTGTATTCAGCCAGGAAATAATTCCATGTCCATTGAGCCTTCCGAGGAAATACTTATTCCATTTCCTTGTTTTGTTCGAGGTAACTTTTTCATGATCACAGAAATCTCGAAGCAGGAGTGCAGAATCTCAGTGAATGAGCAGTCGATACAGACAGTGGAATGTTCCACTCATCTGTACTAACATTTTGGACTTAGAAAATTTTTCGCCGCCTTTCTTCGACTTATTTTTGAAAAAAAAATCTAGAAATTTCACACAAACTCGATTCACGCAAAATTTTTCACATTAAGACTTCGTAAATTTTTCGAGTTTGACTTAGAATTTTTTTTTTTTCAAAATTAGGACTTGCAAAAAATGTTCACATATATCTCTCTCCCAAGTCTTGAAAGAAAATTTCAAATGGGATATTGCAAATTAAGTTTACTCTCCTGAAAATTTTTAGAGTGGGACTAGGAAACTGAGATTATCACCTTTGGAATACCAATTTTTTTCTGGTTTTAGACTTGTTTTTTAACATTTAACCGATGCATATTGACACTGAACCGACAAACCGATTTTATATCGACCCATATCGACAATAAACCGACATCATATCGACATACCACCGACATCATATCAACAAAACACCAACATCATACTGGCACCGATATAACTTTTAACCGATCTTATACTTGCCATGAAGGTCGGTATGCAAGTAAGCATGCTTTTGTCGTTGTAATGTCGGTAAGTCAGTCAGTTTCATACCTGAATAAGGTCGATAAGTCGGTATGATCCTACAACGACATCGATATATTTTCAAATCGATCTCATATTAGCCATGCTATTATGCAAATTAAAGCAAGTAAATCTGTCGGTATGATGTTAGATGAACATTTCTCGAGTCAATTTTAAGCTGTTTAGGAATACTATAACATTTTAAAGGTTTTATAGCATAAAAAATTGTCTGTCACTGAAATAAGAATGTTGTTAAGCTTTATTTCATTTTCTATCTTTTTTCTCATATTATGCTTTAATTCTTCATCTGTAGGTATCCAAGGATTATTTTTTTTACTTCCATCGGTAATTAAATTCCTGGTAAAAGTGACTATCATTAACAACTAAATTAGTCGCACGACAGTCGTTAATGGTCGTATGGAGTTGTATAAAGATTGCCATCGAGTTGCACAGCGTCTCTGCAACTTTGACGCCTCTTAAAGCAGGATCCCACAGCAACTTTACGACTTTGATGACCGTAAGTTGTATGGCAACTCTGCAACTTTGACGACTTTGAACCATAAGTCATACAGCGATTTTCTTGAAATATTGAACATGAGTCGTATTGTAACTTAACAACTTTGACGACTCTTGGTCAAGGAGTCAAATAGCACCTATATGACTTCGACAACTCTTGATGAATAACTGGAGATGGCGTCTTAACTACTTTTGAGGATTTTACTTTTGGAGTTGTAAAGTTGCAGAAAATAGTAAAACTACAACCATTTTGAAAGCTGAATTCACAAACTAATCTCTCATGACCAGAAAAATCATACATCATAGCAAAATTGCTGCAACTTTAATCCCCTTGACTGGAAAAAATAGTCATGCACTCACCTTACAGTTTAGAGGTATATGCCGTAAAGAGAAGAGAAATTAACAACTTTGATGAAAGAGTTTAAAAGTAAGCTCGCATGCATAAAAGAAAAAAATGTAAGACTGTAAAAAGCACTCACCACGTTTGAAGGTTATCCAATCAATTGAAAGTTTTTAAGCCGAACAGCACCGATTCACAAATCAAACGAACTGTGACCTCATAGCCATTTTCATAAGACAATATACGTCACTTACAATAAGAGAAATTTTTAAGTATTTAAAATCAATTCACCACAGTGGCTGCTCATGCAATTTAGTAACATTGCTTTCATCTTATTTAAACTTAGATAAAACAATAATCGATTCTTGAGGAAGCAGTCAGCCTCCTCACGAATCAATTGTTTTACCTAATTTCAAATGGAAAAATTGCATGATTGCCAAATCGTACAGGTCGCCTCTGATTCACCAACCGAAATGCGTTGAAAATTGAGAAACAAAAATTTAACTCAAGCTCTGTTTTTAATTGTAGATCAATGCAAAGCCCGGATTTTATAAGATTTCTGGTTATTCTTCAGAGATAGGTAAGTATGCCGCACAAATTTTCAAGAGTTGAAAACGAACGAATCACAATTATTAAGTACACTGAGCAAGTTGTCGAATCACCCAAAAGGAATTCTAATCAATCCTGGTTTTGATTTGGTAGAAATCTTTCGAACTAACGCACCTGGCATTTCTTTCATGACTCCTGTGCCTTTGAACAAACTATCCGATGTGAGATGATTCAATGTTTCTACGACTGTCCCTACAGCACTAAACTGTACTTCCATCAGCTTAATATGTTTCAGGGACGTAGCAGAGAACGATACTAAACAGGGCAAGGTACCACAGTCTTGACAGAAACCGGAGTTCCTGTAAATGTAAATCAAGATCGAGTCAGAGTTGTAAGAAATCATTCTATTTCATAATTATAAGCTACCAAACAACATGGAAAAATTCTCTTTGGAAACATGAAACAAGAGTCAAGAGTCTGGCAGGGAATGCGAAAGCCCGTGGCATCTGTTGAAGAGGATTCTCTTATGAAGGTCCAAATAAGGGCTCATTTGTCAGATTATTATTCCTTTCTTTGGGAATTAGTTTTTTTCTTCACAGATAATAAGCTCTGGATGATCCCACCATCTTTGAATATACCTATCAGTGGTGTAACAAACAGGACAGCAAGGTAAGCGCAGTGCTTGTTGGCCCAAGCTCCGAAAAAGTTACCTCTCTGGCCCTCGGGAATAGTTTACTTGCAGGCCTCCACTTCTCTTGTTACGTCACTGATTTGTACCAGTGTGAGTCTCCCTTCACACATACACCACTGTAAAAATTGGCAGACTGACTGCTGATTTTAGAGCTCTCTCTAGACAGTAAGATTAAGTTGTTCTGCTCTGTAATCTGTATCAGTCTTGAAACTAAGGTTAAGTTGAGATTTGCCAACAAGAAGGAGTCTCGGAAGACTGCTTGAGAGTAGGTAGTCCGTTTCACGGACAGAGATTAATAGAATTCAAGCGGGAAATGAGCACAGCACTAATGTTCTTAAAAAGTTCAGAGACATTTTGGAACAAATGCATGATGACAAATTTTTAATGAATGAGATGGTTAAGATACCTGCTGAGCTGTGCAATGTGCATTGTGCATCCTTGGTGGGTCGAAATCATCCCAGAATAATACCTGGCTCTTATACAGAGTAGCATACGTGTACATGGATTACATTTATTCGATTGAAACTCGAAAAGAACAAAAATTAAAAAAGAATGCTTCCGATGGAAAAGAAATTACGATTTTTTGTGGACATTTTAGTGGTTTGCTAATGTTTGTTTATCACAGATATAGGATGCTCCATGAGTCCGAGACTCCTCTCCTTGCAGGGACTTTTGGATGCGGATCGATCAATTGAATTTTGCAGTTGGTTTGATATCATTTCGATGTAATTTTAATCACAGTTGAAATTTTCGGGGTACGAATACTCTGTGGTCGATCCACCCAAAGAATAATAATAATTTGACACCGTTCAAAAGTCACCGGGGGCCTCAGACTTGTTAAGCACCCTATAGCATCTTCACTCATGAATCGTGATTCGTGAAATCCCAGCCGCCATTATGCTCTCTAAAAGGACGCATGATCAACACACTCTGAAAGTCTCCCTCGTAATTCATTTATTCTCGAAGTAAGTTTCATCAAATTATTCTCAAAGTCTCCTGGTTGGATCTCCTCACCTTCAAGATTTGAAACCGGGGTGAGTAATTAATTACTTGTCGCACTTGGTAGATATTCGATTCTGAGCAAATAGAGGTGGCCGTTATTCACAGTCCCATGCTGTTCTTTGTAACTTCTTCACTGTGTTATTCAAGGTGCTCGCAGAAGGATGACTCCACTGTTAGTCTAGCTCTAATGTTTAAAAACAGCGTTTGTTTGAAATCTCATCCACCTAACTCCTTGCCGATAATTCTTGTTCATAATTTAGAATGAGCTGCCCCTGTTAACTTGGGACCTAGATTATTCTTTCTGTTAGGGCCCAGTAACATTCTTACAGGATATTTTGTCTCATTGAAACGCATTGGCGCATGAATCATGCTGCATAACAGACTTTTTCACTGTGGTGAGCCAGCATGGTCTGTGCGTTTTGTCGGAACGGAATAAGCGAACAACTCTAAGTAGTCTCTTCTCTTATCACGGTCAGTTTTGACCAATCGAGAGTAATCAAGAGTTACCCGTCCCATCCTGTTCAATTAATTGTAAAATTGGCCTACCATTTAAGATGAAGACCTAAACATGGCTGTATGTAAGGAGTTTGCACGATCTCTCAGTAAGAAAACAGTAAGGACCTCATACCGGAAAGTGGCAGGTTTGAGGTTAGGGTACAACGTTTCTACAGCTGCTTATGGGAGATGGTGAGTAGTTCTCAGATTTTTAGTTTCTTGAGCCAAATATTTAGTTGCTTTTGGAAAGTCTCCTCTTGATATTCCTGAAAATTTTAGCTGCAGTAAATGGTTTTTTTGTTTCTCGCTTACATTGTCAGTAACATTACCAGAGCCTTTCCTTAGAGCAATTCGCCCAAACAAGGTCTGTAACTGCCAAGAACTCATTATCTCCCTCAAGCGGCTGTAGAAACCTAAGACATTACAGAAGACGACTGGCCACAGCTGTTTCATGAAGTGAAAGAAAGTGAAGCCAGTCTTGGCACATGCAGATGGGTGGGGCTTGCACTGATCGGTACAGCTCGTCTCAGAAGACGAAGCAGAGCTCGGCTGATTATGTTTAGAATTTTGCTATCATTATTTCTCAGATTGTACGTAAGAATAGAATGAAATTAATTGGATGCTGAAATTAGAGCAGGACCATTTTGAGTATTAGGTTCTGACAAGTAGCTGTGCATGCTACCAAATTGCATCAAAGCGCAGTGGTGAGTGGTTGACTAGCAATGAGTCAAAACTGCGCAAACCAACCTCTGACCGATGCGTTTTGATGCAGTTCAGTAGCACGCACCACTACTCGTCAGCACTCGGTACTCAAAAGAGTCGTGGGAGGTGATCACGGAGGATCGTTATCGTTATCGAGTAGAACAGTGTTGAAGAAGAAGAAATAAGACGACAGCCTACTACAGCGCGAGTAACTGCTGCACTCGAAAACAATAACGATCCTCTGTAATCACCCCCCTGCTCTAGCAATTTTCAAGTCTCAGGCAAGTTTTGTTTTGACTTGAAGGAATGAAAATTGAAAACCTGCCAATAATCATCATTTGAGCTCCACCCCACTTCTGAAACAAGCTGTATGTTCAGTGAGCATAGCTCAAAATACTACAATCACAGTCACTGCCAACTTAGGTCAACTTAGGTTCATTTTGAACATTTTTGAAGTATTATTTTCTGATTAGACGTTCCAAACAATCCCTAATTCAAGCAGTGAAAAAGACAGTGAGAAACGTCTGCCATCTTGAGAAGTTACCAAACGATATGGGAGTTTCCAGTCTGATTGTATTATTCTGTGATCATGGGACTGTTCCGAACATACAGGGTGTAATAGCAAATAAATTTAAAAGAAAAAGGAAGAACATGAAGAATTCAAGCTAATTAGTCCTTATCCAAGCCATTACATATGTCTACTTGTCTGTAGATCTTGCAGGTCTTCACTCTCCCTTGTTTCATGTTTCCAAAGAGAATTTTTCCATAAGGTTGGTGGCTAGAGCAGATGCTTTCTGAGTATCCTGATAAGTTAGTTGAGGTACTGAAAATGTATCAAAACTAATCACATGGGCGGAGCCAGCAATTTGGCAACCATGAATTCATCCCATTTGAACTTATGAGAAACAATCGATTCTTGAAGGTGCTACGGCCCTTCTACAAATCGATTGTTTCTCATGCATTCAAATGGGAATAATACACTGTTGCCAGACCGCTGGATCCGCTTCTGACTAATCAGTGAGCAGTTGCAAAAGAGTTTATCTGGTTGCTAACCAACTGCTCACCGATGTGTTTTGATGCATTTTGAATGTATGCTATTCTACGAGTCAGCACCTAACTCTCTGCATGTGTCTGCTCTAATAATTATGAAACAGAATGATTTCTTACAACTCTGACTTGCAGTTTTGATTTACATTTTCAGGAACTCTGGTTTCTGTCTTGAATTACGTGACTTCACACTGTTTTGTATCGTTCTCTGCTACATCCCTGAAACATGTTAAGCTGATGGAAGTCCAGTTTTATGCTGTAGGGACAGTGGCAGAAACATTGAATCATCTCACGGAGGAAAGCTTGTCTAAAGGCACAAGAGTCGCATGGAAGGAATGCTTGGTACCTCAGTTTGTATGATCTCTACAAAATGGATTCATCAGAATTCCTGTCGACAACTTGCTCATAGCTGTGAATAATTTTAATTTATTTCTTTTTTTGCTCTTGAAAGTGTTTGTGGCATTAATCTTCGGAGAGTCACTGAAAATCTTTATTAAACAGTTGGGCTTTGCGTTGCTTTAAAATTGGAAATATGAGATTTCAGTTTAATTTGTTTTTGGTTTTTTTGGTTAGTGAGTTAATTTCAAGCATTAAAAAGCTCTAGTGATAAATCATCTTGTAAATAAGTCATCAAATAGCTGTGAGGCTATACGGTTGAAATTTTTTTGGTGAATCAGTGCTGTGCGGTTTGAAAACTTTCAAATAAATGGATAACCGTCAAATATGGTGAGTACTTTTTACAGTATTACATTGTCTTCATGCATACAAGCATACTCTTAAACCCCTTCATTACAGTTTATAATTTCTCTTCTCTTTATTTGTATTTGTTCTGCAAGAGCTATGAGAATGAGGAAAGTAATGTTAGAGCTAGATCTAGTGCTACCAACGTTTGTAGAAAATCTGTAATAACGTTGGCTCCCTTGCATCTACAAACATTATTGCAAATCTGTACCAAAGTTGTTTCAAATTTCATAGTAACATCTGCTTACTAACGTTGGTTCAGAGTAGACCTATCAACGTTGGTACAGAGCAGACCTAACAATGTTGATACAGAGCAGACCTATATAACAACGTCGCTACAACAACCTGTACTAACCTGTACTAACGTTGGGTTCCAATTACGAGTACAAGATTAGTACAACCTCAAACGTTGATACAACGTTGTACTACCTTCATTTTTACCAGGGATGTACTGTTACAGTTTTTTTTTTTTTACAATATAATTGAATTTAATTTGATTTAGTTTCATGTCTATCTTTTCCTGCCATCAGAAGAGTAGAGCTTGTTCTAAAATAGTTGGTACGCTGTTAGTTTTCAATGTTTACTGTGCAGAAGATGCATTTGGGAATCTGGGTTCAACAAGTGTATGGGTAGGTTCAGGAAACATTTCTGAATCAGGCACATGCATCCATGAAACCTTTCTGAACCAGATATGGAAAGCATTCCAAGCCAAGCAAGAAAAAGGACATTTTTCCATGCCCAAGCAAGGGCAAGGAATTATTTTCTTTCCGCGCGAGGCAAGGAAATTTTTCCATGCCGGGCAAGGAAAAGGAAAAATTTCCTTGCTTGGCAAGGAAAAATTTCCTCGACAAGCAAGGAAATATTTCCATGACTGGCAAGGAAATATTTCCATGACTGGCAAGGAAATATTTCCATGACTGGCAAGGAAAAATTTCCCGGCCATTTTTCCTTGCCACGAAAGTCATGGAAAAAAGTCATGGAAATATTTCCTTGCCAGATGTCAAGGAAAATTTCTAGCAGGGCATCCACAAAGTAAAACAAATACTGTAATCGTAGTAAAAACTATATGATCTTTATAATACAGCAAACCGTAATTTACCTGAACATTTTAATCGGGAGTTGGAACTGTCCAAAGTTACAAGATGAGCTAAACAAAACATCAACAACCCAATCCAACAAAAACATTACCTAGTTGTGCTCTGCTAATAATATGTGACGAATACAATTTAGTATACTTAGGAGGAGTAAAGATGTTGCCTGTTGGGTCGCTAAATCCATTTCTGATTAAGGCTTTTCGACGTTTTTAAATCCACTTGCCTCAAGCGGCGCTAATGACAATATAAGTCACAAAACTAAAGCCCACTGAGGATATTTTCCCCTTTTTGGGACAAATAGGTTTATCCCTCGATCAGATAATAAAACGAAGGTCTGCATACAAGAGCATAAGTCAAAATATTGCTGATTTGCTTTGTTGATTGATTTATATGTATTTTGAGCCAGTCTTTTGATCTAAATAGATTTAAAGAGACCTAATTCCTATTGATTACAGTACAAACACAAATGCTCCGTCAAAACTTGAACAAATTAACAGATAGACCAGGCAGAAGGATTCAAGTTAGCGTGTGTCGAAAATTATGGAAAACTAGCAGTCTACCCATGCTTCGCACGGCGCAGAACCGAAATCCGTCGGATCGCGCTTGGAATGTAATGAATTGTTTTAATCCGTAATGGGCCAAGTCCGAGTGTACTCGTTTTTTCCCTCTCTATTTCACATTCTTAATTCCATCTATGATTCTGATTATACGTCATTTTGGATGTAGTCAAAAATCACTTTAACCCGCCGTCACTCGCGCCCTAAAAACTTCCGCGAGTAGTCGCGCGGGGTCGTTTTCGACCCCAAAGTTCTTTCGTCCCATTTTACCATTGTCATTCAAAATTTTGATTTCAACCATGCAGAATAGTAATAAGTATGTCTTTGAAAAGCTTTTCACGTGAAAACTGGGTTTGAAAAAAGAATTTTACGTTCAGTAATTGCTATATTGTAATCTGTGTCGGAAAACCCCTAAAAATGTGATATTTTCCAGATTTTTATCGGTCAGCTGCCTTTAACTAGTTTTGAAACTCCTAAACCGAGGTTTTTTTACTTCTAGGCACTACTGAAGATAATTTCATGAAAAAAAAGTATGGGGTTATGGGGGCAAGTTTTCGAGATATACCCCCCTCAATACCCCTCCTATATTTAGTCCTAAAATTTTGGAGATGAAACAACTAACCATCTGAAAAACTTTATTTTTTACCGAATGAGATGGAATAAACGCCAATTAAGGTAAGCAAGATTCTATCAACCAACAAACGGAATCGAAATTGAGGATTCAGGGGAGGGCTGGAGGGGAAAAGGGGGTTGGGGGGTTAGCAAAGTGGAGATCCTTGAATTTTTTTTTGCTGTGATCTTTTTGCTTTTCGTACATGATTCCAGATACCCTTTTTCACCTCCCTTCCGCTTTTCCCCTACCATCCACCTTCATTTCCCCTCTCATTCCCTTTTTTCCCTCCCCACTCCCCGCCCCATGTGATATAATCAAACTTTCGCAGAAAAAAAACAAAAACATTTATGATAAGTGGCGTCGCGTGTAATCTGGCAACGCCGCATTTCGTGGATTCAAATGCATGAAAAAAGTCAAACTAATGGAGGTGCGCAGTGCATTCCCTCGAATCGACACTTTGCACGGGTTTGAATGGACAAAACGCAGTGCTGCCAGATCGCAAGCGGCACCGCACTGATTCAGGTAAAAATGGATACGTGAGAAATTGGGATAAACGAGTAATTTAGAAAAAAAACAGTGAGAGCAAACATTAGATTTGCTGAAAGTATTGTAGTAAGTATAGAAAAGTAAAAAACCAACGGCAATCACATCCCGCAAGTGTAAACAAGGCACAGAATCCACGTTTACGTTATGTTCACTCGGTCACATTTTATGAACGTGAGTAGTCGCGCGGGGTCGAAAACGACCCCAAGCAACTTTGACGCGTCCGTGCTTCAAAACGAATGATTGAATTAAGTTCATACTAACAGAGTGGGTCGTCCAAACCCTTGAAGGAAGGTACTGAAACGGACGAGCTAAAACTTTAAAATTTTCATGGACAAAATTGCATTTTTCTGACACCTGGGGTCGTTTTCGACCCCGCGCGAGTGATGGCGGGTTAATGATAAGTTTTCCTTGGGCGCCTTCAATTCATCGTATAGGCAATTTTAACTCCCCCGAGTACGAACAGTTAACTACTTTCCCAATGTAAGCGAAAGAGTGGCGTTCTTTTAAACTAATCTGGTCTGTAAAGGGGTAGAGGTAGTTTCAGAAGTGTAGGCGCACCTAGACCGATAATCTTTGGCAAATTTTCAATTTTCATTCCTTCAAATCAAAACAAAACTTGCCTCCAACTTTAAACTTTTGATTTAAAAGCGTTTCTCAGTGAATAGCCAACACTCAAATTCATTTTAATTAATTAATTTTTTTTTTTTACATTGTCTTCAACAATGTAAAAAAAAAAAAGGAATTGGGGGGAGGGGGGGTTTGGACTCCCCCAAAATAATTGTCATCCATATTTATGAAGATTAATCCAAACAGCAACTTTTTATCTCTACTCGTTCGAAAGTTCGGCACGGGGGGGAGGGGGGGGGCACGCCCGTTTTCGGGAGGGGGGAGGGGGGATAGGACTACAAAAAAAACCTCCGGAATAATGAAGATTGGTCAAAACTGAAACTTTTTATCTCAACTCGTTCAAAAGTTAGACGGAAGGGGCACGGGTGAATGGGAGGGGGGGGCTGGACTCCCCCAAAATAATTATCATCCATATTTATGAAGATTAATCCAAACAGCAACCTTTTATCTCAACTCGTTCAAAAGTTCGGCGGGGGGGGTACGCCCGTTTTTGGGAGGGGGGAGGGGGGATAGGACTAAAACAAAAACCTCCGGAATAATGAATATTGGTCAAAACTGCAACTTTTTATCTCAACTCGTTCAAAAGTTAGACGGGCGGGGGGGGAGGGGGCACGGGGGAGTGGGTAGGGGGGCACGGGGGAATGGGGGGACTCCCCCAAAATAATTGCCATCCATATTTATGAAGATTAATCCAAACAGCAACTTTTTATCTCAACTCGTTCAAAAGTTCGGCGCGGGAAGGGGAGGGGGGCACGCCCGTTTTTGGGAGAGGGGAGGGGGGATAGGACTAAGGAAAAAAAAACATGAATTAATGAATATTCGTCAAAACTGATGGAAGGGGAACGGGGGAATTGGGGGTAGTGGGATTGCCCAAAATAGTTGTCATCCATATTTATGAAACTTAATCCAAAACGCAACTTTTTGTCTCAACTGAACACAAAAGACATAACAAAGTTAACTCGACATCAAATAAAAAAAAAAAAAAAAAAAAAAAAAAAAAATATGCCAATCGGAGATAACAGGAGTTTCGTTACACCCTGTACAATCAAGACACGCGACTTCCGTTACACCCTGTATAGTCAAAGAAGTCGCAACTCGTTACATACCATCCTTCGCGCAACTAAAAAAAATAAAAAAAAAAAAAAGCAAAAATTAACACGCCAATCGGAAATAATCGCCGGATCAGCTGACGAAAAGAGGAAGAAGAGGATATCAAATCTGACACCGAAATGACGCAATACCTATCTGCTTCTCGCTCGCACTCTCTCTCGCACCCGTTGTCCTTACGGGAAAAACGCGACTTTCGGACCGCGATAACTCGGCCGGGGACCGGCGGATCGCGGAAAGCTTTCTTAGCTGACCTGAATCCGCGGGGGCGGAGGTCCACCGAAAATCTCGTCCCGATCGGTCCGGTCAGATCGGAGATACGCTGATGAATGAAAACGAGTCAGTGAGTGTGTCCCCCTTACGCTTTTATATATTAGATGAGTTACACCCCTATGCATGCCAACCGTCGAAAATTTGCTGTTTCGCGCATTGTTCTGCGAATATCATAATTTGCAGAATATTATCATCTTTGAATAAATATAAACTGACATTAATTAAATTACTGAAAAGCCGCCTCCTCGAAATAATTAACTCACAAAGTTTTGAAATGAAATAGATAACGGCCGGCATCAGTTTCTTTGCTATAAATAGACACAGTCTAAACTAAACTGTCTAAACACTGGTTTCCGATTCCAACGCATCAAATAAGCGATTCCGAGGGGGGCTCGTTACGACATCCTATCAATTTACCTAATCATCCTTGCTGGCGGCGCCAAAATAGTACCTCAGTACCCAATCTTCTTCCAAAGTATCGGCGACAATTAAGCGTCGCCGTCAACAGTTGAGGTTATTTCCTGGTAAGGTTATTTTTCTCAACGTTGAGACTTGTTACCTCAAAGAGCACCGCCAATTATTTGACCATTACAACTCAACATTTTTTTTCCCGTGTGGAAACTCTTCCTCTTTGTCCATGCACTTGGACAACTTTTGGCACTTTTATTTTCCTAACCGAAAAACAAAGAAAAAGTTAAACTTACCTTTTCGGTCTACGACGGTGGAAGACTGACAGTTTGAGAGATCGAGCTGAGATAGACCAACTTATGTTTGACGTTTCACTGCTGATAGTTCAAAATTCTGCTCAGTAAATTTTACTCAACTTCGAGCATATTTATTTAACACAGTTTTGGATTGTTTAAATGGTTGGTATAAACCGAGTTATCCAGACACATGTATCGAGGATTTTCCTATAAATTTTTGAGATACACCTATATTTTTCATTTTTCATGTAATTATGTATGCGTATTCTCCACTTTGATGAAAACTTAGGGCCGAATTTTATCACGTTCCTCGACTTAAAAATTCCATTTGAAGCAGTTAGAGGATGAAAAGACGGCAAGGACAAACTGGAGAAGGATTTAGGGTGAATGTGGTAAAAGGGGAATTGCGAAATATTGGATTGTGCCAATTATGGAACTGATGGAATAAAAGGTTAAAACCCGTAACATCCTTGCGCTGCCATCATTGACCCCGTATTTTTTCTTTTTCTGATTTGGACTAGCGAACACCGAGAAAAAAGGGTGCGAAGTTGTTTCATATTGAAAATACTTGAAACGACCCTGTTTTGGCGGGAAGAGGCTGCGTGGCTCGCTACGTCGCGCGATTTGTGTAGCCGAGCAGTGCGAGAGTGAGACCAGCGAGGCCGGCCGGCCGCGGCAGCCGCTGTCCCGTGGAGTTCTTACGGTGTGCACGGCACTTACGCGACAGTCGAACTCATCCTTCTTTACACGCGATTTTCTCGAATATCGTTTGTCTCACGTAAAATTGAAGTGAATCAAATTGAAAGAGCCTTAAATTTCCGTTCTGTTCAATGTCTTTATTTTCCTGCTCAAGTGCATGCGGATGAACATCAAATGATTTGCACCCACTTTGAATTCCAAGCCCCAATCAATAAAATCACACTCGACCCAGTCAGGTTGTAATTTGATGGAATTCGTTTAGGAGCTATTATTTGTAAGGTGCATCTCAAATTTTGTAGACCAGTTCTCCAAACAGTGCTCCATATCAAAGTTATTCATAAGCCTTGAGTAATTTTGTCAGCTAATTTTGCTGATCAAGTGGCTTTGCGAGAATCTCAGCGGTTAGGTTGAGTGCAACCAGCCAATGTTGCATTTTATCCATGTAAACCCCCGTTAAAAGCAGGTGAATTCGAAGGAGTTCACCGTGCACACAATAATTTGATCTTCATAGCCAAATGGACAAAATACAAGGTTACCGAAATGCACGTTACACCACAGCCATTTGAATGGAGAGAATGGGTTGAAATACTCATATTGAACAGCGTGCAGCTCATTAAGACCCCTCCCACTTTTCCCAACACAACGTAAAAAATCGGATATTGTGAGTAAGCATCAGTGGCGTATGTATACCGTGCAATTTGGCAAAGTTGCAATTAAGTCCATTTAAACCCATGTAAGAGGTCGAATGCGAAGGTACTCACCGAACACCCAAAACTTCGATCTTTTTTCATGGGTTCAAATGAACGAACTGCAACGTTGCCAAATTGCACGCTACGCCACTGGTAAGCATCCGCCCTAAGTTCTGACGCCTTCTTTCAGCGAAGGTTATAAGGTTACTATTGTTCATATGTCGTTTTAAAAATGTTCCGGAAGCAACAATCAATAAGTAAAACCCATCAATTAAAAAAATGTTCCTATCTGCATTCAAAAGTTGAAAAGAAAGTGTTTCAGATTTTGAACTTCAGAAAATATTCCAACTCTTGTCAGTATTGATTATCAAGCTGAAAGAAAGTGAGTAGAGAGGTTCTAAATTAACAAAAACGCAAAAGAAATACACGTAATATGAACATTAAATATTTTAATGAGCTCTTAAATCAAAACATAGGAATTTTTGCGCACAGTAACCATTAAGTGATCTACTTACAAATAATGAAAAAAAGTATGATACGAAGGTGAATTTGATTTCAAATCGAAACGAAAAAAATATTAATTAATAAATAAACAGCCAATGCTACACTTCACAATCAATTTTATTTACATACGAGTTACCAATTCAAAATATACACACGCTAACAAAGATATCAGGTAGGATCTCAACTTTTTAAAAAAACGAGACGCCAAGCAGTGATGTAAACACTAATTTATTTGACTCCTCTCCGTGACATCAATTTTTTTCGGTCCGGGGATGGAAGGCGGAAAGGCTGCATGTGCGATCCGGCAACAATGATTTTTGCCGTGTATAAAATTTTCCTCCATTTGATTCTACGTAAAACAATCGATTTGATAGTGAAGCAGCGCTTCACCAACAATCGATTGTTCCACATATACTCAAACGGAGGAAAAACATTGTTGCCAAACTGCACGAGCCGCCACTGGGAGATTGTCTCGCCAAGAATCTAACAAAATAAACAGGTTTAAACAGATAAAATGCGTTGTTACCACACTGCACGATCCGGCACTGCTGGAGGAAGCAAGAAATAAAAAAGGAGTTCCGGCCTTTCAACTTGACGTAAACTAACATGAAATTAGAGATTACATTTCTGCCTGCATCTATCGTCAAAAAAGCTGATCGGTAGGCAACTTAAAACTTCTGAAAAGAGATAGGGATAATTTCTCAAAAACCGTGCTCATTTACTCCCAAATTCAAATGGAAGTAGGAAAATCATAAAAATATAAAGAAGTAACAACAAAAATAATTTACTAAAATTTCCTTTAAAAACCAAATAAAGATATATATTGCACGGACTCATTTAGAATGAATAGTAGACGAAAGTGAAGAAATCAAACTTAAAACGACGAACTACATTATAATGGGAGGAGACGTATAAAATCTGTTGATGTAACAATCACATCATACTCAGTCTTTTAAAACGGGTTATTGAAATGGAAAACAGATCGGATTTAAGCAAATAATAGAACAGAGGCTCCATTTCAGACGAATGACAGTAAAATCGGTGAGTAAACTCAACGAGAATCACTGATTTTGTGGAAGTGAGAGAAAGGTACTGTCAACAATAAAACAGTTGGTAAAGAAACATGTTCCACGCTTTTATATGGGTTCCATTGATGCAGAAGTGATTTTTAATTGGATGTAGTTATACATGGATACACCTCATAAAGTTATTCTCGTAATAAGATTAGAAAAAAAATCTCGAAAACGTATAATGAGTCAATGTAAGAGACCAAGTAAATAACTTATAACTCTTAGGAATAAGAAAACAGTGAAACTTTCTCTCAATGAAGGAAAAATGAGTAGCTTAAAAATGATTGGAAAAACAGGAAGTGTGAAAAATAAACAGCAAAACATAAAATCAAGAAGGTAAATAATAATAACAAATTAAGTCAAATACTTACATACAAAGACTTTATAACTGAGAGGAACTCAAAATAAAAATTAAAAACAAAAATAAAATAATACACTTTTGACAAGAGCAACTATTAAAAATGATAATAAAAACATGTACCTCTACTATAAAAAGTGAAGTTACGTTGAATATTTGATTTTTGTCTGTACATGATTAACAAATTGTTCTTTACTACTAATGAGACTTAGACAATTAGACATTATTACAGAATCAATCTGAGTCACTAAATTTACAACCTCTTTACAATATTTCACTGTACAGTATATACAAATTATACACGAATTTAAAAACGAAGAGTAAGGTACATACTGGCATCCAAATTTCCGCGCAATTCCACTGCTATACGACTAAAGTCGTAAGTTTACGGTATGGAATCACAAACATGCATAGAATTATGAATAAATATCACATATTTTAATTATCTTAACTAATAATCCAGTATAACTATATATATATATGAGTAAGTTTGAGATTACTCGATAATATTTTACAACAACCTATGTGCATATTTACAAATATTAACAGAGACTATGAGCTCCTCTTGTGGAGGTTCCTTTTAATTTTGATCCATAATGATTGCTCGGAGTCGTCAATCAAAGAGATTCAGTATCATATAAACCATCCAAGATGGCGTTTCTGTTTGTTAATTAATTCCCCCCTACCCCTAAATTACGTTCTTGATTACTGTTTGTTTATTTTCCCTCAAAATTACAAACATATTGTAAAAACTTCTTTGGTCGTAAAAAAGTTCCAAGTTATCTAGGTATAATCAATTCCATTTCAAGGTGATGTTTTCAAACACAGATAATGCTCTCACTTCGAGCATATGAGATTGAAATAGTCTGTCAATGTCACACTTGTATATTCTTGATCAAAGTAGTTCTTAAAGAAAGCCGGAGTTGGACCCTTTAATTCTTCATAAACAAAAAAAGCCACTCATGTTATCAACTGGGTTGAAATGAAATGAGATAAAATGTTTCGAATTAAACAATCAGGTTTTCACTTTTAAGGCACAAGAAAGGCAAAAACCAAGAATAGGGGCACGATTGAAAAATCTCAATTTTTTGTGATCAGAAAAAACACATTATTGTCAAAATAATAACCTGATGACCGGTCCTTAATTTCACTGCACGCTTAATTGTGTGACGATTATATTAAAGTCTGCTTTTTTTTATTCGACAACTCATCTTGGCCGAAAGTGAAGTACTTGATGGAATTTTGCTTTCAGTGGTCATTTTGATCTTATTTCACATTTTAAATATCGAATATCTGAGGGCAGTCACATCCGATTCTCCACCTGTTCGCTACTTAACGCTTGCCAGACCTGCGTTTACGGCTGCTTTCAATTGCAGCCCAGCGCTGACCTTCTCTATATCACGTGGGAGGACACCTTGACGGAGCATTGATGCAATGGGAATTGCTGCAGGTGGAGATGAAAGTCGGCCGTTATTCACTCCTGTATATTTTTTGACAACGGGAGCCATCGATGACGAGCTAATGGGAGCAATTGCAGCCGCATTCTGCTGACGAGCATAAATCATGACTGAAGGATCAGTTATGTGACGCACGAACTGATTGGGGCCCGGTCTACTCGTTGCCATACCGTTTCCACCGGTCTGAGGGATGGATCTGATGAACTGTTTCCGATCAATCTCATTTAATTTTGGCATCGGCATCGTTTTTGAGCGAGGTGGCACTAGAGTTTCGGGTTTTGTCCTTCCACTGATGTTGTTCATAGGTCGTTGTTGAAGGTTTGGAATCTTTAAAGATGTATTCTGCTGCGAGGGATTATTGGTAACATTGACGCTCTTTGTTTGAACTGATGGTGCAGGAGAACTTCGCGCTTGCTGTGAGACGGATGTAGTTGTATTGGAACTCGCTTTTGTGCTACCATTCATCACTTTAGTACTATGCTGAGACAAACGGTTCTCGATGTGTGCTGCAGCATTGGATAACATGGTCAAGTTTTGAACACAGACGGGAAGGGGCTTGGAGCCGTTCTCACAGTTCGATTTGCTGGTTGTAGAAGATGGTGAAGACACTCTGCTCACTTGTTGTTGGATATTGGCTGGTGAAACGATTTTCGTTTTTTTAAGTGACGGGCTACTTGAGAGTTCAGTTCGCACCGAAGTCACACCGGGTATGGAGGGCCTCACTGATTTTCCTGAAAGGTCTAGAACTCCTCCATCACCGTTTGGTCCTTTCCTCTGTCCTTCATTTCTCTTCGGGTCTCGCTCCTCGGTCCGTTTAGGGGCGGTGTTTTCTTTCTGAAGTGATATCTCTATGCTTCCAGCTTGAATTCGAGGCTCATTACCATTGTGAAGAACTGTTTTGGGAGTATAACATTTCGAAGAATTCGCCGAGTGGGTTAGTGTGACGGCTGGCAAGTTGATGCTCATCTTCTGAAGACGAACCAATGGTGATTGTGAGGGTGCAGAGGAGGGACTAGACGAGGATGTGATTGATACAGAAGGCGAGGAGGATGCAGGAACGCTTGACGCAGGCCCATCCGATTTCTTCTTGATAGGTTCTACCTTCATCTCATCCCTAAAGAAACTTAGCGGTTTCGGCCCATTGACGAGCATTATTTCTAATGAAGGTCTTAAACTATCAGCGGACTTTGAGTCCGGGTTGTTCAAAAGTTTATCCTCGTCCAGCTTCCGCTTCTCAGCCGCGGTTATTTTACTGACTGTGATTGATGAGGGTGGGTGGAGGAGTGGGGATTTAGATCGACTCGAATTGGAATCAGAACTTGTGAATATAAGAGGAGGAGGATTCGACCTGCTCGTGGTCGTTGTTACCGCGAAATTTGGTTTTGCACGAAGACATTTCATCTTTTGTTCAGAAGAACACATAACGACATCTTTCGATTCTCCTGCTTCGAATTGCGTCTCTTCTTCAATAAGACATTCAGGGTCTTCATTGATCACATTCTTAGCATGATTTAATTTGGCATTTTCTTCAGAAAGTTGCGAATTCTGAGAATCACTATCATTGAATAAATTGAAACAAGGCTCGTCTTTACTTTTTGTAGAATTGCATTTACTAGTACTATTGGAACTATTATTTCTGCTTCTACCTGTGCTACTAGAAATTTCTGAACTACTGCTAATATTTTGACTACTTTTATCAGCGGTAATAGTTACACTCTTACTCTTGTTACTTTCATTATTGGAACTAGAGGTGGACCCAACGTTGACATTCTTATTTTTAATACTATTGTTACTTATCGTTGTTGTACCCGTGGTCGTACTCACATTACTATTTGTCATAGGAATAACCTCACCAATAAGTTTTGGTTTCCCAGAACTGAACTTATATTTTTCACAAGAGACCACAGGATTAAGTTTCACCTTCAATTTCATTATATCAGTATCACTTGATTTAAGGATAAGTGCGGGTGGAGCTTTCTTCGCGTGTCGGTCATGATGTTTATGATGATGATGATGCTTCCCTTTCTTACTTTTCTTCTTTGGTTTGAAAGAGTAGGGACTAGTATTTCCAAGAAAATTAGTCTCTGTTTTTGTTTCGTCTCCATCGTTATTCACAGAACCTTCTTGAGACGTTACTTCTTCCGATTCCTTTTCTGTGGCTTCATCTTCAGTTGGCGAAATTCGCAAACGGCCTTCATCATCTTCGTCGTCAAAATCGTCCGTGATTTCTTCAATGTCATCTTCATACTTCGCATAATCATCATCTAATGAATCTTCTTCGTTTGTGCTAGGAACACTCAAACTAGGATAGTCTGGCGAAGTGGCTGCTGAATAGTCTGAACGCGTTTCCACCTCAATGTCAGTCTTCTTTCGTTTCCCCGACTTCCTGGAAGTGCTCCTACTTCGTCGACGAGGCTTTGAAGATCCTTTTTCGGACGATCTAGTCTGTCTCGCACTGACCCGCAATCTCTTTACTAATGATAAATTGTCAATTTCATCATCATCTTCATCCTTAAAACTAGTATCGTTTGATTCATTTCCAGAATCAGATTTTCGTTTGGAGAAGACGTGTCCCCTTAACTGCCGACCATTTGTAGTATTCGTTGTGCTACCATCTGAACCAGATGTTGGACCATTTTGTGTCCAATTGTTCTTTTTGGAATCGCTATTTGGTGCGGAATAACCATGGGCACCGTTGACGTCACTTTTAGTTTGCGCGGGAACAGCTGCTCGCTCCAAAATCCGATAGCTGAACCTCATCGGCGTCGTCTAGAACAGTCATAATAAAGACAAAATGAAAAAAATGTTGATCAGATTTTTTAATAAATAAAAGAATGCAGCAAAGTAGATTTATAAAGAAAGTAGGTGTAAATAAAGAGGGTATTGCTTACTTAAGGCAAATATTGGGACTCTTCAAAATTGGTATTGCAGTTTTCTCTGAAATCTCTCATAAGGGTCGATTAAGTCTCTTTTGTTTTTTCTTCGACTCACGAAATAGAGTTATAGAGGAACTCGTACGTTACATTGCATTTAATGCATTCTCACATCTCTTATCCGTGATTTAGCCCAGAGCCGGTTTTTGCATCATCATTATCACCTCGTATTATAATGAGAAAGTGAAATAAAAATATTTTGGCAAAGCAAGGTATTTACCGGAAATACAACAAAGTTACGAGAAATATTGAAGCTTTACAATTATAGAGATTATTCAAGAGGGAAAGAATAAAAATATTGAAAGATTCACACATTGGAAGCAATTGCTTAAAAATAATCTCGATGACTTACCCGATCCCAAATAAATGTGTATGCGACATCCATCAAGGTAAAATCTTCCGGCAAACACTCCTCTTGATAAATTATATCAACCTGTTGACACAGAAGAAGAAAAAGGCATTCTTGTATTATGGCTTTCTTGAGTGATTTTGCATGTACCTAAGGAGATTATAGTACACGCATAGCATCCAGCTCAATAAGGTTAGCTGATGAAATGGACACCTAATTATATGCCTGTTTGAAGCCAGGGAGAAATGTAATTTACAGAAATGTTGCTGTGTCATTTTATTTGAGGCTGTAATTAGCAGCGGATACTTGTGTCCGGCTGTTTTCATTTCAAACCTCATCACCGCCGAGTTACACAACGTTGTCATATCTATTTCTTTCGCTTTTCATTTTCTTTTTTCTTGTTAACTTTTTATTATTCTTGAATGTACTTAGATGAAATTAAGAAAGCAAAAATCCACCCCAATTACTCAAAGTGATTAGTTCAGGAAAGGTATCAATCACGGGTAAAAGGTTGCATGGTCTAAAAATACATTGGAAAATGGAAGCCCTATTTTTATCGAGACTAAATGAAAACGTGAAGACTAAAATTTACCATTTGCTCGGCAGCGAGTCCATATTTCATTCGCACAAACTTCTTTAGATGATTGATTGTAACAGCTGCGGGGCACTGAAGATAGCGCTTATGAGGAACCTATTAACAAGCAGAGAATATAGAACGAAATTAAGAAGAAGTTTGGTTTGATAAATCTAATACAGTTCGTATAAAGGATATTTAAAAGCAGGTTTTCAGCCATTAAAAGTAATACGGTATGATTCAACTCTTTCACCACACTAGCTCCACGAAATTTAAGGGCGTATATTTTCCAAGAGTAGAGGAATTTTATAGTTAAATCATCACTTTCATTCATTTGGTTTCACTAAATTAAATCTCATCTAAAAAAATAGCTCTTTGAGAGCGAAAGATTTCTGCATATGGCGTAGCGTCCAATCTGGCAATGTTGCATTTCATCTTGTGGTGGCTCGAGACCGATCTACTATCGTTTGCCTCACATTAGAACCTATATAAAAGTATCGATCGATATCTTGGTCTTGGGATTATATTACTTCAACGGCCGATTCTTTTTCATAGGATTATGTGGAGGAAACATCGATATAGATTGGGATTTTGTCTTTTTAATCTCACGCAAAAGGTCAAATTCAAGGATTTGAGTTGCGTACCCAAAAATGTGATATTTTTTTTAAATGAAAACAATGCAAAGTCCTAGATCAACCCCTCCGCCAATGTTTTTGCTTAACAACAAACGTTCTCCCAGAAATTTAGTTTTTCAAAGCTTACCAATTTCATTTTCATTATATCTTCATCTTCTCTGACTAGACTACATTTCTCATCATTATTATTATTGGTCCTGAAACATAGAAAGAAAACAGAAAGCTATAGATATGCAAATAAAAGTCTGAAAGTCCACACAGACTCAAATAAAGGTCTCAAAATGTGTCATTGATGCGTTGATCCTGCGAAACAATTAATATCGTATATTTTCTGTCGGAAAGATTGCAGATCGGATTATTTTCGTGGGTTGTTGGCACTCTGCTGACCTGAAATGCTTGGTCTTTTTGTCAACCGATTCATTGGAAGTCATTGTAAGATCCGCAAAACGCAGATTTGTTATACGTGAAAAAGAAGGATAAAAACGAATTGCCAGTAAAGCTTGCACGGAAGGGGGCACAGGCTGTGGGAGGAATTCTCCACAGATAAGAATAAAGAAGGGGTGGAGGATGGGAGAGCAGAGCCAAAGAAATATCAAACGGGAGCGGAATGACGGAGGAGAAGGAGGATAATTAAAAGCAGAAAACAGAGAGCTTGAATACGAGGTAGCAGTGGAGCTCACTCGTTTGATCAGCTGGGATCACCATCGCATCGTCACCATGGCAACATCGCCGTGAGCAGCGAGTGGATGGGGAGAGGGGGGATGCACGGATGGAATTACTATTCTGCCGTGGCGCGGCGCGGAGTGACGCGCTACACGGCGTAGAGCTCCCCCCCCCCCCCCACCCCCTCACTACCCTTCTTCGAACGCCCGTCTCGAGTGGCGGCGACGGGCCGCATCGCGCGCCGCTCGCACGGCAACCACGGCCGGCGAACGCAACAAATCCTAGTCGTTGCGATGCGGCAGTGAACTACACGAATCGCAGGTTTTTGAGCGTTGAGTTACACTGCTGATCGCCAACCGCGAACCGCCGCGCCGCGTTGTACGAACAGACAATTAGGCAACGCTGCAACGCGCGGCACATCACTGAGTTCTGCGATTCCTGTCAGTAAAAAGACCTGCAACGAAGATAGGCTGCGCTTACGTTACCAGAACGTAAGCCATGGTCTGTTTTACACGGAAAAAAGTACGGTACAATTGAAGACATCGTAGATTTGTAGATGAAGCCAAAGCACTACTTCAAAAGAGTGTAAGGAGTAGAGTCCTTAGCGTTAATACAAGACTTTAGAGGTTTAACAGCTTCTGCATGATTGGTCAAGGAGTTTTAGGCTTTATGGGCACCTTCACTGGATGTACATTTTCCACATGTCTACATTCTCACCAGAGAGGTCTTACGGTGTTTTACGGATGAAAGAATTGATTGTCGAATGTAAATTATAATCATGATACACCTCAGAAATGTCAACAAAACACAAAAGAATCTTTAAAAGCATTTAGAGAATCATAAGTGGCGGTAGCCACCAGGCGAAGTCCAAAACCTCCAAGCAAGAAGGTGGCGTCCGCGGACACTTACGATACACCAAACAATTCGTTTTTGTCAATGTAAGTGTTATATGATCTATAGCCAAGGATAGAGATGTCGATCATTAAAGGCAGTGAAAAATTACACCGTTGACAACTCCGTGGTACTGTAATCTTTGCCTTGGAATGACAGATCTCAGAATCAGAATGGAAACATGCATATATGCAAAACCGAAACCAATGGCGTCGCCCATTATTTCATTTGTCTTAACTTTCTAAAGGGGTTAAAAATTGTCGATGCCAACGGTCTCTTGTTCTCGATCCCATCAAGTTACAAATCCTCGCTTTTGATTGCTTGAGACTCCATCTAACGTTAAAGAACAAGGGCCGTTTGTCCCGAGCTTTTTTTGGGCCAGGGACTCAAGAAAGGTGTAGTCAGTACCGGTGAAGTGAGGAAGTGTGGGTGAAAGGTATGAGCCATCTACGAATGCCCGGTGCAACAAATACCTATTTAGGCCCGTTCTGGCCATATAGGGGGTTATGGGGTTTTGAGCGACGGTAAAAGCGGTATTTAACCGAACATGCGAAAAATCGTGCTGAGAGCCGTTTTCGCGATGTTCGTAAAAAATATAAGTGGTCCCGCTAGCCAACTGCTTCTGAGGTTTTAAACTTGACCGGGGTGGCTACCGCCACTTATAATGGGTTTTTCCCCATTCTAAAGAGCCGTAGAGCCCTGTTTTTACAACATGAGTAAAATAATGATTTGATGCAAAACTTGAAGAAACTTTTCAATCGTTAATAGAGGGAAAACATTACGATGTATCACAGCACATCTCCACAGGAATCAGAGGCTACATCTACTAAAGCTTCGGTGAAAGGATGAGGTGCACCAACGTTTTGGTATTCTTTTTCTGGCTCAGTTTTCTACCAAAGGTTCGGTACGTATTACTAAAGCGATTTTTTCTGAGTACATAATGGTCCCTGACACCAGCACGGAAACAAATGTTTGATGAAATGGGTTCAACTTACATTCGGTTTCACTACTAAACGTTAAGTCGAATTTATACTCGATCTTTATACTTATTGTTAGTAAAGTTAATCATATCTTCTAATCAGGGCCAAAATCAACAACAAGCATGATATATTTCATCCATAATTTTTATTCCGTGAATGATTAATGAGATGACAAAATGAATACTAATGAACGCAGGGTGCAAATGCAATATGCATACCTACTTGTGAGACGTATAAGGATATAATATGCATTCGAGACTGCGTAAGGATTTAATTGCTGCACATCAAGTGCTTTCGTCGCAAAAGGGGTTATAATTGAACCTGCGCGCACGCGTGCCATTTTTTTCTTCTTTTTTTAACCATAGACGCGCGATCCTCAGGCCCCTCGACTAAAGCGCAACTTGCGAAGAAAGAGGAAGAGAAAGAGAAAGATAAAGAGAAAGAGAGAGAGAAAGAGAGAAGGGGGAGAGAGGAAAGAGAAGTTACCCGAGTCCGGTGAACGTGGAGCGGTCTAAACCGACTTTAAATCCTTCAATTATTAATTGTAAACCGGGCTTTGCGAGAAAGGCTTACTTTTTCACCCTTCAACAGCGTTGCCGTTGCCGCGTTGAAATGCGGATCAGAGGTGGATCAAGGAATTTTCCCTTCTCTTTCAGCCCATTTGAACGGATAAGATAGGAAAGGGTCGGAAGGAAAGGACCGTCACATGTCTCGAGCCTCTGTCTCAGTTACTTTCTAATGGGCTCGTTTAAGAAGTATATATAGGAGAGACTAAGAGGTATGAAAGAAATGAGCGGTGCCGACTTTTCAATTTCTTATCGGAGAAAGTAAAAAGTTCAAGGAAACAAATGGTTTTGGTTGGTGAAATTTACAATACTTATTGATTGATTTTGACTCCGATTATAAGGTAAGATAAACTCCACTAGCCTGGCTAAACTTCTCAAAGGCTCCATCAACTTTTGCTCAGTCGTTTGATGGCGTTAATCATAAATGTCCAGATAAAATTTACCGTACCTTTGAGTTGAGGTGAAAATCAACCATTAGGATGGTAAACTGTGTCAATAATTTTTTCCCCATGAGTGGAGACCATTTTAATTACGTCAATAACTTTAAATTTAACTTTCTCGGGGACGTACACCACTCTTTGCACGGAACAATTCAGTTGACGATTGATATATTTTTTGACACTAGCTCTCATATAAAAATTGGAAATGATAGAACGGGCCAATTAAATATTGATCAGCGTTTTATCTGTTCAATTTTATACACATCTCGTGCAATATGAGCTCAAAAACTAAAGACTCGAGATTCGTTGAAAACCTTGCGATACTAGTATACTACTCCCGGGTAAGTAAATTTTATGGACAGTAAAAGCTATCCCCATAATTATTGATATTTGTCAAATACTTCAGTCGAACGCCTTCAATAGTCGATGAATGCAGTATAAATACAGAGTGGGAATATTTATCTACGAGCCTACAAAATGTGTGTGATTTGTTTCGGTAACGTGGCACTCGCGCCAGTCAAAGGGTAAACCAAGACTTTGATTTCTAGGATAAATCCTTGATATCTTTGATATCTTTTAAAACCATAAAAAAATTTGCAGTCAAGACCATCCGTGAATCAGTTCAATGTGGCAACTGTGTCTCCAAGCTCTCCGTTTTGTTCAATACCCTACCCCTCCTATCCTCACCCTTTACATACTTAACCACCCTCTCTAGTTCGTCTCCCTATCCTATCCCACCCTTCATTCTTTTACATCAGTGTCTCCTGTTTTTCCAAAGCCAATATTATTATTTAAATTTGCAATATTTTGTAGTCTGTTTAACCCTTTTGGCAAATCGAAGCATTGAATACAAAATGAAACTGCAAGAAAGAGCAGAAACTCATAATGAAGGTAATTTAAAACTAGATGATCCTTCGCCAGTTTTTCGTTTCTTTGGAAGTTTCAGACTTTTATCTCATTATACAAATTTTATCGCGTCGGAGATTCAAAGCTCGAGCAAGAAAATGTGGTTCCCAGTTGATACTTATTGTAAGTAAAATGTTTTTACGTCCAAAAGTAAAGTCCAGGAAATCACGTTTGAAACATGAAAGTTCAAAATCACAACCAAGAGCAAATCCACAAACTACCACACTGGTGAAAATTGAGCAAAAAATCTTGAGTGAAAAAATTGGAGAAACCACATAAAACAGAGGTCCCATTTTCCTCCCATGCCACAGTAAAAATCGGGTAAACCGGGTATTAAGACCAAAAAATACTGTCAAGATTTCAAGAAGGGTGTGTACTGTGTACGCCTCCTCTGCGGAGTATTTTTTCGCTCTTCGGCACGGCGCGCGGAGCTACAGCGCAAATAATGACTAGGTATTTCTTTCCTCTTTTTCGCACTATTTTCTAAAACGAAAATATCTTACTATATACGAAAACTGTAGGTATAACGGAAGAAATCAGGGCTTTGTCGCCTCTTGGTGTCCGGATTTGAAGTGAACATTTCTAACATTGTATGTGCCCAAGGAATAGTATGTGTTGTGTATTCTTTTTGGATTATTACTACCTATTCTTTCATCAGTTGAATCTCAGTAATTTGTCTTTATCTCTCTCCGTTCATCCAAACACATGCATTAGAGAAGGTTAGAAGGAGGTCACGAAACTTTCGCACCTTACCATGTCATTTTCTTACATGTGCGTTCAAATGGGAGGGAAGAAAAAAAACGAATTCCTGGATCGGCCTCTGTTTTTTTACTACGGAATTTCACGAAGGTGGGATGTTTTAAATATTTGTCTCTTGTCTACGAGGATAGGGGTCTTGGAATGGATGGTTAGAAGCTGTGAAGAACTGAGAGGTGGTATCTCTTAAAGAGTTGGATCGCTTTGCACTTACCGCTAATTATTATTACCAAGCACTAGACGCCGCGTCTCGTCGCGTCGTGGTGCAGGATAAAGCGGGCTCGCTAACTTTATTGCTTTCCAGAGAGAGGAAGATAGGGGGGAGAGGGAGAGGGAGAGAGAGAGGAGAAAGTCTTGCATTGAGAATAGCGAGCCTTAGTAAGTCAGAGCACAAGCACATCGTATGGCTTTCAGTCCATGCACCGTAGTAAGTTGAGCTCCGGCTATCTGTCATAACATCAAGCCACTTAATCATTTCAAGGACATCTTATCACAAATGCATCGTTTTAAAAAGGCAATCCAATTTCAAAAACGCCAAAAAGGGTCGAATAGGGCAATAGGCTCCCGAAAAAAATTGGTTCTTCCCATTTTGCATATACATATCGGCTAAGGATCGTCAACTAGAATTAGTAGGCATGGTCAAAAATGTTGTTTTTAGACTTTTTAATAAGTTTTTAAAGAAGTAAACCAAATGTCAGTGATTTTTAAGACAGCATTGAAAACCTTTAAAATAATATTTTTCTCCCTCCTCCCCCTCAAAAAAAACTTATTGCTTCACATAAAGGAGGAAATAAAATAATCAACGTTGGCTATAATTTGAGATGTTACTTGAGTGATAGGTCCTTTTTCAGAGCAAACTATCGATACTGTAGAGAAGACCATCGATAGTACTCTGACACTATAACTGAATCAAGAAGAGCTTTAAACCGCTGGGGGTAATGTTGTGATGGTCTGTCGTTAATTGAAAGCACGAGGAAATATACGGGCGACGAGCGAGCGTCAATAAATCGAAGACAAGACAAGTCGCAAGGAAAGATAATAAAAGTGGACGCCAACACGCACACTTGCTTACAAGGTAGTAGTGGTAGTACGTGTATCTGTATCTATCCGCTCCTACAAACACACCTAAACGAACTCACACGTCCATCAACCTGTTATAGGTATACTATGCCCAAGTATAACGTGTAAAAGGATATGATAATCAAGGTGTATTCCAGCACCTCATTACCATTAATAATACTATTATGCTATACTTTCTCGGCATCACTTTTCCGGTCGACAGGAGGTTACTGGACACCTGTTTGCGATACATTCGCTACCAGCGACACCAGCTTGCTTAATTCATTTGCACATACAGCGTAAACGCATCACACTTTAAAGAATTATGGGGTTAGAGTTAGCCCTTCCTTGGAATGACATCAAATCTTTGGGATTCAAACTCCACGAAGACAATGGGGCTATTGCAAACTTTTGCTGTAGGCAATTTAAGGGTAGATGTTATAAAAAAATAAATAAAAAAAAATAACAATGGTGATGGCACTTTATACGTATGGAATCCACTCTTAAACAATAACAAATGCTTTCTAGCGGTGGTGTTGGGCACAAATAATGGGAGCTTGCAATCTATTAATACTGTCACTCCATCAAGAAGTGCCCAAGGTGAGACGAATTTCCATTGCACCTGAGTCACAGGACCATTGATCCGGCTGTTAATCACTACTGTAGAGGCTATAGCTAATCTGGGAATCTTCCTCCGTGGCATAGAGACTGTGATAAAATTAAGCTAAGAATCTCCCATTATTGGTGTCCAACACCAACATTACGATCGTGCATTTGAAAGCATTTCATGAGCTCAGGCGTGGGTGTTTTAGGTTTTTTAGTGCAACCACCGTTATTTTTGGAGGTTTTTACAAGTGGATCGAACCTTAGGTCATCATTCTGTAGTAAATGTTTGCGACAATCGCATTGAGCCAGTCTACTTTAGTAAGAATCGATTGTTTTTGTAGGTTTAAATGACAAAAAGCAAGGTTCTTAGATTGAACGCCACCTTTTTTTTTATCGAAGGTATTAAAAAAAGGGGGAAAAACATGAAGTGTTATACGTAAATAAGCGGAATCTATTTTTGATGAATTGGTGCTCACGTGTCCGGAAAATTGTGACGCATGCTGAATAAATATTTCGAAGGTAAAGGTAATAAGTTCTCAGAGTGAGTGTGATTCATTTCACACTATGAAGGAACTAAAAACTGACTTATATTGAAGGAACTCTATAGTTTCGGCACCAAGATTGAAGCACAGAGCCCATACAACAACTCAAACAGGAAAAAGGAAAACAAATCGTTCTGAACTTACCCTGCCTCGTAATACTCCAAAGACAAACTGATGCTGTCATCAGGAGCGAAGAAAGATGACGTTAACATGTGGCCCGCTGTCGGCGGAGGTTCTGAATTCAGATAGTACTCGCGCCTCCTTGCCATTTCATTCGCAAAAAGACCTGGTACCATTTTATACGTTAAACGCTGGATGGTGTAGTCGGGCCTAAAACAAGATAACAGAAACATATATAAGTGAGGGTGTGAAGTGCATGGCCTCAGTTTTCGTTCAATCCGACAACGTTTAATTTTATCAATTCAAACCCATAAGTAAGGTCGAGTTAAAGGTACTATGCACTCGTGATAGTTCGACATTTTTTGTGGGATTTAAATGAACAAAGTGCAAAGTTTCCAGGGGGCATTTGGACCTTAGTAGAAATATAAGAGCAAAACACTGAGATTATGAGTATAAAGATATGGCCTCAATTTTTGTTCATCTATAGCTACATTTAATGTCGTTCATTTAAACCTTGCAAAAGGTGGAACTCAAAGGTCTTCACTGCACACGCACAATTGAGGACCTTGCCGGAAGGACGGCACAAAAAACAGCATGTGAATTCTTTCCTTAAAATCAGCATGTAAATGTGATGGACATTTTTAATAATTGAAGACTTCTTCGGTGTAAGGAAGTATAAAACAGTGGGTGTGCTCGTGCTCAAAAGTCCTGATTTCATAAGGTTATTGCGTGAAATTCTGATGAGGAAAACTGGGTTTTCCTGTTAGTCCATAACAATTAGAACGTATTGTTGAATCTTCAGATAACTGAGAAAGCCCAATCCGACACTTATTGCTCACAAAATAACCTTTTGAAATTAGAGTTTTAGGGAACGAGCACACCTACTGTTTCATACCCTCTTTAATTTTATCGAAGAAGTCTTTAATTAACACACACCTGATGATTTATAGACCAATCAACCGGAGTCAACAGGATCAAATAAGATCCCATGAGGCTTCAAGTGTGTTTTTCATTAAAAATCTCCTACCTATTTGTATGCTAATTTTAAGGAAAGAACACACTTGATGTTTTATGTGATCTGTTTCCTGCAAAATCTTCAATTAATGGTTCCATATTTTCATGGGTTTCAATGAAAAAAGAAAGAAATTTCCAGATAGCAACTTTACTTGAACTGATTTGCGTACTTTCCACAAAATTAAGAAATTGGAGAGTACCAGAAAAAAGCGTAAACAAATAAATCAGTAGGAGGTATACGGGGGGGGGGGGAGTCGGACAAAGAAAGCAAATAATGCTCCCATAAATAATGTTTCGAGATGCAGCTTTTCGTGGAGTATTATTATTGTTCTTAGTTTTCCACGGCCTCTCAGTGTGATGGGTATTTCGGTACTTCTACGAAGGTATAGCTCATAAACGTACTGAGACTCGGAAAAAAATGAAAGAGGAAGTCGAAAGTAAGAATAGATAGTTACTATGGTGAAAATGCGCATACCTTATGCTGAGATAAGGCTTTGTTTTGTAAGCTTGAACATCACAAATCGGACAATGCTTATTTTTTTCCAAGTATTTGACAATACACGTCCAACAAACTGAAACAAACGCACGAAACCACAGGAGAATGAATAATGGTGCTTTTTATAATAAAGAAAGATGCAATATTAGACTCTCTACTCAAAAGTGATAGTTCCAATGATGTAAATAACAAATACAATATTGTATTGGCAGCGCGGAGCTAAATACTTTCAGAGCACTAGAGGCACTATATGTAGAGCGCAGTCCAAAGAAGTGTGAGGTTTTAGACTGTCATGAGGTTTTAGACTGTCGTAAGGTTTTAGACTGTCGTGAGGTTTCACTTAATCCCAAAGATTACTTAATTATGCCACAAGATATCTTGTCCATGTTGAGTGAAAACCAGTTGCAACGCCAGGCGTGATGAGCAACTCGGCAGTCTATAAATGGATCAAAAATATTCCAGAAATATAGTATGCAAGTGCAAAGATTACACTTCGGAGTGAACTAAGGCACACGCATTAGAATTTCACTAGAGAATGTCATTTTTTTTTATCACCTCAGTATGTATGCTGGGTTGTATAATTTGGCCTTATGCCACATCTCTAAGTAAAAGTAATCTTTGATGTAATTATTCTTTCCAACTTTTCATGAGTAATTTTATTATTAGATATTTTCGGCAGTGAAGCGCGGTGTAGTGGTTGTGACTTTGTGTCTGTGTGAGAGAGAAAGAGAAAGAGACAGTAGTGAAGTTCGTTTAATAGAAGTTCAAAATTCATTGCTCGACGGGCATCAGCGGAGGGTTTGAAGCGTGCAGTGAAGCAACCCTTCGGAGACTAATTTTATTTCCGGCATGGGTGAGTTGGGGAAGGGTTGGGGGAAGTGTTGTGAGAGGGAGAGAGGAGGGGTAGGAGACTCGAGGCATCGCATCGCATCATCACATCGCGACGCAACGCAACGCAACGATGCGTTGGATGGTGTATGCTGCCCGGCCGTAGCCGGCGCCTAGCGAGAAGACCGGATAGTGAGGCAGCGGAATCGACCAGGAGTAAAAGCCGCATTTCGAGAGGAGTTGGTCGCGGTGAGGGGCGGAGGAGGAGGAATGGGAGGGTGGAAGGGGAGGGGGAGGTGGGTCGCATCCTAGGGCATTGGTGGGTGATAAGTCTCGCCCACGCGCTGCGTGCTTCCAGTGCACCAACGCAGCATCCACTCGGGAGCGACCCGACTAGAGGGACCCAACTCACCCGAGTCAAGTAGTGGACCATCACTGAACAATAAACATTGCAGTCAACTCAAATCTCCTTAACCTTCGTCAAAAGATTCCGACACTCGGTCCGAAGTATCGCGTATTTCCCCCTTCTCATCTGGCTCCGTTCGCAGCCCCGATCCATCGCGTCATATAGTTAAATTGGAAGAGTGAAGAATGGCGTTAAGAGATCGTATTTGCTTTAAAATCAAAGTTCACTTTAACCCTTTCAATACCACGCTCGAGAATATTCGTAATCGTAGCTCGATCTGCCGTAGAGTATTCTAATTGCTTATTCATATTGTAACTCCAAATTGTTAAAATTCGCTAAATAAGGTTTCGTCTAGCGCCTTCAATTAGTTGGGCAGACAAAATCAACAACTTGGAGCAAGAATATTTTACTACCCTGTACATTCGATCGCGATAGAGTACATTTCATTCAGCAACCTGGTAGTTAAATGAGTTAAGAGAGAACATATTATAAAGCCACTAAATTCCCAAACGATGCTGTTAGCCTGTTAAAAATTGAGATATTCTCTTGAAGAAGGGCCTAAAGTAACAAGTGTACTGATGCGAAGAAATCATAATGTGACTGCAGAGATAATTTCCTCGGTGGAACACACCGGATTTTTCATGGGCCTTTCTTCCGGAGAACGTCTCAATTGCCAATAATTGCCAACTCTCGACACCAACTAACCAGAGGCCCATCCATTTACCAATGAGTTTGTCTTCCTCTCTTCTCCTATTTGAACAGGTGTGTTAAAAAAGAATGGAAGGAGGAAGTCTTTTGCGTGACTTTATCTCTTATCTTAATGTAGTACAAAACTTTCTTACATACTTTCAACACATTCATTCGAATAGACAAAGAGAGAGAGAAAGACAAACGTCAGAGTTCACGACTGCACGTCTATGCTTGTAACGTTGTTGAACAGAGCGGGTGTTTCGATTAAATACTATAATTTTTTTTTTTTTTTTTAAATAAAAACATTTTCAAGTTGTTCGATAGACTAATAATAGAAGAGAAATAACTACGCCTAAACCCAGCAACAAGTTACACTACGCGCAAAAATGTACCAGAAAGATTGCTGCACTTTTTTAATTCAAAATTGAACTTCAAATACAAGCAATGTTACGCTTTTGGAGGGAAACTTTAGGAGTCAAAAATGAATTCTAGTAGTACTTACAAAGAGATTTTCAGGCAACTGGGCCTTTTTTTTTGTTTCTTATTTTTTTTTTTTTTTTTTTTTTGAGTTGATTTTTATTTGTTTGATTTTATTGGAAGTCCTAAATGCAAGAAGACCGTGGTGATGTTTTCGATTTTTTTCTACGCTGCGTGATTCTGGAGAAAATTGAGTGCCAAGTCGCGTAAAAACTTGGTAACATTTTGAAACGGCCTATAAATGAGTAACATACTGAAATAAGTCACCGAACTATGTCTGGCTCGTACTTAAATATATCAACTTTTCTGATTTAGTGAAAATAGAACACTTGAACGAATTCTATGAATTCACGTATAATAAAATAGCAATATTGCATCTTGGCAACCTGCAAAACGTATGTCACGGTTTACAGGTGGCCAGGTTGCGATATATAAGCATTATTGCATGGATATTAATCAATTTCGTTCAAGTTTTCCATTTTCACGAAATCAGACGATTTGATATTTAAGTGCGAGCCGGACATAAGTTCAGTGACTTTATGTAGCCTAATAACATATCAAAAGGAGTAATCCGAACTTTGTCAGGCTCACATCTAAATTTAACACGACACCATTTGAAATTTGGACCATTTTTGCGTCCAAAAACCGCGGCCTTATTGCGACACTCCTCTTTTACTAGGTAAAAAAATGTCCATCCGTACAATATAGGTATAACCATAAAAAAGTAAAATTGGAGTGTAACTTTTGAATTATATAATAATATGATAAAATAAATAAAAAAAACAATAGGCTTACATGTGTGAAGACATTCAACGATCGATGCAGCGTCTACGAAGTATCCACCACAGAGGACGCAATAAGATAAGGGTTTACCTCCCGAAGTTGGAGGCGCCCCTCACTTTTTGGTGCGTCGTCCATTTTAGCCTGGAACAAAAGAGATCGGTAACACAATAAGATCATGTTTTATTTAAGCGTAAGTATCAATTAATTATGGTGTTTCTGTTAAAAGCAAAATTAATCAATCAGCATCAGGACACAAAAAATTAATCAGGGCAAAATGAAAGTAGAAACGCACTTTGGCACTTTTTGTAACTCAATTCACCAAACATCTAAAAGCAAACAAGTTCGCATGCAAAGCTTATACACCTATAAAAATAAAATCGAGAAAGTAACTCCAAGCTCGCATGCAATATTTTTCAAGAGAAGAAAAAAAGTGGGGGAAGGAAAAACAAAAAAAAGATGAAATGTAACAGAGACTGAGACTCCATTATAGTGACATTATTACATGTGCCATGACAATAATTGTGTCAAACATCATGCCATCAGAAAATTACATTTTTTATTGATTTGAGGTATAGTTTGCATCCTTAAATCGTAAAACATTCAAAAGAGATTTAAAGTTAAGAAGTAGATAAGAATGAATTGGCCCGCTTTGGCGGAGAGATCCTCACACCATAATCATGATGACACACAGTAAGTTATCATCACCCTGCAAACTTCGAAAGTTCGGAAACACCGTATTTTATCCAAGTGACCCTTTTTTTAATTTTGAGTCCCGAACTCAATGTAGAAAATTTTTGATGGGTCCAGTTTTTAACGTGAAAATTCACTTGAGGCTACCAGAAAAGATAAACCTGAAACCTTCCTCACAACAACTCCCGCAGCGCAGCCTTTATCGACAGTAAAGTCTCATAAATAGTACCATACTTTAGCACCAAGCTTACAATATGTGTTCTTCCCAAAATTATAGGTATTTTTATACAGTATGTTTCAGAAGTCCTGATGGCCACTACCCTATGTATCTCGAGAACGGTGCGCGAAATTTTTGGATTCTAAATCCGAACAAAGGGTTTTTGGTGGGTGAATTCTTTCACGTGAGGGGGTCCATTTTCCTCTAAACCCACCCCCCAAAATTTAGGGGGGTTTTTGGCCTCAAACTCAAAATTTTTAGATCCTGACTCCTCCCTTGTGACACATCGTTGGAGAAAGCATAAAAATTTAGCATTTTGGTGAAAACCGAGGGTTAATATCGTTTTTCGTTTTCGAGATATTGACGGTCAAAGTTCGAATTGGACCCATTTTCAAAAAAATCATTTCTCCTGTTTGGAAAGTCGGGGCTGTCTCAAAATTTCCGCAGGACGGCCCCTGATCGAGTGATACATCACTCGAAAAGGTATAAAAAACTAAGCATTTCGGCGCAAAGCCGGAGGTCAATATCGGTTTCCAAATTCAAGATATCGAATGTCAAAGTTAGATTTACAAAGTTCGATATCTCGAATTTGAAAACCGATATCGACCTTCGTTTGTGCCAAAATGCTTAGTTTTTAATTCCTTTTTGATTGATGTATCGTATTGATGTATTGATGTATCGGGGTCGTCCTTCGAACATATTGAGATAAGTCCCCTGTGGGGGGGTAAATCGTTTAAAATTGTTAAGGGCTCTAAAACAAAATTTTAACCAAATTTGCGTCATAGTTGTATTTTTTTCTGAAAAGGACTTGCTTTTTAGAGTATTTTTGATTAGTAGTTTTTTAAATTCCGACTTTTCAAATAGGAGTAATGATTTTTTGAAAATGAGTCCAATTCGAACTTTGACCGTCAATATATCGAAAACGAAAAACTATATTAACCCTCGGTTTTCACCAAAATGCTAAATTTTTATGCTTTCTCCAACGATGTGTCACAAGGGAGGAGTCAGGATCTAAAAATTTTGAGTTTGAGGCCAAAAACCCCCCTAAATGTTCGGGGGTGGGTTTAGAGGAAAATGGACCCCTTCACGTGAAAGTTCACCCCCAAAAACCCTGCGTTTGGATTTGAAGAATGCAAAAATTCGGCATCGCTCTCGAGATACAGAGGGATACATTATTTATTATTTGCATATCCTCTGAATGGTTTCAAAGATTACTTTCGGACCAGTTTTAGTGTTGGACGATTTTGTTGCGCAAAAAAGAAAGACTGAAAGCGCAAAAAGCGACTCTTTCTCTTAGAGCGTGTACTCGATAAAATTGAATTCCTCCCCTTTCCCTCATTTTATGGTTCTTTGTTTGTTTTCTTTTCGTTTCGTTTTGTTTTGTTTTTTTATTTTTGTTGTTTTTGTTTTTGTTTTTATTTTTGTTTTTCTTTTTTTTTAAAAAAAAAATACAGGAAACCATAAGCGGAAGCGGTTTTTTTATTTGTTGTTTTTTTTGTTTCCAAAACAGTCAGAGCGGATTTCACGACCTCTAAGCCCTTATATTATTTATCATAATACAAAGTATTAAATTGTGAAATAATAAGAATACAAAATAAAGTTCATTTTTGTCACACCCTCTGAGACACAAATCCAGTGGGTGCAAGTGTCCTTTTCATATTCATTATTTTATCCTCAAAAAACTTGACAAGGCACCCCCCCCCCCCCAATTAACAACAATATGAAGGCTGGAAGGTGCATTGAAACGGACGAAAAATGAGCGATGGAGGGAGAGGGAGGAGAGAGAGAGAGAGAGAGAGAGAGAGAGAGAGAGAGAGAGTCTGGATACTGACTCCACTCATAAATCAATGGAAGAAAAACAAGGAAAATCTTACTTCGCGGAAGGCAGCAGCCTTTATGTGCTCGTAACGACGCGAATATTGAATTAAAAAAGCAGAGGAGATACAAAGAGAGGGAGAGCAATTATGACGAGTGGAAGAACGCAGCGGAGCTAAAGAGAGGGAGAGAGAGAGAGAGAGAAAAGAGCGAGAGAAAGAGAAAGAGTGAGCACGCGGCGCGGGCGGTAGACACGGAACATTTTGTTCGGAGGCATAGGGTGAGACCCTCTCTCTACATGAGGAGACTGGTTAAGGGAGCCGAGTCCAGCCCCGCCTTCAACCGCCATTCCAACATAATAGACCTCCGAGAGCCCCCAAGGTCGACACTGCGAGGCAGCCAGGCTCCTTTAGTTTCCTTGCATTGGTGTTGTGATGTGGATCCGCCAAGAAGTCTCTCACACACGCACACGCACACACTGTGAAGAGATGAGCGTGGAGCGAGCGAGTCCATCTTCCCCGATGTGATGCGTGTGTGTGATCTCTTCGAGCGATGACTGAGGCACGCTTTAACGCCTCGCAGCCTGAAGTAAAGAGGTGTGGAAACGATACGATACGATCCAATGTGAGGAATAAATAAGCTTCGTCGATCCATCCACTTTGCTCTCTGCGAACACACTAACTTGTCGCAAAGGCTTTTTCGAAACATGGAATCATTGAAACATTCAACCCATTCGCTCCATATAGTCCCATAAGAGGGGCATTCTGTTAAGTTTGATAAATTGGTAAGCACATAAAATCATAATAGAAATTTCAAATCGTAAAGGTTCGAGATGTGTGAAACTCTGTCATATTCAGCAGTGAAAGGAATTTAAAGCTGTCGAACAAATAAATGAATTTTTTCGGTGCTTGACATAGATTATTAGCAAGTTTTGATAATAACAAATCAATAAATATGCCGAATTGTTGAAATTGTAAACTTCTTCTAGTTCCACAAGCTCTTTCTGCCATTCTGACTCGTGAGATGACCTGCGTGGTGACATATTGAATCTTTAAAGCTCTAACCCTATAAAAATAGCCAGAATTTCGGTAAAAAGTTCCCGAAAACAAATTCTGGTAAGTTTTAGGAAAATTAAAATCTATTTACGTGGAATTTTAGTAATTTTGGTCAGAAATTCTGGCATGTAAGACAACATTTCCGGATATGACAGCCAAAACGTTACTTGACTCTTTTTAGTAACGTTTTGCCTGTCATAGCCGGAAATCTTGTCTTACATGCCAGAATTTCTGGCCAAAATTACTAAAATTCTACGTAAATAGATTTTATAATCCTCCTGGAAACTGCCAGAATTTCTTTTCGGGAACTTTTGTTAAAAAGTTTGCTGCGAGAATAATCTGGCTTATTTGACCAGAATAATCTGGTCTAAAATGTCAGAATTGCTGATCCAAAAAACGCCAGAATTTCTATTAAAAACACCAAATTTAAAGTCGCCAAAACTGCCAAAATTTATTTTTGGTGGCACAATGGATTCTGGCTATATTAGTAAAACGTTCCTCTCATTTTATAGAGACCAATTTTCTGGAGACAATGTCAGTGTTACATAATATAATAAATTAAGTAGTCCCCGAATAAATCGTGTCACTTCTGTATATAATTTCTAGTTAAAAGACTGAAGTGTCCGATGATACGGTGGCAGAAAAGTCCTCCTACAAACGGACAGAATTTACAATCAGAAAGTTTAGAAAAGAAATTCTGGCTGTTTGATTTCTTTTCTAAACTTTCTGATTGTAAATTCTGTCCGTTTGTAGGAGGACTTTTCTGCCACTGTATCATCGGAAACTCCAGTCTTTTAACTATAAATTCTATACAGAAGTGACACGATTTATGCGGGGACTACTTAATTATTATATGTAACACTGACATTGTCTCCAGAAAATTGGTCTCTATAAAATGAGAGGAACGTTTTACTAATATAGCCAGAATCCATTGTGCCACCAAAAATAAATTTTGGCAGTTTTGGCGACTTTAAATTTGGTGTTTTAACAGAAATTCTGGCTTTTTTTTTGGATCAGCAATTCTGACATTTTAAACCAGGTTATTCTGGTCAAATAAGCCAGATTATTCTCGCAGCAAACTTTTTAACTAAAGTTCCCGAAAAGAAATTCTGGCAGTTTCCAGGAGAATTATAAAATCTATTTACGTAGAATTTTAGTAATTTTAGCCATAAATTCTGGCATGTAAGACATAGTCCAGGCAATGGGGATCAATAAACGGCAAATGGCGGAACAAATTCCCAGCAAAGGTTTTTTGGGCTTAATCGCTTCGTCTTAGTGTCAGCTATGACCTCCTAAAAGTCCCCATTCCTAGGTGCTGTGCTAAACTCAGGGGAGGGGGGGAAGGGGCCCCAAAATCGATTTTTTCGATATATATCGAAAACGATGCAAGATATCGAAAAAATCGATGCATGTTTTTTCTTTCTGAGGTAATTTCCAACAAGAAAGGTTCTATGTGTTTTTACGCTCTGACGAGGTCTAAGCTCTCAAAAACACGATTTAAGTTTTCGGCGATTTTCAGGAAAATAAGATACCGTGTGGCAACGCTCATTTAACGCAATGTTATTTTAATGACTTCGATCGCCTTACCGTAGCATTTAGAGTGCTCCGATTTTTATGAAATTGGTATCCGGGGGTTTTTTAGGTCGCTGATTTCATTTTTGGAGTCCAAATTTCCTTAAAACGTGATTCAGACGAGCTTTTTGAGCTTTTATCACAAAATACAGCTTTTAGATAAAAGCTCAAAAAGCTCGTCTGAATCACGTTTTAAGGAAATTGGACTCCAAAAATGAAATCAGCGACCTAAAAAACCCCGGATACCAAATTTCATAAAAATCGGAGCACTCTAAATGCTACGGTAAGGCGATCGAAGTCATTAAAAATAACATTGCGTTAAATGAGCGTTGCCACACGGTATCTTATTTTCCTGAAAATCGCCGAAAACTTAAATCGTGTTTTTGAGAGCTTAGACCTCGTCAGAGCGTAAAAACACATAGAACCTTTCTTGTTGGAAATTACCTCAGAAAGAAAAAACATGCATCGATTTTTTCGATATCTTGCATCGTTTTCGATATACATCGAAAAAATCGATTTTGGGGCCCCTTCCCCCCCACTCCCCTGAGTTTAGCACAGCACCTAGGAATGGGGACTTTTAGGAGGTCATAGCTGACACTAAGACGAAGCGATTAAGCCCAAAAAACCTTTGCTGGGAATTTGTTCCGCCAATAATCCCCCATTGCCTGGACTAACAAGATTTCCGGCTATGACAGGCAAAACATTACTAAAAAGAGTCAAGTATAACGTTTTGGCTGTCATAGCCGGAAATGTTGTCTTAAATGCCAGAATTTCTGACCAAAATTACTAAAATTCCACGTAAATAGATTTTAATTTTCCTAAAACTTACCAGAATTTGTTTTCGGGAAATTTTTACTGAAATTCTGGCTATTTTTATGGTACATCATCTATTCTCCTCGTCATAATTGGAAAACGTTGACTGTTCATTCAACAGAAAGTTTTGACAGTTGAAAGCGGAATTTTCAAAGAGGTGCTTTGTAAGCATTATCTGATGAGGTATATAGATGGCTCTTTTTACGGGATGAATGTATCGATGTCACATACTCAGAAAAAGATCTGGCAAAAACGACAGTGCGAAAATAACGATAGTATGCCCCTGGAGAAAAACTCTGATTTAAACCCTCTGAAAGGAATTCTGGTCGAAAAGGCGTTTCTTTTTTCACACCAGAAATTCTCTTTGGAATAAACAAAATTACTTGGTTTTAAAATCGCTAGAAACTCTGGCGAATGGTTTTGCATTCGAATAGCCAAATTTCTTGTCATTTTGGAAATAGTAACTTTATTCTGCTGATTTCCAGTAGAATTTCTGGCATGGCATTATTATTGACTTTTCAGTTCAACCGAGTTTGCTGCAGTTCTTCAAGAATACCGCCCTTATGAAAAGCAATAACGTCTTAATTTATTCGCTCTGCCGTTTACGTCCTAACTTTTTTTGTCGCAATTGAGTGTATGAACTTGCCTCTCATCAAGGTAACTGACGCTAGATCTGAAACCTCAGAATTCAGATCTTCCAGAACTGATCTTCCAGAATTTAGATTTTGAAGTACAGAATTCAGTTTTCTTTTTAGATTTTCTTCGTCATTTCATTAAAACGTCCGCATTAATTTGGATCAACTTGAGAATCTACGACGGTAGTTTCTCATACTGTATACGCGAATTGCAGAGTTCGGTTTTTAACGTGAGATAGAGGCGCGGGCGATCCCCGCATATTCCTAAGCAGTGGCGTATCGTGCGATTTGGAAACGTTGCGGTTCGTCCATTTAAACCCATGAAATAGATCAAACTATTGGGTGTTCAGTGAACACCTTCGCATTCGACCTTTTACATCGGTTTAAATGAACTAAATACAACGCTGCCAAGTTGCAAGCTAAGCCTCTGTACCTCAGATTTCTTTTATCGTATAAGTACATAAGTATACGAGAACCGAGAACGTTCGCGCAGATACGTTGCTGTTATACTTTCAAATGATAATATAATCGATGCTCTTTGAAATGCTATGTCGCAAACTTTTCCTACAGCGTTATCATGGAGGGTCGCGATTCTTGCGTAAAATCTCGTGATAATCACATTGCAAGCATTTAATCGTCTTAAAAGCAACTCTCAACCTCAAAAATGCGTCGAGCAAACTTCAAAGATGGCAGTCGAAAGAGCGGATCACAACGGGGAAGTTCCATCTATTTGAAGCTTTCTCTAAATGATGAATGACTTTTCTCAGTATGAAAAGTTGCGCTTACGGGGGAATCCCTCATTGTGACCCGGCAGTGGCGAAGCGTGCAATTTGGCAACGTTGTATTGTATCCATTTAAATCCATGTGAAAGGTCGAATGCGCACGTGTTCACCGAACACCCAATAGTTCGATTTTTTTCATGGGTTTAAATGGGACAAGTTGCAAAGTTGCCAAATTGCAGGCTACGGCTTTGTGACCCGGTCATTCGAACGTCATCTGTGATTCTGTTAAAGTTGAATGCAGTTTTTCTGGAGTTTGTGAATGGATTTTGAGACTTTCCAATGCATTTAATGTAATCTTCACGAGATTTTACGCAAGAATCCAGCCGGCCTACAAGGCTGTAGCAAAATTTTGCAACAGACCCATTATAGCTTAACTACTGTTACCCGTGACGCGTAAGCTCGATGACTAAACCCTTTCGCTCCATATAGTCCCAATAAGAGAACCTGAGAACGTTCTGCTACGATGGATGTTTAAGAAATTTCAAAAAATTGACATAATCGCGCATTTTTTTGAGAAAAAGTAATTCGATTCCTTGGAGAATGTCTTATAGGCTTGTGGAACAACTTTTTCATAATCCATGATAGAAATGGGTTAGTAAATATTTCATCACTTCAAAATCAAGGCTTGAGTAATACAAATAATACTTCAGTTTCAGAAGTATTTTTGATTCTACTAGAGATCGGAGTCATCGAAGGACGGGCATTTTCACGTATTCGTGAAGAAAAACCATACATTCCACAAAACTTCATGCGAATGCACGCTGCGCAGTCTGAAGAATAATTTTCTCTCGTAGAGCCTTGCTGAGTCTTATTTATTTTGTTATAGCCTGGCTTGGAAAATGCTTGTGCTCGCCCTTTGCTTGGGAAACAGCTCGCCCACTTCAAAGACCACGATGTTTTTGAGACGACTAGTAGAATAGTTAATATTCTGTGAGTGGGACTTGGTATAATTCTCTTATTTCTCTTTCTCACTCACTCACTCTCTCGACGGAGCGACTTTCTTCTTCTCACCTGCACCTCCCCCCTTCCTTTCTCACTCTCTGAATCTCGCGTTCTCTCGCTTGCTTGCTCTCTCGCTCTCTGCTCTCTCGCTTACTTGCTCTCTCGCTCTCGCGCTCTCTCGTTCACTCATTCTCTCGCTCTCTCGGTCTCTCGTTCCCATTCTCTCGCTCTCTCGGTCTCTCACTCTCTCACGCGCCGCAGAGCAGCGATCGCTTCGACAGTCAAGTTGTCGATGTTCCCAGCGCAACCTCACTCTTGTCCGATCTATCTCTCTCACACTCCGCACTCCCCCACTCACTGCTTCTCTCTTCCTCTTCCATTTTCAGTCTTCCCATTTCTCTTTCAACCTGTCTGTTCTTCGTTCACTCAACTCATCTCGACCGAGACGCGCCGCGCCGCGCGCGCGCGTCGAATACTCTTTGCGTTCGGCAGTCACATTCACAGCTAAAGTTCACATCGTGTTTTACTATTAATTCTAGTTTCAATGCGCCGCACTGCCGTACCCCCCCCCCCCCACTACCCTCCCCCTCTCACTCCACGTTCTTGTCAGACTTACGAAGCAATATTCGGGCGTATGTACGCTTACAAAGTCGAGCCAAACGTTTTCAGCTGGCCTTTTAAATGCTATCGCAAGCTTATCGAATGATGTTTCGTCACGTGGCACGAATTACCCACCTGATTTGTCCGAACAAGAATCTCTTCGCTGATACACAAAATAAATAAGTCTGTGTGCAAGAGTCCAAAATGCACTTTCCTTGATTTTGAGGATGTCGATGTCAAAGTTAGAGTTGCGATACATATAGCCTTTGCCTGGAATTTACCCATATGACTGCGTGTGTTGGGAGAAGGATAAAAACGGGAGCTGATTATGTCACGTGACAGCTTGACAACACACATGATATTTAAAGTGCCATCGGCCAATTCCATAATTCGCCCCGAGTCTCAATTTTTTAGAATAAATTATGGAAAATATATTGAGGGGGGGGGATAGAAAAAAGAAAGTGGGGGTCATCGGGGAGGCACAGATTCCAAGTGCATTCCCTGTTTGCTAGTGCTGGGTCTGCAAATGAAAGTAGTAGTCGAGATCAATGAGGGTTATCACAATTAATTAGAATTGCGACTTGCGAGGGTGTGACAGAACCACATCATTTAGTAAATTCAATTGAGAGTCATGATCCTCGAACACAGTCACGCGAAGTGAAAAAAGTTTAAACAAATAATGATGTATCGCGAGTAGAACGCGCGTGTAGTGAAACAAGTTCGTGCATCGTAGTGAAACGTGTCGAGAACATAGAGTTGTTTACTTTGAGAACCACTCAGAACACTGGTATGACAAAATAATGAATGGGCTTGACAAAAAAAAGAAAACAACTTCCAGCTCGCGCCTCAACTAGAGCTCAGTGTCTATGCGTCCACGCATAATATAAATACAAAATTGTCTTGAAACAAAAGGCAATGCCACTTGAACTACACGATTATTGGAATCTAATTACCATTCATACGAACCTTCTATTAAAGTAACACTGTAAGTGGTTAAATTAGAGGTACAGTTTGCGTCAAATTCATATCGACCTATCATTCTTATACGTTCACACGCCTATATGGAAATGCATGAGCGTTTAAGGCATGCGCACTACTTGTTGCATTACAGTCGATAAGGGGCTTCGTTAGGCGGACGAAGGAAGGGCTTGCATGAAATGCAATGAATCAGTTGCAACTTTGCAAGGGTCTTAAACTTTGTCTTTCAGGAAGAAAATTAATGTATTTTTATAGTGAGCTAGCTAAAAGCAAAGGAAGCTAGGTTTTCACATAATTGTCCCAGTTTTGGAGAACCACTCGCGTAAAGTTGCAAAACATCGTGATTGTATGACGTCACACCCGGAACTGTCATTTGAAACAATGTATTTTGGGCCAAAATGGCATCTCTACTCTCTAGAACTAGGAAACTAGAATTAACTAAAGTGTGTTTGTTTTCGCTCACCGAGTTCTTTCATTTGCTTATATCTACTAAATGCATTTCTTCATAAGAACCGAAAGAAAGTACGGCGTCACTGCCAAGGTCTTCGTGGTCCTAATAAAATCTTTCCAATTTAAGTCGATAATTTGAAGCGTATCCGCAGGCAGGACTTCGTAATTCGCTCTCTTTGCCCGTTTGAACGCACATATGTGTTAGAAAAGGACAAATATATATATAGGGGCTGGAGTCGCGTGACAGCCCTCTCTCTCCGTCCTTTTCTAACACCTACGGTTAAATGCGCAAAGAGAACAGAAAGACACATTCCTGCAGGCTACGGCTATGGTTTGAAACTTGGCTGCTCAGTGCTCAACATTCATTTGCGTAATTACTGACGAATGCTGAATTAGGCAAAGCAAAAACAAATAAGCTCAACGAACTGACAGCCGTCTAAAATTTTGAGCAGACTGTAGAAATTAACACAAAACGGGAATTCCCTTAATTAGACGCAAATCGACAGCCTTCAAAATCCCTCTGCCCGTGAATTTTTATAGTCACCCTGTAGTACGTAGGTGTCCAATGATCAAGAAAACGGAATGAGGAGTGAAACGACCTGTGAAAGAACAAGATCAGAGCCAATTTGTCATTGAAATAATGATGCGAAGACCAAGTTGTAAAGCGGAGTGAGGGCAGAGTCCGGAAAGTCGTTAAAGATGTGGATGAGGGGTGATGAAGAGGGGATGGGGGGGGGGGAGAAGAGAGAAGAGCAAAGAGGAAGACGTGAGATAGCGCCGATCTGCTCTCCTCCCCGCCGCGCGCCGCGCCGCACCGCGGCCGCGCGCCAGAGCGAAGAGGAACGAAAAGAAATCAAATTGAAGGAAAGCGATTGCCCGAGTCAAGAAGGCCCGAGCGTCGGTGAAGACTTCCACTGGAGGAGTCCAAAGATCAAGAGAGAAGAGGAAGAGAAAAAGAGAGAAAGAAGGAGAGAGAGGAAAAGGACGAAACGCTTAATTATGCGCCTCTCTCATGAATAATTCGAGATTAACATCGCCGGCCGCGCTGACAATGAGCCGAGTCCCCGAGTGCCGGGGTATCCAAATAAAATATGGATGCAACCCCTGACGACCTTCCTTCCGCCCCTCCTGCCTTGAACCGCTGGTGCAAGGTACAAATCAACACCAATCTCAAATGCTATGCATTCTCTTACTTGAGACTGCCAAAGCCGCTTTGCTTGCCCGCCAAAGAGTGATGAGAACCAAAGAAATTTCATTGAGAACCATTGGCGAAGAACGAAGCGTGTGAGGTGAAAACAGGCGGATCAAGGAAATGCGGAATCTCTGGCTATTTGATCACAAAACATAAGTCTGTGGTGCAACTGCAACGAAATAATCTTATATGGCTATTTGATCACAAAACATAAGTCTGCGGTGCAACGAAACATCTTTTATGGATATTTGATCACAAAACATAAGTCTGTGGTGCAACGAAACATCTTTTATGGATATTTGATCACAAAACATAAGTCTGTGGTGCAACTGCAACGAAACATCTTCTATCTCTTTCTTTTCACCATTGAAACATGTGTTATAGACAAGGATAGACGGGGGGATAAAACCACATCATACTATCCATCTTGACTCTTTACTAACATATGCCATAGGTGGACAGGTCTTTCTCTCCTCCAATTTGAAGTGTGTCCAAAAAATATGAAGATGAGGGGCTGACATCAAGTGATGCCCCTTCGTATCCTACGATCCTTTTCTAATACATGTCTTTAAACGGCTGAAGAGATAGAGAAAAGAAAAATGCCTGTATCCGCCGATGACATAATATGCATTCAAATTGATCGAGGAGGGGGAGGAATTCGAAAATCTATAGATACACCTTTAGACACTCGCAAAATGGGGTGAAAACAAAAAGATAGGGTCTAACATGTGACGTCTTTTATTGGCAGAAATAAATTTGCTGAGTTCAGATTTTACCGAGGTTTATCTTCAGCGTGGTTCAGATTTCCATAACCAGGACGCTACTGGTCGATTAATGTTTAGAAATGAGGAAGTGTATGCCATAGAAGACGAAGTGTCAGAGACTAGGTAATCTACCACGAATAATTCGAATGTCAAATGTGAGGTCTTAAGATGGGGATTGCCAAATCTTCTGCAAGCTTCAGCGAAAAAAAAACAAAAACATGAGACCATTTACACGCAGAAAAAACTCCGGTTACCTAAACGAGAATTTTGGATAAACTTTGTAAACCAACTTATTTTTACAAAGTCTGGTTACATTCAATACAGAAATTCTGGCAATATTTACAGGCATTTCGATCGGAAAAGTATTGAACAGAATTCTCGTTACGGTAACCGAAAAGAGGTGTATTCAAATTCGACGAAAAAGCCCCCCTCTCGAAAATCAATTCCGACTACACAGGGTGATTCAGTATCAAAAAAGGCACCATTCCTAAAATTTTCAAGTCCAAGAATGAATTCGGAAGCGCACGGTGGGCTGTCAAAGTTCAATTTTGGTAAAATGTTAAAACATCGATAACTCGAACGGGAAAAGAGATTTTGATACCTACTTTGCGCGAAAAGAACCAAAAAAATAGTGCTTTAGGCTGATATCGTAGTATATGGGGCTTTTCTAACTTGTCGTCGAGTTATTGAAATTTTCCATGTTTTCCGGTATGCAACAATTTTACGAAAATTGAGACTCGTCTAAGTGCCGGTTTTTCGATTTTGGCCAAAAACAAAAAAGTGGTTTTACTTAAAATTCTGCGTTAAGAAACGCAAACTGCATGTTGAGAAAACGATTCTTTCAAAAGTTATAGCTGTTTAAAGTTTGAAAAATGCCGTAAAATGCAGTATCCGAGACGCACAATTGCACTGAAAAGAATGACAAATCGGCAAGAAATTGTCGCATAGGTGCGAAAATTGCTGTCCGGAGGTATTTTTCATCGCTAAAACCGAATCTTTCGTCAGTTTTTTAAAATTCGGAAATCCAAGATGGCTGCCAATGAAATTCCAAGGGCGGCGTGAGTCAGAACAGAGAGGAGGAGGCTAAGTCACCGACCTGCTGCAAAGGTAGAATTCTACGGTTTTTGGAATGCGCTAATAACTCTATAATAGCCCTAATATACAGGGTGTTGAAAAACTGTTCCCGAATATCTCAGGGGCGGATTCGACAGGTCAAAATAAGACTTTTTCTTCCTATAGACATGAGTCCGAAATTGCAGTTTTTTCGAGTTACAGTGTTGCAAAGTTTCCGAAAAACAAATTGAAAAATTGTCATAACTCCCGCGTGAATTTTTCTTAATGCTCGTAAATAGGTAATCTGGTGTAGTTTTAGGCGTTCTTGCCGATTTTGGCCGTGAAAATGCTATATGCAAAAATTTGAGGGGGGTTGTGGGGGTTTATCTTGATTTTTCTCACTTTTTTTGGCAAAATTATGTGAAAACATGCTTTCGGATTCATTGAACCCAAAACGATTAGCATTACTCAAAAGTACGTAAAAAAGTAAGCATTTTTAGTCCTCGCAAGTTTTTCCAATTCGTAAACCATTTCCGAGAAAATCGTCCCTGAAGTTGCAGATGTCGGCCAATAATCGCCTATTTTCATTGATTCTGCCAATTCTTGGCCGACTTCTCCAACTTCAGGGACGATTTTCTCGGAAATGGTTTACGAATTGGAAAAACTTGTGAGGACTAAAAATGCATAATTTTTTACGAACTTTTGATTAATGCTAATCGTTTTTGGGTTCAATGAATCCATAAGCATATTTTCACATAATTTTGCCAAAAAAAGTGAGAAAAATCAAGAAAAACCCCCACAACCCCCCTCAAATTTTTGCATATAGCATTTTCACGGCCAAAATCGGCAAGAACGCCTAAAACTACACCAGATTACCTATTTACTAGCATTAAGAAAAATTCTCGAGGGAGTTATGACAATTTTTCAATTTGTTTTTCAGAAACTTTGCAACACTGTAACTCGAAAAAACTGCAATTTCGGACCCATATTTATATGAGGAAAAAGTCTTATTTTGACCTGTAAAATCCGCCCCTGAAATATTCGGGAACAGTTTTTCAACACCCTATCTGTAAGTCGCTTTCGATTGGTCAAATATTCTTCTCTTCGGCCAATTAAGCCTCTCCAGTTTTAGAAAAGAGGGATGATATAGCCACCCGCATAGCCCTTTTGACGCGCCACCCGCCACCTATATGACCACCGACGTTTATCGCACATCGCTCCAGTCATCACTCATCATACTGAGCCAGTGTTGCCAGTTGACGACTGAATAATTAGTCGACATTAACAGGATGCAAGCTAATCAAATGGACCGTAAATGGACTGACTTCCCATAAAAACCCAAGATTATTGATGCGCTTAATGCATGGAACCAATGTAAGTAGGATTGGCTTTACGTCTTTTGATTGTCCAATAAGAGGCAGCGGGGGCTACTAGTGTGGATAAATCAGCCCACGCTCAGCCTGGTTACCCCTGTACTAATTCTGAGCATAGCCCTAAAAAAGCAGGTTCGGGTCGGGTTTTTTTAAACGCAGGACCGTAAAAGGAATGTTTTCCTTAAAAACCAAGACTTGTAATCGGTATAATATATTATGTGGTACCCCTATTTGAAATTGTCTGAACTATTTCTACGCAATAAAATTGGCTTTAAGTGTTCCACAGTCCAATAGGTAACACGGTTAAATTAGTCTTGGTTCGTCGTCCTGATACCCATTGGCGGATATAGGGGGTGGGGAAGGGGGCAATCGCCCCCCCAGTTCGGCCCATTAAATAGGAAAAGAGGAGGGGGAGGGAAAAAGATCGAAAAAAGAAGAGGGTCACTCACTAAGTGGCGGAAATCCCAAATTCGCCCCTCCCGTTCATGAGGGGTGGATCCCTCTCTGCCGATATTCACCCTTGCAACACTGTGAAGAATCCCAAAAACCGTCTGATCGGGTCAAGAACACCGCAAGAACAGCGTCTAGATAAATAAACGCCTCCCGAGAACAGCACCGTCCGTTCGTGGTATTTCTAGAATGGGGATTTCGTTTTCCTCCGTTTGATGTATTTTAGCGGTGGTGATGCTAATTTCCTCCTCCTCCGTTATTGAGGACCGCGCGAATCGGCGAATCGCGGCCACACGTCTGTTGATGGTCCCGACGGATGGTAAAAAAGGGAGGGAGGAAGTGGGAAAGAGTTGTTGGCAGGAGGCAAATAAATGGGTCTCCATCTCAATCTGAGTCCGTTCGTTCGTCCGGGCGTTGAGCCACTGTTATAAGACAGAAGCTATTGTTCGCTCGCTCCTTGGCCGCGACGCGACGCCGACGACGCGTACCCGGTAACGGAACCGCGCATTTCGCTGTATTATATTCTCGTGTTCCATACACCCCCTCTCCTCCTTCACCAAACCTCACCACACCAACTCCCGCACCGATACTCGACCCGGCGAGATGTTGGTTATTAACCGTGAAATTTGCCACACCATTAAATAAATTTAATTTGAACCTCGGGTGGATGTACCGACCGTCTACGCCGCGCCGCACCGACGGCGACGAGAACCGACGGAAGAGCCACACCACAGCTCGACATTTTTGCTACCGTTGGACGCGAGGAAACGCTCCAGATACGACAAGACATTCCACGCGCTAGGGGCGTTTCTCCACCGCATGATTTTTTCCACCCTTGATTTGTCTTCCTTTTCATCCGCGAAACACTTTAGGGAGAAAGCGGATATAACACTTCTCGTTTGCGGCGGGTTGTAACTTGTGTGACCGCGGTCGCGGCGTTGAGGTGGGGTCGAAATTTCCATGGCCTCACACACAGTGGGGAAAATATCATTAGTTTTGGTGAAAATTAGATAAAAAAAGTTGATGGTCTATTCCACTTTCCACAACTGTGGAGGCTTTTCCAACTTTCAGCCTGGAATTTGCTATGTGCCGAGAATTCACTGATAATACGATAACGTTCTGGGGTTCAAAAACTTCATATACGCTGCGAATGTTAGCACCTCTTGCAATACCTACAAGCAGTCCAACAATACATATGTTTGATAACTAAACAGTTTGCTAGCCTAAGATACACGTTATTATAAAAATCTCCCCTTCTTAACCCATTTGTGCCCAGAACTATTTTAGGTCTCAGATTTTCGTGAAATTTTCAAAATTAGTCCATTTTGGTCCCAAAAACACAATTTTTTTCCCCCATGCATTTTTGTAGCCAAAAACGCTTGGTGCGAAAATGCACCACTAGCCACATACAATATCATTTGGGAATTAATGTATAAAAAACACCGTGTTTTTGGTGCGTTTTCGCACCACTAGGCATAAATGGGTTAAACGTATATCATGATTTATGAATATTAAATGGCTCTATACAAAAATGGTCATTGGAGAAGTATTGGTGACAGGCACTGAGACTTGGATTGAGAAAAAAGAACTTAGAGTCAATTGCTGGATCAGTTTGCGCCATGTCACGTAGAGACGTGCGTAACTCACTACAGGTTCGCCGAGCGTTTCTTGATGGTAGTTTCAAAGAGTTGGGAGAAGTGGGAGAAGTAGGTAGCTTTGGCGCTTGGCGGTGTCCTGGCACTGACTTGAGTTAGTTGTCAATGGCTAAGCCTTACACATTCATTCAATACCTTATGTCTCAGTCTCGACCAACTCGTTGGAATCGATACGGAAGACCGTTGCAACTCCTTCCGCGCATACATGACTAACTTTTAGAACATAAGAAAAAAATATACATTTTAGAAATTCGTTATTTGAATAAAATTTAACAGGGGTTCGTTATGCGTTTGACTTTTTCTGTATTGTCGCAAAAACTACATTGGTATCAAAACAAAAACTGTGCAGCAATGAAAGTTTAAAGTGTAGACAGAAACAAGTTTGACTGCAGTAGCGTAGCCAAGAGGGTTTACGTGTAGAAAGTGGAGGACCCTCCCCCCTTCCACTAACAAAATCGTTCTCACCAGAAAATCGTCGATTTCTAAGTTTTCAGTGAAATTGTGGCCCATTATCAATACCCTTGAAGCTACTCTTGGGTAATTTACTGATCTAACATCCCCTCTTCCCTCCCCCTTTCCCCTAGGCTGCCTTTTGAGAAATATCTGGCTATGCCACTGCTTTTTTGCATGCACGTATTTTATTAATCTGAAGGAGTTGATCTTTCAGAGCTCACGAAAGTCCCTGTTTTGAGAAAATGAAGTCATGAAGGTGTCGGATTGAACTGCGCCCCTAAGTATGGCCCACGTCATAGACAGTATAACGATAAATCATTGCACGATGCTGAAACTCTCAATTTGGAAGACCATTGGAGTGGTCATAACTTTTAAAAACAAAAGACTAAACGCAAAATTGATGGTGACGAAAAATACCTGCCTAAAACTAAGAAACGAAGAAAGGGAACAGACAAAAGGACGAAGGGGAAGCACAGACAGACTGCGTATCATCATTCCAAAAGAGAATGTAAAATAATGGAAATATAACTTCACCACGCATCGGAGTTCACTGTCAACGATGAAATAATGAAATGAATGGTGCCCCCCCCCTCGCCCTCCTTCTAAATCACTCTACTCGGATGCGGACGCGGCGGAAGATGAGCGGGGAAGAGATGTCGAGGAGGGGTGCTGAGTTTTGCCCCACTGAATGGTAAGATAAGAGAATGAGCCGGAGGGAAAGAGAGAAAGAGAGACAGTGCTTCAGCCACAAGGGGTGAAAGGGAATGACAACGATCAACGTAATCTCACATCTAAGCCGTGGTTCCGAACACTGCAGCTATTCTAAGTACACTCAACGCGCCACGCTATCCCCCTTCACTCCCTCCTCTTTCCCCTCCTCCTCAGTCAGCACTCTCAAATGGTAAATTTATTTGCAAAAGTGCACGATGTATCACACTTGCCGGGCACTACAGAAACAATATTATAAAAACCACACAATAAGCACCCTACATAATGTATCGTTTAGATGGGCAATTGGACAAAATATATTCTTTAATAGTAGATCTGGCATCAACGCTTCATTTATATTCAATTCTTTTATACCATGTCTGTACTGATCATAGTTTACGTATCTACTTAATTTGGAAACTGTAGGAAATTTTTCCAAGGGGCATCAGTCAAAACCCCAATAGGAAGTTAACTTTCCCGCAAAATCACAGATTTTCCTCACTTTTCCTTATTTTCCAAACACAGTCTTTCTTCTTTTGTAATTTTCTAGAGGTCAGCCTCCACCGTAGCTACGCTCCTAAAGGGAGGGTTTGAAGTAGTAGCTATAAAAACGTGTTTGTTACGGTTGCTCTCTCTAAAGGCACCATGTTAGAAAGAGATATGCATGCATACAAATAAACATTGCCTACTATACGATGATATTCCCATTATTCTTTGATTCTTATACAGCAAAATATAGTAAATCAAATGAAAAGCTGTCTTGAGAGAAATTCCGGTATCTTGGCTCCTATTTAAAAGAGAACATTTGCATGTCTGGACTATTAACAACAAATCGTTCGTAAAAATAATGTGAGATTGGCACAATCAGGCAATAATTTGATGGTATGACTGTTATCATAGTATTGGCTACACTTAAAGTGCGAATAGCTTGAGAGTATAGAAGAAGGTGGACAATATCCAGGGGCGTATATTTCTACGGCTTAGTAAAATGATACAATTTTCCTGATTTTCTGATACATCATAAACTTTCATTTTTTTAACAGTGTGAGGGAACCTTCTCTTCGGGCGTTCATAGATGGTAGTAAGGGTGATTGGCACATTTCGCTAAACAAGACGGACGCTTTAAGGAATGAAAGCGTAATACCTGACTTAATAATCACAGTTCAGTTCTTCATTCATACGTTGAAAATACTTAGGAATTCTGAGCATACACGGTATAATGTGGCACGTGTAAAAATTCGCGATGTGATATGGGCTTGTAGCAGAATCATTGCGGGTAGACCATAAGAGGAGGATACCATGCCACTCGGAGGGGTGACACTTTCATTGCAACGAACGTTACTCGGTCCGTCCGTTCACACTTCTGCATGGTCTAGTTGCAATTTTTCATCGCTGGAGAGGAGAAAGAGAGGAGGAGGTGTAAGGAACTTACAATGAGATGGAAATTACGACTTTAACAGAGACTCGCGATCAATGGCAAAGCGTGCAATGTGGCAACGTTGCATTTTGTCCATAAAACTCATAGAAAAGATCGGACTCTTCGGTCAGCGTAAAATGTCCTGGAAGTCAACCTTCTTCATGCGTTGAAAGGTGTGTAATGCAACGTTGTCCGTTTGCTTTCTTCGTTACAGCTCTTGATGAGGATTGATAACTAACTATTAAGACATTCAATCAAAGATCGAGATTGTTTCAAGAGAAAATCACGATTAATAAACACCTGGACTTGATTCTGACGCATGACGCAGGTTCAAGTCCATTCCAATGTTTTATGAATTTTTTAAAGGATAGATCAGAGTTCTCATGAAGCTCCGTTCCCACGAAGGGAGGGGGCGAAGTTTCTTCCCTTACAGGACCATTGAATTTGAGATAATGATTTCTGCTTGATTCTACCCAGTTTCTCGTCTCCTGTAGGAATGCACTCTACAAAAATATTATATTCGACGCAAGTGCCACCTCTTGCCCCCCCCCCCTGGATCCGATCCCATGTTCAGATCAGAATTTCTCAATTCAAAAAGAGGCATCCTTATTCCATACACATCATTCCAGCATGACGTAAATGTTATTCTTAAAAATCCTTAGTGATGAGCACATTCGCAATTACTTCATGGAAAATTTGATAGTGGACGCTTTGAAGTGTTGGTAAGAGTTTACTATTTTTGTGTGCACAAAAATTTCAGTATACCTCTTGCGCAGCTCTGTGTGCCACTGCAATTTCTTTTAGTGACGTCAGCTCAGTAATGTATGCTTCCATACCAAATCCTCTCCAACCGAATTCCTGGTGGTGCTTGGTGAGATCGACGCGACGGTTTGGCACCATAGGATGGTGGTCGCGAGCGCGAAGCATGGGCAGAATGCTCATCATCTTTTGGATCAGTGTGCACACCGCAGCCGCGGCAATAGACGGAGCGACGTCGGTCGCGTCGTGGCCGAGTGACGCGACGCGACGCTTACGCTTCCACAGATGCGCGATCCGATCCGCACCTTCGTTCGCTCGCTCGCTTCGTGGTGTCCGCGTTTTAAAGTAGTCATGCGTGACGACTCTAGCTACTGTTGTCGAAGAGTTTATCTTCGAAATCATCTCGTGTCTTTGCCTGCCTCCTCCGCGTAAATACTGATTCACTCTGCGTTGTCTGCACAACGCCTTTCTTCAAACTGTAATAGCTTCATCCAGAGAATGAGAGAACCGAGAAGGTGCTTCCTTCGAAGTAATTGCTTTCTTATTATTTGGTATGTATCGACCCGAATATTGTTGCATAAAAGGCGCGTCATGATCACTAAACATACCGACTCTTTCGCGTTCTCTGTAATTATTTCAGTCCTTTAATCGAGAGTTTGTTGGCAGAAATAATCTTTCGAAGTGATGACTTCCTTACTATTTGCACATAAGAGTGTATGAAGTGACATCCTGATTATTTACACATAAGGGTGTATGAAGTGACAAGCCGGTTGACGTTTGCTTCACTACAAGATCTCTTTAGCCGGCATGCAGGAAAATTAGATAAAACCAATATCTGTAAGTGTCCGCCTAAGCCCAAAAGTCGTCAATTTCTTTTCAGAATTCGGAAGTTTCTATGAAGGTAACGGATGGTTTGCCCTGTTTTGAGTAACTATCGTAATTTTTGCTGCTTTTAAAATGGATACGAGCCTCCTTATAGTGCTTTTGTAGTAATTACTCATACAAAAAAGAACCACCTCATTAGAATACTAAGTATCGATCAAAAAAAGCGAGATTCAGTGAAGTTTCTTTCTTCGATGTAGGTCAAGATTCGATCGAATTTCTGATCTTTCTGTTTCTGATTGTAAATGAACTGCAGCATGTTTGCGTGTACTTGGTGTAAAGGCTTGATAAAAGCTTGGATCCTCATTTATTGAGGCTTGACACTCTTTTGGATGTAAATAGTTTTGCTCATCAATGGATTTGGCTTGACATGAAATATGATAGGTACTCATGACAAAACCACAGAGCGCCGGTTAGAAGGGCACTTGACGAGATATCATGTGCTGACCATACAATGACACAGTGACAATTACATGTTGGAATGACAATGAGGACATGTGCTGATTTCGATTCCTAATTTCTTTACGCAGGACATGTCAAAATGGGTTGTTGACTGATTGTTTCGTTTTAGGCTGCTTAAGACTTCGTAATCTTAGAACCCACAGCTACATTTCTTCCAGATCAATCGCAAGGTAACATAGGTTTCGTTGTCAGCCCAAACGCCACCGGTCTTTACCTCTGTTCTTCGCTTATCAAAACACGTGTAATTCAGTTACACGTACAGTTATATCCGGCAACGTTTTATTCTGTATATCTAAACCCATGATGTAGAACTGGCTATTAGACAAACAGAGTACGTTCTCGAGTTCAACTTTTTGCAGAAGTTCGAATGGACCAAATACAACGTTGCCAAAGCTACACACGTCACTGATTATATAGTAAACGATTGAGTAAAATTGTCTGCAGATTTACTATTTCTGCGGAAACACTACTTCAGAACAGTAATGCAGAGTCAGCTACAGGTATACGTGCGACTCATAATGATGATGGTAACTTTTTTTTGTGGGGTACGTTGTCGTGGTTGGTGCACTCATGGGTGAGTCGGCCAATTTACACTTCAAGTAGAGTTTTTTTTCCCCCCATGGGAAGTGAGTTTTAGGGTGTTTGATAGTACCATCGTTACTTTCGCCAAATTTTATAAAACAAACCACGACCCTACTGCCCGCAGAAATGGAGATACCTCTTGCAAGAGCTCTACCTAGGTTTACTTATTTAGGATCAGCGGGTTAGTAGGGGGTGGAAAATGGTTCAATCGCCGACCATCGCTGTCATTTTCTTGACTTTCGTGAAATCCTTTCCAAAGATCAGCTTGCATGCAACATCTAAGAGACAGCTCCAGACCAGATGTCGACTCTTCTTTGATATTTTGATCGATGCCATCGACAGTGATCGCGATTTTGTCCTTCACCAAAACTAGATGTCAGATTGCACAAACAGGTGAATATTGAATACCGTTTAGTCTCGTTCAGTTCTTGAATGTGCACCGTCCCTGAAATATATTCTTACATCAACTCAGATTCATAATGGAAAATAATGTAGACACTTACCTGTGATGATAAGAAAGTGGAGGGTTGTGCAATTTGGCAACAGTGTCTCTTTTAATCAAACGTATGTTTAAACTGTCACTCTCCTTTAATCAAACATATGTTAAAAATATCACATCTTCGTGAAGTTAGCACCCTCCTTTAAAGAGAAATGTAGGAAAGCCAATGTTGCCAAGTTGCTCAATCGGCCACAGTGATAAGAGCGGGAGCACCGATGCGATGAAGCGCACTTACCTTGTCAATCAATCGATGTCAGAATAACAGCCAGTATCGTCCATTCGAGTGGTGCAGCGCCCCATCCTACATGATAAGCATGCAAAGAAAAACATTCAACGCACCAAGTGCGAGTAATCTCAACCGAGCTGCGAGTTATAATAAAGAATTAATGTACGTGCACTTGTCACATGCATTAGGGAAATAACAACGGAGGGGAGGATGGGAGAGCGAGGAGCAGTCAACAACAAAAGCTTATTTTCCGAGTCGAAACTTGGTGGGGGTTGTTCAATATTTGTAGACGCACAAGCAGAATAAAAAAGGGGTGGCAGGAAGGGGAAAGGGAAACGTCGAGAGATAGAATAGGGGTCGGAAAGTGAGAGGGGTAGGGGAGATTCGAGTTTAACACGAGGGTGCAGCGAGCGCTGTGTATCCGGATAAGAGTGGGGGCGTAAATATATTACAAAAGGGGTGAGGGGAGAAACTCGTTTCGGCGCGCTCGCTGAACCGAGCACGAGCAGCTCGGGGAAATCGCTGCACACTTTCTGTGGAAACCCCCTGTGCTTCTCTGAATTCTCAAGCCTTGGTTTCTACACTCCCGTTTTATCTACACTCATGCAGGAAAGGCTCAAAAATATCAACTGATAAGGCAAGTTTTCATCAAGTATAGTGACGTGCTTAAGCGCAGAGAGAGGATAAATACTACTAACATGCACTGATACTGATAAGGAAATAGGTTTGTCTTACTTCGAAAAGAAATTCTTGATAACTGGTCTCGTGTAGAGGCAGCTCCAAATTAATAATCCGAGGGAATGACAACGCCGCACATTTCAATGCAGAGGTCCGATTCGGAAAGAGAGAGGAATAAAACACTCCGTCACGGTGTATTCACTTCGGTACCGTTACCGCACACACTTTAACCTCAAAATTTCACCAGAGGTAACATCGCGCGTTACACTTGACACAGGAAGAAAAAAATTAATTATACACTGTTTTAGCACTGGTCACTAACACTGCACCTCACTAACAGCAAACACTCCGTAATCCATGAGAACGAACGTTGGGAAGAACTGTAATCCTGGGTAAGGAAACGCACTTGATATGAGAATAATTCGGCGGAGCGACGAACGGCCGCAGTCAAACGTACACAAGGGCTCGACTCGATCTGACGGGCGCTTTGGCTTCGCTTCGCTTCTCTGGCAACGAGTAGATAGCGACGGTCCCTCCTTTTCCCCTCACCGCTTGCCTGTTATCGAGCCGCTCACGACGCAAGCCCCGCCTGAACCAATCAGAGCTCACCACGCTTGCTGACGTCAGTGTTTGGGGGATATGTCAACCGCTCTCTCGCTTCGGCTTTTACCGATGAAACCCTCTTTGTGATGATCGGCTCTGGCTGGCTCCTTCTATTTCTCGCCTGCTTCCAAGGCGAACCAGAATGGCTTTCCCCATCGCGTCGTCATTTTTAGTGAACGTTGCAGAGCGTGGTTTGATCGATGCCCTCTTTTCTCTCAATTTATGGCTCGTCCTCTCCTCCTTCTCTTTCCTCCACTCTTCTCCTTTGTCCGTAAATCCTGGATTAGCCTCTCTCTATTAGATTCTCAACGCTCACCCTCACATACGGCGCGTCTCTCAAGGAAATAAGCTTCGCTTCTTGAAATCAAGCTTTTTTTATTTATGACACTATTTTAGCAATAGCGTGGGCAACAGCAGCGCATAATCATTCTCCCTTTCCGCAAGCTTGCAAAAATAATGGATACTGTGATATTATTATTATTTAAGCATGCAGATGCTTTAATAAGTAGTAGGTACGTATGTTCGCTTGCCTGATTGTGTTGTTACAATATTTTGCTGCAGCAATTTTTGGCACTGATTCCGACGTAAAATTATCCAAGAATAACGGCAGATACATTAGAAATTACTGAAATTCACTCCTCAACTGAAGAACAGTGAACGATGAGTCACTCTCTTATACAGTCCTGAATTTTCCACTTTGGATACTGATTGGCAGCAGTATTTGATCTGGCTGATCTAATATGAACAGATCGCACCCCTGAAAAAATTGCACGATTATTGTTTGTTTTTTGTACAACTCGCTGATTTGCAGACAACGATATAATTACTGTACCTAACAAATTATGTAAAATGCCAGTGGTCATCAATATAGTTTGTCGCATTGTTTGTTTACGTGATTAGTGAATACTGTCATCACGAAACTACCGCGTCGTAAGTGTCTGAAGTGGAAATATACACGGGTCAGGGATTAACGTAGTCCAGCGGAGGGCCATTAAAAGGAGACTTGTCTAATGCTTCTTTTGAATTATGTTCCTAGTGAATATCAGTAATATTCACTGAGAAGAAAGTGGCTGCTAAAACTATAAGAATAGAACCATAGATGTGTTTCGCCTTATTTCAATCATAAGACCTATCGTTGCAATAGTCGGCGCGCTAGAATCTACACAAATTCCGATTGTCTCTATGGAATTCTGATTATTTCTATGGGAAGTAAAGCGCGGGAATGTCCTATCGGAAAATTCATTGAAAAAATCGGAAATGTTTCTCAGTGTTATAAGTCATGTGCAGGCATCGTTATTCTTGCATACGTTTAGTCCATAATGAATGCTATGAAATTCGCTGCAAGTAGTGGTGGCACGTGCAATGTGACAACAAGGCATCATGTCCATTTGAAGTCATGAAAAATGTCGTAATATTGGGGGTGCACAGTGCACTCCCTCGATTCGATATTTTGAATGCGTTTAAAGGACGAAATGCAACGTTCCTACAATGCACGCGCGCTGCAACAAAAGCAGTGGCGTCGTGAGTGTGAAATCTGACAATGTGGCGTTCTGGCTGTTCAAAGTCTCATAAATAATCTGTTAGAGAGAATGAACTGTTTACCCCCAATCCCCAAAAATGGGGCTCTTGCAAGTTTTTGCTTTAGGGAATTGAAGAGTTGATTCTTGCATAAAAACGTGTAAAAATGACGATGAGTACACTGAAAAATCACGAAATTCACTCTCAGAATCGGGCTTAGTGGCGGATAGACGCAGGTATAATGGGAGATTGAAATATCTAAATTGAGACATATCTCTATGTTTTCGTAGAAAAAGTGAGATAATAGACAGAAATCTCCCATGATACTTACGTTAAATCGACTTGCCGTTGAACAGTGGCGGCTCGCCTAAGGAGGCAAGGGAGGCTGTGCCTCCCCAGACAGTCAGAGGGAAGAAAAATAACGTCGACAAGACAGAAACGAGAGACAACATATTAAAATTAGGCAATCACAATGTTCGGACTCTAAAACTTGAGTGAATCTCACTAGGAGAGAGCGCAAAGAAGGAATTGTAAGCGGGCGGGGAACGAGATTTCAGAGTCGCGAAACGACAGCAGTCGGCAGTGCCAGAGAGTCTGTGCTCGTCGAGAGGCACAGACTCCGAGTCCGAGTGTCGGTCAGTCAAGAAGTGGTGTTCGGCACACACACACACAACCAAGCAAGGACTGTGCACGCACTAACGAAGGTATCGGAGGGTGCTATCCTCCACGACTCCCCCAGCGTTGCCGAGCCAGCAGCCGGATAACCATCATGCCGGTCGCCGGACTAGCCGCGCCTGTTATTTTGTCTACGTGTTTATACGGAGGCCCCGGACCCCCCCCCCCCCCCCTCCCCTCCAAAGCCACGAGCCGCCATGCCGTTGAAGTTTTATGTGAGTTTATTACTGAATGGGGCTATTGCACATTTGCTTAAACGATTAATAGTGATTATGGCGTAAAAACCTAAAAAATAACGATGGCGGCACTAAACTTCCAAATCCACTCCTAAACTCAATAAACGCAGTTATTTGCGCGAGCGTAATGGTGCCGAAGGTACTACAATGGGAGATCCTATCTTAATTTCGTCACTCTTCTATGCTGACAAGGATGATTCACAGAATAATTAGTCATCAGAGTGATGATCCACATCCGATGAATGGTACCGCAACACCAAGTGACACCGGTGTCAAACGAAAGTAGTCACTTATTGGTCACTTCTTGATGGAGTTTCAGAATTGTTAGATGGGAATCTCCCATTGTTAGTGCCTTCGGCCACCATTACGCTCGCGCAAATAACTGCGTTTATTGAGTTTAGGAGTGGATTTTGGAAGTTTTTAGTGCCGCCATCGTTATTTTTTGAGGTTTTTACGCCAAAATCGACTATTAAATCGATTATAGCAAAAGTGTGCAATAGCCCCATTTTAGACTTCCTTGTTGTGATTTTTGTGATTTTCGCTGGGTTCTACATCAAATTGGATTATTCATTTGCTCAAAGTTTACAAGAGCCCCGTTCGATCTTTTTCACGAGTGTAAATGGACAAAATTCGATGTTGATGGCAAATGACATGCGATGCATCTGACTGTATGCTTATTTTCCCTTTAAAGCTATGCAAAAGTATCGATATCCTGGGGTGTACCTTCTGATGATTGATTGTTTTATATATGGATTTAAATGGAGAAAATATATTGTTGCCACATTGCACGAGCCGCCGCCGCGCCGCTGCACAGTATAGCGTCAAAAGATAAAAAAGAAGTACTGAAAGGAAATGGAGCATTTCAGTGTCTTCTCATCACAATAGCAAAACAAAGTGAGAAAAATCTGTTTCCAAAGAAAAGTATGAGATCAGGAGAGGGGCTGTTTTACATTTATTTTTCCTCGTCATCATGGTGCCTGCAAACATGAGTATGTCAAAATCCGAGGTATAACCGAGATTCAGTCTGTATGTATAAATAGTAATTCATTTATTGCGAATGCCTTGGCGGTCAAAGGCATATATATTCAAGAATTTTTGTCTACCTCTCTCTTTGACCGTTTGAAAGCGTGGGTGTTCAGAATTGACAAAAATAGAGGCTGAAGACACGAGATAGCTCTCCTCACTCCATCCTTGTCTAAGTCTAACATATCCGTTTCAATCGGCAAAGAGTGAGAGGGGGGACATATTCCTTGCTTTGCGGCTCTGCTGAATTCCTCGAATGTAAACTTATGGCAAAAAATCTATTCTCAAGTTGGTCTTTAGAGCTCTTGCAAGGATTTTCTGAGGGTAAATGGTTATTTGGATATAATGTAAAATACTGCAAAAAAACGAAGAATCCATTTCAAAAAAAACCTCAAATTCACGCTTTACGACAAACACCGAGCTCAGTAGTTTGGAGCACTTCCAGTGGTGGCTCGTAAAATGCGATATATCTATGACTATTCCATTTAAAACTATAGAATAGTATTGTCAGTGGGCGCAATTGAACACCCCCGAGAAATCAATACGTTTCTAAAGTTTTAAATGGAGTGGACATCGATAAATCGCATTTCACAAGCCGCCACTGATAAACACCTTTTTCTACGTGTTCTTACGGGAAAAGCCGCAAGATCTGGCAACACTGAGCTGTGTAGGCCTGTATCTATAAAGGGTGTGAAAAAAAACTATATACATTAATTTTCAGGGCGTGTTTTAGAGGTAAAAATAAGACCTTTTTTCCTATAAACATGGGTCCAAAATTGTAGTCTTTCCGAGTTACAGTGTTGCAAAGTTTCCGAAAAACAGATTGAAAAATTGTCATAAGTCCCTCGTGAATCGTTCTAAATGCTCGTAAATAGGTACTCTGATGTAACTTTAACGCTCTTGCCTATTTTAGCCGTGAAAATGCTGTATGCAAACATTTGAGGAGGGTTCTAGAGGTTCTTCTTGATTTTTCTCACTTTTTTTGGCCAAATTATGTGAAAACATGCTTACGGACTCCCAAAAACGATTAGCATGATTCAAAAGTTCGTAAAAAAATATGCATTTTTGGTCCTTCCATAAGTTTTTCCATTCCACAAAGTACAAACCATTGCCAAGTAAACCGTCCCTGAAGTTGGAGAAGTCGGCCAAAAATTGACAAAATCAAAGAAACTGCGATTATTGGCCGACCTCTGCAACTTCAGGGACGATTTTCTCGGAAATCAGGAAAAACCCCTAGAACCCCCTTCAAATTTATGCAGCTAATGATACATCAGAGTGCCTACCCTGGTAAAAATCGTCAGCTAAAATCAGCAACACTCATCATGAAATCAGCTTGAAATCAGCATAATCTCTTGCTGATTGAACCTCTCAGCAAGCACTCAGCATGAGTCCATGCTGAGCATTTTCTCAGCAATAAATCACCTTAAACTCAGCAGGCAACTTTTTGCCGATACAATCCAGTCAGCAAGAACTCAGCTTAAGTTTTTGCTGAGAGCTCTGTTGGTACAAAATCAACTAAAAATCACCTAACCTCTTTTCTCCCTTAGATTTGCAATTAATCACCGTGTATGCAAAGACATCAGGATGGGATGAATATTTCATTTATTTTCTCTGTTTTTTATTTATTTTCTTTATTTTTATTTATTTTCTTTATTTTTATTTATTTTCTTTAGTTTTTATTTATTTCTTTATCTCTTATTTTTTTTTTTTTTTTTTTTTTTTTTTTTTTTTTTTTTTTTTTTTTTTTTTTTTATTTTTTATTTTTTATTAGATTTTTTATACTTTATTTAATTTATTTATTTAATTTATTTTTATTTTTTTATTTATCTAATTATTATCTATTTATTATTCTTTATTTTCCTGTACTTTTAAAAATTTATCTTTTTAATTACATTTCACTTGTCTATTCGTGCCGGTATGCGCTACTTACTTTTTAACTACCTTAGACTTTTCCCTGAAACCGAATTGAGCCTTAAGCTGATTAGCTGTAACTTTATAATACGCTATTTTCGCCTCCTACACTCGGTAGCAGACGTGGCTCATCGGTAAGGTGCTCGACTTACACCCGCGAGGACCCGGGTTCGAATCCCGGACAATCAGGTAAAGTTTCGTCTTCATAATTTCGTTTCATATACATCTCATCTATGTTTCTCCATGTATTTCAGTGTCTAACAACCATCTCTGAGTAGCGAAAGTTGGATAAAGTGAGTGAAAAACACCCAAATAATCGTTTCAGACGAGCGCAAATTTCTTTTAATTTACTATAGTAAAGCTTTAACCGATGGGCTCGGTAACAGCGGCCTAGCAAATCTAACAATAAGGCTTGGTAAAATTCACCGCTATTAGTGATGATCAATATGAGCCACTATTAGTGCAGGTTAATTTCACCGATATTAGGGAGAATTCGCCGGCGGTTTTTTTCCGTGTAGATAAATATTCGTACTCTGCGGTGTTGATTTTAAATCATCAAGAAATCAGCAAGAAATATGCAAGAAATCAGGTCTCATTTCTCACACTAAAATCAGCAAGAAATCATGCTGATTTTTCTTGCTGATTTTTAGCTGACGATTTTTACCAGGGTATTTACGAACATTCAGAAAACTTTTCGAGGGAGTTATGACAGTTTGTCAATCTGTTTTTCGGAAACTTTGCAACACTGTAACTCGAAAAGACTACAGTTCGGACTCATGTTTATAGGGGGGAAAAGTCTTATTTATACCTCTAAAATAGGCCCTGAAAATTAATGAATATAGTTTTGTTACATCCTGTATAAACACTGAAAAAAAAGATAACCGGAAGCACAGCGATGTCAGCCGAAGACATTGTTTCTGGTATATACTGTTTATCAGACTCCTGGTAACACAGTGAAAGGCGGCCAAAACGGTGTCTATAAAATTGCATTCAATGGGGCTATTGCAAACTTTTGCTGTTAGAAAATTAATAGTACAATCTGATGTAGGTAAAGACGAGCGTAAAATCGCGGAAATCACACAAAGAAAGTCTAAAATTCCGTAATAAACTCACATAACTGATGTACAAAGGCAAGGTCGTAATGGCAGTACAACGCAGGTATCATGGGAAATTCCTGCGTCTATTATGCCACATTTCTCTACGGAAACACAGGTAATAATATGTCTCAATTTAGATAGGAATCTCCCATGATACCTGCGTCTCTCCGCCACTAAGCCCGATTCTGAGAGTAAATTTTTCGTGATTTTTTAGTGTACTCATGGTCATTTTTACAGGTTTTTATGCAAGAATCAACTCTTCAAATCCCTGTAGCAAAAGTTTGCAAGAGCCCCACTATAAAGAAATAGATCAGCAAAAAAGCCTGAATAATTAATTGTGCAAACTAAAGCTTTAGTTAGATATGAATCAATACCGCCTATAGTTATATCAGGATGCTCCGTTGGAAGTTTTGAGATTAGTGTTCGTCTTGATATTATCTTCACTCTTACAAGGGGAGGTCGCCGACTTGTCACCCTCGATTTTGTTCAAATTTCGCAGAGAGGTAGTTCATATGAAACTATTATAGACCCGTGTTTCAGCGTTTCTTCCAATGGGCCCTTTAAAGCCCCGAAATTTAAAGTTGAAAATTCGACTTTTTGGGCCGATTTTCGTCTCTTTGCCGATTCTCGCTCTTAAGTGCGGTTCTTTCCGCCCGATGCTCATCGAAGCGGGCGTAGCGTACAGCCTACGTGCTCGCCTAGCATCAGATGAACCCAGGTTCGGTCCTGGCCGCAGCTTAATACTTTTTGCACTGTTTTTCTTCCCCACTTCATGGAGCAAATTAATTTCGAGAGATACTTTCCATCTTTAAGGTATCAGTTTGCATCGCAACAAACTCATAAGAATTCGGGACTTATGTCATGCCAGATTTTAAAGATATGAGACAGCTACACTGTCAGTATCAGGCCATTCGCGCCGAACCAAGTGTGCCGCGTATTCAACGGTAGTTTTAGATTTTTTGTTCTTGGTTATGGAAACTAATGCGAACACACAGTTCAGTTCGTTTTTAGAATATTATATCTCACAAGATATTACGGACGCTTTTCTTTTGTGCGAAAATATTCTACGCAATCAAAAGCTTCTGATCGGTCAGAAAAGTTCGGAGATTTCACAAAAGGGACAACTTTTAGGACAAGCGTTCGCGCAGAATGTCCAAAAAATTAAGTTGCCAAAATTTTTTGGACACTCCGTTTAATAATAGTTTCATATGAACTACCTCTCTGCGAAATTTGAACAAAATCGAGGGTGACAAGTCGGCGACCTCCCCTTGTTAGTTAAATGGACATAATGGTGGTTATCAAGCATTTCCTCTGTTATTTAATTAGCAACCAAAATTGCGGAAGTAAAATTTTTGGTCTTAGTGACGATTACAATGAAGTATGAAATAGTTGAATCGTATTTAGAGATGGATAAATCACGAGGGGCTGAAGTCACGTGACAGCCCTTATCTCCAATATCCATAATTTATTTCTAACAAATGCGTCCAAATGGGTAAAGAGAGAGAAAGACAAATTTCTTACTACAGCTATGGGGCTGAGTGCGTAATGGGTCTCTGTTGCAAGCTTTTTCTACAGATGTAAAAAGTTCGCTCTGATGTAGAATCACTTAAAAATAACGTTGGCCGCACCAGAAAGTTCTAAAATTGACTCAAGAATTCAAAAATGTGTTTAACAAACCCCAAGGTGGAGGCCAAGTGAGCGGGTCATATGCATAGTGTAGAGGAGGCTCAGCTACTCGCAACTTTCTGCTGTATGCTGCAGTTATATAGATTGGACTCCCTCATTGCAGTAGCGCACCGAGAGTTTCTTCATCTCTCTCTTTCCTCCATTAAAAACATGTGTTATACAAAGATGGACAACGAGATAACCCCCCCCCCCTTTCAGTCCTTTTCCTACTTAAACATTCAAATGGGAAATGAGAGAGATGGAAGAGATCCTGATTGCGCCAGTGCCTCATTGTGACCCGCCCATTTGATCGCCATCTTTGAATTTGGTCAAACTTTTTTTTTATGAGCTTGTGAGTGGATTTTGAGACTTTTCGATGCTGTGGATATGATTTCTACGTGATTTTACATAAAGTGAAAAAAAAACCTAAATTCTAGAAAATACAATATTACCAGAAGCACTGCGATATGGTACTTTTATCAGAAAATTCTAGTGTTACAATCAGAATATGGTCGCAATACCTGGAATTCCTGAAAATTTCAAAGAACTACAACATAGATGAGAATCCCCCTGCTCATTCGACCGCCATATTTGAATTTTTATTTTTTAGTTTTTGGAGTGGATTTTGAGACTTTTCGATGCTTTCAATGATTTACACGTGATTTTTTTATTCGAGCAGGTTTCATAACGCTGTAGAGCTCGTTTCAGAAGTTTAGGCGGACTTAAACCATAATCTTTGGCGAATTTTCAAATTTAATTCCTTTTAAATAAAACCAAACACTGCCTCTGATTTTATTCTTTTGCGTTTAAAGTGTTCCTAGATGAAAAGTGAACACTCAATTTCATTTTCATTCATTTTCATCGAGTAATATCAGAAACAATGTTGACAAATTCCAAAGATTATCGGTCTAGGTCCGCCTACACATCTGAAACTATACCTCTAGCAAAAGTTTGAAACATATACCCATTTTGTACAGATTCGATTTTGCCAAACAATAATAACCTGATTTCTCATCCAAGTCAATACAAAATCTTTCGGTCTAATCTAATCTGGCATCCATGGCTGTTCATATAGACGACTCCAGCGCAGCACGCATTCTTGGGTGTTTATAAACTCACGGCGCAACGGACGCGGTGAAAATTGATACTGATGATTTTGCAACCAGTGTCCTTGCGCTGACTGCCGACGCAAATAATTATTGCACCGTCCGCAAGAGCAAGGATGAGTGAAAGAGACCCCGCAAATGCAGCAGCGGCAGCGGCAGCATGATTCTCGAAACGGCTGAAAATAAAAATATGCTTGTGTACATGTAAATGGGCAACAATTTGATAAAGGGAATTTTTACTCTGTTTTGTTTCAGAATCAGAATAAAAAAAAGAGACAAAAAAACACCAACAACAACAACAACAACAAACAAAAAATACCGCCTGTACGGGGAAAAAACGATTGTCATACTACTATACTGCTCTGCACATGATATACTCTTTTTTGCTAATATTACCAGAATCGAAAATTTTTTAGTGCGTATAGCAATAATGAAGTAAATATTTCTAACTACATTACTATGCAGCGGTTAATCGTCATTTATTAGAAAGGATTGTAGATTTGTAGCTCTGAGGTTAATAGAATAATTGGAAGAGTATATAGTTCAGAAAGCCATCAAAGGATTAATGGCGTACGCCCGGGGGGGGGGCTCAGGGGGCTAACCCCCCCCCCCCCGATCACTGATTTTTAGAGGCGGAGGGGAAGAGGGGACATTTTCAGTCCAAAGAATCATGAGGGCAAGACCCTCTCAAAAAAAAATCCTGCGTAAGCCACTAAGTAGAATCATTAGTTTATATAACCACGCCAAAGATTCAAATCAAACAATTGAATCGATCATACAAATCAAACAATCACTATCAACGTAAGAATACCCGTAAAATAAGTCATTCTGGTAATATTATACCATTCCCTATATGATAGAAATACCATCTCTATAACAGTATTACCATCCGCAATATTATGGTGGTATTCGAAATACTATAGGAATAGAAGAGAAAAATAATAGAAATAAAAATTAGACCTGCGGAGTCCATATTTTATACAGCGGCTCAAAGATATGATAGAATGAGAAACAAGAGTATAGTAAAGAGGAAGAGATATTAATAAATGGAAGTGAAAAAGGCGCGTCATTATTTGGTAATACAGCAGGAAACATTAGTTCGAGAAAGAGGAAATTTCATAGTGGAGACTCCTCGTTTTAGTAATTATTATAACCCCCACTCGACCTCTGCTATACTTGTATACCCATCAAGACACGGAAAGACTGTGTTGTGTGTATAGGGCAAAGATCATTAGTCGATAACAGCTCACTGCTCACTGTCCCTCTCCCACCCCTTGTCCCCTTCCAGTACTCCTTTATTTCTTCCTTTATCGCTTCACCATCCTATTCTCAACTTCCCACCTAACCAAGCAGAGCTATTATACGACTGCCTGCTGCCATCAGGTTTTACCTCCCTCGTCCGCAAGCTAAACGTATAACCACTAATTTACTTGAAACCTCATACTGCATTACCCCTCCCTCCCACCCCGTCTTCTGTAAGATTAAAAAAGAAAAAGAAAACCTCACTCTTGCATTTTTTAATGACTTGACAACCTTTTTCCTCTACGTTCGTTGTACTCGGGAAAATTGCCTTCAATCAGCCAGCCGGAAAAGTGCTGTAATGACGTCGAAAGTGAACACTAATAATGGGGCTCTTGCAAACTTTTGCTACGGGGGAGTGAAGAGTTGATTCTTGCATGAAAATGTGTAAAAATGACAAATGAGTACACTGAAAAAACATGAAATTCACTCTCCGAATCGGGCATGATGGCGGAAAGACGCGGGTATCGTGGGAGATTCCTATCATATCTCTGTGTTTCCGTAGAGAGTGAGAGATTAGACAGGAATCTCTCATGATACCTGCGTTGAAGCGTCATTACGTTCTTGCCGTTAAAGCAGTATTGTGAGTTTATTACTGAATTTTAGACTTTTTCGGTGTGATACTCGTGATTTTCGCTTGTCATTACATCAGATTGGACCATTCATTTGCTTACAGCAAAAGTTTGCAAGAGACCCATTAAGTATAATGAACTACAAAGTGAGACTTAAGGGGGGTTCAATAATGCAATAACTCCCCATTTGATGCTGGCTTTGAAAGAGGGGTGGGGGACGCTTGCGTCGATTTTGTACATCTAACTCTTTAAATGTTAAATCAATTATATCACCTTTTACTATTAGAACAACGAATTTGTACGTCTCGGTGTTATAAAAGATATTCCCTGATAAAATTTAATGTTTTTAACGATGGTTATGAAACAAATTTTGGCCCAAAATCACTCGACGTTGAGGCTTGATCTGAACCGGAAAATTTCCCGGTGGGCTTCAAAGGCTCAATTTGGGTCTGCCGGGCCGTGAGAGGAGTAAGGAAAGGAAAGGGAAGAAAAAGAGGGAAAATAAACGGGAAAGAGAATAAGTAAGAAATTAAAAAATTGAGAGAAAGATGTAAGGAGTCCTTACTGAAGACGACCTCACAGAACAGACCAGCTTTGTTAGATCCCGGGCCGTGTGTTCTGATTTGGAAGGGGGGACAGGTGGAGTGGGGTAGTGTTATGTTGACCTCTTAATGTCCACGCACCGCTTCAGGTAAGTATTCGATTCAAAAATATTCCCCTAGAAGATCTGGAAATGCGATCGGAAAACTATGTCTTACTTTTATGGATGCGCGGATGATTTATCATTTTTTCGGGTACACTCAACCGGTACGGTCGCGTATGAATAGTTGACTACTTGTCAAGTTGTCAACACTTCACTGCCGACGATACTCAATTTAAGGTGGTTCTGTGGCAAACTCCCGGAAATTTTAATCCGCTGAATGGCGTTACTTGTTGGCTCCGAAAATAGCCGTTTTTTGACGGTTTTCGGCTGTTTTCTCTGAACAGACGAATAATAGACAAAAAATCGAACTTTCAGCACCGGCTTCATTTTTTGCTTGATTTTTTAAACCATAAGCAGGCCAAATTGGTTCTTAAATAAAGGCGTAACTATGCAAAGAGAAAATCATATGTAACTTGGAGTTGTATCGGTAAAGATTACAGGTTTCTGTTTTACCTGTAATCTTTACTGATACAACGCTAACAATCTCCAACACTGCACTGATAGAGGACTTATAGGACACTTATAGGAAAAAATCAAAGGCACCATTGTTCTCAGCTCATCAAGCACAATCATTTTCTTTACAAAAAACATAAATAAATGTCAGACCCTTGCAACAGCCCAATTGATTCTTTCATTAATCATTTTCTCTCAATGAATTTCCTTCTCTTGCTCTATCTTTTTTGAGCGTCGGAGCTTCGGAGAGCCAACGCCACGCTTGAAAACGGATTGTCCGCAAACGCCATCGCGCGAACGGATTGTCTGTAAACGCCAATCTCTTGGAATCTGCGGAAATTTCGTGCCCGCAAACGCCACGTCACCGATTATTTACTCCATCAAATTGCTCTGCAAATCATAGGGCTGGGCGCAAAGTTTACTCTTGCACCAAAAAGAGTAAACGTTTGCAATCGATGCGCGTTCATTCGAAGATTTGAATTTGATTGTGCGCATGTAATAATCGCAAACTCTGACTGGACTTCGTGATGACTATGGCAGTTAGTTGCTTAGTAGAAAATTGTTTACTTCAGAAAAGTGCATGGACGCTGTCTGAATGGACGGATCTTCAAATTATAAACCGAATGTCATGAAAATTGGCCACGTCTGGTACTTTTATATGTTGAAATCATTGATGATCATGTAAATTCAGCATCTTAGCCTGAATTTAAAAAAAAATGTCCAACTTCATCTACTTTTCTATAGTGATCTTTGTACCTACCTGCCTTCAGCGAGATAAATTAATCTTACGGATTGTAAATAAGGAAAAAAATTGTGAAGGTATAGCAAATCTTGATAAATAATTTTTTCACTGGTATCTTTTTGATACGACCGTGACGCGTTGCAAGCGAGATAATTCCCGGGAATGGTGGAAAAGACAGAGCTTTTATTATGGCGAGCAGAGGGGTGTGGCACGAAAGTCGAAGAAGCAGTGGAGCAGCAGACCAGACTTTTCAACCTTGCTTGGCAATTATTACGCTTAAACCACGTATATAAATTAAATAAATAAATAAATAAATAAATAAATAAATAAATAAATAAATAAATAAATAAATAAATAAATAAATAAATAAATAAATAATAAATAAATAAATAAATAAATAAATAAATAAATAAATAAATAAAATAAATAAATAAATAATAAATAAATAAATAAATAAATAAATAAATAAATAAATAAATAAATAAATAAATAAATAAATAAAAAAAAAACAAACAAAACGAAAATTACTACTAAGCATCAAAAATCTTTCCATGTAAGGATTTTTTCTACCTATTTTCACGCAATAATTCCTTCACATTTTACTATCCCTAACATATGCTGTCAAAGATACAAAATAGCACCTAAAAATACAGTCCGACTTAATTTCTGACTTTTAAATTACGTCAACTTTGCACGTAATAACGTACGAGATTTTTCTTGACATTCTGTTCATAACTGCGGACGCGGACGCGGACGCGGACGCTAAGCCAAGATTACCATTAACTTGTCAAAACTTTGAAGGGTTCTAACTGTGTAGCTCAGCTGGGAGACATTTTCGGTCATATCACCTACGTAGTGAAAAGTATAATTTTAACCCATAAATCACCCCCCGAAATTCTTTCACTTGGGTTTTAAAGTACTCTGTATTATAGTATGCGCACTCCTGTAATGGCCCCTGCGCACCCCCTGATTCTGCCCCTGGTTGCACAAAAAAGCCTTTTGGGGTATACAGCCAAAACAAGAGAGAATGAAGGAAAGGAGAAAAAGTGAGGGTGAGTGGAAAGAAGTTGAACAATAAATATAATAACTCTTCTAACAGTGGCATATGATTTAACCATAAGAACTTGAAAACTCAACAAACTTTTTGAAGAATAACTTCATAAATTCAGGCTAAGCTAGAAATAAGGTTACAATTAAAATTACCTGTATACACACCCATGTACACAGAAAAAAATGGACGTGCTCCAGACACAAAATTTCCATGTTCTAGACACGAACGTCCACACCAGTACGGGAACGAGTTCTGAGCGCAATCTATTTAGGTTGAGTTTGCGTCTGAAACGCATCCCGTCGTGTCCAGAACCTGAAATGTTTGTGCTCTAAGCACGTTACGTACTGGTGATGTGTACATAGATCGTGTCTGGAGCACATCCTTTTTTTTTCTGTGTACACTTAGTTTAGGTGCCGAATAGCCATAGTTGCTTTGGAGCCTTAATTTCAAATTACTACTACTACTAAAGGGGCGCGATAGATCGAGGAGGAACATGCGATCAAGACGATTTGAGTGAGACGAGGAAGTCTTTTCGTTTCGTCATCCATCGGATTCCGAAGAACGAACAAGAAGGGATGGTTGATTGTCGCGTCGCCATAAAATGTGCAGTAAGAATAAGTCCTTACATGGCGTAAATAAAAGTGTAGGGTCGAGATCCGAAAGCGAAAGAATGGGTAAATGGAAAGTGAGGGTGGGACGATAGGAGGGTGGGAGGGCGGGAGGGTAGGAAGAGGCCAACCCCGCGGCGTTCGATGTATTCATGCATCCATGCAATGATGGGCAGCCATTATGCAGGAGGATAGAAGGACCAAGGAAGGGATGCATTTGGGTGGAGGGGGAGGAGGGTGGAGAGTGGAGTGGGAGACGGAGACGGATACTGAAAACGCGTGTTTCGGACAAGACGGGATGAAAGGAAGCCCGAGGCCTGAAAGCCCTACTCCCTGTGAGTTGTGTAAGTTATGCGGGATGCGAGGGAGAGCGAGAGGAAGGATTCGGTATAGAGAGAAAGAGATAGAGAGAGATCGTGTGTGTGAGAGAAAGAAAGAGTGGAGAGAGAGAGAGAGAGAGAGAGAGAGAGAGAGAGAGAGAGAGAGAGTGATAGGGAGAGGGGAAAACTACGAAGCGAGAGTGATGAAGAATGACGAGGAAGGATCTGTCGATGGGGTGGCCTAATCAATTATGGATGACTTGGCATCTGCGAGTGACCCCATCGCGCGGCCCACACCCCATACCCCTTCTCTACAGTCGTTGTTTCGTTCCCATATTGAACTCCTCAAGTGCTGCCATCGTAGGATTAATCCCTGCACCGGGAACGTCGGTGTTTTTTTGTTTCGTTTTGCTTGTTTACTGCAGCACTTTACACTTTGTATTTATGGTTATACGTTTAATGCGGGAGTTTTCATCCGCATTTAACCCGAGCTGGATTGAGCTCAGCGCGAGTTGACGATAGTTACACGCACAATAAGGTGAATTCAACTGCGGGATTTAGGATCGCTTCTTCTTTGTCTTTTTCCTTGTTTCGATATCGAAAAAGGCATCGATGTACGGTGTGGGTGCTTTCCTTTGCCACCATATTTAATGTCGTCCTTATGGGGAGAAGCGAATTTTTGCGATCGAATTATGATCAACAATAGGTACCAACCCAACATACATTTTCGAGGAAACTCGGAATTGGGTTTTTATGTGTTTTCGGGGCATGGATGGCATCAATTCAAATTTGAATTCACCTCCAGACTTGAATTCCAAATAGAATTGTTGCCATCGATGCCTGAAAACACCGAAAAAGTTCCGAAAACGCGATCCAGTTTCGTGTCATCCACTGGTGTCATGTGTAGGTTGGCAATGATTTTGTATGATTCTGTTGGATATATTCGTCGATAAAATTCGCTTTATTTCTTCTCGGGGTTTCTCCATCGAGGATGCAGAAAATTGAATTTTTGATGAAATAAGAGAAACGGAAGAAAATGAATCATACGAGGGTCGTTCAAAAAGTAAGTTTCATTGATCTAATTCTCCGGCCTTATTTAAACTAAGACAAATTCAATTACACTGACGAATTTGTCACAATATCTCAAGCTTTTTAATGACTTATAGTTTTTTAAATCGTTCATTTTCGGTGGAGTTATGACTTTTTTTCTGCACCTACCTTAAAATGTTTCCCGCCGCACCTCCTGCCAACTATTTACGAACGAGTGCAATCTTCAAATCAGCGACGCAAAAAAAATGGCTCATACTGAATATTTTCAGGATATTTTCTACAGTTTTCTTACAGTTCAATGGAGAATTTTAGTGAATAAAAAATAACTTAAACTGATACATATTTTTTAAAAAATTTCGACGTAATCGCTTCGAAAAACGATGCACTTTTGAGATCGGCTGACCAGTGTATCGCAATTCCTAAGGCGTAGAAATCACGATTGGAACTCTTGAAACACTGCATCACCATTTCGAAACCATTTGGGGAGACATATTTGTTTCATCATTTACCTCGGCTAATTTACTGTCGGTGCCTTTCACTGGGTGGAACTCTTTTCGCGTTGAGAAAACGAATCACTCCGTGAGCTTCGACATCCGACGGATTTCTCTGTTGACGCACACTTTTTCGACAATGATTGAACGAGTGCAACGAACGAGGCAATACTGATTACTTGACATTTTTTGTTTACCATTTGCGATCGCAGGTTCAGGTTTTTTACAATTAACTGCAGGAGAGCGAAGATATATTGATCTTTTTTGGTGAAACACAGGCAGGTGATCTTCGAACCTATGTTTTACAGAACAGAGGCGGGTCGTGCTATTTGGCAACGATGCCTTCGCTCCAGAATCTATGACTAGAATCTATGAATTAGAATCTATGTTCAACAATCGATTGCTGGTGAAGCGCTGCTTCACTTCCGAATCGATTGTTTTACAGACAATCAAATATAAAGATAACTGTGTTGCCAAATCGCACGAGCCGCCACTGTTAGAGAAGGACTAAAAAAACAAGAGAGGAATGATTTGAGCGTTACGGCGCTGCACTATGGTTTGAAAACCCGTATTTTTGGCATAAAATCGAAAAAATGAATTTCAGAAAACATCTTCACTGTGAATGTTATCGTAATCTACACTATCTGAGGTACTTAGAACGGCTAGTAACATCTTATCTGATTGCTCTACCGGTCAGCTATCTCATCGCAAACATACGCACCTCGAAGGTAAGTAAACAAACCGTGAACTTGGATGATGTGTCATTTACGTTTAAAGTATTACTGTGGCGGCATGGAAAACACAATAATAACAAACAAGCATGGATCTGGAAGCCAAAAGGAAGTTCTTTTCACCTACTTTAGCGTCATCAACCTATTATTATTTCTTACCCTTGGTTTTGAGCTTCAAATGTGCTACCTCTGAGGGGGAAAAAAAACACTTGACTAAAACTTAAGACTAAAACTAAGTTACGTTTTAAAAAAATTGAAGATACATGAAGAGCTCTGTATGGTCTCAAAATGTTCCTCATACTCTCCTCTATTCAGATCATTAAAGACCTGCTGCAGACTGGTGCAGACTTATGAGATATTTTCACTTTAATATCAGTAAATCGATTTTTTTTTTGATAAATCAGTTCAAATGTGGCGCCGAAGTGATAGTATATAGAGAATGAGGCAAATTAAAAATGAGAGATATTGACGTGAACTTTGCGCCAAAAGATGCGTATTTTAAAGATCTTTCGATTGATGTGCTATAATGATTAGTTTAACAAAATATTTGAGTCTTATTTTGCCATTTTTTTGATTTTTGAAGTTTTCGAAATTTGTTTTTTGAGTTTGGAAAATATGTGCAATGAAAGAATCTGAAGAAAGAACTTTTGTGAAAAAAGCTGATTCTATAAGCTTTCAGATGGCGCAATTAAACCGCGATGCCGAGAAACGTTTCGTTCAAGAGTTATGACCGCACAAAGTTTCAAATCTAGGCCAAAAATAGGGTTTTTCCGACTTTCGATTCTACAAAAAACTTTGTTGCTCCGCCAATAATTGATGAAATTCATTGAAACTCGGCGGATGGGGGTTTTTTGGGTCGCTGGATTCATTTTTTATATTAGTTTTTCAAAATTCCCAAATCAAAGATGGCCGCCGATAAGTATGACTTCAGAGAGTCACGTCTCGTGAAATTTGGCAACAACGCATTTTTCCATCCAAACCAATGTAAAATAATCGATTTAAGGTGAAGAAATCCTCTGTTGCTTCACCAAGAATCGAATTGTGATTAAAATAAATGGCGAAAAACATAGTTACCAGATTTCACGAGCCACCTCTGGCTGCCGCCATCTTGGATTTGAAATTTTTGCAAAAAATTCTTTCAAATTCGTGTTCAGCGACCCAAAAAACATAAGTACCCCAAGTTTCAAGAAGATCTGGTCATTCCCTGATTTAAGGCCACAAATTTGGGTTCCCAGACCATAGTGCGCTGGTGGCGAAGTTCAGCATTTGCACGTCAAAAATGATCAAACTGCATTATACAAGAGTGTCTCAAATTGCTGGAGGCGTTAGAACAAAGTAAATATGTGGGAGATTAGTAAGCTCGCTAAAGTTTGTCTCGTTTTAGAAATAGGTATAAGTGTAGATTCACGCATCATTAAATTTAAAAATAAAGATTTTTAACACATTCCTCTCAGCTAGAATTCGGCAAAAAGGTGTAGCATACAATTTAGCAACTTTGCATTGTATAGGTATCATTTTTAAAAATCACCATGCATAGGGTCGAATTCGAGGGTGCTCTTGATGCACGTAAGATAAAAAGAAGTCATGAAATCAGAGGCGGACTGGTTCTAAAGTTTGCACCGCGACAGACACTTTGAATCGGCCGCGATGGGGGCTGTGTGGTGGACCGCCCAACCACCCTCTCCCACCCCAGGAATGGAAAAAGGGCATCCTCTCATCACGCATAATATAATAATAATGACTACCCGGTCAGAAGTACCGTCCAAATCAGTGGCGAGGCATGAGATTTGGCAACACGTTCCTGTTTCCCCATTTAAACACATTAGAGAGGGCGGAATGCCTGGTCATCGCCGATGACTGAAGCGTTCGACCTTTTTGGTGAATTTAAATGGAGGAACTACATGGTTGCCAAATTTCACGCCTCGCCACTGGTCCAAATCCATATTTCTAGGAACGTTATTAGTTAATGCCCTGACCTCTGCCTTTTTGCAGGATTCAGACTGCCTCCTGTGTTATATTGGATGCAATATTTCTTATGGTTTCCTTTTATTTTGGTTTTTATTTGATTTTGTTTGTTTTTTTCTGAGACAGTGAGACACGTTGACCATCGGTCGATTTACGCGAATTTTCGGGAGGAGTAATAAGTATTTGAGTCCGGTAGCTCTGTGTTGCGTGTAGATAACTATTCGTACGCAACTGTACTGATTTAGTCTACCTTGGAAAATGAAGGCGCGTCTTTAAAAGTAGGCCACGGACCCACATTTTCCATCAGTCGTCGAATCGCGCCGGGAACTATGCGAAAGGAGTATATTTAAATTTGTCAGCGAAGTGTTGACAACTTGACAAGTAGTTAACTATTCAATATTCATACGCGACTGTATACCGGTTGAGCCTACCCTAAAAAAATAAAGGCGCATCCTTAAAAGTAACATACGGTATCCAATCGATTTGCGAGATCTTCTGGGGGGGGGGGGAATGTTTGAATCAGATACCTGAAGCTGTGCGTAGACATTATGTGGTCAACATATTACCACCCCACTTCACCTGTTCCCCCTTTCAAACAAGAACACTTGACCCTTGATCTATTGAAGCTAGTCTGTTCTGTGAGGTCGTCCATATTTCTCTCAATTTTTTATCGTTTCCCATTTATTTTTCCTTCCATTATATTCCTCTCATGGTCCGGGGGACCCAAATTAAGCCACCCACCGGGAAATTTTTCGGTTTCCTGCTGGTGAGAGTCAATCCACCTCTGCATGAGAATACTCAGGAACATGTGTTTGCTTATACTGAATCCGTATTGTTTCGATCCCCCTCCTCTTGAAGTTTTGATTTTAATGAGAAATATTTTTTCTTCCATACGACGGAAGTCCAACATACAAATATCGAAATATCAAATGCGGTTCGTGAATCAGCTTCCGTTTTTCACCCGTTTGAACGTATGCAAATGTATCGGTTAATTGAACGTTAAGTCGTATAGTTGAACCGTCTATGGATCGATTCTTTTCCATAAGTTTATAAGGCTGAGATATTGATACATTGCAATTCGCGAGCGCGAGCCGTCACTGGCAAACATCAAACCAAACAGCAACCAGCTGAGCACAGAACATCTAATTTGGAATATTTGAAACACAGATTGGATGATTGTACTATAGTCTTAGTCATTACTATTATCAATTATATTATGTAGTTGTAGTTTGAAGCTAAAATAAGGTCGCTTCATTTTACCTGTAACCAGAGGCAGATGCGTGCATACAGCGTCAAATCTGGCAACGTTGGATTGTATCCGTTTGAACCTCTGAAAAATATTGAAGATTGAGTGTTTCGTGAAAACATCCTCAAATTCGATTAAAATTGTTCAAACGGATTACACACAACGATGCCAGATTGCAAGGCTTTGTCATAGCGTGTTATCAAACGACGAATATTAATATTATATACGACGAATCCCAAACCTACAGGTTCTCTTCAAATTCAACCCAAGGTCCCAGCGGTGAAAATTACACAGCCATTTTTTCATGTGGTGCGTGGTGGTCATACGTCTCTCAGGTGATAATCATTTCAGCTGACCGCGCGGCGCTGTGACTCATTGATCCCAGACACCAACAGAGGAACACTCGCTAACACAATATCCGAACTGTCCACTGGACGTCGAGCGTCATTGCCTCATTCGCCTGGTGAAAGCTGTCTGCAAAGTTTCAAAATCAGACTTGCTTGCGTATTACAGGACGTCCAATGCGTTGTAGCGTCGCTAACATCTCCCAACAGCCTGGCGATATTTATAATACACGCTGGAGCGTGCGTTCCGTTGGCCCACTCGGCGCAATCTCTGCCAATCAGTACGCGTTTAAAGTTCAGTGTTCTCTTTAATATTAAATTAAAGCTATTGTCAAGTCAAGTTGTGGAGCGTTATCCACATTAAATGAACGCGTTTACTGAAACCAAAGGAAAAATGCAAATTCCTAGAAAGCCAGTACCTGCGTAATTTTTCATGGATTTTTTGAGCCCAAAACCAGCAGAAGTGGTCGAAAATTAAAGCCGTAAACTATATGAAAGTCATTTCGCCATAAGCTTATTGAGTGCGAGTGAGTCACTGGCGCGGCGGCTCGTGGAGGAGAGGCGATAGAAATGAGAGGTGCACAGAATTATTTTTGAAACGCTTTTCACGTAAACTTTTTTGAAAATTCGATGTTTCATTCATACATTTTGGACTATTGAAACAATTAGAAAGATGGAATAATAACCATTTTAACCTTTATACGTTATTTTTTTAATTTTGTTTCTTTTCTATCACTCGTACTCATTGAGGCTTTTGCGAATTTTCGTCTTTCATCATTTCCGGCTTTATACTTTTGAGTGTTTCAGCTTGAAACTTTCAGGGTTTCTTCCATAAGTAAGTTCGTCTCAAATCTGTAGTTTTAGCGTAAATTTGATAATTTTGGCCAAAAACTGTTGACTTTTTCAGCAGCGCAAAGTGGTGTCCACGGTTTGAGCTTTTTCTCGACCCTATAGGATTATCTTAACCTTAAGGGCAACTATACAACTTAACCGGGTTTACATGCGATTAAAGAGTCAGCGAGAGTGCTGAACGAAGGGGACTGGAAAAAGTATAGCAGGGCCAAGAGCCCGTCAAGATTTTGTCAAAGGAAATCAAAACGCATAAAAAATACTATTGTTTCATGAAAACACCGATTTCATAAAAATCGTATTCATTTTATGAGACAGAGGGGATATCATAGTAAGAAAGCTCACACCGTGACCGACCGATACCACACCGCGGCCGCAACAAGATGCAAATAATAATTATAAGGAGGGTAGTTGGAGCTTTAGGGGGTGTGAAATAACAAAAGGGAGGGCTACTTGCGCGTTTGCATGAGAAACTGATGACGTTATTACCCGCTTGTTTGCGTGTAAACGGCTTAATGGTTTTTAATCCATTAATGCTAAACTTCTCCGCGAGCACAATAAATATTTGGCTGTTTCCCTCTCCCCTCCCATCACCTCTCAAATCACTCCTCCCTACTCCCTTCGGTTACACTCAGTGCCGCCGTTCGACCCTTTCTCCTCCCCCTCACTCTTCTGCCTCTAATACACTCTCACGCGCCGCCGTGCGGGCCGTGCCGCAATCCTGCTCACATTTTTACGCTTTCATCCCCAATTCCCCGATTTCAATTGTTTAACCCTCAAACCCTAAGCTGTTACCTCATCCTAAAAACACTAAATGCGCAGGCCCCATTTTGGATTTGGATATACAACGTCGACTTAAAGCTTTTTCTTTCGTACTTTTTTTTTTTTTTTTTTTTTTTTTTTTTCCAACTTTCCCCTGCATTCATTTTATTCGTTTATAATCTGTTTCTTCCATCTCCTTGACGGGTGTCCCTTCAAAACAGGATAGGAAATATCGGAAGTAAATAAGACGCGGAAGAAAAGGTCTGATTTATGGAAATAAACATCAAAGTGGGATTTTCGCATGGGAATTCGTGTTTGCGGTGTTTATTTATTTTGATTTCAATCAATGGAGCTGTTATGCCAACTTTTGCAATAGGCTCTCATTAATAGTTGATTCCTTCGATTCCGATGTAACGTCCATAAAAAATTACGATAAGCGCACTAAAAAATGACGAAATCCAATCCCAAACTCATAAAATGCTTTCAAATCGCAAACGGGAAATCGTAATGGCCGTGATAGCCGCCTAAATCTAATATGGCAATAATTGTATGCATCTTCTTCTTCTTGATGTGTGCGGTATTGTAAGAACAATTTGTGAGGATGGTGCTTCATTAGATAGGGAAACCCAATGTAAAAGGCGGCTATACCACTGCCATTACGGTCTCGCGTTCGAAAGCATTTTATGAGTTTGAGAGTGGACTTCGTAATTTTTAGTGCTTTTATCGTAATTTTTGCAGGGTTTAACATTTGTATCAACTATATTAATAACCCTGTTGCAAAAGTTTAGCCAAAGTTTTTATAATTAATACTGTAATACAAGCGAAAACCCCTTTCTTTTTTTCTTTTTTTTTTTTCTTTTTTTTTTTTTTTTTTTTTTTTTTTTTTCCATAGCAACGTTCAAATAATTCCTCAGAACCGCGAGATTTCAGAGTTTAGAAACAGGGTTTCGTCTCGGAAAAATCAATTACGATTATTTCGTCACCTCCCAAAAATTTACATTTCTGGGGAGAAGTGTTTTCCTTTGAATGTGATAAAGCAGTACTTCCAATAAATATACGAGGTTTATACTTGTAAATAAGGCCATAAAGGAACCCTCTAATCGAAGAGGAATTATGCATGGAAACAAATGGCACCGTAAATTATATTAAGATTCAGTTGAATAAACCGCGCGACTCGGGCGAGTATCGCGAAACGCTAGCGGACCGATCATTTACTTTTTAGATTTTCGCTAAACAGATCGTTAAGACTGTCAATGAGAGACGCTATGGGTCTAGAATAATTGTATGATTTTAATGTATAAGGTGTGTGACCCAAAGGTGGCCCGGCTCTTAAGGTGGCCCACCCCCGTTTATTTCCGTTAGTTTCATGAATTGACGATAGATGGCGTTAGTGCTGAGTAACAGGATGCTATTGCTTCCCCCATACCAAAAATCAAGTGTGTCGGGTGATTCAGTCGGTGCGGAAAAGGGTGATCGCCATTTTGGCAGGCCTTCTTACAATTTTCACGTTATTAAACAAGCGTAAAAGCTAAGCCTAAAAACTAATTTAATCTTGACTTGTTATACATTTTTTAAATGCTTATTTACCCCTCTTTCATGAGTCGTGATTATTTTTTCGTAAACTTTACCTGTTTTGAAGATATCAGCAAATATTTGTGTAAACACGTGGTTTGACTGGTGCACTTAAGGTGGCCCGCTCGTTTTGTAGCATGCTTATATTGACCTACGGTCGGTAAAAAATTAATTTTAACGAATCATAGGCCGGTACTATAGCATAAGGTGTCAAAATGCACAACTGGACCAAAAAGAAGCAAAGAAAAATAAAAATTCCGCTGAATTTAAATTTTCACGGAAAAGATGAAAAAATAAGTTTTTCTCCCTCTATTTTATTTGCACTCACTGGTGCTTATTGTTCCCGTTGACTCCTGATGGGTACTAATATTTAGTTTCTAATTTCCTGTAATGGTAATTAGTAAAGATGAACTAATTATACTATCAGCAGCTAATTAATTACTATTAACAACCATTTTTATAATATTATCATCAATTATAAATGGGAAAATTAGCGATAAAAAAATGAAAAAATTAAGAGGGCCCAAAAGGGTTAAAACCTCCCTTTAACATTATAAGTTTATCATTATCATTGTAATTTTTGATTAAACAAAGGTATTGATTCCATCTGTGAACGAAACAATAGCATTTGAATGCGTATCTATGAAATTTGAAAGGGGGTGGCCACCTTAGGTGCACCAAAAATATTAGGGGTGGCCACCTTAGGTGCACGTTTTGCGCGATGTCAAAACCCTACTTTTTTTCAAATGCAAAAAAAAGCCCAAAAACAAAACAAAATTATAAAAATGAAATCAGTGTATGATAGCCAACTGTCTGAAGAGTAAATTGACGTATTTCGTTTTTTCTCTCTCTCATTATTTATTAGTGCAAATTGGCTCCAAGCTTAGGTATGGCCACCTTTGGGTCACCTACCTTAGTAATCAAAAAAGGATGTGTATTGAACATCTTGATAAATATAATATTGTGATAATCAGTGGCGTACGCGGGGGGGGGGCTAAGGGGGCTAAAGCCTCTCCCCCCCCAGACCACCGATTTTTAGAGGTGGAGGAAGGGGGAAGAATTATCAGTCTAACGTTCATCAGTGCAAGCCCCTCCAAAAAAAAAATCCTGCATACGCCATTTGGTGATAAAATTAAATGATAAATCTTTTTGAATCAAACAAAACTCATCGGTAGCGGCTCGTAAACGTCAGCTTTGGTGAGGCAACAAAAACAAAGATCTGTTGGCACAGGTAAGGGGGCAGAGGCGGACTGTTGCTCCGTTTGAATCGGCTGGGTCGTGAGACGAATAATAAAAGGGAAAGACAGGGAAGGAATGGAAAAATTGAGAGAAATATTAACGACCTCATAGAACGGACCAGCTTCATTAGTGCCTGCAGAGCCGTGTGTCCCAATCTGAAAGGGCAAAAAGGTGTAGAGACTTCATGCATTGTCCACGCAATGTCGACACATACACCTCCAGGTTATCCAGTTCTTATACTCCTACCGGAAGATTATATCTACGCAATTCGATCGGGAATAATTGTTGTCTTACTTTTATCGATGCTTTTTCAATTTTAAAGTAGACTAAACCGGTATCAGCGCGTTCGAACAGTTAACTACTTTCCAGCCCGCGACACTATGCGATTCAAATTCTCCTACTGAAATTACCGCAGTTCGACCGTCAGACACCGTGTCTTACTTTTCTGGATGCGCCTTCATTTTTAATGATAGACTAAAACGGTACAGGCACGCACGAATAGTTAACTGCTTTCCAACCCGCGATGCTATGTACGATTCAAAAACTTCTACTGAAATTACCGCAGTTCGACCGATGGACACCGTGGCTCACTTTCCTGGATGCGCCTTCATTTTTAAAGATAGACTAAAACGGTACAGGCACGCACGAATAGTTAACTGCTTTCCAACCCGCGATGCTATGTACGATTCAAAAACTCCTACTGAAATTACCGCAGTTCGACCGATGGACACTGTTGCTCACTTTTCTGGATGCGCCTTCATTTTTAATGATAAGCTAAAAGGGTACAGGCACGCAAGAATAGTTAACTACTTACCAACACACCACTAACGGACTAACACTATCCGATTCAATTAGTCCTTCTTAAAACTCATGCAGTTCGATCGTTGGAAACTTTGACAGCACTTTCATGAGATCAGACCAAAACAAGCAATATAAAATATCAGAAATATAAAAATACGAAATATTCAACAATAATCGCCAATCGTCGTGTGGCAGCAATAATGATAAAAAGGCATAGTCTGAATCCTGCGAAAAAGCAGAGGGTCAGGGCATCCACTGATAAATTTAATCTTCGAAATATGGTTCAGAACGGCACGTTTGACCGTGAAGTCATAGTTTTATGTGCAGGGGGAGGGGGGCTCTGGCTTCTCTCCATTTCGCGATGGTGGGAGGGGTCCCCCTCACCTTTTAATCAATCGTGGCCAGTTTAAAGTGGTGTCCCGGTCGAAATTTTAGAGTTGTGCTGCTTTGTGGAGGGGGGAAGCTATTGGAATATCTCGAAGAAAGAAGGGCGGATTTAGGAGTCCTTCGACGAAAAATTGTGAGAAACTGCAGAGCTCAAATCGTGCAATTCTTCAGAGTTTCCAATGTGGTTTAGAGATGCTTTGCGTTTTCATTCGTTCGCTTTTCAGAATCAGGTGAGGCACTGTCTCACTTGCCTCACCCGGTGAGCTGCCACTGACAAAACTTCTAACTTAAAATTAAAATTTACTATTTTGCATGTGATGATACTTTTGAATGCTGTTTGGAAATCACAGTGTTTGAAATTTACATTGATTTGCTAGAATGAATTACGATATCTAATTCAATTTCCAAATTTAAATGCAAATTTAATATAATGTGATGATAGGTTATTGCTTCAATTCTTTTTGATATAATCACTGTGTAATGTGCATGAATAGGTGCCTTAGAATAACATCTATGAATCCACACTCCACATGCTTCATTATGGGATAGGACTCAGAAAAAAAACTTTATGGCTATTAATACATATCGTACATTAAATACACGCAAAACAGCTGCATGCATTCTTATCAACGTTGGACGATTTTTAAATTTTCAGTTTTCACATTGCTTTATAGTTTCTCTTCCAATTTATTAGTTTTTTTTTTTTTTTTTGTTGTTTTTTTTTTTTTTTTTTTTTATTATTATTATTTATTTATTTATTTTTTTATTTATTATTATTTATTATTATTTATTTATTTATTTATTTATTTATTTATTTATTTTTTATTTTTTTATAAATGCGCTAATTCAGTTTTAAAATATACATCACGGCTGCTATACCTCATTTCACTGAAGCGCGTCTTTTAAAATAATGTTTACACGGAGGATGGCCATTATTAAATGGGTGGCGGTGAAAATATGATCTCTCTCAAGTTGTTTGACAAAACGGTTGGCAACACTTTTGTTCGATTGAATTTTGCGATATCGCACGGAATCTTTCGGGCGATGAGTACATTTCTCCGATTACTTTAACGCCCTAAATTTTTAGAACTTTTTTCTTCGAGCTCTTCAAATACCACCCTCGTTGCTCTCACGAAGTTTCACATTAATGTACAAACACAAATAGCTTGGAAATTCAGAAAGCACGCAACAACCCTACTTATAAATATATATAATATATATTATATTTATATATATATATAATTATATATATATATATATATTATATATATATATATATATATATATATTAAATATATTTTTTTTAAAAAAAGGGGGGGATTGACCTACCTCTTTTTTTTTGTTAACCACCATATCCATCGCTGATGGTAAGCCATGATTTTTTTATCGCATCAGTGATGCAGATGTTTTTTGGTCTTACTTTTGAAAGTCAAAATACTTATGGAAATGATGATTTTTTTCGTATAAAAGTGACACTTTATGGAAACGACGCATGATACTTAAACAAGGATTCTAAGTTGATAAAATGGCTAATACAGCTATTTTAAAGCAAATTTTCGTATTTTTTTTTGTTTCTGTCACCAAGAGGCGTCTAGAGCCGTTATTGGGAACCACGACCTGGTGCTTGATGCCCTAAAACATCAGACGAATTTCGATGACAGCGGAACCTTGCGGTAATAGCTGTGAAATCCATGTTCAACCTTTGGAATCATCCTTAAAGCGTCATTTTTATCGCAAGAAAGTGTAATTTCCATAATACGAAAATAAACCATAATTTCAATCAAGATTTCGATTTTCACGCAACACATAAGAAAGGGTTCTAAGTTGATAAAATGGCTCATACAGCTATTTTAAAGCAAATTTTCGTATTTTTTTTTTCTGTCACCAAGAGGCGTCTAGAGCCGTTATTGGGAACCACGACCCGGTGCTTGATGCCTTAAAACATCAGACGAATTTCGATGACAGCGTAACCTTGCGGTAATAGCTGTGAAATCCATGTCCAACCTTTGGAATCATCATCACAAGAAAGCGTAATTTCCATCAAACGAAAATAAACCATAATTTCAATCAAGACTTCGATTTTCAAACAACACATAAGAAAAAATCCGTACCACTAATGCCATTTCAACAAAGAACGGCTATAAGTAGATTGTAAGTAGCCTTGCACTTTTCTACTCGTCAGAAAATACATGGAAGGAATTGTCAAAAGCAAGCCCAGCAGTGAATCTCTCTCTATTACCTCGCTCGGTCGCGGACCTAAATATCCGACCGAACACCGAGGCAGGCAGAGCGAGGCGAGGCTGGGTGGACAGCGACGCAGCCGAGCTCCATTTTGTATTCTGAAGGTCAAACCGAGAGCAGGAGTCCAAAGCGACGCGCTGCCGCTTCTCAAGCTAATAGCGCGAGCTGCTGGGAACACAGAGCCCGCCGTGTGTTTACTTGGATTGGTGTGAGTGTGTAGTGTTGTAAGTGTGTGATGGAACTCTCAACCGAGCAGCAACGATGCGAATGTGTTTGTAAGAAAGTGTAAAATTGTAAAGGGTGAATGTGGCAACGCCGCATTGACTAGTATAAAAAAGCGACTCGCTGCGCATGGAGCTGCGTCACCTTGGATCGGAGTTGGAGCATTGGTGCTGGAGCGGGAGGGGTTGTGGGGAGTCGGCGGAGGGATACAGATATAGATGGAGAAGGGAGGCGGAGGGGGAGGGGGGAGGGGGGGAAGGATACCTCTCTCCGCTGTGCGTCGGTTGTCTGGTTTGAGTTTCTATCGCATCGAGCGCTGCTGATATTCGACTGGCTCCCTCTGGCCAAAAACATAAACGCTTCTCGAAACTCTCCGTGCCATGTTGCCCCGTTCCCAACCATGAAGTATGAAATGAAGTGATGATTCCTCGCCTCGATCACAGGAATTTTTGCCAAGCAGGGGGATTTCACAGAATAAGAACATTAGAAACAAATCGTAAAGAAATTTTTGAACTTTTGCTGTACATCATTTCTTTCAAACATAGTTTCCTGTGGATTCAAACGAGCACTGAAAAAACAAGTGCATCCAAAGCAGCCTTTTAAAATAGCTTTGCAGATCAAAGGCTCTAGCTCTACCATTCGCGGATACAGGGAGCGAAGGGGGCGATCGCCCCCCCCGATCGATCCAAAAAGGGGGACACATAGTTTCCTGTATCTGGGTTCCAACTAGCACTGAAAAAACAAGTTCAGCCAAAGCAGCCTTTTAAAATAGCTTTGCAGATCAAAAGTTCTAGCTCTACCATTGGCGAATACAGTGGGCGAAGGGGGCGACCGCCCCCCCCGTTTGATCCAAAAAGGGGGGAAAGAGGGGGAGGAAGGGGGAAGAAACGGAGAGAAGGGGGAAAGAGGGTCACCGGGGGCCAAAATCTCAAGGTTCACCCCTCTCCCCCCCCCCGTTTGCGAGAGGTGGATCCGGCAAATTTCCAATTAAACTGAAGCACTACCTCGATCACAGCCTTGCTTCTTGCTTTTGCTCTATACCAAAGTAGTGCTCCGAAACCGCAACTTGCTCAAGTGTAGAACTTTTGCTCCACTAAGCTATTTTAAAAGGCTGATTCGGCTGTGCTTTAATATTTCTTTCAATGAGGGATGCCCTCTTATATTATCTGTAGAAAATACCCCACAAACACTTTATCACATCAAAATTATTCTGGGAGACCCCAATACCCCCCTTTATTTCTTCGGGGGAAACCCCCAGGCTGCCTTTATTAGCCTCCTTAAAAGGTTAATTTTACAGTAGGCTGGTTGCAGAATATTTTTGCAAATTTTCATACAAATGCAAATTGCTATATTTGAAACATTCCAATTTTTCCCCATACGTTCACCGATTACACCCATTTTCTCATTGATTTTAATGGAAACCTTTTATCATCCATAACTTGCCTACAATTTAAAATTTCGAAAAAACAAAAAAAAAGTCCTCTGGAGAATGGTAAAAGGAACTTGGCTGCAAAATATTGATACATATAGACGATTGATTGGTTCAAAAGTTATTTTGGGAGTAGCTAGCTCGCGACCATAGGAGGGGCAAGTGAACTTTAAGGGGGGCACCGGTTAGGTTAGGTTATTCGTTTTCGTAAATAATAGATTTGGCGAAGAATTTCACGAACATTCTGCACACTTTGCAAAATAGTAAACCTCGTCAAGCGCATTCAATTAGAAGAAGAGGTGAACAATGAACATCACGGAGTAAGAATATTTAACCCGCATTAAATTTAAGTGATAATTCTATAGTAACCTATAGCAGTAAAAGGGTTAAAAAAATCGTGATCTTCCTAAACGCAGAGTTGAGTCGCATTGTATAGAAATCATTGAAAATTAGTAGATAACAAGGAAAATGTTGAATAATTCAGAAAATCTTAGGGCAACCCGCAGGGGCGTACCGAGGTTTCCAGAAAGGGAGGAGGGAAAATTGCAATCTGCAGTTATACCAAAAAGGAGTTTCCCAGGTAAAATATTTTAAAGAAAGTGGTTTAAGGCAATGAAAAGTTTTCTCTAATCTCAGTGAAATTTAAATGAAGTTCATCTGAAAATCTCTGAAACTCAGGGCAAACTTAATTAGCTTTTTTTTTTTTTTTTTTTTTTTTTTTTTTTTTTTTTTTTTTTTTTTTCTTATTGATGCTATAAGTTTTGGAATATTCACAATTGCGCCTCTAATTAATTCAAGTGCCGCGGCACCATAAACAAATAAAGAGTCCAAGGAAAAACAATGAAGTAAAAAAATACCCATTTTTTTTTTTTTTTCACTTATAACATTGGCGGACCCAGGAATCTGTCCTTCTCTCTCTTCTCCCCTTAGAACGAGAGTAGTAGAAAAGGATAATCCAGGGGCTGTTGCACGTAATTTTCGCCCCCTCTTTCTATCCTTTTTGATTTATTTTTTATTTTTTATAAATGCGCTAATTCAGTTTTAAAATATACATCACGGCTGCTATACCTCATTTCACTGAAGCGCGTCTTTTAAAATAATGTTTACACGGAGGTTGGCCATTATTAAATGGGTGGCGGTGAAAAAATGATCTCTCTCAAGTTGTTTGACAAAACGGTTGGCAACACTTTTGTTCGAATGAATTTGCGATATCGCACGGAATCTTTCGGGCGATGAGCACATTTCTCCGATTACTTTAACGCCCTAAATTTTTAGAACTTTTTTCTTCGAGCTCTTCAAATACCACCCTCGTTGCTCTCACGAAGTTTCACATTAATATACAAACACAAATAGTTTGGAAATTTAGAGAGCACGCAACAACCCTACTTATAAAAATTATAAATATATATATATATATATATATATATATATATATAGATATATATATATATATATATATATATATATATATATATATATATATATATATATATATATATATATATATATATATATATATATATATATATATATATATATATATATATATATATATATATATATATATATATATATATATATATATATATATATATATATATATATATATATATATATATATATTATATATAATATATATATATATATGTATATTTTTTTTAAAGGGGGGGATTGACCCCCTTTTTTTTTTTTTTTTTTGTTAACCACCATATCCATCGCTGATGGTAAGCCATGTTTTTTTTTATCGCATCAGTGATGCAGATGTTTTTTGGTCTTACTTTTGAAAGTCAAAATACCTATGGAAATGATGATTTTTTTCGTATAAAAATGACACTATATGGAAACGACGCATGATACTTTAACAAGGATTCTAAGCTGATAAAATGGCTCATACAGCTATTTTAAAGCAAAGTATTTTTTTTTTCTGTCACCAAGAGGCGTCTAGAGCCGTTATTGGGAACCACGACCCGGTGCTTGATGCCCTAAAACGTCAGACGAATTTCGATGACAGCGGAACCTTGCGGTAATAGCTGTGAAATCCATGTTCAACCTTTGGAATCATCCTTAAAGCGTCATTTTTATCGCAAGAAAGTGTAATTTCCATAATACGAAAATAAACCATAGTTTCAATCAAGATTTCGATTTTCACGCAACACATAAGAAAGGGTTCTAAGTTGATAAAATGGCTCATACAGCTATTTTAAAGCAAATTTTCGTATTTTTTTTTTTCTGTCACCAAGAGGCGTCTAGAGCCGTTATTGGGAACCACGACCCGGTGCTTGATGCCTTAAAACATCAGACGAATTTCGATGACAGCGTAACCTTGCGGTAATAGCTGTGAAATCCATGTCCAACCTTTGGAATCATCATCACAAGAAAGCGTAATTTCCATCAAACGAAAATAAACCATAATTTCAATCAAGACTTCGATTTTCAAACAACACATAAGAAAAAATCCGTACCACTAATGCCATTTCAACAAAGAACGGCTATAAGTAGATTGTAAGTAGCCTTGCACTTTTCTACTCGTCAGAAAATACATGGAAGGAATTGTCAAAAGCAAGCCCAGCAGTGAATCTCTCTCTATTACCTCGCTCGGTCGCGGACCTAAATATCCGACCGAACACCGAGGCAGGCAGAGCGAGGCGAGGCTGGGTGGACAGCGACGCAGCCGAGCACCATTTTGTATTCTGAAGGTCAAACCGAGAGCAGGAGTCCAAAGCGACGCGCTGCCGCTTCTCAAGCTAATAGCGCGAGCTGCTGGGAACACAGAGCCCGCCGTGTGTTTACTTGGATTGGTGTGAGTGTGTAGTGTTGTAAGTGTGTGATGGACTCTCAACCGAGCAGCAACGATGTGAATGTGTTTGTAAGAAAGTGTAAAATTGTAAAGGGTGAATGTGGCAACGCCGCATTGACTAGTATAAAAAAACGACTCGCTGCGCATGGAGCTGCGTCACCTTGGATCGGAGTCGGAGCATTGGTGCTGGAGCGGGAGGGGTTGCGGGGAGTCGGCGGAGGGATACAGATATAGATGGAGAAGGGAGGCGGAGGGGGGGGGAGGGGGGAAGGATACCTCTCTCCGCTGTGCGTCGGTTGTCTGGTTTGAGTTTCTATCGCATCGAGCGCTGCTGATATTCGACTGGCTCCCTCTAGCCAAAAACATAAACGCTTCTCGAAACTCTCCGTGCCATGTTGCCCCGTTCCCAGCCATGAAGTATGAAATGAAGTGATGATTCCTCGCCTCGATCACAGGAATTTTTGCCAAGCAGGGGAATTTCACAGAATAAGAACATTAGAAACAAATCGTAAAGAAATTTTTGAACTTTTGCTGTACATCATTTCTTTCAAACATAGTTTCCTGTGGATTCAAACGAGCACTGAAAAAACAAGTACATCCAAAGCAGCCTTTTAAAATAGCTTTGCAGATCAAAGGCTCTAGCTCTACCATTCGCGGATACAGGGAGCGAAGGGGGCGATCGCCCCCCCCCGATCGATCCAAAAAGGGGGACACATAGTTTCCTGTATCTGGGTTCCAACTAGCACTGAAAAAACAAGTTCAGCCAAAGCAGCCTTTTAAAATAGCTTTGCAGATCAAAAGTTCTAGCTCTACCATTGGCGAATACAGTGGGCGAAGGGGACGACCGCCTCCCCCCCCCGTACGATCCAAAAAGGAGGAAAAGAGGGGGAGGAAGGGGGAAGAAACGGTGAGAAGGGGAAAAGAGGGTCACCGGGGGCCAAAATCTCAAGGTTCACCCCTCTCCCCCCCCCCGTTTGCGAGAGGTGGATCCGGCAAATTTCCAATTAAACTGAAGCACGTACTACTTCGATCACAGCCTTGCTTCTTGCTTTTGCTCTATACCAAAGTAGTGCTTCGAAACCGCAACTTGCTCCGGTGTAGAACTTTAGCTCCACTAAGCTATTTTAAAAGGCTGATTCGGCTGTGCTTTAATCTTTCTTTCAATGAGGGATGCCCTCTTAGATTATCTGTAGAAAATACCCCACGAACACTTTCTCACATCAAAATTATTCTGGGAGACTCCAATACCCCCCTTTATTTCTTCGGGGGAAACCCCCAGGCTGCCTTTAATAGCCTCCTTAAAAGGTTAATTTTACAGTAGGCTGGTTGCAGAATATTTTTGCAAATTTTCATACAAATGCAAATTGCTATATTTGAAACATTCCAATTTTTCCCCATACGTTCACCGATTACACCCATTTTCTCATTGATTTTAATGGAAACCTTTTATCATCCATAACTTGCCTACAATTTAAAATTTCGAAAAAACAAAAAAAAAAGTCCTCTGGAGAATGGTAAAAGGAACTTGGCTGCAAAATATTGATACATATAGACGATTGATTGGTTCAAAAGTTATTTTGGGAGTAGCTAGCTCGCGACCACAGGAGGGGCAAGTGAACTTTAAGGGGGGCACCGGTTAGGTTAGGTTATTCGTTTTCGTAAATAATAGATTTGGCGAAGAATTTCACGAACATTCTGCACACTTTGCAAAATAGTAAACCTCGTCAAGCGCATTCAATTAGAAGAAGAGGTGAACAATGAACATCACGGAGTAAGAATATTTAACCCGCATTAAATTTAAGTGATTATTCTATAGTAACCTATAGCAGTAAAAGGGTTAAAAAAATCGTGATCTTCCTAAACGCAGAGTTGAGTCGCATTGTATAGAAATCATTGAAAATTAGTAGATAACAAGGAAAATGTTGAATAATTCAGAAAATCTTAGGGCAACCCGCAGGGGCGTACCGAGGTTTCCAGAAAGGGAGGAGGGAAAATTGCAATCTGCAGTTATACCAAAAAGGAGTTCCCCAGGTAAAATATTTTAAAGAAAGTGGTTTAAGGCAATGAAAAGTTTTCTCTAATCTCAGTGAAATTTAAATGAAGTTCATCTGAAAATCTCTGAAACTCAGGGCAAACTTAATTAGCTTTTTTTTTTTTCTCTCTTTTTTTCTTTTTTCTTTTTGATGCTATAAGTTTTGGAATATTCACAATTGCGCCTCTAATTAATTCAAGTGCCGCGGCACCATAAACAAATAAAGAGTCCAAGGGAAAACAATGAAGTAAAAAAATACCCATTTTTTTTTTCACTTATAACATTGGCGGACCCAGGAATCTGTCCTTCTCTCTCTTCTCCCATTAGAACGAGAGTAGTAGAAAAGGATAGATCCAGGGGCTGTTGCACGTAATTTTCGCCCCCTCTTTCTATCCTTTTCTAACAGATGCGTTCTTGTGGGAAAATGAGAGAGAACAACAAATTTCCTGGGTCCGCTATAGTATTATACCTACTCAATAAGAGGAAGGAGGAAAGAGGAATAGGCTCAAATAATGTTGTTTTTTCCCGTAAAAATGAACGTGTCTTCATTCTTGAAACTGTCTATGTCCTATAAATCTAAAGCTAACGCCCCTCAAAAATGTATTTTCTATTTTCCTGAAAATTGGCCGAAGCGATTTCCCTCAAATTTTGCATGATGATTTCGTATTTCGAGGAGATCCCTGATTTTTTTTTTTTTTTTTTTTTTTTTTTTTTTTTGTATTTTTTTTTATGTTTTAGAAATGTCGTCTTTGAGCGCAGCAAATTGAATTTTAAAATTAGAGGGGAGAACTTATTCTGTCGCTTGCCTTCCCTCCTCCGAGCCATGTCACTGAGCTGGACTCTCTTATCTGTCCCTTCCCCCGCCTACTCTACGCTCGGCAGATTTTCATCGGGCAATGCAGAGTGAGTGGTAGAGAGAGAATTTCGTTTCCTCGCTAGTCTCTTGAGCATTTGGTCTTTAAATTTTCAATTTTTTTCGCCCGTCTTAAGACCGCCTCAACTCCCTCCGTCCATATACGCTCATTGTTTAAACCTGAGCGCTCCAATACTTTTGATCCGTCATTTTTTTTTAGTAATTTTTACCGTACTTCTTCAATCGTTCGTTTTGTCCCCTTACGCATGCATTGCGAGGTCTACGGAACTCTAAAGTACACCACTGAAGGAAAGATTAAGAGATAGAATCATTGGTACCGAATATATCGGGTCAAGCAGAGTAAAAACTGGCCCAGTTGAATGGACAAAACTCCTTCAATCCGCAGGGTATGCAATATAATCAATAATGACCGTCAAGTAGGATCTGTTATCTATCCTTTTCTTTTAAATCATGAGGTACAATTCAGAGACTTCACTAGAGAAATACTTGACTTGAACTTAAAAAGTCCACCAGATTCAACTTCCATTATTTCAGAAACAAAAATTAAACGAAAATGACCGTAGATTTCTCGAAGAATGGGGCTGTTTCACACTTCTGCTATAAGCGATTTAATAATCAATTCCGTTGTAAAAACAACCAAAAATAACGATGGCAGCACTAAAAACTTCCGAAATCCACTCCTAAACTCAATAAACGATTTTTTTTTTTTTTTTTTTTTTTTTTTTTTTTTTTTTTTTTTTTTTTTTTGCGCGGGCGTAATGGTGGCTGAGAGTAATAATGGGAGATTCCCATCGAACAATACTGTAACTCCATAAAAAAGGATCGACCAATAAGAGACGACTTTCATGTGACACCGGTGTCACTAGGTGTCGCGGTACCATTCATCAGATAAGGGATTATTACTCTGATGACTAATTATTACTTTGTGAATCGTCCTTAGCAGCATAGAGAGAGAGTGACAAAATTAAGATATGAATCTCCCGCTATTATGCTTGGAGTGGATTTCGGAAGTTTACTGCTGCTATCGTTAGTTCTGGAGGTTTTTAAAGCAGAATCGATTAAATAACTTACTTATAGCAAAAGTGTGCAGCAGCCCCATTGGGTATTTTCCAGCAATGAATAGTGAGAAGAGGGTATGTATCGGCAATTCAGAGATACTTTGAAAATCCGTGGTTTTTCACTCAAGATAAATGTAAATTAAATCATTTCAAGGTTAATCGTTTTATAGCTACGTCAAACGAAACTCAAGGTTTTGTGAACGTCTCTGAATTGCAATTTTCCTCATTCGACTCGCCTCAACTTGAGTATTCCTCGTGCCAATAAATCAAGTCAAATAGATCTCAAGAAAAGTCTCTGGATTGCATCCTGTAACGCTTCAAAATCCACACATAAAGTAGCTTTTTACAGTCAACAAGTCCGCTTGCAATTCACCTCATGTGCTCATATAATCAAATACATTTCCGGGGACCGCAACAGTATTAGTCCCTGAATAGAACGACTTTGATTCTATCTTTATTTTATTTATTTAATTTCTCTATCAATTTCAAGTAGAAAATTACAGAAGTGCATAGAATCTTATACGCCATAAGCTTAAAGTTTTACGTTCCTAGTTATTATCATATATTTTGGGTAACTATAAAACTTATGACCTGATATTTCTGCTCGTATATGGGAAAAGTTACTTTAGTGATGACATCTGGTGGATATAAGAGCAAAACAGAACCGCAGGATGTCTCTGTTTTAACGGGGGGATATTCTCCGTCGGGGAGAGGAGAGGACTTTCGTTGGGGTGGGACCACAGGAGGTTGAGCCCGTTAGGGCGACTCTCGATAAAGAGGGGATTCCTCGACCCTCATTTTAGAGGAAAAACCCTTCATTTAAGGGAGTTAAATTCCGTTGAAGGGGGGCTCTACGTCGGGAGGAGGGGGGTTTCTCTGTAGAAGTTTGGGGGAGGGAGACACACCGTTGCAATAGATAATCCGATCCTCCGCCTCAGCTGGGGAGAACTGAATATCACACGGAAAAAAAAGATTAGTGAAATTAACCATACGATAGCTGATTTTGGCACCTGCTAGATGTTATGGTAAACTTGACCAGAAGTATGGTACATTTACCGATACTTTGAGTAAATTCGACATGCAATCAGGTAACATCACCTAGTACCTAGTCAAAACATAGTATACTTTTGGTTAACATTGCCATAACATCTAGCAGGTGCCAAAATTAGCTATCGTATGGTTAATTTCACCGTAGTTTTTTTTCCGTGCATGAGCAGGGCTGCCGTTTTGCGTATAATCAATGCTATTTTTCTATTCACCGATGATTCCACCGGTTGAGAAAAGATTACACAGGTCAGTACAGTATATGACTGTAATACACAAAATACTCTGATCTGGAATCTTTCCTTAATCGGTGGAAACTCCGTCGATTAATTAAAATATCCGCAAGTTTTTTAAAGTCATCGATGACTCCACCGGTTGAGAAAAGAATACAACGCGAGTATTTTAGTTTATTACAGTCATGCTCATGCACTAGACTGAACTGTGTATAATCTTTTCTCAACCGGTGGAATCATCGGTGAATTGAAAAATAGCATTGATTATGCGCAAAACGGCAGCCCTGATCATGAGAGCTTCGCCAATCGCCAGAAGGGGGCTCTCTTCAGTAAGGAGAGATCCGAAGATCGAATAGGGGAGGGGTGATATTCGGTACCAGGGCCATCGGGGGGGGGGGGGGGGGGGGGGGTTATACACACTTAGGAGGCGATAGAATAAAATATGAACTTGTTTTCTTTATTTTATTTTCTTTCTCGTTAGAATATTTCTCTAAATTAAGAAAATAAAAGTCCCCCTCCCTTGGACCTGGATTTAAAATCATACGAATAACAGCGTATAATGGAATGGTGGGAACGGGGACTGTCACTCCTGATATTAACTGAAACACTAAAAATTCCTTTAAAATTAGAATTTGCGTACAGTTAGTTGTGGTAACTCATGTAAAAAAGAATATCATGTTCGAATTTAGTGTCCCAATTCCATATCGCTTTTGCACAATTTCAATGAATTTTATGTGCAAAAAATCATTGTTAGGTAAGCATTGAAAATAAGTAAAAACTTACGAAGATGTTTTGTGCTTCTTTGCGGACATTTAGGGCGTAATGGACAGGGCTGGACTGGCCGGGGTGCTGGGGGTGCGATCGCACCCCGGGCTAACGGCCTCACGGGCCAAATCGCAGCTCACAAAAGAAGAGAAAAAGGAAAAAAAAGTGGCGAAGTAGCTCATCGTTTAACTTGACCACAAAAAATAGTTTCGTTAGTTATAAAATACTAGTTCAAATGAAGGCTCAGTCCCAGCTTCAGCACAAATAACCGAATAAATCTACCTCAAATCAAAAATAAATGTCAAAGGTGTAGCATTTCACCAGGTGTCCCCCCCCCCCCCCCGCTGTTCGTGTCTTTCCATTTGTATTGCGTTATTTGACACATTATTCATGAAAGAAACGGTAGAATAAGCAGTTCCTTCTTCTGAGAAATGCACTAAATTCCGTTTCGAGTGTTGAAAATGTCGAAAAAATTTTCGGGGGAGGATCCCCCGACCCCCTCGAAGTAAGGGGTTCTCCCCCTTAACCCGCCTACTCGGGTACCCGGGCCATTTGAGGTGTCAGCACCCCGGGCCAAATTTTCCCAGTCCGGCCCTGGTAATGGAGTCCTTCTTATCGATCACAAACGTTCACTCTTTATATACGAGTCTATAATAGAGAGTATGGAAACGTTTGCAATTGATGCGCTCTAAATTAATCAAAGTCGTCGCCTCGTCGGCACTTCCAAGAATACGCACGCTTCCAAGAAGTGCTGATTATACTTGCACAATTTTACAATTTAGAAAGCGTGCTGTTTGAAATTACGGACTTGAAGTCGAAGAAGACATTTATGATATTCGAAGTGAATTTTGAAGGTTTCTAGTGATTTCATCGACATTTTTGGGTTTAAAGTCTGTAGAGATATTCCATACCGCTGTAGCAAAACTATGCCGAAAATCGCATTTTTGAACGGAAATTTTAGCCATTAAAACGAAAAAATTATTGCGACCTTCTGTGATTATGAATAATAGTTCCTCAAAAATGCTTAGTTATGAATGCTTGGTTCCACGACAACTAAAACTGCCGAAATCAACAAGATATTACAAATGGGGCTCTTGCAAACTTTTGCTGTGAGCAAATGAATAGTTCATTCGAATGTATCCGAAAATCACGATAATCACATTTAGAAAGTCTAAAATTCAGTAATAAACTCACACAACTGCTATAACGTGTAATGGCGGCTCAACGCAGGTATCGAGGGAGATTCCTGTCTATTATATCATTTTCTCTCGGAGATTCTTGTCTAATATGTCACCTTCTCTCCAGAAACACTATGTCTCAATTTAGATGGGAATCTCCCATGATACCTGCGTCTCTCCGCCAATAAGCCCGATTCTGAGAGTGAATGTCGTGATTTTTAGGGTTCTCATCGTTATTTTTATAAGTTAGTATGCAAGAATCAACTCTTCCCTGGTAAAAATGACGACTATACGACTATTCCAAAAACGACTATAAACATAGTTGCCGACTATAATCTATAGTTGGCCAACTATATGATTATAGTCGTTTTTGGAACGGTTATAGTCGTCATTTTTACCAGGGTTCGATTCCCTATGTAGCAAAATTTTGCAAGAGCCCTATTATGCAATGCATTCGGAGGTTGGCATCATTCAAATGTTGTTGTTGGGGAATTGTGGTCGGGAATTCGGGAGACTTTAACCTCCCAAATGCATCGTTTAAACTGTAAAATCTTGCTGATTTTGGCGCAGTTTAGGCTGTGAAACCAGTTAAAACTAGGCACTTGTCAGGACGAGGAATTCACAATCACAAAAAGATCGTTATAATTTCTTGAAATAATAATCGAATTTTCTTTTCAAAGATGCTCTTATGGGGAAATTACTTTAAGCCGGAGAACATTTCGAACGAGACTGATCCGAACCGCAATTGGTACGATCGGCAATCGCTGCGCTGAAACAGTATATTGACTCAAATTAATGACATCACAATCCAGCATGAAAATGACTGAGGCCGTGAACAACGAGTCACGTTCAATTTTTTTCTCGACTTGTAATCGAACAGAGTATTGCAGAGTCCGATTATTTCCTTCTTCGGAGGAATGGAAAGAGAGAGAGAGAGAGAGAGGAAGAGAGAGAGATTCAAAGAATGGCAAGACAAACGACAATGAGGATGTCCTGGGCAGGGGACAAGCGGACAAGCCGCGCTCGCGCCACGCTGCGCTACGTCGCGCGTTGTGCCGCACGCTACGACAATCCGCGCCGCTCAACCGCACGCGATGCGACCGGGACTCCACAGAGAGGCTCTGTCTGAAATATCCTTTTCTCTCTCCCTCTCATTATTCATTCCCTATACGATCCTCTCTCTCTTTCTGTCTCTTATTCTCTCCCACCCTTTCACCCTCCCCTCGCTCACCCTCCTACCCGTCCTTTCCCAACAGCATACATTTTTTACACTCGGCTGAGTCGCACAATTCTGAAAGTAACACTCCTTTTGTTTGCACAGCGGGGGCTCTTGGCCCAGGCTGGGCCGCGGCGCACAGCTACTTGAAACATGGAATTTTCCGGATATCATTTGAAGGATAAAAATCAAGATCATGAAGCATGGATAGCCAGATAACTAAAAACAATTAATTTAATTACCAATTTAATGCTTAAAATGTAACATACTATGCACAGTGATGTACATGTTTGAAAGAAAGCAGTTTTGTTAAATGGCCTTTCTGAGGCGAAAAACAAAAACCTTGCTTATCCGGAAAAATCTCTATCTCTATCAACTGTGCGTCGCGGCCGGGCCGGCACGGTCTCCCCTCAACTGATCTGATAAAATAATCAAACCATTTACCGTCCTTGCGCCTCTAATCATTCTCTGTCTCTCTCTTTTTTCAACTCTGACTCCCTTTTTTTCTATTTCTTTATTCTCTCTCTCTCTATCTCTCTTCTCTTCCTCCCCGCTCTCCTCCTCCCTCTCCACCTCCTCATACATCCCTCTTCACTCATTCTTCATTCCTTTCTCTCTCACTCCCTCCTCTCTCCCCCTCTCTCTCTCTCTCTCTCTCTCTCTCTCTCTCTCTCTCTCTCTCTCTCTCTCTCTCTCTCTCTCTCTCTCTCTCTTTCTCTCCCCCTCCCTTTACCGCTATGTACTATGTTGAATTCTCTCTTAACTCGAAGTCCGTGGAGCTCTCACCTCCAGTAAAATGTAACGCACCGAAAATAACTCCGACAACAGCTACCTCCCCTCCTCCGTCCCTCTGACCCTCCGTACTTCCCACCCCGCACCCCACGGCGACTTTGTCTAAATCAATCATTCCTTGTATTACTCCCTCCCCTCTCCGCAGTAACAGCTCTCCTAATTATTCTTTCCATTCTAACAAAATGTTTCAATTCTTTCTTTTTGCCGACTCTTTTGTTCCATCTCTTTCTCTCCCATTGACTTTTCTTTCTCGTTTAGGTTTACTCGATTCTTTCACTATCCATCCTATTTTACCCTTCTCTTTTGCGCTCAGATTTTTCCATTTCCAACTATGCCGGATGTATTTTATGGCTTGTTTGCGGTTGGAACGATTCGTGTCATTCTAAGTAGAAAGGTCGCTATTTTACATATCTCTCTCCCTTTCTCTTGCTTTTTTGGAATATTCGGTTTATCAAATAACCCCCCCCCCCCCTTAAACCAGCCTGGAAAGAACCCTGAATTAAGCGCTTCTTTGCAGAATTGATACATAGCTTTTCTCGGTCTACCTTCGGAACCTTCTTCTTACTCTCTTTCCTCTCATATTATTATATTTTCGCCTTCCTCTCCTCTTTACGTCCACTTGCCCTTTCCTCGTCTAATCCTCGTACCCTCTTAGTAACCTTTTATATTCTTTTTCTCTTCTCTTCTTCTCTTACTTGTATATTCAAGTCTCATTTCGTCCTCTTCACGCAGTTATCCTATTATTATCCTCTGATCCTGCTCTTCTTCTGTTCTCTTCTTTTTCTCTTATCACCTCATCAACTATACATCATCCTATTTTCGCATTTCCTCGTCCCCGGATCCTCTCATTATTCGCAAATGCTCTTTTCTCTTATTTTTTTCTCTTATCGTTCTCTTCTTGCATCCAATCCTGTTCTCGTGTTATCATCCTCCTCTCCTCGTGACCTTGTATCCTGTCATTGGATTCTTATCATATTTTTTTCCTTCTCATCCTCTGATGAGAGAATGAAAAGAAAACTCTTATTTCTCTCTCATTCACTTTCCTGCTTATCTAATTCTTTAACTTATCTTCTTCGGCTGATTCTCCTATTTTTTTTCTCTCCTCACTCTCATTTTCTTATTTTCTTTTCATCTTCGCATCTTATCACCCTCGTATTCTCACACCATCCGCTAATATTCCTCTTTTCAGTTTTTTCTCCTCCTCTTTTTCAAATATTCTCTTCTCCACCTTTTCTTTTTTTCTTTTCTCATCGTATCCTTTTGCCCTCTTATCCTCTTCCTCTTCTACTCTTTTTATCCTTGATCCCTCCAATCCAGAGATCTTATCAGTGTGGAGGGCGCAGGCTGTGGCGTACGCAGGATGTTTTTTGGGAGGGGCTTACACTGATGAGCTTTTGACTAAAAAATTGTCCCCCCTTCCCCTCCACCCCTGAAAATCTGAGGTCGGGGGGGCTTTAGCCCCTTAGCCCCCCCCCCCCCCCTGCGTACGCCACTAGCCGCAGTTATAGTGCTGCCTCGAGCAATCTGGCAACACCCCTTACACTGTTGGAAACGTTCACTCCGACTCTTGCATAAAAGCCACGATTTCTCCTGGCCTCCCGGTATATAGCTTTCGGAGTAAAATATTTGAGACTAAAGAATGATGCGAAAAAGAGGAAAGAGAGTCATAATGTGCTCTTCTCCGGAGTTAAAAAATGCTAATACTCCACAGAGGAGGCGTACGCACCCTCCTCGATGGTATTTTCTGCTCTTTACTCCCGATGCACCGGCGGTTTGAACAAGCACGAGAGTAAAATGTAATCCTGTTTACGAAATGTTTTTCCTGCGTTAAATTTTTATGTTCTCCTCGATTTTCTTTCCGGATTTTTTGGTCGGTTTTAACAGCGTATTATGGTGCGCAGAACATCCTCGTCTTTCTTTTCCTTCATGTGGGCGTGGGGAGGGGGTCTGAAACAACCTCAAGCCGGGTTTTTTCCGGTTTAAAACTTTTTTTTTTTTTTTAAGTTTTGGAACTTCGGGACATTCAATGTAAGAACATAGGTGAAATTTTCATGCCAACTTTCACGGTGGGGGGGGGGTATAGATATTATGAGGCTTCGTGTACTTTTATTAGACTTTATAGGCCTATTAATACTTGCTGTCATAAATAGAAACTGGTTCATTCAATGACTTTTAGGAATTTTTGTGTCTTTCTTAGTTTCTTCTGTAGAACCGGAGGTTCAATTTTTCATTTTACAAAGTCAGCATACACATAGGTTTACAGTGGCGTAGCGTGCGATTTAACACGTTGTATTCTGCGTATATTTAAAGTTTAAACCCACGTAAAAGGTCGAATTCGCAGGTGTTCACCGAACACCCAGTAGTTCGATATTTTCAATGAGTTTAAATGGAGAAAGATCAACGTTGCCAACTCACACGCTACGCCACTAATAGGTTACGCACAGTACAGAGACGGACGTACAGTCGCACACACATGCATGGATTACCATCATGCCCGCATGGAAACATTATCGAACAATTTTCCAGTGCGCTGCCGGCTGTCTGCGATGTAGCATGTTTTACATCGCAGTATACTTGCAGAGCTGGAAATCGCCAGAAATTGCATCCAGGATTGATGTCTCCTCACTAATGTCACTTCGGCATATTCAGCTACAAATTTAAATGGAAATGACAGCGAGTAAAAACGTTTTCGCGTTGAAATCGAGAAAAGAGTCAAGTCATCAGTGCGCGAAAAAAAAACCAGTTTCTCTGGGGCTTTTTGAAAGATAATTGGTTTGCGTTAAAATAATGATCTAATTAAACTCGCGGTATATTACCCGCGCGGGAACATATGTACGGGTACATGCAGTAATACACCTCGCGGATTAAAACCAGTTTCTCATTAGACTTTCTCACCGAATATGACAGCGCGGCGCACAGTATAAATGTGTCAGTGGGCACTGTCGCGTCGGTGACAGAGGCCAAAGGGTTAGAGGAGTCTGACGACCCGACTATATATGTTGCAATTTTTCCCTTTAAAGCCATGAAAAATACCCAACTCTTTCGGGGGTGGTGAACCCGTGAACCTGCAAGCTATAGATCTTTTAAGTGGAAATGAATGCATGCTGACAAAATGTATAACGTTTCCGTTTGTTATACGTAAGCTACACAAAGATTCTTTTTCTGGACCGCATGAAAAGTTTCAGTGTCAGTTGTAGAAATGATTGGTCTCTCAGTCGATAGTTTTACTTTGAGTTGGATTGAAACTGTTAGATTTCTGTGAACGTTTTCTCTTTTTCAGTGACGACTGAAAAAATAAAAAAAAAAGTGTTCAGAAAACGGTCAGGGAGCTGATTCCACTCTTTTCAGTGGCGAGGCGTGCGGTTAATCTACATTCCTTGTCCCCCCATTTAAACACATTAGAAAGGTCGAAATGCCTGGTCATCGCTGATGATTGGAGCATTCGACTTTTTTTGTGAATTTAAATGGAGAAATTACATTTTTGACGAATTTCACGCTTCGCCACTGACTCTTTTGGACGAGACGAGACAGAGGGAATCGACCAATCCCATTGGTTTATACGGAGTCATGTGACAGAATTCGAGTCATTCGAGGCTCGAAATCGGTCATTCGAAGTCATTCGGTCTGAAATGAACGATTTGAACGACTTTAAATTTGTCACGTGCCGCTGTTTAAACCCATAGGAATGATCGATTCCCACCATCTCGACTCATCTCGTTCCAAAGTGCAGAACCAGCCCCCAGTAGGATATATAAAGGCATGCATCAGTATACGCGAACGTGTTTTTAGCGAAACCTGAATGGGTTGTTGACTGTTGACATGTAAGTTTGTGTCAGAAACACATTACGTTGTACTTAGAAAACATATTGAGTACGTCCAGATCAAGTTCGCGAACTGGTGTCTTTATTTCGCTCATCCTGATCGTGTTCAGAACACGTCCTTTTTTCAGTGTTCCATTCTCAGGAGCTACGATGGTAGTAGCGCAACGAGAAATTATCTATCCTTCTCTTTCTCCATTGAAACATGTTTGTTAGACAAGAACAAAGAAAGGATCAAAACACCAACAATTTCTATCCTTTTTTTTTATACTTATACATTTAAAGGGAAATTGAGAGAAATGGAAGAGATCCTCGTTGCTTTTAAACCTTGGGAAATTTTTTGAAATGGGGTTTTATTTTTTATTAAGGTTAACAAAAAGGTTAAAAATTAACTCCTCCTCCCCCCCCCCCCCAATTTCGCCAAAAAAAATTTTCCATGGGGTTTTAAAATTTTGGAGGGGGGGTTTTTGGGGTTTTTCCCATTTTTAAAAGGGTTTGTTTTAATTAATTTAAAAAAGAAAAACCACTTTTTTAAAAAAAGGAAACCAAAAATTTTTAAAAAAAATTTGAATTTTGGGGAAAAAAAGGGAAAAAAGGGAATCCTTCATTTCTTTTTTCCAATTTTTTTTTTGGGAAATTTTTTAAAGAAAATTTGGGCAACCTAAAAAATTTCTTTTCACAAAAATTTTTTGGGACAATAAAAACCCAAAAATTTCAAAAAATAACGGGCCAAAAAATACCCGGGGTACCCCCCCTTGCCGGACCAAAATTCTTTAAAGGCTGGTAATTATTCATCTGAATATTTTCATAGTAGAGACCGAAAAGGTGTTTAAAAGTAGATGTGAAGGAAACACCAAATGTTTGTAAAGTTGCGGTAAAGCGGGTAAATAAGCATTCACAACTTAATAGTATTCATTTAATGATGAGGTGAGGAGACATAATCAGATTAAAATTGAAATTTCATGTTTTGTCGCGTCCGTCGCGTCGTTGCAATTTTATTTGGTATAGTTAACCTTTTTTGGTATTCCCGGTTTTACCCCTCATTGTCCGTGGGCGTGGGCTCCTAGGGCCCGAAGACATTTAGAGCTCCGGCCCTTCAGAATCGCCCCGCAGGATTCACGAAACCGTATCTATGCCACCATTGGCGGAACCAAAGAGCTTTTTGGTGGGAGTACGCCTTCCTATGAAAGTTGAAATTTGAAGCGTCTCAGGAGAAAATGTTGGGCTATGAGAGAACTGAACAACTTTTGGAGAGTTTTTAACCGATGACTCTTTGCATTATAGAGAATTACAATTTTCTTATGAAATCGTGTCTATTCGAGGATATCGGCAAAAGAATTAAAAATGCTAAAAGAATTTATGGAGAAGGCTATCGAAACTATGGGGGCTCGATTGAAATTGCGTGTTTAGAAAGAGATTCCGGAGGGGGGGGGGGTGGCAGAAGGTCAAATGTTGCCCGGTTTGTGAATTCTTTTTTTGTTTTTCCCCCCTTTTTTTTCATTTTTTCGGGGGGAAATTTACCCCCCCATCCCCCCGAATGAGAAAAAGGAAATTTTTAAAGGGGAAAAAGAATTTAAAGGTGGTCACCCCCGAAAAAAAAAAAAAAAAAAAAAAAATGCTTTTGGCCACCGGGCCCTGGGCCTTTTGGGGGAGGGGGTTTAAACCCCCCCTTTAACAAAAAAATTAAGGAAGGGGGGAATAACCGCGCACCCCAAAAAAAAAAAAAAAAAAAATTTTCCACCCGGCCCCCTTGGGGGTAATAAACCCACTCCATGAAATTAAAGGGGTTGGGCTAAGCCCCCCTTTAAAAAAAAGATTAAAATTTCCCCCTTTTGGGTTTGGGCCATGGCCCCACTTTCCCATATTCCCAAAAAAATTAATTTTTTAGGCCGTTTAGCCCCTTTTTTTCCCCCTTTCCCCCACCCCCAATAGAATTTCTGGGTGCACCCCTGCCCCTGGTCCGTTCAAAGCAATACACGCACAATCTAGAAACCATCTAGGGGTAAAAGTTGCTGGTACTCTTTTTTTTCACCCGCTAGTTCTGGGATTCTTTCGGTTCGATGTGGAAATGCCGCATTCGACGATATACGAACATTTTCGATGATGTTCAGGAAATACGTCGATTCGAAATACTGTGCGACGAGGCGGAACGGATCCACCGTCGTCGTAGCGTCCGCGCCCGCGTCGCGGCACTCCGCCACAAGCTACAGGTACCGTGCCACCGTGCAAAGGACGTACGGGGAGAGTGATTTGATGGGACGGAGAGTGAGGAGAGGGTGGAGGGAGGAGCTAGAGGGAGGGGTGGTGGGAGGGGGTGGAAGGAGGGACGGTAGTAGGGGGAGGGAAGTGGAGGATGCGGAGGGAGGGGGCAGAATACGCGGAGTAACGACGCGACATCGGGAGAAATGAAAGCCGAGAGCCGTGAAGTCGCCAGAGGTGACGTGATACAATCCATTCACTTGCGAATTCAATTATTTTGCCTTTTTTGCGCATCACGTTCTTCAATTTCTTCCTTCATATCTTTCCTCGCAACACCCGCGCGTTACTAGCCCCTCTACCCCACTCCCACTACTTCCCCTATTTGTCATTCTCCTTCATCTCCTCCCTCTTCCGCAAGTTCTATATCTTCCCGTTTTTGATTACTTTTATTCCGCGTTCGCACTCGTTCTTCTCCTTCACCTCCTTCTCTCCTTCTCCTTCTCCTTCTCTCCTTCTCCTTCTCTCCTTCTCTCCTTCTCCTTCTCTCCTTCTCTCCTTCTCCTTTTCTCCTTCTCTCCTTCTCCTTCTCTCCTTCTCCTTCTCTCCCTCTCCTTCTCTCCTCTCCTTCTCTCCTTTCCTTCTCTCCTTTCCTTCTCTCCTTCTCTCCTTCTCCTTCTCTCCTTCTCTCCTTCTCTCCTTCTCTCCTTCTCCTTCTCCTTCTCCTTCTCCTTCTTCTCCTTCTCCTTCTCCTTCTCCTTCTCCTTCTCCTTCTCCTTCTCCTCCTCCTCCTCCTCCTCCTCCTCCTCCTCCTCCTCCTCCTCTCCTCCTTCCCCTTCCCCTTCCCCTTCTCCTCCTCCTCCTCCTTCCCCTTCTCCTTCTCCTTCTCCTTCTCCTTCTCCTTCTCCTTCTCCTTCTCCTTCTCCTTCTCCTTCTCCTTCTCCTTCTCCTTCTCCTCCTCCTTCTCCTTCTCCTTCTCCTTCTCCTTCTCCTTCTCCTTCTCCTTCTCCTTCTCCTTCTCCTTCTCCTTCTCCTTCTCCTTCTCCTTCTCCTTCTCCTTCTCCTTCTCCTTCTCCTTCTCCTTTCTCCTTCTCCTTCTCCTCTCCTTCTCCTTCTCCTCCTTCTCCTTCTTTTTCTCCTTCTCCTTCTCCTTCTCCTTCTCCTTCTCCTTCTCCTTCTCCTTCTCCTTCTCCTTCTCCTTCTCCTTCTCCTTCTCCTTCTCCTTCTCCTTCTCCTTCTCCTTCTCCTTCTCCTTCTCCTTCTCCTTCTCCTTCTCCTCTCTCTCTTCTCCTTCTCCTTCTCCTTCTCCTTCTCCTTCTCTCTCCTTCTCCTTCTCTTCTCTTTCTCCTTCTCCTTCTCTTTCTCCTTCTCTTCTTTTCCTCCCCTTTTTGGCTGTATATCCTTCCTTCGCCTCAAGTCTAACTTTCGTCTTTCAGTGGGGCTGTTTTGCGTTCATTTTATGACACTTGATCCATGAATCGGTGACTACCGGTTCGAGAAAAAATTGTTGTGAACTTTCGCTGCAGGCGATTCACGGGTCATTTCATTATAAACCCCTGTAAAAATGACGATGGTAGCACTGTACATACTACAGATCCACTTCTAAACGCATGCATAAAATGGTTTTAGATGATCCTCTAAATGGACCCTGCTAAAAATTGATCATGTAATGTTCATGAAAATGTCCAATTGCTCATGAACTTCACATGAACGTTCATGAACAGGACATGACCGTTCATGAACAGGACATGACCGTTCATGAACTGGGCATGAACGTTCAAGAACTGGACATGAACGTTCATGTGAAGTTCATGTATGCTCATGCAATGTTCATGAACGTTCATGTAATGTTCGTTCCAATTACACATGTACGGTACATGAACAAAAGCTCGAACATTACATGATCAATTTTTAGCAGGGGAACTTTGTAGGAAAAGGATCAAGGTACTTTTACATGCAAGGTAGTGGCTGATCTGTACCTTTGTAAGAATGACTTCAAACGACATCATTATTTTGGCTCATCCAGTTGCGGGATTCTCATCAATCTTACTATACACTGTTAAAAATGCAAATTCCAAAGATTCTTGATCAAGGCTAAACTCCACGGCATAAGCGGCGAGTGTATGGGGCTATTTGGGGCAATTGCCCCCCACTTTTTTGAGGACGCGACGATAACAAAAAAACTATATTTTTTAGCCCCCCTTGGCCCCTTCCCCAACTTTTCGACCCCCTGGACTCTTATTGTTAGAAAGGGTTTCTCTTTGAAAGTCTTTGAATTGCAGTTTACAATTAATTAGTCTTTACTTACAATTAATTAGTCATCTTCAGCCACTGATATCACTGCGCGATGTCTGCCGATACCTGCTCTTGGTTTTGAGATTTGATATCTTCGTTGCTAGACCGTATCAGGCAAAGCCGTACCCAAGAATTCGTCTTTCCCTCTCTTTGTCCATTTGAACACATGAGTTAGAAGAGGGCATAATGAGAGGGACTGGAGTCACTTGACAGCCTCTCTCTCTCCATCCTTTTTCAACACACTGATTAAAATGGGCCAGAAGAGAGAAATAAAATTATTCTGCTGCGGCTGTGTCAGAGACCGCATTATGTCGCGGCTTGACGATCCCCGAGGGACGTTGGATGGCAAGTACTTAAGTGGCATTTTGAACCCTCCATCCTCCATCAATGCTCACCTATCACCCATCCATCCACGGAGGGAACATGAGGACGCAACATTATTTGGTTCCAGTTATTTTGTAACTCGTTATCGTAATCACTCACAGATAAGATAACCACGCACATCAGATTTTCATAATTTAAATTATTGACAATCAGTTTTATCAAAGAAATAACAACAAAGAACAGACAAATGCCGAGACTATCAGAATGATTAATGAGCCAAAAGCTGACGAGTGAATTTGAAATCCATCGTGTCCGTCTGGATGTTATCGGCAAACCTGCTGTCGGAAGGAACGGGCAGGGCGGATTCTTTTGTATAGTTGGAGCCGAAATCTAATTTCCGTTATCACTTGGAGCAACTGCTCCAGACTTTCGTGATTATCTTCACTACCCGAGTCCGATTATCGTCAAAATATAACGTCGGGATTCCCATTGCCCATGTATTGCTGTAAGGCATTATACCATTTGAAGGATCTCGGGGTGGGGGGGGGGAGACTGGTTGTCGATAGAGTTTACCACCTGCATAGCTGATTTTGGCGTCTGCCAGAAAGTATGGTACATTTTACCATGGTAATGCAACGTTAAGTTGACCTGTTGGTACATGGTACCATAATCTGGTGATATTTGCCATACTTTTACTTTCGGGCAAACTTCAAAATCATGCTATGCAGATGGTAAATTCTGCCAGTCTTTTTTTTTCTGGGATATTTGACCAACACAATCCTCAATCCATTCAAAACTTCGAGCTCCGTACAATCTTACGGGCATACGTCCTAATGGTTAATTTCTAGAGAAAAATCGAGGGGGTACCTAAGGGGAAAAAACGAAAAAGAAAAAGAAAAATAAAAGTAAATATTTCGAAGAGGAAGTATCAAACGAATGAGTAACAAAAGAATAGGTATTAAAAGAAAAGTATTGGAAGAAAAATTGGCGAGTAAAAGAGAGATATCAAGAGGTAGAATAAGATTCGAGATTACAGGTATATATAAATAAGGTATATCTAGAGAAAGGGTATCGAGAGAAAAAGGATCAACAGAAAAAAGGTTGAAAGAAAAGATATTTAAAGAAAGGGTATCTTTAAAAAAAGTATATTGAAAAAAAGGGTAAAACGTATCCAATAAAATATAATATTAAAATAATGACAAGTATTTGAAGAAAATTATCAAATGAATCAAGACGATCAAAAACGAGTAATGAGAGGAACAAGAATTTCAGAAACCTTATCGCGAGGAAAAAATGACTAAGAGAATGTATAAAAAAAAATTAGGAAAAAGTGTCGCCCTGGAAAAGTGGAAAAGTATTGGAGATTTAAAAACCAATTTTCACTTTCTTCCTTTTGATGCTCTTTTTCTTTCGGTTATTTCTTTCTAGCCTCTTTTCTTCCATTCTTTTACGCTCCAACGCACTTTCTTTTCCCTTTTTTTTTCTTTCTCAAAATTTTGTACGAGTACTTTTTCTTCCAATGATTATCTTTCGATACTTGTTCTTTCAATGCCTTTCTCTTTGATACAGTTGCATTTTTTGAAAAGAGAGGCATTTTTGAGAACTAGTTTATAACAAATTTTCACCTTATTTCATGCCCATGGTGTTTGACTTCTTGGTTTTGAAAACAAAAATACATTTCTAATTCATTTAAAAAAAGTACAGGTCTCGGTAAAAACCAATCGTGATTGAGATTATTTCGTGAAAAAGACCTTCTGCGCGCAAAAAAGGAACATGAGAAGACCCAAACCAAAGCGGCTAGTTAATTTTTCGTTTTTCAAAATATAAGCGTTCCACCTCTCATAATGTATTCCCCCCGTTAAAATCGCATTTCATAGCTAATGTAGCCATCAGTAAAAAAAAACTTATAATTCACTCAATTTTGCAGAATTTTATTTTGTTCTATCATTTTATTTTTAACGAGGAATTTAAACGTTGCATGAAGCACCCTGTTACATTTACCATGAAATTGTGACCGATACATCGATCTATACATTGACGCACTGGCGCAACCAGGATCTCTCTTCCATTTCTCTCATTTCCCATTTGAATGTATAAGTAGAAAAAGGACAGAAAGAGGGGGTTTTATCCCGTTGTCCATCCTTGTCTAACATACGTTTTTTAATGGAGAAAAGAGAGAGATGAAGAAACTCTCGGTGCGCTACTGATTTGACGGAGTAAGTATATGCAGTGTATTTCATTGATCTCTTGCCTTAGCACTTGAAACAAGTTAGATCATAGTGAGCGGCCAGATGATCAGATTACACGTTTCTTAGTGTGGCACTCCAGAGCTATCGCTTGGGGGAGGGGCAGGGAGGAGGGGAGGCTGAACCTAATCTATTTCCTCTTCGAAGTTAGTTTAATCATTATTTTCTTTTTTTTGCCTCTGATGTTCCAGTTGATGTCACAAAGATACGAGGTTGCCAAGTCGTATTGTTCTTTAACTCTTAGGTTACTCCGTATAAAACATATAGGATCTTTCAATCCGCTAGATAGTGCCACAAGTCATTTTTCGAAATTTTCCGTTTTATTGGTGATTTAAAATGGATATAGCAGCCAATTATACTGTTTAGCGAAACGAATATGTCTGCGCTGCAGTGTTAATTCTTCAAGAACTGTTCGTAGATATTTTGAGCAATTAACTATCAAAAATTGAATGAGAAATAAAGTCGAAATTTTCGTTCGTAAGTCGTAAGATCCATTCTCAAAAGTAAGACTTTATTTTTCATCCAAATTTGATCAGTGGCGGCGCGTGCAATCTGACAATTTTGCATTTAGTCCATATAACGATATGAAAAAGGTCAAAATACTGGGGGTGCAAAGTGCACTCCCTCGAATCGACATTTTGCATGGGGCTTTAAATGAACGAAGCGCATTGTCGCCCGATTGCATGCGCCACCACTGTTTTTATGATGTCTCAAAAAACCGAAAAAAATTAATTGAAGTACACCCTGATGACGATACGCTTTTTCTACTGCGTTATGAAGGGTCAACTTTTACATAAAATCGCGTAAAAATCACATCCATCGAAAAGTCTTGGAATTTTCTGAGGCTCCCACCGTTATTTTCAAGGGGTTTTACTCCCAATTAAACCCTCTCTATAGCTGTAGCAACTAGCAATTACATAATATTATCATAATGATGAATTCGATGCCAGAAAGCTTGTTTTTTTACTACCCACGGATGGTAATGGGTATTACAATGTCAATGTGTAACTTGAAAGTTAATCATGATTGAATATAATTAGTCATGAAAACGGTCAGCTAGGATGTTTGATACATATTATTGACTAATTTTTTCACATTCTATGCAGACTTTAAAAATAATAATTACACACGTTCCACTTTTCATTCAACTTTCCCACTGTTGGAATCTCCGTAAATGAATTAAACTGTTTGTAGAGATTCAATGCATTTTAATCGTCATTTTTAACATCGAGAACAGTATCTGATTCTCAAACTGATCGATCGCAAGGCAGCGCTGCACCGCTGTGTCTGTATCGGCCATCTCCGATGGTCAATGGATGGAACACATGGGCCCTGGTGGAAGGGGGGATCCCTTTTGTCTTAAGAAATACACCCTCGAAGCCAGGGCCCTGACCGTTTTCTTCTATTCTCACTTCGGGCACTCGGCTTCAACCCTCGTCAAATGAAGTATAGGTCATTCTTTCTACAGGGTGTCAATTAAAAAAGGAGCCAGGCTTAATATCTCGAAAACGGCTCCGCATTTCGAAAAACGCTGAAACATGTGTTCGATTATTTCGAGGGGGACATCTTTTGAGGGGGTCCCCAATTTCGGGGCCCCCCACTGGGAGGCCCCAGGGGGGTCAAGTCCCATAGTTCAAATGGGGACCCCCATTTTTTATTTAATAATCGGAAAGAGGGTAAAATTCTAAGACTTTTGGCGCAAACCGAAAGTCGATATCGTTTTTCGTGTTCGATATATCGAAGGTCAAAGTTCGATATGGACCCATCTTCAGAAATTCGTAACTTTCCTTTAAATAGTCCAAATATCAAAAACTTTGGTTCTAAAATGCTCTACAGAGCAAGCACTTTTCAGAAAAAAATTCAATTTTAACAGAAATTTAGTTAAAATTTGGTTTTAAAGCCCCCAAACATTTTTAACGTTTTGGCCCCCACGGGGGCTATCAGAAAAATTCCGAGAGACGACCCCTATCGAGTGATACATCAATCAAAAAGGCGTAACAAACTGAGCATTTTGGCGCAAACCGGAGGTCCATATCGTTTTTCATATTCGAGATATCGAATGTCAAATGTCGATTTACAGAATGCGATATCTCGAATATGAAAAACGATATGGACCTCCGTTTGCGCCAAAATGCTCAGTTTGTTACGCCTTTTTGATTGATGTATTACTCGATAGGGGTCGTCTCTCGGAATTTTTCTGATAGCCCCCGTGGGGGCCAAAAACGTTAAAAATGTTTGGGGCTTTAAAACCAAATTTTAACTAAATTTCTGTTAAAATTGAATTTTTTTCTGAAAAGTGCTTGCTCTGTAGAGCATTTTAGAACCAAAGTTTTTGATATTTGGACTATTTAAAGGAAAGTTACGAATTTCTGAAGATGGGTCCATATCGAACTTTGACCTTCGATATATCGAACACGAAAAACGATATCGACTTTCGGTTTGCGCCAAAAGTCTTAGAATTTTACCCTCTTTCCGATTATCAAATAAAAAATGGGGGTCCCCATTTGAACTATGGGACTTGACCCCCCTGGGGCCCCCCAGTGGGGGGCCCCGAAATTGGGGACCCCCTCAAAAGATGTCCTCCTCGAAATAATCGAACACATGTTTCAGCGTTTTTCGAAATGCGGAGCCGTTTTCGAGATATTAAGCCTGGCTCCTTTTTTAATTGACACCCTGTATATGTGTGTGAATTAAGAACAATTAATGTCACAAATTGAATGCTTTTCTGTTATTGTCGTTGTTATATAGTTATGTACCGTATACTACCAGCGGGAATTTTGTTTATTTGTAAATTTTTAGATATATATCTACTTACCTCTTATGTTAGTGCTTCGTCCAACATAGATGAAATGATAATGTTTTTCGAGAATAAATAAATAATATCCACATTTGTCTGCATACTAGTCATTACTCATCAACCTTATAGTAAATTGCAGTAAATAAATCAAATCATATTAGGGGGTGCGTCTAGTGCATCACTAAAAGTGCGCGAACCCCACAGGTTAATATTGGAGTTAAAACAAAAATAAAAAAAACACTACTCATATACTTCAGAGGTTCACTTTCGAACAATTTTAGGGCGAAATTAAAAAAGTAGTTTTAGCAGAACGTGGCATATATACCGTAGATAATATGACGTGCTTTATGGACCATGTTTGGACCGCGTTTTAACAATTTGCACCATACCTGCGATAGTTTGGTCAGGTTTTTTCTCAGTAGGTAGAAAATAGTTTCTATTGTGCGTTGGCAATGCAGCGCGTACAGCGTGCGGTCACTTCTCTGACCGAAGTGAACTGGAGCGATGCAGCATGCAATGGAGCAATGGCTATACGCTACACAGTGAAGTGAAGACTATCGTTTGACGTCAGCTGATCATGACTACCATGAGCCCCGGTATCGATTCGAGCCCTTTACTTGCATAGAAGAGGAAATTGGAAATAAGACTCTGACACCCGCGACTTCTCCGCTGACTGCGCGCTTTGACTCTTTGAGTCTTAGACAGGTAAATACTCCTGTGCCTGCAGTGTCAATAATACCGCAGTTCAGGGCGTGGGTGAGGTCACGCGTGCCACACGAGGATAATCGTTTTGTCCGCAGTTCCCACAGCGATGCACAATTTGCACAGTGGTTCCTGAGCGAAAAAAAATTCCTACTTACGATATGCAAGTTTATTTGTAGATATCTCTTTGAGGATGGCTCGCAAAATAGTATCATACAACTCTAGGGCCCAGGGCCCTGTTCCACCAAAAGTACAGGTCCGAGTACAAGTAGTGGTTACAAGCGTTTTTTACAAGTTTGCCAGATTTTTGTTCCACCAAAGCAATAGTGGGAAAGTACAAGTATAAAGGTAGAGGAGTACAAGTACAAGTCTTGTAAATACAAATACAAGTGAAATTTAGACGCTGGGTTAAATTTGGCAACGTTGTAATTAAACGTCCATTTAAACCCATATATAAGGTCGAATGTGAAGGTGTGCACCGAACACCCAATAGGTCGATCTTTTAAATGGCTTTAAATGGACAAATTACAACGTTACCAAATTTCACGCAACGCTACTGGTTATGAGCATATAGTGAAGGAGATATCAAGGAAAGTTTCTAAATCGCACCCTAAGTGCCAATTGAGAAGCTCTCTGGAAAAACCAAGGATAAAACAGAGGCTCGTTCTGTAAAATGCATTTTTCAAAGTGTTATTGTGGGTGTTAAACGCGTTGTTATTTCTTAACTGACAGTTGGAGCTTAGACCATTCGTCAGATAAAAAGAATAATCCGCGTTTAACTCATCAAAAACACACGGAATAACACCTCGAAACATGAATTTTACAGAACGAGCATAATTGAGGCGGTGGCTGCAAAAACAGCACATACCGAAAAACCTGATTTCCAGAAAACGCATTTAAAGTTTTCATTTGCTAATAACGCGTTGATATGATTCGGAAATGAGTACAATTTTTCTTGGTTTTATGCTTTGAACCCTTTTTGAAGAGAATCCAAGGACAAATTTAAAAAAAAAATGGTTTGAGTTCATTCGCGGCCAATTTAAAAAAGTGAGTTATGTGCGGTTTTTGCACCCAACAATTAAATTAACGCAAATTTAATGGGATTTGACAGTTAAGTGAGAGAATAATAATTTTTTTGCCATAGTTTATTGAAACATAAAAATTTAAAGTAAAGTAACAACGCAAACTGAAACAAAAAAGTAAAAACTAAATAATAAATCAGTTATATTTGGCTCGCAATTAAATGTAAAGGAAAATGACCTCTCAAAGTACATGAGCATAGCCAGCAATTTGGCAACCATGAATTCTTCCCATTTGAACGCATGAGAAAAAATCGACTCTTGAGGAGACCATGGCTCTTTTACCAATCGGTTGTTTCTCATGCATTCAAATGGGAATAGTACACAGTTACACACAGTTATACGTATAGTGCATGTACTCGTATGTGCTGTTTTTGCACCCATCGACGCGATATCTCCGCGTAGAATCATCGTCACGTCACCAAATTCACAGGGGTGATACTTCTTGAGTATAATTTTCAATTGCGCTGTTGGGCGCAAAAACAGCACATACGCGCATGTGCTGTTAATGCAGGGGCCGCCTCAATTATTGATGGGTGCCAATGTCAAATTAGCCAGACCAGCGCCTCACGACCTATTTTTTTTCTTTAAAATGACACCCTTAAGGCCATAAAGTACAGCTCCCCAGAATGTACTTTAAATGGACTGTAAACGGTGGCGTACGTGGAAGGGGGGCTGAGGGGGCTAAAACCCCTCCCAACCTCCAATTTTTAGGGAAAGAGGGGAAGAAGGGAATAATTTTCAGTCAAACGCTCATCAGTGCAAGCCACTTCCAACAAAAATCCTGCGTAGCCATACGTATAGGTACTGATTGTGAGGTAGCGTTTTACTCCGCTTAAATGTTTTGGAGTCCTTCCGAGGAAAAGCATTAAAACTCTTCTTTTCATTTCCCGACCTCGGGCCCCTTTATCCCGCCCAGGGGCTTGTTACACAACCTTAGGTTTTCTTCGAACCAGATTTTAATAAATTTGGTCCAATTTTGAACATGAACCCATTCGAAGCTATTGGCATATCTCATTTTGCTAAACTCAAATATGTCGAGTTTTTATTATTTTTTTCTTTTATTTTCTATTGATGATTTTATTTTTCAACCGGTAAAAAGGTATTTTCTTTGGATGGAAAAATCTCAAAATTTCCAACTATTTTAGGTCGAGATGGATTTTAGGCTAAGCCTCAGACTAAATTCCGCAAAAGGTATAGATCGACTCTGTCTAAGCTTAATTCTGCGCAGCGTTCTCGATTCCAATGTAGATCGATGTGATGTCCAGCTTTGTGCATCGAAGGTCGATGTCCAAAAAATATCGAAATTTTATCGATGCATCAAATCAAATTTTATCAAGTCTAAAAACTTAAACCCACTGGAAACTATGATACTTTTTAATGCTTCTTCGATGGATTAAGAGGAAAATATGACTCCAAGGTCTGTCTTTGGTCCAAATATCGATAAATAACGAGTTTCGATGCATCGGTTGACATCAGTATTAGCATCGAATCCATTCGATATCAGGAAAACATCGAAACTTCGATCGATGCATCGAACATTGCACAGGCCTATTCTAATGCTCATACAACGGTGGTCTATGACGATATCGGTGTAGAGGGGGGCCTTGGCTTGGTTGGAGCCCCGGGGGCGCGAGAACCGCGAAAAAGATGATGAGGAAGAGAAAGGATAAGAATAGACTCAGCACTGACAGCATGTTGGGCATTCCTTGGCGAATAGTCGAATACATTCGAGTTGAGTCGAGTTTAGTTGAATTGAGTTGAGTTGAGTTGACGACTGAGGACAGAGGACCGGGCACATGTGCGGAATGTTAATCTCGCTTAATTATTGTCATCGTCAGAATCGTCGTCTCTCTCCCGTCACTTCTCGGGGATCATTGCTTGGCTGCCTCGGTCTCTGACTTCTAATGTTTGAACGCAGAGTGACAGAGTTCAAGGCATCTGAGCACAGTAACGCATTGCATAGGTCCGCCACTAGATGTACTGTAAGTTCTGGTGTGAATGAGCAACTATACTCTGTTCAAGATAAGAAGGCGGGTGAGAATTCAGGTAGCAATGCACTATTTAGCAACAGTGTGGCTACGCTGGCTACTCCAACCCTTTGCAGTGTCCGTTGTTCTCCCGATCTCTCTCTTGGCACGGAGGATTTCCAAGAACCGACAGACTCAACAATTTACACACGTCCAGTAAAAATTGCGAACGGTCAAAAAAACGAAAAAACGGACGAAATTTTCGCTCTAAAGGGCCAAAACTCGGCAAAAATAGTCGACTTCGAATATTGATGACGCTCAGAAATTCGTATTTTTCAGTCGGAATTAAATTCAGAATATTTCGTCTAATATCGAATACATGAGAGTCATCAATATTCAAAGTCGACTATTTTTGCCGAGTTTTGGCCCTTTTGGGCGAAAATTTCGTCCGTTTTTTCGTATTTTTGACCGTTCGCAATTTTTACTGGACGTGTGTAAATTGTTGAGTCTGTCGGTTCTCGGAAATTCTCCATGCCAAGAGAGGAGTCGGAAGAACAACGGCCACTGCGAGGGGTTGGAGTAGCCGGTATAGCCGCACTGTTGCTAAATAGTGCATTACTACCTGAATTCTCACCCGCCTTCTTATCCTGAACAGAGTATAGAGAGTGTTGTCCGCATATTAATTAAAATAGACACGTAAAAACAGGAAAATACAGTTCTTAAAATAATACAGGGTGTCCTTGGATTAACCCGCATAAATGAAGCAGGTGATGATTTTTCAAGGAAAAATATGACTTTTTTTTTTTTTTTTTATCTAAACATGGGTCCGAAAATACCCCCCTTTTGGGCTACAGCCCCCCAAAGTTTTAAAAAATGTATGGTTTCTTTTTGGAATAGCCACCACAATTAATTGTGAGCCAAATGTCTTGAAAATTAGTATTTCGTGGTAATTTTACGTGTAGGATGCATTAATGACCTCGAGGAAATCAGAAATTAATTCTAACTGTACTTTTCCAATCTTGTACCTTTAACGGCATAGATTTTATGTTACGGATTGAAAATTTAAAAAATAATTTCAAAATTGGATGGAAAACTCTTAGAAAGATTTTTGGTTTAAAGCATTTTTTCGATACGACGCGTCTTAAGCTAGGTAATTGCTGCACAACGTGGAAAAGTCAGCGCTTTTACCTCGGAGAGAGGCGCGGTAAGTATGCAATTCAATCCGCCATACCGCGCACCGCTGCGCTGCTTTCTGATTGGTACCGCCCATCGAGATAGTAAAAGCGCTGACTTTTCCTTCGGCGCAGATAATGCACGTATGCATTATCCGGACGCGGATAATGCAAGAGACAAAGAATCTTTCTAAGAGTTTTTACCATCTGATTTTTGTAATTTCTTTTTAAATTTTCAATCCGTAACATAAAATGTATGCCGGTAAAGGTACAAGATTGCCTGAAAAGTACAGTCTGTTGACGCGCAACAGTTTTAGAAATGCTAGCGCAATCTAACGGTCAGATCCCCTAGTTACCTACCATACGCAATCAGCACGTAGAAAAAACTTCGGTTCATATGGAACACCGAGGGTGTTTGGTTCCAGTAACCGAAGTTTTCAGTTGTGACCGAACTTCAGTTAGGGGAACCGAAGTGACTCAGTAGGAACGAAATGTGAGTCATAGTATTAGTCACACTTACAGAAACCTTCGGTATTCCTAACTGAAGTTCGGTACTCACAACCGGAAACTTTGGTTACTGTAACCGAACACCTCGGTGTTCCATATGAGCCGAAGTCCAGTTCTTATCCGATTTTTTTATTCTCCGTGAGGGATGCGCCCCTTCCACCTCTCCGCGTATGTGTGTATCCAAATGTACTACTTAATTATCGAAGTCTCGGTGATGGTCACCGGCAAATCTTCAAACTCTCAGATCAGATGCGATCTATACTTCCCGCTTCCCCCTCTCCTCCCGGCTACAATCTAAAAGCGCCAAAAACATGCACCAAATGCGCCAAGGAATTTTTGAAAAAGTAGCCCAAACCCTAACTTATAGACTGCCAGGGGAGGACCCCAAACCCCCTTACCATTAGGTATAATGTCACCTAAACCCCTCAGTTCGGAGATTCCACATAGCTACCCTCAATTTTAAGTCACTATACGTTACTGAAACAGAGAGGACTTATTTTACACATTGCGTCAAATTACGTTTCGTTCAAAGTTGCAACATTTTCAAAACGCTCTAAAATCCGAGGGGAATTCTCTAGAGCCCTCACATCTGGACTGACTCTGCGGCGGTGGTCTGTTGGCAACTTTGACGGAAAAGGGCTCAAAAGGGGGAAGTTATGGTCATAACGTCTTAAGCTCCCCTTTTCCAAATAGAGGAGAGCTCAAGGAAAGTAAGAAGCAAAAATTAGTCTCAGAGAAGTGTTACGTATTAGTCGTAAGTGGTCCAAAATTGAAGGCATGCAATGCAAGTAAGTTTTGGCTACATATCTTTTTTCGTAAGTTTACCTGCACTCTCTGGTGCACAACAACTTCTCTTGCTTCTGCAGAACAGAGGCCCGACAAACGTTCGGGATAGGCGGAGCTTGTTTTTGGCTCCAAGTTGCGAATCCCCGTTTTTGATAGGTTGTTCCTTCACCTAAACTACAGAACAAGGATTGTGGTCCCAAAAATTGTTCAGGCCAAGGCTATTGCTGTAACTCGTTTAGAGCTATGATCGCATTAAATTTAAGGACCCATTTAGTAAAACTTCATAAGCAGCCGTGACCCCAGGCCTATGGAGACCATACGTGGCGACAGCCGCGCCGCCAAAGGCCATACGATTTGAGACAGAGTTTCCCGAGTAATTTCGAAAAGAAAATGTCGTCAAGCATTGGACCATGGCTTTTGCAAAATTTTGCAAGGAGGATGTGTTTTAGGACTCCTTCATGAAAGAATCACGACATAATTGATTAAAATACATATTCTTGATTCTTAACTAAACAGGGACAATGCGGCTTGGACACGTGTGCTTAGGGCTAACTTTAGATAATGAATCAGCTGGTCCAGCTCTCAAAGCTGCCAACATGACGATACAGAATGACAGGGTTGCCGCCAGGTGCAACACTGCAACAGGGAGCGTAGGTTTGTGTCCTACCGACTGCGCCATGTTCTAGGACTCGTTAATGAAAGAATCACGACATAATTGATTGAAATATATATTCTTGATACTTAATTATAGAGGAACAATGCGGCTTGTGCACTTGTGCTTAGAGCTAGATAATGATTCAGCTGGTCCAGCTCGCAGAGCTGCCAACATGATTATACAGAATGACAGGGTTGCCGCCAAGTGCAACACTGCAACAGGATGAGTGGTACGCAGAGCGCAATCGGCACACGGATTTCTTGAATGATTTCGACTGGTCAACTGCAACCTTGTGACTTTTTAGGCGAACTCCACAATACATTCGCAGTTTGCGTTCTCAAAATCGTAGTGGACATAAAACAGCAAGCGTTTAATCAATTAAATATTTTTTCATGCGCGCAATTTTTTTTCCTAACTGAGCAATATATTTGCGGATCTCTATCTTCGTTCGAATCAGCCCATTTAATCAAACCAAGTAGCATGTTGAATGTTTAGGAATTAGAACTCTAAGGTTTGAGGCGCCAGTAAAGCGATGGTGTGATAATGGTAGAACATTCTAAACGAAGCTCAAAATGGGGGTTAACTTTTCCTCTTGATACCTCGAGGTTCTGAAAGATGGGCCTTGACAGCAAAACAGCAGTTTCTTTCGTTTAAGACAGCAGGAAAAAAGTAAAAACTTATATTATTCTACGAAAAATTGTGAGAGTTGTTAAAGTGTCCTATTCTGTTGGTAATAAAGATTGAAAGCAGGTTAGAATTTAGTTCGGTTTTATTTTTTTGCAGGTTAGTAGAAATTTACTGGAAAATTGATTTAAAAAAAAGGAAAATAAAAAAACTAGTGAGTCCCTTCCTCTGCATTAACTGTGATACGATTATTCAAATTTTTTCACACGTTAAAAAGATCTTAATTGACGCATTTAAAAGAATGCAAGCGAGTGAACATAAGCGTAGAATGTAAATTCTCTAATAAAAATGGCAACGCTGCAACCCACGACCAATACTATATGAAATTTCCGATCAAAACAGTACTGCATCGAGTGATTCACTAACCCAGCCAGGAAAAGCAAAAAACAAAGACAAAAACGTATGAGCGGATATTTTAAAGTGGTATGCTCTTTTAAGGTCGTGTATATTTTTTTTTTTTTTTTTTTTTTTTTTCTTTACTTAAATCGATGTAAAGCCTACAAGATTCGTGTTGCCCTAGTAAATCACAGCGCCGGGAAATTTGGAATACCGGTCAATTTTTCGCCCTAAAGAAAATTTTACTCGGATCGATCAGGATCCCTTTTGCCTAGGTACATAACATAAGTGCCCTCCGAAGGGCAACCTGGCGCCATCGTAACAACTGTTGGCCGTATTGAACGTCAGGCGTGATCCAACAAACAGGAGGAAAAATAACTGCAGAGAAGCCAGTGAATAATATACAGACGCACGAAGATGACTCGGATCGACTGTGACTACACGAAAATACATCCAGACGAGAAGTGCGAACGAAGATGTGAAAGGGAGGAAGGAAAAGAGAAAGAGAGAACTTGAGTGAGTGAGAGAGAGGGACGAGAATAAATAGGGGAGCCCGGGGAGATGCCACGTGTTGGACGCCAACTGGCGGCGCGGCGGCGGCCGGCGCGATAGTTCAAGCAAAGCAAAGAGCTATCCCCCTCTCTTGCTGTCTCTCTCCCACTTTCTCTTTCCTCTCTCTTTCTCTTTTTCCATTTCTCTCTCTCTTTTTCTATCTCTCTCCTCCCTCTCTCTCTATCACTCTCTCTCTCTCTCTCTCACTCTATCTCTATCTCTATCTCTCCCCCTTTCTCTCTCTCTCTCTCTATACGAGGTCAAGGGAGAGGGGGTGACGAGAATGATGGGGGCGGAAGGGCGAGTCAGAAGTATCGAGTCCCGCGGGACGAGCGAAGAAGTAATCTGCACTCTGAGAGACTCAGCCGAGACAAAGATTTCACAACCCCGCAAGAACAAAGGATCGGAGTCAGAGCTACGACGAAATTTGTTTGAGCTGCGGCGTGAGAAAATTGAGATAGAACTTTAGGACGGATGAAAAGAAACTTGGAAACAAACGGGGTGAAGACAGTAGCGCGACCAGGATAACTCTTCTATCTTTCCATTTTGGCTTCGAATGTACCTACAAGAAGGAGAACGATAGAAAGAGGGTTTTATCCCCCATGTCTATCCTCGTCTAACATACGTTTTTTAATGGAAGACAGAGGGAGATAGCGGAATTCTCGGAGCGCTATAGGTAAGGAGGAAAATACGGAGCAGGAGTAATATGAGTTTGCGTGTGAGTGCGTGAGTGTCAATGTGGTGGAAGAGAGTTGAGGTGGAAGGGGGAGACCACGAGGCAGAGAATTAATATGAATTAGTTTCGTTTACCCAGGACAGCATGAAAAGAAGTAGCCTCCTAATTCAATGACAGAGAAAGAGAGAGAAGGGAGAGAGAGAGGGGGAAGAGAGGGGGAAGAGAGAGATGGCGAGGAGAGAGAAGGGGAGAGAGATAGAGATAGAGACAGAGAGAGAGAGAGAGAGAGAGAGAGAGAGAGAGAGAGAGAGAGAGAGAGAGAGAGAGAGAGAGAGAGAGTGAGAGCGGGAAAGAGGAATAAGGTATACCATCTAGTGGCGCGAAAGAGTTGGGCTGTCGGTGAGAAGGACAGGATGGCAGGGGGAAAAGTCGAGAAGAACATTTTATCGTGAACACACGCGAAGACCATAAAAAGCAGACTCTATAATTATTAGTATTTTCGTTTTCTTTGGCTGGCTCAGCCGCAGCGCCAGCAAGCGCGAAGGCCAACCAGTCCAACATAATCCACCGTAGAAAAAAAACAGAAGAAGAAGAAGAAGAAGAAGAAGAAGAAGAAGGAAGATTGCTGGCTACGTTGCGTTGCAGTGTATAGAATCTACTCAACAGAAGAGGGATTATCCGCGCGCCACGATATTTTCTACAAAGAGTGAGAGAATGAGAGAGAGAGAGAGAGAGAGAGAGAGAGAGAGAGAGAGAGAGAGAGAGAGAGAGAGAGAGAGAGAGAGAGAAAGAGAAAGAGAGAGGGAGAGAAAGAGAGAGAGAGAGAAAGAGAGAGACCGAGAGGGGGAGAGAAGAGTGCAGAACTTGCAGAGTGAGAGGAACTCGCCCCTGTTACGAGGGGTAGCCCCTATAAAGATTGGAGGGTTGTTTGACAGGCTTAGTTGCCTTGGATACACTCACACGTACGTAATCTAACAAACACGTTCTAACACTATGCATACACACAATCAGGCTGCTCTAGCGTTCTCTGCCTATTTCTCCCTCCCCCCCCACCATCTCTATCGCCCTCTCCTCTTTTCATTACCGGTTTTCGTCGTTTTAATTTCTTCGTCGTCGAATTTTTGATATCGAATTCCTCGAGTGTTTGGGCTTCGAGCGCCAAGAGTAGGTACGAGGTATTGGGAACCATTTGAATATTAAAAATAACATACATTTTTTTCCAACATCAGACCCCTAGTGCAGTGTTGATATTTGCAGCATTTACGGCATGTTGCGCTAGCGTGATGTTTTGCACATGACTGTACTTACAAGGAGAGAGCACACACGCACCTACACACAGCCGATCCGCACGGTATCATAATGTTACCGTAAAAACTTTTTGAATAAAGGTATTTTGTATTTTTACAAGAGAAAATGACACTGATTCAATAAAAATCTGATCTATGGAATAGCACATATTTAAAGAAAGCTCGTTTTCATGGAAGAGTATTTCAATTTTTTGCATACGCTAAAAACCGAATCAAAACCATCTCTTTCTGAGGGCCGATCATTTACTTCATCGTTAAACCGATCGATAAGACTGTCTATGAGTGATGCTATTGGTCGAAAATTGTAAAACTTGGCTGTTGCTATGGTAACCATCGTTAAGAGTCTCGTTTTATAAAGGCTACTCATGAGTAACCTTTAAAAAACGGACACTATAACGATGGTTACCATAGCAACAGCCAAGTTTTACAATTTTCGACCAATAGCATCACTCATTGACAGTCATATCGATCGGTTTAACGATGAAGTAAATGATCGGCCCTCTGGTGTACATTTTCCTCTTATAGAAACGTTAACTACATGGGCGGATACAGAAATTCGTCTTTCTCTCTCTCCGGCCATTTGAACGCATGTGTTAGAAAAGGATAGCAGAGGGGGCTATCACGTGACTTTAGCCCCTATCTCCGTCCTTTTCTAACTCACACTTTCAAACGGGAGGAGAGAGAGACAAACAAATCCCTATATCCGCCGACGGTTAACTATGCAGTACGTCAGAACCGTAGCCAGGAATTTGTCTTTATCACGCTTCACCTACTTGAGCGCATAATGGGTTACAATAGGACAGACGTCTAACAAAAGTCTTGTATCACCGCATGTCTGCAAATATTAAAGTAAAGTCTCGTATGATTTTACCATTGTTTAACCATCCGGATCGCTACACAACACAGGAATCATTTGAGGATCTAAGGGTGTTAGTATATGCGTCCAATTGTTCAGTGTGAAGTGGTTCCGATCATCGACTTCATTAAATGCAATGGTTTGCAATCGCACTGCAGTTCATATAGAAGTAATTGGAAATCAGTTTGATAAAGCAAAAAACATTCAGCCTAAGACACTCCGATTTTGGAAATTCCATTTTTTAAAAACAGTCGATACCTCATTTCCTCTAAAATTGATGCGTGGTTTATTGATTCAGTTTCGTGCGCTCAAATATTGAGAAACTTAATCGTTGAAGGGAGCTTTGAATCGAGTCCAATATCATGAATATCTATAGAGTGAGAGTGGTTTTGAGCACAGACAGTCCCTGTTTCGCACAATCGTTTTATCGTTGGCCCCTCTATGAATAGAATTAAAAAATGTACAGATAAAGCATAGGTGAGATGTGTTTTAGAGCAAGTTAGGTCTATTCCGAGATTTCGGAGCACTGGTTCTAATGTAAAATAATGTCCTATAATAACGATGAGTGCTTTAGAAATTATAAAAATTCACACCGAAAAATCAAGATGTATAAATGAATAGTAACTTTCTAATGCCCCCTCACAGAATATCATGAAGAAAATTAATATCGTAAATAGCAAAAAGAACGTGTTCTGAACACGATCTGCAGGATGGGTGATATGGAGACACCAGTAGGCGAACGTGTTCTGAACGTACTCGGAACGTGTTCAGACGTGATATGTTTCTGACACAAACTTCCCGACTTCCGTGTCAATAACCTGATCAGGTTCCGCTCAGGGCACGTTTGCGTACTGGTGTCTTCGCATCGCACATCCTGATTGTGTCCAGAACACGTTCTTTTTTTCCAGTGATGCAGTTCTGTATCAGTCTGCGCAGGAAATTGATTCCATCTCAGTCGGTGACGTGTAAACCAATAGCTGGTATTATTTATGACGTAAACTTTATCAATAAAAATTAGAGTTTTACATAAGTTCTTATGATGACACATCAAAAAAAGAAGTTGGGATTACTTCCTCGAAGTTTACATTCTACTTGGTCTGGCAATGATTGGGAAAATACTGCATGTTAGCTTATGGGGAAATTACGCCAACTTTGGGGAAATTGAGACTAATAGTTGCGGAGAAGTCTCCAAATTCGAATAATTCCCAACTTTTGGTATGTACTTCCCAAAGTTAACGATATTTTCTCCAACTATTTCCGGTGCAATAAGACATATACTTTGGTGAACCAGTACCCCACCTTTGTTTCCATGAACTTTAAAAAAGCAATTGGAGTTGTTATATCAATATTTTTAATTTAATTATGTTCAACAAGTCTATTTTAATTTAATTTGACAACGATCAGGGTCTGAGATGGTCCTGATGGTAAAATTGTAAACTTAGAACCACAATTTTCTAATTACAATCTGAGAATTTTAGTTGTACAATATACCTATACTCATTGTTGCAAAACCTTGAATGATAACCTCATTGATTCTGAAAGCCTATGAAAAGTTGTAAAACACCAAGAGGTATAGATGAAGGGGGTGGAACCGAGATAAATAGAGAGAAGGAATACTTGAGAAAATAAAACGGAAAGAATCTTTCAATGGAGATGATGCGAAAACATGGAAAAAAATTTGACTACTAATGCTAAGGTACGTGCTCATCAAGATTGTGTAAGCGCGTTATTTTCATATGGTACAGAGAGACTATTTATGTTAAATAGTTTGTTAGCCAAAAGTAGGGTCCGAAAGCAAAGAGATTTGGTCGCTTCGCCGCGGCCGGGCCATTTGCGAGGCATAATACTTAGAGCTTATACGACGCAGTACTTATACAATATATAGAGACCGGTTTCCCCCTGTGCATATGCTGTGGATCCTCAAACCTGGAAAAGAAAAAAAGCTGCGCGTATATGAAAAAGACCGCAGAGAAAACCCACTAACGCAAGAGAGGGAGAGAGAGGGATTTTGTCGCACGCAGTCCCGACGGTCACAAGGAATGAGGGTCTAGGAGAGCGGGGCCTCCCCCGAAAAATGTTGAAATTTCAGCACCCGTATCACAATTTTAAGCGATCAAGGCCAAAAGAGGCGCTTTCCACCGATGTTAAACAAAAGTTATTCGTTATGGCCGACTGATGGTGAGGCCTAAAGTGGTTAAGCGATCAAGGCCAAAAGAGGCGCTTTCCACCGATGTGAAACAAAAGTTATTCGTCATGGCCGACTGATGGTGAGGCCTGAAGTAGTTAAGCGATCAAGGCCAAAAGAGGCGCTTTAAATAGGCCAAAAGAGGCGCTTTCCACCGATGTTAAACAAAAGTTATTCGTTATGGCCGACTGATGGTGAGGCCTGAAGTTGAAGCGCCACGTAAAGAGCTCTGAGGGAGTTCGCCTTCCTCGGAGATCAAAGAATCGGATTATTTTGAAGGTCAAAATAGGCGCCTCTTTACAACCGACGCGGTACATTTTAGGAGCAGCAGATGAGGCAGTCTCTAAGATTGAAAAGGCGAGTCTCTTCCAGGTGAAAAAGGTGCTTCCCCGACATAAACCAAGGTATCCTTTCATGGAGGTCCACATTTTGGCGCGTTTTGCGAACACCGCAATTTTAGCGCTCCATTTGTAGCCGACTGGAGAGAGGCACTAAATTAAGATGAGAAGAGGCGCCATTCTCTAAAGTTGAAAATATGCCTTTTCCTCGGGCCCCAAAAGGCACCCTGCTGACAGAAAAAAAGGCGTCTCAGTGGGGTCAAGAAAATGCACCTCCTTATGATGGACAAAAGATGCACCTCCTTGGGGTCAATAAAAGCGCCCTTTGTGACCAAAATAAGCATCCCCGAAGAGATAAAAAACAGGCGCTCCTCTACGAAGTTAGAGAAAGGCGTCGGGGCCAACATAAGCACTTTAGTTTATGATCAAAAAAGGCGCCTTTCATCACTGAAAAAAAGGATCGCGCTCTAGACATAAAAAGTTTGTGCCCAGAACACGAGCGGCATGGGCAATCTGTATACACCAGTACCGAACGTGCTCTGGGCACAAACTGGCACAACTTTTAAACTGGTTCTGAGGATGAATTTGGGGCGCGATCTGGAATGGGTTCAGGACCCGAGCTTACGAGGGGATCCTCATCTGGGATGGTTACCACACCCGTCCCGGGATGTACTTCAGGCGCAGCCCGGGACGGGTTCTAAACGCAAACTTAATCTGGGATAGTCGTCCCGGACTGTACTTTCAGCACGATTTATACTGTGATGACTCATCGAGCAGAAAAACATAAAATCAAATAAGTACTAGCAGGAAGGGGGAAATTTTCGTTGATTAAATAAACACGAACACAACAAGATACACAAGTTTCGAAAAAAGACATGACAAGAAAACAACGGATTACTGGGCAAAACTCACCAACACATGATCATACCAAAGATTCAGGTATATACACAGGTATCCTAACGTACAGGGAATGTGCGAAAGCACCACTACTTCACTAATTCATTTTTTTGAGGGAATTCAGAATAATAATTTCCCATAACTTTCACTAACTTTTGAGCACAAGACTCGAGAAGAAAACGCGAAATTATAAAGGGTTACTATCGCCATTTTTGCAACCTATGTTGATGCATTGGGACCCTTATACCTACTTAAAGAGGCACAACTTTCTTTGACTAAACAAACACAAAGACAATAGGATACACGCGTTTCTGAAAAGGACAAGACAATAAAACTTCGGATCACTGCAAATAAACACAAAACATTCCATTTGGTTTAGAAGATGGACGCTGATTTTCGCGCGAATTCGTACACCGCACAGCTCATGTCAGAAATACTCTTAATTGACAATCCATGTAAGCACTTATCACCGTGAAATACCAACATTACTTGTATTAACTTCCAAACTTAAAAAAATTTTTGATATTGAAAATTTTTTTCCCCAATTGAGAAATAAAGGGGTCCGTTTTTTAAAACTCATTGAATTTGTTTTTCCCTCTCGCGTCAGCCCCCGCGTAGGGAGGCCCGTGGCCAATTAATTTGGGTAACTGGCTAATAAAAAGGTTTAAGAGCAATGTTGAGTTTTCGATCGTCCGGGGGGGGACAGAAAGGGGAAAACGGTATCAGCCACGGTTTAGCTTTGATTTTGATACGCCACTTCATTGCCTTTAGCGATCGTAGCCGACCTACGCGGCGAATGTGGGCAAATTTTTAAATCGGCCCGAATGAAGATCTAGACCCGAATGAGATACGTTTATCCTGTTCTTCCATATACCTTGGGCAGCTAGTCTAGATAAGTGTGCATCGAGCGATGGGTCCCACACACGTCCCAAGCGTTTGATAAGGCTGAACGGATCGCTTCTTTCAGCCGTTCTATAGAAGTACGTTCGGGATGGGTGTCATACGTATCCCTGTATCTTCTGGAAGACTGTTCGAAATAGAAAGGGAACGCGGAAAGTTCTGGTCTCTCACCTAATCTTCAAAATACATCCCGTTCGTGTTCCTGTCCCGTTCCGTTTTTTTTTTTCAGTGATGATGGGAGCTTACGAGGCAAAAGACAGGCGCCTTCTTGGGGCCGATATAAGCGCTTGTTTACGACCACTAAAGTCGCCTCCTCTAAAAGCGCATATTATAAGACCAAAACAGACACATTCTTTGAAGTTTAATAAGGTGCCTCCTAAGGGACAAAAAATCATCTCTTTGGGGTCAATGAAAGCGCTTCTTTAAGACTTAAGAAAGGCGCCTCTGAAGGGTCAGAAGAAGCGCCTTCGAGCGTAGAGTGAATTTATAGGCAAACTGCGTCAATCTTCATCCTCATTTAAACATTTAATTTATTTTTCCTTCCTCTTTTTCCTTTTCCCTTTTTCCATTTTTCCCCTTTTCCATTTATCCCTTTATCCCTTTTCCCCCTTCTGCCTCTTTCCTTCTTTTTTTTCTTCAGCTATTGAAACCTTGATTTTGCTTTCCTCAAAAAATGTAGGGGGGGGGGGCAAAAAGACACCCTGCCCCCCCCCTAGATCCGGCACTGGGTTAGGTTAGGTTATTGGTTCATTTGAAATTTAACATGGGGTATTATGGAGAAACCCCTCAAGGACAGGAGCGTAGGGCAGAGAGAGAGAGAGAGAGAGAGAGAGAGAGAGAGAGAGAGAGAGAGAGAGAGAGAGAGAGAGAGAGAGAGAGAGAGAGAGAAAAAGAGAGAGAGAGAGAGAGAGAGAGGAGAGAGAGAGAGAGTAGGTTATGGGACATAGTAAATAAAGTAAATAAAGAGGGGGTATAGGAGAGAGCGAGAGAGAAGTTTGGGGGAAATGGGTAGAGCGGGAGAGAGTGAAGTCGAGAGAGAGTGGGGAGGAGGGAGAGAGTGAAGTGGAGAGAGAGAGAGAGGGGGGGGGTTGATTGGGAGAGGGGAGAGAGAGGGAGAGAGTGGGAGAGAAAGGGGCGAGAGTGGGAGACAGAGCGGAGGAGAGAAAGAGGGAGAAATGGGAAAGAAAATGAGAAGGGAGGGAGAAGCAAAAGCTTGACGTTTGATCCAATTATTTGCTTGGGGTTGGGGGTTTAAATTACTTCCCCTTTCTCTTTCCCTTTGCCCTGAGAATAAAAAGTTGGAACATTTAATTAATCATAAATATCAATTTAGGGGGAGATCTGTAAGGTGTCATTGGCCATTAAGAAAGCAATTACGACAGTTATGAATCAATGGCCTCATTTAAGTCCCATAGTTTCCTCCCATCCCCCGAGAAAAATTTCCACTGCTTTTTTCAAAAGTCAATACGCCATTTATCTGTAAATCAAACATTTGCAAAAACCTCATTTTATGTTTGCATCAATGCGGATGAAGACCCATCAGATGCCTAAAAAGCAGGCGCCGCATATCGAATGAAATAACCTGCAGGGAAATATCAAATTGAGCTTTCATCGGTGATCAGTGGCGTAGCAAATAAGGAATTGTTCGGGGTGCGGGGGGGATAGTGAATATGTGTATGAATTTGATAAAATTTCCCTGGAAACGCTAAAAATTCCGTTTTATTTGAGGCCAAAACTGATGTCAAGGAAAGGGTGAAGTCTAGACTCCTTGTACCCCCACCCCCATACCCTATACCTGGTTGCTCCACTGTCGCTGAAGCATGTCGCGTTGCACTGTGGAGCCGCCGGCAATTTCCGAGTTCCGTCCCGTGGTCAAAAAAGTATCCGAGTTCCGTCCCGTGGTCCCAAACCAGGAAGCTAGTTCCGTCCCGCAGAAACAGGTAGGAAAATATGTAGATCTCCACTAAAAAAAAGGTTGGCAACATCGCGTCAAAATAACCAGCAAGAAATCGCAATGTATGGCGATAAGCAGAAAATTTACCTGGATGCTATGATCTAAGGTTTGATGACATTTCTGGAGTCGATTCGGCACTCGCGTCAATATTATCTATGATTGATGACATTTCTGGAGTCAATTCGGAACTCGCGTCAATAATGTAAAATTAACATTGATTTTTTTTTTTTTTTTTTTTTTTTTTTTTTTTAATTTTAAAGCCGAAAATGCTCGCGTCAAATTAATGAAACAACATAGAATAGAAATTATATATTAGCTTTGGGTTGGAATTTGAAACACTTTTTTTTTTAAATATTCATAACATCATAACGCCCGATAGATTTTAATGAATAGTCCCGCACAAAATTTGCCATTTCTTCCTCCTTTTTCGCGGTTTTGGTGCATTTTTGCCGTTCTAAATGTAGACTTTGTAATTTTATATACGTTTCTGTCTGAATACCAATCAGAGCATCCTTTAATGGGAAAATATTAGGATGGACCTGTTAAAAGAGACTTTTAATTTTCGAGTGAAAAGCTTCGCAAGCATTTGTGGTGCGATCACAATCGGAACTAAATTTGGCCCACTTCTTAGGTGGGAAAAGCGCTTCTTCGGTATATAATATTATACGATGTAATCACAAAATTTGGTCACTCGTTCATCATCTGGCTTTTGACTCATGAGGTCTTCATCATCTTGCCCATCGCTTATCAGAAACAGATCTTCCGATCGATTGTTACAAATCTTACAGCTGATCGGGAGATAATTCATATCATACTTTCCAGTGCTGCTGGTCCAGAACTCCAACATAGTTAACATTTACAGCATATTTTAGTTGATATTCTACATTTAATTCAGAAATTGGCTAAACAAAGGGACGGAACACGGATGCTAGGGGACGTGAAACGGGACGGAACTCGGATGCTAGGGTACGCGAAAATGACCGCGGGACGGAACTCGGATGTAGCCGAGCCGCCTGGGGCCGAAAAATGTTGGTCCGAAAAAGTACATGATAAGATGCATGGTGAGGCCGTAAACTATCTACTAGCATGCTCAAATCCTCACCATCCACCAATGTAGTTTGATCATTTCGAACCGACATTTTCCGGCCCCTGGTAAGTGATGAAGTCAAAATAAGAAATAAGATTTATTCGTAATGATTTCGATTATTAGCATGAACTTGTTTACTTTCCGATTCGAACTCGCTGCTTTAGGTGAGGGAGAGGGGGAGTGTTCTAACACGCGCGGTGCGGTGCAAGTCCCTCTCAACCTCTTCCTCGAGGACTCTCTCCTGTATTGAAGGTTTGTTTGTATACTTTCACCCCCGCATGCCCTCTCGCAAAGAAAAGAGGATTCAATCATGCAATCCAACCCCTCTCATTTTCTTAATTACATTTTCCACAGGGTGTATCAAAAGTCTAAGAACGGCTTAGAATCTTGGATACTAATTGAGATGAAAACTTGAGGTCCGTGTAGCCACAATGATTAGCTTTCGTTAGAAACTTGATCCGATATGAATTACAGAAACGCAAGAGGGGCTATATTATTGGCCAGCTACCCAACAGATTTGACTTGCATTATATGGCTGCTCTGCTTTCCACGTGGAATGCCGAAAAAATTATAATGAGTGCAATGTCATCACGATGTTTTGACTTCAATCTTCATCGCGATGAAGACAAAACGAGAAATTATGCGCGGGGCGGAGGTGCCGTGAATAGATTTCCATTCGTCTTTCGTTTGTGCTCAAAACGTTTATTTCCGCAATCTGAAAGGACACTGGGCATGTCCATCTTTACCACCGAACTCCATCTCTTCAAATTGTAAGTACTGATTGCTGAGCAATCATACTTCTCAACCCCCTCTTGACATTTTTGGCGCCAAAACTGGAATTTGAACCCAGGCCCCTTGAATTTAAACTGATCTGTAGGAGGTTACATACATTATATTATAAATATATATGGAGCTAACGCCCCTCCAAAATGTGTTTTCTATTTTCCCGAAAATTGACCGAAGCGATTACCCTCAAAATATTTGGCATGTTGATTCCTTAGGGTATTTCTAGGAGATCGCTGAACCTGAAAAAAAATAAAATCGAAGAGGTCGTTTGTGAGCGCCGCACATTGAATTTTAAAATTTGAGGGGGAACTTATTCGATCGCCTGTCTTCCCTCCTCCGAGCCGTGTCGCTGTGATGGAGATGGACTCTCTTATCGGTCCCTTCCTCCGCCCACTCTACACTCGGCAGAGATTCATCGGGCAATGTAGTGTGACTTGTGGGTGATGGAAGGAGTAGTTCGTTTCCTCGCGAATCGCTTTAGCGCACTTGGTCTTTAAAATTTTCAATTTTCGTCGCCCGTCTTAAGACTGTCACAACTCCCTCGATCCTTACGCTCATCGCTTAGATCTGAACGCTCCGATATACTTATGATCTGTCATTTTTTGTCAGTAATTTTTACCGTACTTCTTAAATCGTTCGTTTAACAACCATTATGATTCTTTAAATAAAAACCAAACTTGCTTAAACCAACTGCCAACTAGCCCGTGCCCCTAGAATGTTGTCTGTTCCAGGTGCCTGGAACGGCTAGAGCTCACGCATTTTGAGTATCGGGTTGACGGATTCTGACAAGTAGCAGTGCTTGCTTCCAAAATGCATCAAAACGGATCGGTGAGTGGTTGTTTAGCAAACAGTTACGACTCGTTGCTAATCAAAGCAAGAACCTCTACTTGTCATAGAATCCGTCAACCCGATACTCAAAATGCGTGAGTTCTAGTACATGCGTATTTTAACGCCGACGAACAAAACGCCGATTTCATGAAAACCGTTCATATCGTCGATTTAAACAAAAACAGATAATTAACACCGACGTCTGCAGCACCGAATTTTACAACCCCAGAGAATGTTGTGCACATCACCGACGTTTGAAAGTCATGTCACTGACGGTTAATGGCGCCGATTACAATAACCTTGACGCTTATTACACCACCATCCATAGCACCGAAATGCATATCTTTGGCGCTCACATCCCAGACGTTTAAACTCCTGAAGTTTATTCCACCGACGATTACAACTCCGACTACGCAAATACTCCCGGCATGGGCGTAACCGTAACTTTTTCAGGGGGAGAGGCTATGGTCACATCCCGAAAATGATGTTGGAAGTTGGATCAAAATCGTTGTTGTTCATTTCCATTTCTTCTCCTTTACCACCTCCGTTTTTCTTCATTAGGGCGATTTCTCTCCAGTCTGCAGTGAGATTCCGTAAGAATAATCTCGATTTATGAAAAATGTCGTTTTTTAACACCAACGTGCGTAACCCGATTTAATAAAAAAAAATGTTTTTAACGCCGACGTTGATACCCCCGAAAGCAGCAACATTGTCGTTCAATTAACCCCGATCTAATGAGAAGAGTTCATATTGCCGATGTTCTATACATCCTCGATTCAATGAAGAGAGTATCTTACACCGACGTTCATGACGCCGCGCAGATACCATATTGTCGATGGCAAGCTCCGAATCTGCCAAAAGCGCACGACCCAAAAGCCGAAAAGCGCACGCAAGATTGTGCGTATTTGGGCACCACTCTGATTGCCGTTTGTGCGCATTTGGGTTGCAACCACGGAGGCAATTTTCGGCTGGCACGTTGACTTGCGGCTTGGCAACAATGCCAGTCCCCCCTATTTATGGGCAGCTCTTCCCTCAGAAAAAAAATTTATGCACCGGTGGAACACTCCGGTGAATAAAAAAAAAAAAAACAACGCCTCTCTCGGAGTCATGGTGTCTTAGACCTAAAAACCACACCGGCGCAAGAAAAATTACATTGCTCATCCTGGCTGCATATATACCACTAGACTACGAAAATAATTTTATCTATAATCTTTTGTACACCGTTGAAAGCACTCCGGTGAATGAAAAAGCAGCCCATATACTATTTAATATGAAAGAAGTAAGCGATGGAAAGTAAACGCAGTGATTGGTGCGTAGAGGGGTAGAGGGTAGACACAAAAAAGAGCCGTGTCTCAACAGAGAGCGCCGCGACGCGATGTCGCACAACAAAACGGGCGCGGCGCCGAGGAAAAAAGAGGGGAGCAGCGAATAAATAAATCGTCTTGTAAAAGGTTGAAGGTAATAAAAAGGTTGTTAAAGGTTTCTCGCTCGTGTTGGCGCGAAATCAAATTTACTTCTCCCCCACGAGAGGAGAGAGATGAGACGATTACCAACCACGGGATGAAGTGCGAGTGCGGTGGACGCGGAAGGGGCGCATGGTGAGGATGGAAGGGTGTATTGAAGGGGAGGGGGAGGGTTTAACAAAACTCCAACTTCTCGAGAACTCGACGCAAACTCGCAACATGTATAACTCAACAGCGCGCGTTTGTGCTTCCTCTCGTGCGTGGAGTCAACTCGGATGAGTGATCATTCTCTATTCTGCTCACGTATCGCATATGCAATCATAAGATACGAGAGGTATCAGCGATTGAGAACTCACTTCCTCTTGTTTTGATTCATAAAGTGGTACGTCCTCAATGTCCTCAATGATACTTTGTCAAGCTAACGATAGGGTGTTTAGCCTGACAGAGGGAAAATAATACACTCCCAGCGATCCCAATAAACATTTTTTTATTTTTGGAGGAGCTAATAATGATCCACCTTAGATGAGTTTGATTTTCATTCATTCGTCTAATCGGGATCCGAAATTGGTATAAAATTTAGATGTTGTCTATTCCAGATCCTGGAAATACAAGTCTAATAAATATCTAAGGTCTGTCAAAAGGGGGGAAAAAAAAAAAACCTTTAAGCGCTTCGTCGTTTAATGGAGATCCTTGGGTCTCCAATCCTGTGTTCCTATAGGTGAGAAGAACTGTGGATGTCATGTTGGTAGCTCTAACACTCTCAAGGCGAGGAAATTCGAAGTGTAGTTATGCAGTTTATTTGTAGGCTTTCATTTGACATTTCACATAGTTTATCAAATAGAATTTAATATCCTTCTCCCCTAAACATCGGAAGTGGGGAGGGAGGGGCCTGGCTTTCGTCCTTTTAGCCCCCCCCCCACGGGTACGTCACTGGCCTGGGCTGTACAGTAACTTCACTTCTTGGGGGGCCCCAGTGCAAAATAAATTTGCGGAATAAGCTCTACTATCGAGTAAGGTTATTATACAGGGTGTCAATTAAAAAAGGAGCCAGGCTTAATATCTCGAAAACGGCTCCGAATTTCGAAAAACGCTGAAACACGTGTTCGATTATTTCGAGGGGGACATCTTTTGAGGGGGTCCCGAATTTTGGGGCCCCCCTCTGGGGGGCCCCAGGGGGGTCAAGTCCCATATTTCAAATGGGGACCCCCATTTTTTATTCAATAATCGGAAAGAGGGTGAAATTCTAAGACTTTTGGCGCAAACCGAAAGTCGATATCGTTTTTCATGTTCGATAAATCGAAGGTCAAAGTTCGATATGGACCCATCTTCAGAAATTCGTAACTTTCCTTTAAATAGTCCAAATTTCAAAAACTTTGGGTCTAAAATGCTCTACAGAGCAAGCACTTTGCAGAAAAAAATTCAATTTTAACAGAAATTTAGTCAAAATTTGGTTTTAAGGCTCCCAAACATTTTTAACGTTTTTGGCCCCCACGGGGGGCTATCAGAAAAATTCCGAGAGACGACCCCTATCGAGTGATACGTCAATCGAAAAGGCGTAACAAATTGAGCATTTTGGCGCAAACCGGAGGTCCATATCGTTTTTCATATTCGAGATATCGAATGTCAAATGTTGATTTACAGAATGCGATATCTCGAATATGAAAAACGATATGGACCTCCGGTTGCGCCAAATGACTCAATTTATTACGCCTTTTCGGATTGACGTATCACTCGATAGGGGTCGTCTCTCGATTTTTCTGATAGCCCCCCGTGGGGGCCAAAACGTTAAAAATTTTTTGGGAGCCTTAAACCAATTTGACTAAATTTCTAGTAAAATTGAATTTTTTCTGCAAAGTGCTTGCTCTGTAGAGCATTTTAGACCAGTTTTGAAATTTGGACTATTTAAAGAAAGTTACGACTTTCTGAAGATGGGTCCATATCGAACTTTGACCTTCGATTAACGAACATAAAACGGATATCGACTTTCGGTTTGCGCCAAAAGTCTTAGAATTTCACCCTTCTTTCATTATTGAATAAAAATGGGTCCCCATTTGAAATATGGGACTTGACCCCCCATGGGGCCCCCCGAGGGAGGCCCCAATTTGGGACCCCCCCCTCAAAAGATGTCCCCCTCGAAATATCGAACACGTGTTTGGGCGTTTTCGAAATTCGGAGCTTTCGAGATATTAAGCTCTCTCTTTTTTAATTGACACCCTGTATACTGCTGTATTTTGAATCCGTCCATCATTAGGTGGATATCCTAATATTTATTAGCTGTTTCAAAAATTAATTTTTTACGGGATCTTCAATGGGTGTACTTTAAAGAGAAATATAGATATTAAGGTTTTAGATATACTATGCCGTGTACGTAGAGTTTTTTGGGTCTAATCTGTATCCATTAGCTATATTGATTTGTTAGACACACAGATACGTTTAAAATAAACTGTTCGAGAGAGACCGTTCAATTCGGGAAAGTTTGCTTCCGCGGAACGCACCATTATATCGTCAAGAAAAGTCTTTGAATTTGAAAAACTGTTAGATTCAGAGTATTTTGACGCACCATCATTAAACATTGCGCAGTTCCATCGTAGCAACGAGGGGAGGGGGTGTCCACCATCTTTGACAACATGTATGGTAAAAATTTGAAAGTATGGCAAGGAAGCAACGGCGGCGTATAGTTCTATCTACCAACTTTGCATGGCCATTCAAACAAACCAGTGGCGAGGCGTGCAATTTGGCAACGTTTTTTTTCACCCTTTAAACACATTAGAAAGGTCGAAACATCTGGTCATCGCCGATTACCGAAGCATTCGATTCTTTCAGTGAGTTTCAATGGAGAAAGTACATCGCTGTCAAATTTCACGCCTTGCTACTGAAACGAGCGAAAAAAAAATCGAACTATTGAGCGCTCGCAGTGAGCTGGAATTTGACCTTTCACGCGGATATAATTTGATAAATTCAATTTAGGAGCGCAAACACCACTGCAAATAAATCATCGAAATTAAGTGAAATCCTCCGGGCTGGGGAGCTTTCTGCCACTCTAATGGGTTCACTTAAGTTCACTGAAATCCTTCAAATCTAAAGTCGTGATCAGGTTAATAAAGTTTATAAATTCAATCGGCTTGACAGAATATTATGAGCCCACATTATTACTCTCGGCGAGGATGAATTTTTATGAGGACAGCTGAATAAGGAGGCAAAGTTACAAAGTTTGAGCCAAATAATTAATTTTATGGGCATTCTCTCGGAGATATAGGGGTCGATCCGCGGAAGACGAGACTACCGTGGCGCCATCGCCAGTGATGCGCAGTGAACAAGATTATCAACGGGTCGTGTTTTCCGCACACATGCCGACATATTTTTATTTGCACTTATTATAGCAGGTTTGGTATTGTTTTGATACAGAATGTTTCAGGCATCCTTATTGTACGTTGATAATATTTCGGAATTGCCGAAGTCTATAAGAACTTATCCTATTCAGTTGTTGGAGGTGAGTTTTCACGAAGAGGCTCATTTTTATCTAAGATCTCCCTAAAAAAATGAAAGGCCGAGTTGAATTTTGGGAAAATCCAAATTATTCTCATTTCAAAATAATGTATTCTTATGACCCGAACCCGACCTTAAGCTCGCCCACTTAATAGCATCAGAATTAGAAAAGAATCTACGCACTTAAGGGAGGGTCGGAACATGAAATCAAGAAAGCAAAGCACTGCAGAACATGAAAATAAGTAAGGCAAAGGCGCAAAGAATAAGTAAGTAAATAAGGAAGGAGAGCGTTCAGAACATGAGAGTAAGTGAGGAAAGCGTGCAGAACATTTTCCTTCCTTAAATTCATATTCCGCGGGATTTTCTTCCTTTTTTCATGTTCTGCGCGTTCCTTTACTTACTCTCATGTTCTGCGTGGGTTACTCCCTTAATTTCAGGCGTTCTGCACACTTTCCTTACTTCCTTCCTCACTCACTCTCATATTTTGAGTGTTTTCCTGGATTATTACCATATTCCGTACTCTTTAATTCCCAGTTCACTTACCGCAAACCACTCCATGCAGAGGTGTTTTTTTAACCCCCTTAGAAGCGTGATGATTTGATTTATAGTAAAATATCGCACTTTCTCCATAAATCCATAACAAATATCGAACTAATGTAAGTGTTCGGTGAACTCCATGGAATTCGCCTGCTCTAATGAGACAAAGTGCAACGTTTCCAAATTGCACGATACGCCAAAACAACGCAACATGCAGAGAACGTATCCATCCATCGCGCAATGATTTACGAGCCGACCACTATTTTATACGTCGATTTTAACGACCTGCAGACTTACGCAAACCGACTCAACGTCTTATGGTGTGGACTTGACGAATTATCCATCGACCTCTGCAAACCTGAACTCTCACATCACTCACAACAGCAATTGAGCTGATGACGAATCCGAACTCATTTTCGATCATCCTCCGAAATTTTCACCACAATTTTCTGAGATTCCTCTGGCTCGTAAATTTTGAGGATAGTTTCCGATCATTCCTGTTTTTCGAATTGAAAATCACTTTAATTGCAAAGCGGAGGCTACATGTAGATTCAATAAACATACAGTGTATTCATCGGTTACAAAATTACACGCTTGTGTATTTCATTCGACTTAGTCCAAAACTAAAGATTTATCAAACAGTTAGAAGTAGTGTGGTTTACAGTAAGATTTCGTCGCAGAAATGGCGGCAGAATCGCTTACGTCGCGTTTCGTCGGGGGCAGTGGCGTAGCGTGCGATTTGGCAACGTAGCAATGCGTCCATTTAAACCCATTGAAAAGATCGAACAATTACTCGGGTGTTCGGTGAACACCTTCGCATTCGACCTTTTACATGGGTTTAAATGGACACAATGCAACGTTGCCGAATTGCGCGCTACGCCACTGCTCGGGGTTTGTACCGCGTGTTTCGCTTAGCTATAGCAAACCACTGTGAGGCGACATGAGCACAAATTACTGTCACAGAACTCGACTTCACCTGGCTTAGCAGTGGTACGAGTAGGCGGGAGGGGGAGGGGGCGAGGAGGGAGCTTTAGGGGAGAGGGGGTGAAGGGGTGTGGCGGGATGGGTCGGGGGTCGGGGGGGACGGGGGACGGGAAACGGGGACTGCGTGTTGTGGTGTTGATACCACCTGTTGTGTTATTTTTATTCAATCGTTGACGTACAGAACACGACTGCGAGTTGCAACTGCACTTCGAACTCTGCATTCACTCGAAGCACATCGCTCTCGCTCTTTTACTCTCTGTAGAGCAACTTCAAGAATATCACGCCCGCGACTCCGACGCGACGCTCGCGACAAAGCGCCATCGCCACTCGCCTGCGCCTCGCATACACTGGCGCTCGCGCCAGTCGTCGTCGCCCCCCCCCTCCTCCCCACGAACATCCTCCTTGTCACCGTGTGTCCCTCGCCTGTCTGTTAGTCATGCGTGCCATCGTCAAGCCTTGGAAGTTTTCTTCGCCCGAACAGCTCTGTCCTATAAGAGTTTGCAACTATAAAGGTTGGTGAAATGATTCCGTAAGAAGGTTGAACTCAACTGAGTTACTGAGTACTAAAAGTAGAACGGCGCATGGGTCTGTTGCAAACTTTTGCTACAACGATTAAAAATGTAGAATCTAATTTAAAATCACCTGAAAAGTCCATTGGTGGTATCAGAAAGTCATAAATGCAAGAATAAACTCACAAGAGGCGTTTACTGAAATCCAAGATGGCGGATAAATATCGAGCAATCTGTATGCATGCACCGTGAACATCCAAGGATGGCCAACTTTGACAACCTCACTGGAGGTAGAGGTTATGTGTTTGTTTACGTTGTGATTGGTTGTGATCGATAGTGTGAGGTTGGCTATCCTTGGATGTTCGTGGTGGATGCATACAAATTTCTCGATATTTCTTCGCCATCTTGGATTTCATTAAACGCCTCTTGTGAGTTTCTTATTGCATTTTATGACTTTCTGATGCCACCAAGGGACTTTTCAGGCAATTTTACATTGGATAAAACACTCTTAATTGTTGTAGCAAAAGTTTGCAACAGACCCATTCAGATATTTTACTAGAGATCTACTAGACTTGACTTGGTTTGAGAAATATACTCAAGTCGAGTTGAGTCGAGTGAGAAAAATTGCAGGTAGCAAAGCCACTGTGTAAGTGCGGAACTTTGGAAAAACTTAATTGCAGCTGTTTTACAGTTAAAGTGTTCCCAAAGTGGAACTCGCGCTACTCCTTACAATGCAACACGCGGACGACGCGACGAAGTCCAGGAAAACGCAGTTAAAGCATCCGGGTTAAAACACCATCTATTTCATTAAACTAGTGGGGCGTAGGCAGACATTTTTTTAAAGAGTTGAGGGAGGGTACAGTGTTCGAGAATAGTCCTGAGGGCTTCAAGGTCCCAAACTTATCAAAATTATCCAGCAACGAATCAGCAACTTTGATTAAACTCAACTTTTAATATATTCAAACAAAAATTTTGGCATTTAGCGCGCGCAGCTCTGATTACTGATTTTCTCGTAATGCGAAAATCATTGACAGTAAATTTGGTACGATTAATTATTTTTTGTATTTTAGTCAAAACTCCTCTGCTACATTTCAGATGCCGTTGATGCAAATTTGCCTATAGTACGCACATTATCTCAAACATGCCGCGAACGTTTGTTTTATTTTAACATTTCACAGCTTAGACATTCTCTTACGTTTATTTTTCCATTTAAAATTTGGGTTAGTGGTTTTTGACTTGTGAATATATTTTTGATAGTTACACGATGGAGATGAAGTAATAAATTATTCGAAATACATCGCACTTCTGAGTCATTTGAAAAAATAAAACTATATGCATGAGAAATACAGATCACTTTAATATATATTTACTGATTTTATCTGTGAAAACACGCATATGTACCTATTACTCGATGGTGTTAAAAACCCAACCCATTATACACAATCGTCCGATACTATCTTGCATTGAGATAACAAAGATTATACAAGATCCTTCCGGCCTCCCCACCTCTTACCATTCTTATTCTTATAATCGAGCTGCCGTGTTGCATATGAATCAATTTTGTGCTTATGAATGAACACTTACACGGGATGCGTAGATTATGCCATAATATTATCTATTGTTGTTACATTGCATAAGGTAAGTATGATATTTTCTAAACTCTCATCCAAAGTGAAATTATATATTTGGACAGTGGTGACAGTAAACACTACTCCCTCCAGAATCATGGTGTACCGTCCCCGCCCGCACTCCTCCCCCAAAAATTTGCAATATTTAAAAACTCTTTTTTTCAAAGAACAAAAGGTCACAGGTTTTATTATCGTATTTTTGGTTTTATTAATTATAAACGTTATATTTTTGAGGTATTTTTGGGGGTGAGCTTTACATGCCTAAAAAGTTTTTTTATCCTTGATTTTACTCTGATTTTCTCTCCCCTTCTCTTAAAATACGCCGTCAAAATGACGCCCGAAGCACACGTTCTCCGCACATTTCGCTCTCGCAATTTTCTGGTTCGTTCTCCCTTGCGATGAAATGAAAAACGAGGAAATGCACTTGTGCGAGCGAGAGGCCAAAGGGGCCGAAAGAATATTGTAAATGCCAAATACAGATTTAAAGGGAGTGAAAGGGTCTTTTTCATATCCCCCTCCCTTCCAACGACTATCCCTCATGCACACGTATTCATCCACCATCTACCATCCACCCCCAAGCGATATATGAGCATCATGAAAAGGGATGAAGGCCGGCTAGATGGAGATCTGGTCGTCTGGTAAGGCATCCGGTAAGGTGTATCAAATTACCATCACACCCTCAGAGCAGAACAACCCTCTATACCTATTAATTATATGAGATGGGTTTGCTTGGTTGAGCCGCCACACTGCGTTGTGCTGCGGATAGCCTACAAACAAACCTCATACAATGACAATGTATAAACTTACAATTACACGACGTGACAAAAATGTGAGTGGCGCACGCATATGTATTTGGGGAAGGGAAGCACAGAGGTGAAACCCGCAGGTACGCGACTCGCTGAATGAGGGCGTACGACACGTAGGACCCAAAAGAATAATAACAATATTTTACCACCGTACTTAATTAAGATTTTCCTTCGATTATCGTTCATGATGAGAACGCCTCAGATTAGCGCGGCTAAATCGAAAATAAAAAGCGAATTTTTACTTAAAGTGTCGGGTGAAGATTTTCACCCGAACCAACGGTTCTGTATTTTATTAGCTCACCCGAACTGTTTGTTCGGTACCGATGGATGGCATCGATGCTGTACCCGAACCTCGGAATTTGTACCCGTTCCGCGAGGTGGGAGCGAAAAGAGTAACTTCACCGCGGTGAGAGACAACAATAAACAACGCTCCTGATTGGCTAGAAGTGGTTTTGTTGACTTTGACGTTTGGTGTCCCCTGAAAAGTTCCAAACCTTGAATCTTCACCCGGCACTGTAAATAAAATTCGCTTAAAGTGATTCTATAGCAAACTCCCGAAAATATTAATCCGATAGATAGCGTTTACTAGTCGCTGGCTCAGAAAATAACCGTTTTTTGACGGTTTCGGCTGTTTTCTCGGCACAGACGTGTAAGAAACGAAAAAACAGATCGTCTGCACCTGCGTTATTTTTTGCTTGATTTTTTAAGCTAAAGACGGGCCAAATAGGTTTAGAAATAAAGACGTATTTATGGGAGGAGAAAATCAAGTGTAATTTGGAGTTGAATCAGTAAAGATTACGCAGGTGAAATCGAAACTTGTAATCTTTACTGATGCAACTCCAAATTACACTTGATTTTTTCCTCCCATAAATAAGTCTTCCTCTCTGAGCCAATTTGGCCCGTCTTTAGCTTAAAAAATCGAGCAAAAAATAACGCAGGTGCAGACGATCTGTTTTTTCGTCTCTTATTTGTCTGTTCAGAGAAAACAGCTAAAAACCGTCAAAAAGCGGCTATTTTCGGAGCCAGCGACAAGTAACGCCATCTATCGGATTTAAATCTCCGGGAGTTTGCCATAGAATCACCTTAAACACTCATTGATAGCCTAAGTCTTAGTTAGTAACTGTCGTGTGGGCTTGAATAATTTTGAGCAAATATATAATTGTCAATAACGTGTTACACGTTAAAATTATCAGGTTGATTGTAGTGCTTTCAAAAGATGAAGACCAGAAAGTTTGATAGACTGATTTTATTCCAGTTCAAGATGGAAAAAACTTGAATAATCTAAATTTTGAATGATTCCAGAATTTGAGAATTACAGGTCTACTGAGATTCTTTGCGATCAACCTCTCAACTCAATCACAAAGTCAAAAATTTGATTCCGCGTGAACGATAAACATTCAAATATAAAACAAATCGGTCGGAACCGCAAGAAGAGAAAGGCAAAGAACAGTAAGGAAAAGAAAAGAAAAACTATGGAGGGGGAAAACGGATTCCTCAGCAACAGGAAGCAAATAATTAAGTGGGGCCACTCCGATAATGGGGAAAAGTTTGAATTAAAAATATACAGGGTGTCAATTAAAAAAGGAGCCAGGCTTAATATCTCGAAAACGGCTCCGAATTTCGAAAAACGCTGAAACACGTGTTCGATTATTTCGAGGAGGACATCTTTTGAAGGGGTCCCCAATTTCGGAGCCCCCCTCTGGGGGGCCCCAGGGGGGTCAAGTCCCATATTTCAAATGGGGACCCCCATTTTTTATTTGATAATCGGAAAGAGGGTAAAATTCTAAGACTTTTGGCGCAAACCGAAAGTCGATATCGTTTTTCGTGTTCGATATATCGAAGGTCAAAGTTCGATATGGACCCATCTTCAAAAATTCGTAACTTTCCTTTATATAGTCCAAATTTCAAAAACTTTGGGTCGAAAATGCTCTACAGAGCAAGCACTTTTCAGAAAAAAATTCAATTTTAACAGAAATTTAGTCAAAATTTGGTTTTAAAGCCCCCAAACATTTTTAACGTTTTTGGCCCCCACTGGGGGCTATCAGAAAAATTACGAGAGACCACCCCTATCGAGTGATGCATCAATCGAAAAGGCGTAACAAACGGAGCATTTTGGCGCAAACCGGAGTCCCATATCGTTTTTCATATTCGAGATATCGAATGTCAAATGTCGATTTACAGAATGCGATATCTCGAATATGAAAACCGATATGGGAATCGTGTTTGCGCCAATATGCTCCGTTTGTTACGCCTTTTCGATTGATGTATCACTCGATGGGGGTGGTCTCTCGGAATTCTTCTGATAGCCCCCCGTGGGGGCCAAAAACGTTAAAAATGTTTGGGGGCTTTAAAACCAAATTTTGACTAAATTTCTGTTAAAATTGAATTTTTTTCTGAAAAGTGCTTGCTCTGTAGAGCATTTTCGACCCAAAGTTTTTGAAATTTGGACTATATAAAGGAAAGTTACGAATTTTTGAAGATGGGTCCATATCGAACTTTGACCTTCGATATATCGAACACGAAAAACGATATCGACTTTCGGTTTGCGCCAAAAGTCTTAGAATTTTACCCTCTTTCCGATTATCAAATAAAAAATGGGGGTCCCCATTTGAAATATGGGACTTGACCCCCCTGGGGCCCCCCAGAGGGGGGCTCCGAAATTGGGGACCCCTTCAAAAGATGTCCTCCTCGAAATAATCGAACACGTGTTTCAGCGTTTTTCGAAATTCGGAGCCGTTTTCGAGATATTAAGCCTGGCTCCTTTTTTAATTGACACCCTGTATAGAGGGGAAAGACGGGAGATGAAGGATGAGGGTTGAAAAATCTGAGTCTCTCAATACTCGCGCCAAGTAATACGAATGAGAGAAGTAAGAGGGTGTTGGTTGAATCGGTAATTTATATGAAGAGATAAAAAAACGAGAGCTAAGAGAAGTGGATTTAGGGGTTGTGAAAACGAAGAGAGGGATGTTAACGATCTAAAACTGTCTGTTTATGCCACCTATCAGTTTAATGCAAGTTAATCGCCTTATTCAAACTCCCTTCGCTATGATCTGTATTTTCATTGCCCTGCCACTTGTGTACCATTCCTCCCCCTCCCCTCCCCCTCCCCTCCCCTCCCCTCCCCTCCCGTTCCCTTGTTTTTTCCTAATTTTCTTTCCTTCTCCTCTTCCTTCTTCCTCTACTTCCCTCTTTCCCTCCGCAGCTACCACTATACATGCAGTGGCGTGGTTAGAGTTTTGATCGGGGGAGGGTTGGAAGGGGGCGGACCGTAGTTGAACTTTATCCTTACCCATTGACGCCCGTCAGAGGGGGCTTGAAATTAATAACCTTTTTTCTTTGTTTTTCTTCTCATCTTAGGTCATCGATTTTAGTCGATCACGGTAGGGTTTATGTATCTGTGTTTACCGGTTCGACTTCTTGGATGCCTCCGGAGTCCGGTGGGGAGGGGCAAATTACACCACTGATATCAGGTGCGCTATTTCTAAGAAATTAGCCATACTATCTATTAAGGATTTTCTTGGAACAGGGCACCCAAACCCATAAAAATATGAGCCCTCCTTATGTAGAAGCTACTTCAAATCTAATTGCATGTGCATGTTCGAATCATGAAGTAGCAGTTACGCGTTCCACGTAATGATGTAAGGAATTAGTTTTGCTGTCTAATTATAGAATATCCTTGGAACAGCAGCACACATGCTGTTCCCCTCCTCCCTAAACTGACAGTTTTTGGACCCTAGATAACCCTTCTTCACCTTGAAAAATTCCCGCCTATACGCTATTGGTAGAGTGTCATCTATACGTAATTACATTCTCTGGAAAAAAAAGAAGGTGTTCAGGACACAAATCAGGATGGACGATATGAAGACACCAGTACGCGAATGTGTTCTGAACGTACTCCGAATGTGTTCATAGCACGACGGGATGTGTTTCAGACACAAACTTTCATGTCAACAACCTGATCAGGTTGCGCTCAGAACACGTGCCATATACTCAGTGGCGTAGATAGCACCCCCGCAGCCCCCGCAGCGCGGGGAGGAGCAGGGTCTGATGGTCGCAAAAAATCGAATTCGATTAAAGGCGCCAACGTTGGGCTTTAGGCACTTGTATTAAATGGAAAAAAATTATAATCAGATTCAGGGCCAATTTCAGCCTTTTGGCGTCCGTGTACGTGCGCAAGAACTTGAAGGTGCCCCTTTTCAACCGAACCCCTTCAAACTTTTGCCTAGTCTGCCTTCTCATTCTCTCCACTTTCCTTTTCCCAAAATTTCTCATTCTTTGTTTTCTTACGTATTGAAACGGGGCGAAGCCCTCCGCGCCGCCCGCCCCCTTCCGACCGTATGTATGCCATTTGAGCGACCCTGAAAATTATTATGAGGATGAATTAGTCGTGAGAAGGAGACATACACGCTCGCAAAACGTTAGGAAATCACCAGCTTCAGCAATCATTACACCTATCTTTCACTTGGGTCTTCCACTTTCCTCGTTGATGGGGGGGGGGGGCGGCACGGGTTGGGGGCAGTCAAGTTGGAGGCACCACTTTGAATCTCGCAGGGGGGCGCAAAATTATTATCTACGCCACTGCATCTAATAGTGTCTTCATAATGCCCATCCTGATCGTATGTCCAGAACAGGTTATTTTTTTATTTCAGTGTACACAGAAAAAAATGGTCGTGCTCCAGACACGAACTTTCCGTGTTCTAAACACGAAAATCGAAATGTACACACCAGTACCGGAACGAGTTCTGAGTGCGATCTATTTAGGTTGAATTTGTGTCTGAAACGCATTCCGTCGTGTCCAGGACCTGAAAAGTTTGTGCTCTGAGCACGTTCCGTACTGGTGTGTATATAGATCGTGTCTGGAGCACGTGCTTTTTTTACTGTGTATATACCGTCTATTCAGTCCGAATGTATCAGTAGACGGAAAATCTGTGAATTCACACATGGAGAAGAGGATTTATACAGTGTCAGACCAGTTTAATCTGTAGACAACAATAAAAAAACTGCTCTAGTTTCCTTGACTAAACTGGATAGATCCTGCGTGACGAAGTGGATTGTCAGCGGAATAATAAATGTTTGTCGTCTAGCTAAAATCACGGAAGTTTCCATTAAACTAAACAATTCCGTCACCGTTACTATCCATTTTGCCGAGAAATCTTGGAGAATGGTCTTGGAACTGTCTACATTAAACATCATCCATCACCAAAAGTAGCCTCGTTCATTTCTTTAGGTTCCCTTTGATAAAAACGCAACGAGAAAAGACCCTTCACCGCATGCGCTGGGAAAAGTGCCCTTTGATGGGAATGATGATCGGAATTCGGAACATGGATCTTCGCTGAACCCACTTTGAAAATGTATTGCAGAATATGTTTGCAGTGATGGCGTACTCTGCGATTCGAAACATTGGATTTCCCGGACATATAATTTTACGAATGAAAATCAGGATTATAAACAATAAACAGTATAAGATAACTAAAAATATGAGAAACTATTCAGGGTTTCATGGAAAAAATTCACGGGTACGGTTACTATAAAAAGCGGGCTCGGGAACCGTGAATCACGGGTAAAAGTTGGAAACCGCCTAGACACGGTTGCGACACCCGTACATGTACACTGTTCCGACCGTGTTTTTCTGATTATGGCACCTGTAAAACAAGGCTACTCTAGCTGTCCTTTCACGGTTAGTACATGAAATGACGTGTATGGTTGTCACACCCGTACAGGTTTTTTTTCCGTGTTCAATCTACTCTGTGACGTAGCAATAAGTCCACAATGACAGGGCGGATCGCAAAAGCCTTACAACTGTACAATTTGAAAGAAGGAAAATAGGAGAATAACGAACAAAAGCAAAAGAGGAGAAAAACGACTTAAAGGGAGAGAGGAAGGCGAAAATCAAGTAAATGAAGGAAAATTGATTCAAAAAAGCTAATACGTCTCCAACTTGGTTCATTCGAGTATTTATTGTACTCCTCTGGTGAAGAGAGAGAGAGAGAGAGAGAAGAGAGAGAGAGAGAGAGAGAGAGAGAGAGAGAGAGAGAGAGAGAGAGAGAGAGAGAGAGAGAGAGAGAGAGAGAGAGTGAGAGAGTGTGAGTGAGTGAGTGAGTGAGTGAGTGAGTGAGTGCGTGAGTGAGTTAGTGAGTAAGTGAGTGAGTGAGTGAGAGAGAGAGAGAGAGAGAGAGGAGAGAGAGAGAGAGACTCAAACTTCGTTTGCAGAGCAAAATCTTCGCAAAGCATTCGTTTGGACAAAAAGCGGACCCTTCTGTCCCCAACAAATTCACACATAGATAATGTATTCATGTGAGGAACTGAATCTAAATTAGTTTATGAAGATCTTACTATGCCGCGTATTATTTATCACAATTACCGAAGCTCGGATAATTATTCAAGCGTAATTTATTCGACCCAAGGATGAAAGCCGACTTTGTGGGTAGAATATTTATTCATCCGACGAATGACGATGAGAGGGGGGAGCTGAGCGGAGGGGAAGATTAGACGGAACGCGGTATTTTAGCTCTATATATGCTTCTATCCACGCAACCCGCCCGCCGCCCGGTCCCATGCCCCACCGTCTCTATTGCTGGGGCCTTGCGATCATGCGAGGTAAGCCAAGAGCTTTGTCGACCGAAGTGTGCATTGTCCGCGGTTCAAATTGCCGGGTTCGATGTGGGGAGGGAACGGAGGGAAGGGAATGGAGGGAACGAAGGAAACGAAGGGAACGGAGGGAACGGAGGGAACAAATGAGAGAACCAAAACAGGAACGTGCATCTCAAGCCGGCAACACTGGGTCGTCGACTTCCCCTCGTCAAAAAGCGAATGAAAATGCCACTCTGAGAAGAATAGTGGTTTCTGATTGGGTATAGGGGTGCGAGGGATACGCCGAAGCACGCTTTGGGACCGAAGGAGGGTAAAAAGGAGGGAAAAATAATATCATGATGCTGATGTCCATCGATCGATACGCGCTATATATGTTTATAGTTTGGGTTGCTTTCGGACCAGAGGTTATATACAATACTAGAGAGTAGAGACCACGCACTAGCCGATTGCGAAGTAGTTTACTTTTTTTCGGGGACAAAATAACATAGGGAGGAACATCCAACTGGACCATACGTTGACTGATGACCTACGACAAAAATCCAATCTTTCGCTCTCATTAGCTGCCAACCTCAATACCTTTGCTCATTAGCGAACGTATGGTCCAGTTGGACTTTTTTGTTGAGACCCCGAAATCAAAAATTGAAACATGGACAAGATATGGATAGAGCGTGGTTTCCAGTACCTATACATACTATACATATTAACTCTGTTTCGGACACAATGTATATGATAGAGACCGTGTATACTAACCGGTGGAGTGGTCCGAGAGCTAATTTTGGAGTGGGTTGTGGGCAGAACATAAAACGGTCACTTTACGTTGAATGATGACTAACGCCTTACTCTCTGCCCAATACCGTCTCTAAACATACCAAGCTGCTTCTTTGATGTTAGGGTCGTCTTGGTATACGTACGCTTATGGAGAATGAAATATTGGTGAAATGTAAAATCGAGATTTATCCTCCCAAAACATGATTTTCAACTCTTTTATTGCCTAGGGGAAGTAACTAAGCCATAAACTTTCATTAAGTTTTCCAATTTCAGTTGAACTTCAAAAAACCAACCAAATCCTCAATAACGCCATAAGCATTCCATAAGCTTACATTTACCACGGCTAACCCTTACCCCACTTTTTCAGAAGAAGCAACCGGGTATGAGTAGAGGAGGTATTGATATTGCTCTGCCTTTATTGTCGTGCTTGGCTCTGGACATTAGCACCCCATATCATAGCGTTCGTATTTTCTACTAGTCTTTATCCACGGTTTTGCCAGGTTCATCGAAAACGTTCGTCGATGGATTACGAATGACGAATGAGATCTTCCCAAGCCTTCACGGCTTCTAGGGACTTGATAGACTTGTTCCAAGGGTCAGGACTGAATTTCAACACGTTCCTTGACTTTTCCTCGAAACTTCCTCGAAGTTTGAAATACATGGAGGATAAACAGATGGTGAGGACCAACTGAAGAAAGATTCAGAGCAAAATGGGGGTAAATGGGGAACTGTGCGAGATAGTAAATTATGGAACTGATGGCATACATTAAGAAAAAGTTAAACTGGTACAATTTGAGTAAATATTTATTGCGGAACTTAAATATATTGAGGACGAAAAATTTGTAGATTTGGAAGAAATCTGAAGGCTAGTCCGGATTAACCTCGAGATTTCCACCAAATGCTAACATTTTGTATCCTCAATTTGAAAGTTCCTGATTAGGTATCCATCTCGTTTCTTGCAACTTAACCTTTCCTTGACACATGCCATCAGTTCCATGATTCAATATTTTACAATCCCCCATTTACTTCATTCGCCCTATAGATGCTACAAGAGCTTGACGTGTCATCTGCAACTGTTGGAGTTCCTGTAACATATCAACTTGTGAAAGAAGTTCTTAGCTATGTGGGCACATAATAGCGGCAGTGGAGCTTTGATTAGGTATCCATCTCTTTTCTTGCAACTTAACCTTCCCTTGATACATGCCATCAGTTCCATGATCCAATATTTTACAATTCCCCATTTACTTCATTCGCCGTGTAGATATGATACAAGAGCTTGACGTGTCATCTGCTACTGTTGAAGATCCTGTGGGTAACATATCAACTTGTGAAAGAAGTTCTTAGCTATGTGGGCACATAATAGCGGCAGTGGAGCTTTGATTAGGTATCCATCTCTTTTCTTGCAACTTAACCTTTCCTTGATACATGCCATCAGTTCCATGATCCAATATTTTACAATTCCCCATTTACTTCATTCGCCGTGTAGATATGCTACAAGAGCTTGACGTGTCATCTGCTACTGTTGAAGTTCCTGTGGGTAACATATCAACTTGTGAAAGAAGTTCTTAGCTATGTGGGCACATAATAGCGGCAGTGGAGCTTTCAATCAGCATTTATCAATCATCAGATCACAGAAGTACGGTTAAAAGATTTGCTGACCATAATCCTGGCTGCTGCACCAAGACAGAAAGCTCCAGAAGTATGCTTATCCAAATAGTAAAATTGTAATATAAATTACCAAAGTATTTTAGTGCGGTAAATCGTTTTTCCCTACAATTAGATGTACACGCGAAAATTCTTTAGTTGAGGGACTGTTGAAATGTTGAAGTGTTGAAGTTTATGAGGTTGGCAAGCTCGTTTTTAACCAGAATTTGGTTCTGGTAGGTGACCGTAGGCCGCGTTTCAGACATTGAAACTTATTCGACTCAAAACTTCTATATGAAGCAAAACATCGGCTAAATTGTTTTTGCGACTGCAATTAGGTTCTTATAAACGTATCACCTCAAATTTTAGCAGCCCCCTCTAAAGTACATCGGAACATGTTTATCAGTGCCATGGATCGTGCGTAAATCTTGAATTCTTCAATTTTATCGTGTTTGCTCTCCGTCATTTTATAGAATTGGTGATCCTTGAAAACTTATCCCTTGAAATATGTAAACAAACTAAAGGTGAAGTGAATGGAATCCTCTGAAGTCATCAGACATCAGTCATCTTGGTGGGTGATGTTTTGATATGTATATGCCTTGCATGTACAGAAATCTGATTGATTTCTCCATGTCAGAGCAGCAAAGCATTCATTTAGATTTTCGTGTCTGAGGAGCACGGAAATAATACTCGGACATGTCTGTGTCATAGAAGCGCGGAAATCATAATTGCTGCAGGGATTATAATGGATGAGTTTCCTACGGCATGGCCGTAGCAGGGGGAGGGGTGCTGATAAGGCTATAAAGTACCTCCTGAAATGTCACAGAAAGGAGAGAAAAAAAGGGAGAGTGAAAGGATAAGGAAGGAAAAATGCGGGAGGAAAAGGCATGCAGCCTCCTCTGAAAAAATTCTAGATCAGTAGCCCTGAAAAAATCCTAGCTGCGACCGCATGCATCTCGGGCCGATCCTTGAGAATCCTGACTTTTGGATATTGCCCGAATTAGAGTGAAAAACGGTGATTGATGCAGCTTGCAGGAGACAAGTCACGTGAAGAGTCTAATCCAAATATGGAACATAGATTTAGATTGGTTATGAGATTCTCAGACTTTTTTGGAAATAGAGTGCAAAAAAGCAGAAATAAAACTCGTCACTCCTCTAGCTTCTTCTTCAATAGATGGAAAAGTGCTGGAAAATGGTGAGAAACCAAAAAAAGAGGTCATGACATAGGTATCAGCCTCCCTTCCACTTTTCAAACCACCGACCGCCCATGTTGACAACGATGTTTCGTACGGCGATCATCTATCGAGTGCTCTTCTGATTCCAACATAACCTATATAAACCAGCACGATGTCCTCATAAAACCAGCCGATCAGCGTATTTGCACGATATCAGGATGCTACTGATACCGATGGCGACGTTAGCTCGATGGTGTCCCGATCCACTGGTGCAACCAGGATCTCTTCCATATCTCTTTCATTTCCCATTTGAATGCACAAGTAGGAAAAGGACAGAAAGAGAGGGGCTTTATCCTCTTGTCCAATGTCCATCCTTGTCTAACATACTTTTCTTAATGGAGAAAAGAGAGAGATGAAGAAACTCTCGTTGCGCTACTGTCCCGATCCAACCGATGACCTGCAGTTTGCACTCAAAGATGAAGTTGACTTTTTTTCAATTTTTCGGTAGACACATAAACAGTATCAAAGACAATCGCTGACTCACGCCCTTTTCCAAACCTTCGGACTCTATGATAATTTCAATAACTACCTTAATAACACCAAAACCATCTCCGGATTTGCGTGTGAAAGGTTGACATCCGCAAATCCCGGTATAAGCGCAAGTCCCGGTATAAGCACAACAATGCGGTTTATTTTTATCCTTCCATATCATTAATTTGCTCACAAAATAGAAAACTCAAAACCTATCAACAGAGACGAAGCTGTTTAAAACATTACACTGTTGAAAATCGGCCAAAAAATCCATAGTGAAAATCGGAGCACACATAATGAGGGTAGATTTTACTCTCTTGCGTGGTAAAAATCGAAAGCACCGCGCGGGAGTAAAGAGCGGAAAATACTATCGAAGGGGCCGTGTTCATGCCTCCTCTGTGGAGTAAAATCATCTTTTAACTCCGAGAAAGTGCAAATTATTACTATATCTTTCCTCCTTTTCACACCATTTTCTACTACACAAATATCTTACTCCCAAAACTATATATACCGGAAGAAATTATTGCTTTTATGTAACCGGAGTTGGAGTGAACATTTCTAACAGAGTAATGTAGCAACGCTTTCAACTCATTAATGGGTCTCTTGCAAACTTTTGCTATAGGGAATTGAAGAGTTGATTCTTGCATAAAATCCTGTAAAAATGACGATGAGTAAACACTAAAAAATCACAAAATTTACTTTCAAAATCAGGCTTAATGGCGGAGAGACACATGGTATCATGAGAGATTCCTATCTAAATTGCGGCATATCTCTGTGTTTCCGTAGAGGAAGTGACAAATTAGACAGGAATCTCCCATGATACCTGCGTTGAACTGCCATTACGATCTTGTCGTTAACTCGTTAAAGCAGTTAAGTGAGTTTATTACTGAATTTTACACTTTCTCATTGTGCTTTTCGTAATTTTCGCTGGTTTTTACATTAGATTGGACCATTCATTTACTCACAGCAAAAGCTTGCAAGAGCCCCATTTAAACTCATGAAAAATATCGGAATATCAAACATGACCTATATCAAGCTTGGGTTTAAATGGACAAAATGCAGCGTTGCCAAATTACACGCTACCCACCTGCCAGCAAGCACCAAGCAGAGACTATGTGGTTTGTCTCATCGACTTTACCATCATCCATCAACCATCGCTAGCCCTAACCCTAAGCCACCATGAGCATGAGCCATGATTTTGAGTTGCTCTATGCAGCTACGAAACTCATGAGAAGTCAGCCTCGATTATACTTCTCGCTCCGCTTGGGATCATCCTGATCTCACGAGGCGAGGACACCAAATCCTACTTGACTCTGAAGTGATGCTGTGGAACCACCTTAACTCTTTGATCCGAGCCATCCGCGCGTACCTTGAATTTCTGTACCTGAGACCCAAGTCATCGTCCTGGCGAGTGGCATGAAAAACAGAATGTGGTCTTCGCCTCTCCGGAGTCTCCAGTGATAGTATATAATGTAATCACGATGGAAGGATTAATTCGAACTAGGATGAATTTTGCCGCTGTCTTTCTTTTGTAGCATTTGAGGAAATATCGGTGAATCGCTATGGCACCGCGCACCGGTTCATGATAGATTACATAGCTCAGTGTAGTAGTATATCCAGTACCGCCATTAAATTTGTGGGGAGGGGGCAAGGAAGGATAGCCCCCCGCCCCTGGTGATTTGGCACATCCCGCGAAATTTCGGCTCACACGGTAAATTCAAAAAGCAAATAAAAAGGTTGTCAAAAGTAGCGAGTGCTTATAAGTTAAGGAAGCTTTTAATTTCATGAAAGGGTGGTGTACAGAAGAGATCACTTTCTGGGATCAAACGAAGATCGGAATGCAAGTAGCAATCATTAGGGGTACTGGCGCGGGTGGGGGGGGGGAGGAGGCAGTGCATACATATAGGCAAATAGCAAACCGTTTGCCAAGGGCGCGTAGGAAGGAGATTTTCCAGGGGGGGGGGGAGATCAAAACCCCAAGAACTTTCATGAGGAGGGCTAATACGTAGGCTGTCCAAAAAGTAATACAACGGTCAACTTTTTGAGCGAACGAAAAAAGCAAGCAAGTTTGCTTTGGTTTAAGAATTCGTGTAGACGGCTTAATTACCGGTAAAATGCGACCTTATTCAGCTCATTTGGTCAAAAATTGATCGAAATAAGGCACAGTTTACACAGTTTTTTACACAGTTTTTTTCCCGAGGCGCCTCACACGAGCGCCTCCAGGATTTTAGGGTACTGTACTTTTTGCACAAAAAAAAAAAAAAAAAAAAAAAAAAAAGTTAAGAGCGAGTATTGGAAGAAATTAACAAAAAACCTTTTCCTACTGTAATTTACACATTCAATTACTCTTCATGCGTCTGAAGACTCCATATACCTTTTTCCATCTTTTCGAATCATAGTATAGGAAAAGCTTCTTTGTTAACTTTTTCCAATACTCGCACTTAACGGTCACTCGTTTTTTTCTTTGCAAAAAGTACCCTAAAATCCTGGAGGCGCCAGTGCGAGAGCGAGGTGCCTCGGGAGAAACTGTACATTTCGATCAATTTTTGATCAAATGAGCTGAACAAGGTCTCATTTTATCGGTAGTTACACCGTCTACACGAATCCGTAAACCAAAACTTGCTAGCATTTTTTGTTTGCTCAAAAATTCGACTGTTGCACAGTGCAGTGAGAAAAACGCTCCAAAATTGTTGTAGGCAGCTTATATACTCGGCAAATTATCGAGACATTTAAAAACTGACAAAAACACCTTTTTCTTTTGAGGAAGGGAAGAGATTGCCTTTTAATCTTCTTACGTAACTTAATTTTTGACCGAGAAATCCTGCCCTGAATAATTTTTTAGCAGCATTTCTCGGTCAAACATTAAGATATGTAAGAACTTAAAAAGCCAATCTCTTCCTATCCGTAAAAGAAAATGGTGTTTTTTTCAGTTTTTAAATAATTCGATAAACTGCGATTAAAGCTGCCTGAAGCGATTTTGGAGCTTCTTCCTCACTGCACCGTGCGTTGCATTAATTTTTGGACAGCCAATGTATTTTATTTTCTTCAATTCTTGCTTGTTTTAAGCTAATAATTGTTAGGGAAATTGGCGTGATCGGTACCAAAGTCCAGGTGGCTGCCATGGTCGCATTGTAGGTTTCTGGGTACATTTTTGGAGCATGGCCAATTGGCCAGCATGGGATGGTGGGAGGAAGAGGGTGCTAAAGCCTCTGCTGCCGTACTTAACAATTGGACAAACTGAGAAAATTCCTTTTCCTCTTCCGATTTAAGGGAAAAAGGTCAAAAATATCAGCAAACAAGTGCAAATATTGAGCCCGCACGACTCACGTGCAGTAAGTTAACAAAGATCAAGGTTCACTCGAAAATAAGTCGCTTGGAAGCAGGTAGACGGCGGGGCATTTATGAAAAGAAAGTGCGAAAACTGGAAAGGCTGGGTTGGTGACAGAACCATACTCTTTTACTTCATCAATACATATTCAGAGGGCAAAGGCGCATGCAAAAATACTCGCGCAGACACTGAGGACAGCCGAAATGACAGAGACAAAGGCTGCGTGAATCGAGGATAGGACACGTCGAGGCCCTCGGGCAGGGAAGAGGCTATTCTGGAGCCAAAATTATTATAATTATTTTTTTTCTTTTTTTTTCTTTTTAGGTTGTCCTACTCTCTCACATCCAGAGGGGTTTTTATTTTCCTTTCTTTTGCTTACCTCCCCCCTCCCCTTTTTCCTTATTTTTCCTTTTTTGTCTATTTTTTCCCGGCCAACTCGCTTAGCGAATTGGTGCGAAAAATACGACGAGTATCCCCCCCCCACCACCCGCGTACGCCACTGCCGCTGTATAAAGTCAGATTAACGCTTTTTTCAAACCAAAAAAATATAAAACAATTATTTTTAAAAGTATTCCATCAGTGCAGTATTCGTGTTTGGTGGCAAACGTCTTGTCCTTACGTCCGCAATCATTTTTGCGTAGTTGGTTTTTTTTTAAGTTTTTATAGTTTCTTTTCTTTCAATAATCCTGTCTGATAAAATGGTATATCTTATCCTTATCGCTATATGCTTAGTTCGGCTATCATACAAAGTATATTCCACCAATTTTAATGCACTTTGGCTGTCATTAAAAAGTGTTATTTCCAATTATTTTTCATTGAAAATTTCCTCGTGAATATGGAGTAAAAATAAAGGCTTCTTCTGAAGCTTCCGTAATACTCATATGTACTCGGCCTCGGTGCTTGAGAGGGCCACTGTTTTCTGTGAAAAAAAAGCATGATTCATACGTTCAGTCACGCATGCGCATTCCAAATTCAAGTTGGTTTGATAGTGGGGGGACGGGGGGGGGGGGGGTCATGGATCATTGCTTCCCAAAAAGTGACAAATATACATCCATATTGCCACGAATACGTATATGTATACATCCAATATGGACCACCGTTATATTTTTTGGTGAGAAAACTTAAATGAATAAAAAATATGTGATAAAAGAAGAAGCGGCAACTTTGTTGCAAAAAATATCAAAGCTTGGATGCGGGCCATGAGTACCTACACCCAAGGCCTACACCTATACCTTATTTGACAAAATGTGAAGCCTTTTCAGCACTGGATCATTGGATCCCCAAATAAGTAGCATCCAAGTGCATCTCTGGTGATTGATGCGTACTGATCACCAATTGATCGTCTGAATGGGCCTTGACTTTTGCAAAAGAAAAGATGAAGGGGGAGGGATAATCACAATCAGCTCACGGTATTCATAATAGGAGTGTATGAAAGACAACATGCATGTCCTGGCGTATTTAAGGGGGCCCAGGATTTAATCAGGTCAAAATAAGCACGAATTTTTTGCAAAAAACAGGTTCCGATTAATGCCCCCCTTTAGGCTCAAAATTTTTAAAAAAAAAAATTACCCCGATTTTTTTAAGGAATTAAAAACGCCCCTGCCATGTCACCAAATCTCTTGAAACTTTTGGTTTTTTCCCTAAAGGTTTACTTTTAAAAGTGTAGAATCTATTAATGACCTCGAAAATTCAGGAATTGAGTCTAACTGTACTTTTCACGCAATCTTGTACCTTTAACGGCACGAATTTTATGTTACGGGTTAAATTTTGAAGAATAATTAACGAAATCAGATGCGAAAAACCCTTAGAAAGATTTTTGGTCCTCCTTGTTTCTTTCGATACGACGCATTTTAAGCGAGATAATCGCTGCACAATGTGGAAAAGTCAGCGCTTTTACCATGAAAAAACGGCAGTTAGTATGCAACCCGCCTCTCCACTGCTTCTACGGGCCGGCCGCTATGGTAAAAGCGCTGACTTTTCCGCACTGTGCAGCGATTATCTCGCTTAAAACGCGTCGTATCGAAAGAAACAAGGAGGACCAAAAATCTTTCTAAGGGTTTTTCGCATCTGATTTCGCTAATTATTCTTCAAAATTTTAACCCGTAACATAAAATTCGTGTCGTTAAAGGTGCAAGATTGTGTGAAAAGTACAGTTAGACTCAATTCCTGAATTTGTCGAGGTCATTAATGGATTCTACACGTAAAATTACCGTAGGACACCAAGTTTTAAGACATTTGGTTCATAATAGTGGTCGCTATTCCAAAAAAAGCGTAAATTTGTTAAAACTTTGGGGGGCTGTAGCTCAAAAGGGGGGCATTTTCGGACACATGTTTATAGGGAAAAAAGGTCTTATTTTGACTTGTAGAATCCGCCCCTGAAATATTCGGGAACAGTTTTTCAACACCCTGTATATCATATTCATATAGCTGTATTAAAGACAAATGATTTCATAGTAAACGAACTGCCGTATACCTAAACTGCCAAGTGCCAAAGCAATGTTATTATCTGTTTGCAATTTTGCATGAATCTTTTTGACGAATAATTAATTATTATAATAATTAATTATTCGTCAAAAAGATTCATGTGACTACTGAAAGAGCTTCGAGAATTTTAACAAAAGTACATTTGTGAAACAAGTTTCGTTTTTTGCGAACCTCGTCGAAATCATGAAGAATCGGGCGAATTTGTGTAAACTTGAAGTAAAAAGTGTATCGATTTATAAATGCGTCAAATATAAAAAATTATAGTTCTGTGGAACGAAATTAATTTTACAGGGTGCCTACTGCCTAAGAAAGAAATTCGAATTTACGTCCCTCTCCGCGAAGAATTGAACTGAATCATAGAGCTTGTTAGTTTCCATGGAAATGATATTACTCTTGTTCAGAATCGGAACGTCACAAGCTGCTCACTTTTCAGTTGTCTGACCCCCTTATTATCCCTCTCTATACCTTTTTAACTGTGATTAATTATAATCAATAAATATATTTATAAATAGTATACATTATAGTTTAGTTATATTGATATGTTTAGTGTGAAGTAAGAACAGCTAAAGCAACTTGAAACGGCGCTTTCCTCCTGCGAAAGTACTCAAGTTTCGCCCTTTCCTCTGCAGAATTTTTTTCTCCACCGATAGTCACAGACGAATGACGTTTTCGTTTTATTCGCGAAAAAATAATTAATTATTTTGAGAGTATGATTTTTTATTCTTGGCCGCTCCACCGTGATTATAAGTCGACATCGACATGATTAGTATTTAAAATCTCTATTACTGTTTTCAGTCATTCGCAGCATTCGCTGAATTCGCTTGATCGCGGATTACCGTTTGCGACCAGTGGCGGCTCGTGCAATCTGGCAACCGTGCACTTTTGCCATTTAAACGTATGCAAAAAGATCGATACTAGGTGAGGCAATACGCTTCACCAAGTAATCGATTATTTTACACAGTTTTAAATGGAGGAAATCCATTGTTGCCACATTGCACGAGCCACCGCTGTTTGCGACCCCAGTTTCTTTTATCGTGAATTCAGTTTCGCTTGTTGGCTGCGTTTTCCACTGCGCCCACACAAAAAAGTATGGAAAGATTTGTCAATCGCGGACGCATTAGGGCTCCATCAACAAAGCTTTGGATTAGGTAAAAGAAGAACACTTTTAACGCGCATATCATGACTTGTTTTTTTCATTTTACTTAATACATGCGATTTTTATCCATAGGATTGAATCGATAATAATAGCTTTTGAATCTGTTTATTTACGGAGGGGGGCGTCGCAAGAAGATGCTTTGAGGTGATCAGTGGCGGACCTGGGGGAGGGAGGTAGGGGAGACGCGGGCAAAGTGGAAAGGGTGGGCAAAGTGGAAAACGGCTGAAAATACTATAAGCGCGTCATATGTGGCGCACCTTATGGGCGAATCGTGAACTAATATGATAGTGAATCTCGAATGACGTATCGGTACGTGAAAACAACAACAATATTATCATTTAAAACATAACCAAACTTTTCACCTGGTGTGGATTGTATAATGCGGTGCTGGTTAAACAAAATTTAAAGTTAATTATTACCAAAAATCTCATTTAACAAAGATGTTTTCTCAATCTATAGTTATCAAAGATTAGTTGAGACTCAACAGATTTGCAAAGTTACATATCATTTTTAAGAAAATTAACGAAAATGTTCAATGAGCCCTTGCGGGCAAAGTGGAAAATGGGTTTCCACTTTGCCCTACTTTCATGTCTAATAATACCCTTTTCGGTTTTTTGATCAAAGTTATGGTTTATTGAGTACTTCCGTTTACTCAAATTTGAATATAACTGTGTAGTTTTGTTTTGGAACGTCAATAAAGAAGTATTCAAGACCGCAAGTCTTACCGACTGTTCAATCCAAAGTTATGGCCGATTGAAATTTAGAGGTAGTTGTGTTTCCCAGAGGGCACCCCTAAATTTCAATCGGCCGAAACTTTGGATTGAAAAGTCAGTTTGCTTTGCGGTTTGCGCCATTGTTTTTTTCTATTTAAGATCCTTTTAGCTATGTATCACTCGATTTTGGATCTTTTTTCTGACGGCCCACTTAATTTTCATGTTCTTCTTTCAGAATTTGAAGTCAAGACATATTCCTTCTATTTGAAAAAAACGCGATAAACGGGGATTCCCCCTAAATACTTACCGGGAGGGAGGGGTGGGGGGCTGAAAATATTTCCATTGCATTCTTTGTGGTCGATATGCACTGTAGGTCTTTCACCGAGTTTTCGTATTTGCCTTAGTTGGGTCACAATAAAAGCTTGCCAGGTGGTTTGAGACACCCTGTTATTTAAGCCTATTTTTTATATCTCATTAATTAAAATTAACTTTTTTTTTTGCTTGATACATTTGTTCTTTCCTGCACAAGTGCATGAAAGTGCAATCAGTGCATTTTCGGCTGTTTTTCCACTTTTTCACCACCTTTCCACTTTGCCCACCCCCCAGTTTCCACTTTGCCCACTCGTGGGTGGGCAAAGTGGAAAATTGCACTTTTTCTTTACATTGATTTTTAGGGTTTTTTAAGCTATATTGTGTCATTTTTCGGGTTGTTTTTTGGTAGTTAAATAATCAAATTTTTACTTTCTTAAATTTTCATCAACATTCATAAAGTTCTGTGAGAGATACAAGCATTCTACGAAACCCTTTCCACTTTGCCCGCCTCTCCCCTATGGGAGTACGTGCCGGTGCCCCCGTCCCCCCACCCATAGAAGCCTTTTTTTTCAAATAGCCCAAATTTTCGTTCCCCTCTTTTTCTTTCTCCTTCCATGCTCCCTTCCCCCTCTTTCTGACATTTCGGAGGTGACAGTTACCTTATTAGCCCCCCCCCCCCCCCCCCCCCCTTACCACAACTATAGCTTTGGTTATGAAGTTTGAATCGTATAATCGGATCGAAAGCCCGCGTCTATTATCAATTTAATAAGCTGTAATGGGGCTCTTGCAGTCTTGCAAACTTTTGCTGTGAGCAAAAAAAACCAGCGAAAATTACGAAAATCACTCTGAGATAAACTAAAATTCCGTCGTAAACCGCTGTAACGGCAAGTTTGTAATGGCGGCTCAACGCAGATACCTATCAAGGGAGATGCCTGTCTAATTTGGCACTTTCTCTACGGAAACACAGGTATACGTCTCAATTTAGATGGGCATCTTCCATGAAACCTGCGTCTCTCCACCAAGCCTGATTAAAAGTTTGCAAGAGCCCCATTCTTTAATACCGGTGTGTTTGTTTTTTTAAGCCTTTTTCTATCGGAATGTAAAATACGCATTCCACAAGGCTTAGCTTAGTGTTGAGTCGATATGGTGACCTGTTCATAATCAATGGTTTGTTCATCATCAGCCCCTAGAAATGTGTATTTCTCGCTCTCCTCCCATTAATTACTTTGTTTGGAAAATCTTCTGGCGGTCCTTAATCTTTCCTTCTACAGAAAACAGGCAAAGAATTAGACGCATTTCTGGAGCCACCTATGACAGGGGGTTAATTTTGATGTAGCAGGTACACGTACGTTATACCCTCTTCATTACATTTATGAGACCGACAGAGTTAGGAGAGAGAGAGAGTGACAGAGGCGTAGGGTGGAGAGAGAGAGAAAGAACGAGGAGTGGGTAGAAGAGGGGGAGAGCCTAAAAAGAGTGAAACTATCGTGAGAGAGGAGGAAGAGAAGAACCGAGGGGAATGATGACATGCGCTGTCTCTAGAGGAGCCCTGCGAACACAAATGTGAACCCCGAATCGGAAAGAGAGACGCAGTAAAATAGAACACATGACGATGCCGTGAGTGCGGCAACGTCGCGAAATATACTTCCCCTCCATTACAAAACAAATGAATACCTCTCTCACGCGGAACGGCGGCCTCCGATTGGCTGGCGACTGAAATGAGTGGCAGGGGGAGTTGGCGAACACTCTACTCAGAAGAGCCTCGGTTTGAGCGGATGATGGGGAGAAACAAGAATACATCACGGTATTGACATACAACGGTGCGAGCGAGAGAGAGACGACGTGTACTCTTTCCTCGTGACGGAGAGAGACGGAGAGTGAAAAAGAAAAAGAAAGGGAGAAAAAGAATTCTCTTATTACAAGATCCCGACGGGCGGCTGGCTGTCGGAGCAGTTGGACTGTTTTGCCGTGCGGACGGTTGGGTTATGCTAGCCTCAGTTTCAGTCGAGTCTCAGTACCACGCTTGTACGGTCGAGCCCGCGTGCGCTTCGCTCAAATCGTTATTTTTCCCCCTTTTGTGATTACTTACCTTTTTTTTCTTTCCCCTTGTGTTTTGTGCGTTTCGTTTAAGAATCCAAATCTGGTTGTGCTTTTGTGATTTTGTCGTTGCGTTCACTTTCGGGAACCGGATTTTTGGCTTGTTTCTGGAAATTGGTGTTTTAATGTAATGTAAGTTTCATTTCCGAGAATCTTTTACCAATCAGTTAAACGCTGATAAATTGAGCAGTGCAGTTAGGTATTGTCGCTGCTTCCGTTTCTGAATCAAGTGATGTTAACTATTGGCCACCAGGCCATCCTCTTCCTCTCCGAAAGTCGCATCCGCGAGACTTTCAAATGTCACTGGAAAGTTCGCCGGCCGGTCGCGGAAGCATGTGTTCCATGTTTTGCTGCTTGATCCCCTTCCTCTTCCACCTCTCTCATCGCAAGTCATGCGCATTTGTTGTTCGCGTATCCTCTCCGGTCCATGCTGTGCATGTGATTTTTGTGCTGTCGTGAATATCTATTACCCCTGCGGTCTTAAGTATGTAATCTCTTCTCCTCTTTCTTCGTGGTACCGCGAGGTGCTGTAGGCGCCTAACTTGATGATATCGCAGAGCTCTGTGTCCTGAGTTTTATCTCGTTGATCTGTGGCGTTTGGCTTATCTCGCCCTCTAATCTCAGTCTTCAACAATCACGTTTGAAACCTTTTACCCATTCATCCCCACTCAAATTCATTTTCTTTTACTCAAGTGCATCAGGAAAACTGTTGCTTCAAGTTCAACGAATTTGCTGTTTTCATCGTGTGAGGTGGAGTTTTGCCTCATAACTTTACTTCTGGACACCACCTGAAACTGATTTTCTCGGAATGTTTCTTCCCTACCCTATACCTGCCTCCAAGCCGGCTGGGGCTGGGGCCAATCTATAACTACGCCATAATCATTGGAGGGTTCTTGTTCACTTGTGTGTCTCATACTTAGGTTCTGTATTGCAATTTAACATTTCTCATCAAATCGTATGGGCAGAGGGGACTCGAGTTCCGTGGTTAAACTGCCGAGTACTTTGGGTACTTGATCTGACTCCAAGTACATTTTGTACTCCAACTCGGAAAGTTTTCAAAGCGTTATTTAAGTGTGATCCGGGGCTAGTTTTTTCTCTCTCTCTCCCTCTCTTTTTTCCAAAAATCAAGGGTAGGCTTGTTTAATCATACAACTAATCAGTGGCGGCTCATACAGTTCAGCAAAATTGTTTTTCCTCCATTTGATTTGATGTAAAACAATCGAAATCAGAACATCAAATGGTAGGCCATTGTTGCCAGATTGCACGAGCCGCCACCACTGTGCTACAAAGTAACCGTTCAACGCATTCTTTGATTTTTGAAAATCAGTGTGGGGAAGTTTCTGAGTACAAAATGTACTTGAAGTGTCGGACCGAATAGGTACTATAAATAAAGTGCTCGGCAGTTCAACCCCGGCACTTGCTCCCCATTTGTTACTGCACCGGACAGCCTGTCCTCCTGCCTGTCGTTTGGAATAAGGGAAACCTGTCATATCGCGCCCTACAATGGTACGATCCGCAGTGATGTGCAATTTGACAAAGATGCATTCTGTCTCCGACCATTTATATAATTTACCCATGTCAAAGGCCGGATTTGAATGTGTCAACAAACAGGGAATACTGCTATATTCTCTTTTATAGGTTTCAATGAACAACATGCAACGTTGTCAGATTGCTATATACACCTTCAATTATGGCCGAAAGCATCGAAATTTGAGAAATTCGCCACTTTTATTCATGTTTCATTTTATATCTTTTCTATGAGCTGTATAGTTGTCTTCGCGGTGTGTACTTTTTGTGTGACTGTTGTGGAGGCAGGCTTTCTTCCATTTCTCGCCTTTTGCCTTTGGACAATGGCGAAGCGTGCGATCTAGCAACGTGACTTTTGGCTCATTATAAGCCACGGAAAATATCGAACTGTCAATGCCAATTCGAAATGCCTCTTTTTCAAGTAGCAAGTTTCGCCACTGCCTTTTGGATGCACTTATCTCCTATGTCTAACATGTTAGTGTTCGTTTTATTGGAAAGAGATGGAATATTCTCGTCGCGTTGCTGTTTGTGGCATCAATGTCATAGGGTCTGATTATTGTCGCCATGAATAATTGATCGACATGCTTCTCTCCAAGGTATATTGCCAAGCCGCAGCCTCTCGTGATAGTAGCAGTGGCGAAGCTTACAATTTGGCAACAATGTATTTTCTCCATTTAAATTCACTGAAAAAGTCGAACGCTTCAGTCATCGGTGATGACCAGGCATTTCGACGTTTCTAATGTGTTTAAATGGGGGAAAAGGAACGTTGCCAAATCGCACGCCTCGTCACTGGATAGTAGTGAAGCGGCTTGCGACAAAGGTAATGTTGAAAGTCGAAAAGTTGATTCCTCATCGACCACACGTGAACCGAACTTGAATATAATCGTCTGGAGACCTTCTCCTGTGCCCGTTAACATTTGAGCAATGGAAGCAGCTTAAAGCTCATGTATAATGTCTGCTGCAACTTATACCAAATGCACGAGGTCGTCCACGCCATTGATTGCAACGTAGAGAACCTCGGAGTTGAGGAAGGGAAGTCATTCGTCTAAATAGTGGATGCTCTTCACAAGGTTGAATACTTTTTTTCAAGTCTTTCCTCAACTTTGAGATTTAAATAACCGCGAACGGCTGCAGGCTGGCTACGGCCGGCGCGGTGGACGGTTTGCCTTATCAAAGGACAGGACAATTCGGAGAGGAATGAACACAGGTGTCTTTTTGGGAGGGGGGGGGGAGGAGTCGTTAGTCCCTCACTATCCGAGTGGCTTTAATTACTTAAAATAAGTGAAAAACAAGAAAACAATGTTTAAACTTATTTAAAAAAAAGATTACCTGCAGAAGCATGAAAATATGTGAACCTGTCTGTAAAAGATAGTCTAATTACCGGAATTCCAATGTTATTGTACTATATCTCTTGAAAATCGCTTACAAAGTTCTAGTTCTATGACCATATTCTGGTAGTACCACCAGAATTTTCTAATCAAAGTACCAGACTTTCTGTTGTTCACTTATCATTGTGTTCTGGTAATGTTATGACGAGAATCTGTGATATTGTGACAATCGCTTTTTTCAGTGTACCAGAACTCCTCTGATTCAGTGACTGATGAACCAAAAAAACCAACCAGAACAATAATAATCCCCCCTCCCACGTCCATGGAAATGATGTTGCTTTATAACTGATTTAGACTACATATGATCTCCAGTGGCGTCGCGTGCAATTTGGCAACAATGTATTGTATCCATTTGAACTCATGAAAAATATCGAATTCAGGGGGTGCACAGTGCACAAGGGAAACTCGGTGTATTTAATGAGTTTAAATGGAGCAGTTGCATTGTTGCCAGATGGCACGCGACGCGCCACTGATGATCTCTATCCGGGAAACCACGCATGCCGGCATGCATGCCCGTATAGCCAGCAGTTTACATTTCTCTTTCCCCATCATGCACTCAAACAAATGTGTTGGGAAAGGATTGGAGGAAGGGTTATCTATAGAGGCTTCAACCCTTATTTTGTCTTTTTGAACACCAACATCGTTGAATCCGGTCAATGTGAGAAAAGGAAAATTCTTGCGGCTGCAGCTATGAATCTATCATAGTGCCGTGGCGTGCAATTTGGCAACGTTGAATTGTGCCCATTTAAACCCATGCTAAAGGTCGAATGCGAAGGTGTTCACATTGTTCGATTTTTTTCTCGGGTTTTAATGGAAAAACTGCAATGTTGCCATATTGCACGCTACACCACTTGGATCCATGTGCTGAGCTGAGCTTTAAATAATTGGTCTATGGTTCCAAGCAAGTATTACTTATCACTATATGCAGTCATACGCTAGCTCAACCTCAAACCTGCTCAATGTGCTCGCATGCGTCCCTAAAACATACGCAGAGACGAATTCATATTCGCGCAACGGGCGAGTCCTATGCTCGGTGATAGGTTCAGTCGTTCGGTCATTAAGACCTTGAGTACCTTGACAGCAGTATGCTCTAACTTTTCCTCTCTGCTACACTGCTATGCCACGATTCATGAATCCCAAGAAATCATTATCATTAACCAACGGCCATACGCGATCTTCCTAGATCCCCCCCCCCATCAGTTTTCAGCGTACTTTGATGGTGATGAATGCCTTGATTCCGAGACCTTCTTCCTTTTCCTCCGCGCAGGATCCTGCTTCCTTCATCTTGCCTGTTCAAAACTGGTTTAGCTTTATACCTATGTTTTGTCGTTTAATCGAATCATTCCTTCCGAGTGATCTATACTAGGACCTGCACCTGTGTAACCCCGTGACGAACAGTGAATTTTGTTTTCAGTCATTACATCACATGCACGGAACAGAATAGTTAGAAAACGCTACTGAAAGAAGTGGTCATGGCTGTAAATGGAACTATGAGTCTTTGTTGGGGGGGGGGGGGGGGGGAGATTGCACCATGTCGAATCGAAAGGGGTATAGATAGAGTACCCGCTGTGCATGCTTGTCGCACATTGACTTTAAGCATTGCTGGCGGCCTACCGCATTTGAAATCTAAGGAACTATCCAACATCCTTTTTGTCCTCGACTGCACACTCCGGCGTCAAAGTGGGTGAATTGGCGTCGGAGAGGAGGATTTTTCTTTGCCTTCAAAGATTTGCTTGTAAAATTGATCCGTTTCGAACTTACGCTAGTTGATAGATTGTATATAATAGTGATGCGTATATGCAAAGTTATGATGGGAAAACGACGGGAGAAAAGTTTTCAAAAACTAATTACTCAACCGTATAGAAAATCCTATATTATTTTGAGGTGGGGGGGGGCTTGGTCAGTAACGTGAGCAAACCTCTGAAAAAAGTACTTTTTAATGTCAATGGAAGAGATGTTTGGGATTATGTACCCTGTTTGCCCCCCCCCCCCTCCCACAAAATTCACTTTGGGTTAGTTCCCTAGGATTTTCACATTGCAGTAGAGCGCTCATGGAAAGAATATTATAAGATCCATAATGGTACCGGTGGTCCAGATTAGGACCCTCAAAAGCACATGTGAGGCAAATCCTCTTGCCAACTATATAAACTATGTGGTTCATGGGACTCACGAGTCACGAAGTATGTTCACTGGTAGGCGTTTGTTGATTTGTTTCATTGTCTCTGTTCTTTTCCAAAGTTGTGTTCTACTATGCCCTTTCGGGGATCAGTTTTGTGATTCATGCATAAAAGTATGTGTCTTCGTGTATCTCAGGAAGCAATGAGGAGCGCCAATTAAGGACATTACCGGGAAAAGGGCACTCAAAACAAAAGGTGCGCTCCCCGTATAAATCACTACGTTAAATCACAATGCTGATTTTTCAGAAGGAGCATACCCGTTGTTTTGTCGACATTTTTTTTCCCGGAAATTACTTCATTTTTATTCTCACTTACTCTTACTGCACTGCTCAATTTAGTATACACTCCCCCCGCGTGGATCTCTCTCGTGCTTATTTAGTTGCAAAGTGGAAACGTGCTTGTTTCAATGGCTTGTGTGTTTGTTTTGTTTTGTTTTTTTTTTATCAACCTGGTGTTTATCATAATATTTCTCTATTTTCAGCTCCTCCTATATTACGTGTCGAAGGAAATTTTTTCTTACATAGTGATTCAGTGTTATACATCGTGTGTGTGTGTTCGTGTAAGTTTGTGATAAAGTGCACATCTGGATAATGTAAACGCCATTTGGATTAAATCTCTTCAATTTTGGATACCTTTTAACTTTTTCACTTTTTTCTGGATAACATAATATGAGGTTCGTATTATTTATTTGTATTTGCTTATCAACGCTTTGCATGCTCACACTTCAACAGTGTTAGAAGTTAATGGGGCTCTTGCAAACTTTTGCTATAGGGGATTGAAGAGTTGATTATTGCATTAAAACCTGTGAAAATGACGATGAGGACACTAAAAAATCACGAAATCCACTCTCAGAATCGGGCTTTTAATGGCGGAGAGACGCAGGTATCATGGGAGATTCCTATCTACATTGAGACTTATCTCTGTGTTTCCGCACAGAGAAAGTGACATAATAGACAGGAATCTCCCATGATACCTGCATTGAAGCGCCATTACGAACTTGTCGTTATAGCAGTTATGTGAGTTTATTACTGAATTTTAGACTTTCATAGTGTGATTTTCGCTGGTTTTTACATCAGATTGGACTTAATATTTATACCCACAGCAAAAGTTTGCAAGAGCCATTGGGGAAGTAATTGGGGGTCATAATATGGCGTCAAACTATACGGAGACTAGTTTGGTTGTGTATAATTGTTGTTACACACATAATTCAATAATTCATGATTCATGGTCCTTTCTGGTGAGAAGTTGCTGCAGGCAACTACTGAATCTATATAAGCTATATTTTAGATTTTCAAAGTATATTTATACTTATACAACGTCAAGTACACAAAAGAAACGGAAAAAACGCTTTGGTAGTTGGTAGTGCAAACAAAATCTTTGGTTGAAAAATGACCCAGGAAAAGACTAGTAGAGCTAACCAAAGGTTTTGTACGCCTGACTGAAGAGATTTTGATGGGTGAACCCAACATATGACTCAACAAAAGTTCTTTGCTGATTTATTTTTCTACCGAAGGCTTTATCAGCGATTCCAGCGTGTTTTATTTATTTTTATCCCCCCCCCCCTTGTGATTGACTTTTAAAGACTATTACAAGATTTTCTGGGGGAGGAGGGATTGGAGGGCTGCTCAAAAGGAGAATTTATGTTTTTTCTGCTGGTAGCATATGAGTGCGAAAAACCCATTGAGCCAGAGGGTACTGCTGCCATTTGGCAACAATGTGTTTCTTCCTTTTGATTTCATGTAAATTAATCGATTCGATTGTGAAGCAGGGCCTCATCAACCATCGATTGTTGAACACACGTCTCAATGGAGGAAAAGCATTGTTGCCAAATTGCACGAGCCGCCAATGCATTGAACCTCTTTTGAATCGACTCATTTCCGTGGTTTGTGATGAAGGTATAAGTACATCACAATTCGCGAGTTGCCGTGAGCTGACGTCATCATTTTAACCGTTTATTTAGCACAGTCATAGGGCTTGACTCACATTCATATTTGACGTTTGATTCATCCTTGAATGTCGTCTTCCTTTTCCTTTATAAAGGGGTAAGGGTTGGGTTGGGGTCGTCGGTCAGGCATCTCCGCATCGAGGCAAAATCTCGCTCTGTCAGTCACACTCGCACCCCTTCGGAGAAAGCGGGTCGTGGCACGTTGCAACTGGTGTCCCTGATCTTCCTCTGACTGGAACGTACCATGTACATGAAACCCTTTTTCTTTTAACCTAAAAGCATTGTTGTCAAATGTAAGTGAACATTTATTTGATTTCCCCTTTTCGTGCGGTACTCTTAAGTATAGCTGCGGCTGTATCGTGTCTATGGTCGTCATTTTATTCAAGCAGAGTTTGGCAGGAGAGAAGAACAAAGCTGTAATGATTTTTTTCTACTGTTGCCATGTAGAGACACGAGAAACTTTTTGGACAATTTGACAACACTGTTTTCTTTCTCACGAAAAGAAAGCGAGGAAGAGATATATGGTTTTCTGTCTTGAATGTCGACAAAACAACCCTCACTTTTTTCCCTCCTTTTTTAGTGAATGAGGAAAGCGTTGCGAAAATTAAATGCCCAAAATTGCCTTATTGTTTTTTCGTTTGGTCTTCATGCAGCGCTGTCAGAACTCGCAGAAGCGGCTCGGGCTCGTGCTGTCATATCAACTGTACATCATTACCATTAAAAACCTTTCTGAAAAACCGATTACTTGACATAGGTTTACCTAAATGAATTAAGAACACCCGAAGTTGCCGAATTATACGAGAGCCACCACTGTCCATACTGTTGTGGTGCATCGATTCAGGGCCTCTTAGCAGTAATTGAGGGTCGTTTCAGAAGTGTAGGCAAACCTAGACCGATAGTCCTCGGAATTTTTCCACGTTATTTGTCATAATTTACGGTAAGTTATGAAAATTAATTAATTTTCATTTATTAATAAAAATGAATTTGAGCGTTGGCTTATATCATTAAGGAACTTTTAAATCTACAGGTCAAAGTTGCAGGCTTTGATTCAGATTTGAAATAATGAAAATTCGCCAAAGATTATTGGTGAGCTGCGCACATACTTCTAAAACGAACTCCAATACTCAGTGGCGTACGCGCGGGGGGGGGATAAGGGGGCTTAAGCCGCCCCCCCCCCCCCCCCCCAAACCTCCGATTTTAGGGGAGAAGGGGAAGGGAAAATAATTTTCAGTCAAACGCTCATAATCGAGCCCCTCCCCAAAAAAGTCCTGCGTACGCCACTGCCAACACTGATTGAGAACCCTCTCCTTAACCTTTTTTAGTGCTTTAAGCCGATTGAGCAGCAAGATTTGTCTGCTCGTGGTGGTGGGTGGTGCGCCCCCCCCCCCCCGGGGGGAGTAATAAACCGGGGCCCCCACCGGAAATATTCCAAGACCGTAGAAAGTATCATCATGGGTAGTTAAAAATCCGATTCCCCTCCACCTACACCCCTCTCCATCCACCCCTTCTGCCCTTTCCACAGACCTTATCCTTGTGCAATCAATTCATTTAACTCTACCCTAGCATTACAGGAAAATTCACAAAACAATCTGGGGGCTGATCAGTGCGCGGATTCAACAAAACAACAGCCAACACCCTAGTTGAATGGTGAGCACCCTCCGTGTTTTCCGAATGTCACCGTTCAACGCCATGCGACACCAGGGGGCTGTTAACTGTTGTTTTGTTGAATCCGCAAGGATTCAGCGAGCCTCAAATCATGTATTTTAAGCTCTGTCTCTATTTGTCTCTGCTTAACAAGAACTAGATATAACATTTGGGTGATTCAAACCTCCAAGTGCATAGTTTAATGTGTCATTTCTTCGGCAGTTTTAGTCGTGAAAGCAGGCTTTTTCGAAGACTAAGAATTGGGCTGTTGCACACTTTTGAGTTTTGCTATAAGCGAGTTAATAGTCGATTCTGGTGTGAAAACCTCCGAAAATAACGATGGCAGCACTAAAAACTTCCGAAATCCACTCCGAAACTCAAGAAACGATTTTAATTGCGCGAGCACAATGGTGGCTGAGGGCAGTAATAATGGGAGATTCCTATCTAACAATACTGTAACTCCATCAAGAAGTGACCAATAAGAGACGATTTTCATTTGACACCGGTGTCACTAGGTGATACGGTACCATCCATAGGATGTGGATCATTACTCTGATGACTATTTACTGTGAATCATCCTTGTCAGCATGGAGAGAGTGACGAAATTACGATGGGAATCTCCCATTATTACTGCCCTAATCCACCACTACGCTCGCGCAAATAAAAGCGTTTATTGAATTTAGGAGTGGATTTCCGAAGTTTTTAGTGCTGCCATCGTTATTTTTGGAGGTTTTTACAACAGAATCTACTATTAAATAAATCGCTTGTAGCAAAAGTGTGCATCAGCCCCATTGCTGATCACAAATTGGTGGCATTAACTCCTTGCTTTAGTAACTATTTATGTTAAAAAATGTGATGATGGGAAAATTACAGTAAACCTAAGTTTCTTTGGGACCTGAGTTCCTCGGACGGCAATCGATACGATTTATCTCTCATCTCTGTACCAAAACAGTCTGTTGCATTGTTGCGTATCAGCGACGACTTCCATGGTCGCTGGACAGTTTCGTTTCTCGCGCAAATGGGGCAGTTGCAAGGGTCTGAAATGTTGTGTTTTTTACACAGACAAAGATAGTACTTGTTGAGCTAAGAACATTGGTGCCTTTTGTTTTTTTCCCCAAGAGTCCCGATTTTGGAGATATACACGTGTAAAGTTGTAAAAAAACGTGAGCGTAGTGACGTCACTACGCGGAATTTCCATTTACAACAATGTATTTTGGGCCAAAATCCCATTGCCGGAACAATGGGACTTACTTAGAAACCGCAAAGACATCTTTGTTCTCAGCTCATCGAGTACTTTCATTATCTTTGTAAAAACCAAAACATTTCAGACCCTTGCAACTGCCCCCATTATAAGGCGGGAAGTTTTTATGTACGTATTGTATATTGCATACTCCTGCGCCGCACTTTATACCGTACCATATAGCACATAGACGCGGAGCGAAAGGCAGCGCGGCGCTGACGGATAGGGAAGGGGATAAGACCTCGAAATCAGCTCCGTGGATTCTGCGGCTGATCCTGCCGCAGCAGTTAAGGTTATCAAGATACAAAATACTTATACCTTAACTTCTCTTGCGCTCGCGCTCTGAACGAGAGTAGGCTACAAACAGGATCGGTGAGGGTAGGTTGATAAGTAAGGGGGGGGGGGGGGAGCTGGAGAGCTCATCGCTTCGCATTGCGCAGGCAAGAGTCGAAAGGAGAGAAAGAATGGTGGTGGCCCATCGAAACGACGAGTGAGATGTGAGAGATGTGAGAAGCAGCTGCTGTGGGGGTTTCGTTTTCTCTCTTTCCATCTCTCTCTCTATCTCCTCTCAGTTTGTCTCTCTCTCTCTATTGCTTTGGAAACTCTCCTCTGTGTATAATAATGGAACCGCAGCTCCACACGTTTCGTTGATCGTGTAAATGCTCTCACTGTGTGGGTAAGCCTTTGCGTCAGTGTGTGTGTGGCTGTGAGCTGAGCCCCCAGAGTGGGCATCGCGAGCGGTGGAGTTTGGTTCGGTTTGGAACCTCTCCGTTTCTCTCTCTCTCTCTCTCTTTCTCTCTCTCCCTCTCCCTCTCCCCTCTCCCTCTCTCTCTACACGGTTCACAGTCCCTCGCTTGCTTCCAACCATTTCCATTTCCGCCATAGAGTGGGGTGGAGGCCGCGAGCGAGGACCTATATTGGCCTATTTCCCCCTTGATATTTTTTTTTCTCCCTTTATTTCTTTTTTTTTGTTTCATCTTTTTTTTCCATCCATTGAGCCTTCTCTCGGTTATAAGTTATCAGACATACAGCTCGGAAGCTTTAACCTGATGGTCCTCCAAGCCCGGTTTCGTGGTTCGGTCCGGTCCGGTCCTTTTTCTCTCGTTCCCTTGGCAGCACCGCTCCCCGCGCCTCCGCCTCGCCCGCGTTCAATACCGGAATCGATGGTTGTTCCCCCGTCACAAATTAACCCTTGTTCCGCGTAATCCCATTTCCTCTCTTCCTCCACCTCCCTCCGCTACACGCATTTGCGCGCTCTCTCCAGTTTCCTCGCTCCATTTTTGTGTGTGACTACTCATCCCCCCCCCCCCGAGCGCTTTACCCTCTCCTAATTTGTTCTGCGCGTCGCGATAATTGATTTGCCTTCCCTCCTCCGTGCTTCGTTGATCTTGCATCTCGGCTCCCGTATAGCGTTCCGTGACAACAGTTACGGAGAACGCAATCGAGTTCTTCGACCTTATCAACCTTTACGAAGTCAGTTTCGGTTGAATCCCTGTTTTGTTTCTTATCCAAGGCCTCGTAGTGCCAGAGGGGGGGGGGGCGACGCGATGGCTCCTCCATTTGTATTTTGGTGATTTTAATTCCACTGCCCTAAGATGAACAGGTTCTCCTCTTTAATGCCGTTTCAGAAATGTCCTCTTTAATGCCGTTTCAGAAATTATTTCAAAAACCACCTAACTTCAAGTCTGAATCTTTTTGCCGTATGTGCCAAATATTACTTACACCCACAATTGATGTGGCTTAAGGTCCAATGCTTATCAAATAGTCGTTGGGAGTGATACCCGGCTTACTTGTAGGAGCTCAGATTACAAGAATCAGTGAATATGAAATCTTTGCGTAAGTTTGTCCACAATATGTATGAATACGCTAACCTTTTTGATCCTCCCTTCAGTCTGGAGCGTATGTAGCGTGTCAACACTCAACAGTCTTTCGCTGTAAACCCGGAAGAGATAGTTTGTGCCCAGTCGCGGATCCAGTAGGCCGATTCTCCCAGTCTATCTCGTACGAGACGACACGAGATAGACGAGATGAACGACCGTATCTCGTGTAAAGAGATAGGACGAGACGACTCGGAGTCATCTCGTCTCGTCTCGTGAAATGAGCAGAATCAACCCCCTGAGGGCACAAGGGCACGTTTCCCCCTGAAGCCTCAAATTTTGCCTTTGTTCAACAGAAAACAGACCAAAATCTCTTACTGCAACACTTCAAACTCAAAAATTTAATGGGAATGCCCCCCCCCCCCTCCGGGACAAATTTTCTGGATCCATCACTGCTTGTGCCTTATCATTCATTACGTATATAATCCTTTGTGATCCTGTACAATCGCTGCAAGCCGATTTTTAAATGTCAATCCCGTATCGCCTTTCTTTACAACTGCGTACATTCCGTTTTTGTTCTATCGCTTGTTTATAGAGCCAATCAAATGGCTACTCATGAGGGGGGCTTGGGAGTACCAATATTTTTTTCTGGGGCCCCACCTCTCTCCACCCAATAGATTATCAGCACTTCCTGAATTAGTCGAAATATTATATGCAGGGTGTGCCATTGAAAGTATAATTGACAAGCCACTTTGTATGCCGTATGGACACCCTGTACATTACTAATAAGCACCGTGTTGGTAAATTATGGCTCTTCATGCCCACAAAACACAAGGTGCGTTCGTCCGATGAGCTCTAAATATAACCCGTAAATGCTAATTTCTGGGAAGAGCGGGACCGACGAGACGGACCGCGTTCTCTCTGTTACCGCATCTATAAGGCTGTGAGAGGGGTAGTGGAAATCTCCTCCATCTCACACTTACTTTAATTTATTCTTTTGGATAAATTGAACCGAGAGAAATCTGGCTCTCTCAGCTTTTCTCACCGATACTCTTCGCATTCGCAAAGAGGGTTAGAGAACCCCCCCCCCCCCCAACCATTCTTCATGCCTCCCAGAACCCAGAGATTCGACGAACCAAATGGCGCTCCGCAACATAAAATCTTGGAGTCAAGCAATCCGTTCAAAGCCGGTAAGTTGCGATGTGTAGTGGTCTCAGGCAGCGAGAGAAGAATAAAGTCGAATCCGATGGATGAGTGAGGGGGGGGGGAGATTTAGAATAAAACTACCTGTGAACCCTACCAACATAGCCCCAGCTATATTACAGGGCTCCTATTTAACGAAGTTGATTTATTTCGGTATCGAAGTAGATAATCAAGCAACAGGATTTAATACAAACTCGCCCTCGCGTGAATAAATCTCACCCTTTAACTGGTTATTGCGATGTTGTTGTTGTTTACGTTGTTTTTGTTTACAAGTTTTTATCCAAACCTAGTTTGAGTTGTATTTTTATTCGTTTGACGCCAGTGTATTCGTGTCTCTCAATTAGAAAGAACTACGTTCTATTGTATAATTTCCTTCCACACTGTCGGGTTCGTATTCTCCTTTGCTATACATATTTCTCAGAACCCAAACACGCATACACCGCCCCCCCCCCTTCTGTTTTATACGGAATCTCTGAGCAGTTACCCTTGTTTCCCTTGTTGTTGGCGTTGTTGTTCTGTACCCCCCGGACAGCTTTATTCATGCAGCTATTTGCAAGCAATTTGACGAGGTCTACATATGTAAGTAATTGAAAAATGTACTTGATTTATCTACCAGGTTTTTTTTTAGTGCTTTAAAAGATAAACGATTTCGACCTGAGACAGAGTCGTTGAGGAATTAAGAAAAATGGAAAGATTGTAATAACCTCTGGGTGCCTCAAGAAGAATCATCGGTATTCAAAATATATTGCCTTTAGTTGCAACCATTAAAAATCTCTTGTATAAAAATTTACTCGCTTCTGCGCAGACAGGACGAGGTGGATCACTTAAGAAGATAAGTAACATCATTCCTACTCGGGGACTATTTAAATGTTGATTCCCGCAAGCTTTTTTTCATCGGTGAATACGTTCCAAGGTCCATCAACAACACGTCAGTTTGGTAGTGCTGTAATCTTTGTATGCTTCCTGATGTGGGAAGAACACGAATGTATAACAACCCGCGGGGGGCACCCCCCCCCCCCCCCGCTGGAACCCTTGGAGGAAGTCGATTAGTAACTACCTACGCAACTTCCCCCCAATCGATATGAGCCAAATATTTGGAAGTCAATGCAGCTATGCCCTATCCCATATGGTACTTTGTTTTAAAGTTTACGTCCCCCCCCCCCCCCCCCACCATCGAGGGAGACATTTTTTCCCGGTGCCCACAATGTAGCTAGGTTCAGAGGTTACTGTTTTTACTGGACTGACTTGCTCTTAATGGACCTTTGAGTACGTTCTTGAGTTCGACAATGCGTCAGTACCTCCGACCCTCGCTCACGGTCACGAAAGGGCGCGAAATGTTCCGGAGAATCGCGGAAAAACCCGGAGAGCTCCGAAATGCGTCGAATGCGTTACTACGCGGGCTCTGTTCCTCCCTTTCGTTATAATCTCACTGGATATCCATGTGACGCGGCTCGCCTTGCCGCTCGACTTTATAGGCTCTGCACTCTGCAGCGGCTTCTCGATTCGCCTCCCTTTTTGTTATCATTATATTTTCTCTCTTCAATGAGTTTGAAGGGCTCTCTTCTTTCTCGGCTCGGAGCTCCAGAGGTCATCGTTATTTCGCTCACTATTGATAACAATTGATTAGTTGTCTTTGTCTGTTGAAGAGGCTGGTGTTCAGGGGGGAAAAGAACATATCTGCTCATTAGACCATCGTGGCTCCTAACTTATAATCTCTGATCTCTGTAAAATTCTGCTGCGAGCCTACGGACAGACCTATTGTTTTCTTCCTCAACTCACAATCAGCATCCGTCTCCTTCGCAGACAGCTCCTAAGTTACACGCAGCTGATGATTTATGATTCACGTTTTTCTGTAGCTGCGGGTGTAGATTTCCTGGTTATTCTCCTACGCATTTTTTGCATTTACACGGTTACAAGATGAACTTTCAAATATTTTGTCAAAGTACCTTCTGGTATCTTCAAATGAAACTCTATTAATGCTCAACATAATTTTCCTTACTCTGGTCGAGAAGTTTCTTCCTAAATACCTGGAAGTACTTTGACGACACTAGCGGATCCAGTGGATTGTCTTTCTCTCTCTATGGCCATTTGATCGCGTGTGTTAGAAAAGGACAGATAAGGGGCAGTCACGTGACTTTCGCCCCCTCTTCTATCCTTTTCTAACACATGCGATCAAATGGCCATAGAGAGAGAAAGACAATCCATTGGATCCGCCAGTGTTTGACGAAGTATTTACTTATGCCCATCGTGTGACCGTTAAGATTCTCTTCTCATGCGTGGACGTTGTGATTTTCTCCAAACCTGATCAATTGAAGGACTATATGCCGGAAGGCCGGCACATTTGTGTACATAGCTATGGAAAAGAATCGTTCCTCGGGGATCTCAATAATTGAATCACCGAGAAATCGATACTTTTTCATAGGTTCCAATTTGAGAAGAAATCATTAATCGATGCTTTTCGAGCCACCTCTGTATAGTGTTTTATGATGTCTTCAATATATGAATTTTTTAAATGCCGTAATAGTGGTATACATATTTATCTACTATGTTGTTATTTATATCTCTTAAAGAGGAGCGCTCGTAAAATTAAGTTAGGCGCCAGTTAAAGGGGAGAGGGATTGTGTATTTGTGTAGTAGGAGGAAATACAGAATTTTTTCCGCGAATTAATTAATTATCGAATAAATATACCTAACTCATGAAACTACTGTGGTGTGGCTCGGATAGTCGTAGCAAAGGAGGGAAAAAGAAGAAAAAATATTCACACCGAACTGGTGTAAACACTTATGAAATGTACCGGCGTTATTTCACAAACCGGTTTTTCGTGGAGCGGCATTTCTCTTTTCCTCTCCTCCTCCCCCTCCCCAACCATATTCCCCTCCAGTTGCCCTCACTTCAGACCTTTTTCATCTGCCCCCTCCTCCTTTCCCCCGCCACTTGGGCCCAATCTTAAGGCGATAGAAAGGGATATACAGGGTGTTGTTTAAAATAGTTTCCATGCACTTGGGTTTTTTAACAACGGTAGCGAAAAGTTTACGCATTTTCCAAAAAAATTACTTCAGGGCCGTTTTTGGGCCCCTAATTTTTTTTGGAAAATGTCAAAACTTTAAAAGGCTGTGAAAAAGAGACGCCTTCAAATTTCAAAAACCAATTTCAAAAACCGCTGAGACATGGATCCCATAATTTCTAAGGATACACTTTTCCAGAGTATCGACATTTTTCAGACAGTACAGGGGGAGCGGGGATGGGGGTCACGAACCTTCAAATTTGAAGATTTTAAATGACAACATCTCAGAACCCTGCTTTGTGATATATCGTTAGAAAGAACGTTTTCAGCCAAACATTTTGGCGCGAAACGCAGGTCGATATCGTTTTTCGTTCTCGATTAATCGAAGGTCAACGTTTGATATCTTCGAGTCATAAATTTGGTCGATATCAAACTTTGACTTTCGATTAAACGAGAACGAAAAACGATATCGACCTGCAACAATAAGCCTTTTACGCTGCTTGCTAAAAACTATCCGTAAGATGCTCTTTCGTTCTTTTAAAATGAAAAGGAGAGACAGTCGTCGTTTTAAATCTATCATAAGAGCACGCACGGCTCCATGCTCCATCCGCAAAGTTTTCCTTTAATCTACAAAAAATACAGTCCACGCTTTACCATTACCATTAATCTTTTAATTATTTAAAACTATTCGGCACCCTCTAATCAGCGTGTCAGAAGTAACCCAACACTCTGTATACTTCACTAATTGAATACGAATTTCAAGTCAAACGAAACTTCTCTCCATTTAAAATTATAGGAAAGTATCGATCGTCAGGGGTGCAATTTGAACCGCCGAGAAATCGATACTTTTCCATAGTTTTAAATTGAGTGGAAATCGATTTATCGCATATTTCACGAGCCGCCACCGGTACAATATCATCTTGGACGGAGTTACATCACCAATAAACCTATATAAATAAGAATCGACCCCTCTGCACTGAAAAAACAAACTTAATGTACAGCCGAAACAGCTTTTTAAAATAGCTTCGCAGAGCAAAAGTTCAAGCTGTAGAGAAATGTTCAGGTGTACCAAAGCACTACTTCTTTAGATTAACAGCCTCTTTTCTTGATTTGGCTCTACCGAAGTATAACTTCAGGACAACTGCAACTTGCTCCGGTAGAGCTAGGACTTTCGCTCTGCGAAGCTGTTTAGAAAAGCTGCTTCGGTTTTACTTAAACTTCGTTTTTTCAGTGTGATGGAGCAAAAGACCCAATTGTTGAACCTTGACCGATGTCTTTATGCAGTGGATGGGGAGAAAAGAGACAATTTTAACATCCATTTACGTAAAAGTGCTCCAGCAAACGCAAAAGTTTTGGCTGTCAAGAAGTCGAGACAAGTCACGAACCCTCGTGAAATCAAAGCAACTTTCTGCGTTCCACGTGCATTCTCGACTGTCAAAACGTTTGCGTTTGCTAGTATTTAAGGAATCTTGGAATTTAAAAAAAAAAAAAAGCATCGGAGGATCTTGAAATCTGAGCTATTAAACAGCTGAGGCGGTTCCAAGGAATTTGTCCATCTCTCTCATCGCTTATTCGAACACTTGTGTTAGAAAAGGATGAAAGGGGACCAGTCATGGGACGTAACTTTTTCCCGTAACTCTGTCCTCTGTCTCTGTCTAACTCGTGCGTTCAGATGGGCGGGCTCAGAGAGATGGAGAGAGAAGGACAAAGTTCTAAATCCGCCTTTGAGCATGCCAGACACACTATTTAGACTCTTTCGAAATGCCCAAATGAAAGGGGGTCAACTCTTCCGTGTCTGCATAAAAGGACTAATAACATGGGAAACGCATATCAGTTGGTTCCCTTTTGCTGGATACGGGAAAGTTGGATCTCCTCTGCTGAAAGCCGTCCGATTAATTATTTGCAACCATTTTTCATCGTGTAGTGATCATGTCAGGGAAGCCTAATGACATGACATATCGAAATAAACGAATTAATGTCACTGGACGAGGCAATTATAGGATAGGTTCGGATACGGTAGTGGTTAGTTGGGCATCCTGCGACCTCTGCGTTTCTGTTGGCGCCCAACCCCGAAACCCCCTCTGCTTTACTCCTCCCCGAGTGATATGTTACAATTACCTCGTTAAATTACAGGCATAGGGGACATTTTTTTCCCCGTCTCGAGTGCCGGCGAAACGGAATGTATTTTATCATGTATTATCTCGTCCCCTATATCTTTGATCCCCGCACTGTTGTCAAAATGATCCCTCGGTGTGTGCACTGAGCTCAGTGAGCAGTGAACCCTTTTTTCTACCCAAGCAAACACTTACAATCAGCACAACCTAGCCACCCTACTCCTGAATTCCCCCTCCCCACTCAATGGAATGCCTTTCCTTCATCCCTATTTACCCTCTATTGTCAATCCAGTCCCCTGGTCCATGATTCCTCACCTAACCTGCATACCAATTCGGACGGATTTCGGAGCTCTTTTTGACTCTTTGTTCGCAATTTTATTTTTTTATTTTTAAAGCTCCTATCCCTCCTCGTCTTGTAAATTTTTTGATAGTTCATCTCGCATTGCTTGAATTTAATTATCGATGAAACAATCCGGCAATTGTCAAAAGGGTTGCAAGGGGGGGGGGGGGAGAAATTTGTTGCATGTAAGTATTCACTTATAAGTGGATCGCGATATAGCTCATATACGTTTTACAAGTGCGTCATTTTCTATTACAGTACCAGTGGCCGCGGCAATTATTGTTGATTTTTCCTCTGCTGAAATGTTATTCTGCAGAGAACATTATCTCTTTTAAAAACGACCGTTACATGTCGAGAATCGGAAACATGGGCGGATACAGGGAATTGTCTTTCTCTCTCTCCTCCCATTTGAAAACGTGCGTTAGAAAAGGACAGAAGAGGGGGCCAAAGTCACGTGATGGCCCCCTCTGCTGTCCTTTTCTAACACATAAGTTCAAATGGAGGGAGAGAGAGAAAGACAATTCTCTGTATCCGCCCATGATCGGAAATCGGAACCTAACCTATTAGAGATGGCAAAATAGCGGCAACAGCGTGAAGGCAAAAGGCCATTTGCAATTTGCCTCTTGGGGGCTCCATTGAATCCCCTTCTTCTTCTTCTTCATTTTGAATGACACGGTGCAACTCTTTATAGTAAATAGGGACTCTACCATCAGAGTGCAGCCACGGAGCGATTCCTCGCGGCGGCCCCAAACCCCAAACCACATTTTTTATCTAATTTTAGTGGGGGGGGGGGTGTCCTTCCAGTAACCTTACCCAATAATAGGGACCCGGACACCCCCCCCCCCCCCGGCACACGTGGTTTATCTTGCCCCGGGGCGCCAAGAGGTGTAGTTATGGACCTGACATAACTGGAGATGGCTGTTTGAACGAAGGTTGCTAATATTTTCAAAAATTTCAAAGTTAATTAACACGAACGTTCTCTAAACAAACAGCTTACTCTGAGTAATCGTAAGTTACTTATAAATTTAACTAACACGACTCACGATCAATCAGAAAACGGGAAAAATGAGTTTTGAAAAAGCAAGTAAAGCCTTTTTTTTTTTTTTTTTTTTTTCCATTGTTCTTAAAGCTAGGTATGTCGTCGTCAGAAGATTTACTTACTGATAGAATACGTTGGAACTTTTTTTTTTAAATTGTTCTTTACGACGTTCATTAATTTTCTTTTGAGTTTTCCCCCAACATACTCGACAGGGGTACAGGGCGAGTTTTTGGATACTGGGGGGGGCAAAAGGGGTGATCGCCCCCCTTTCCACCCGTCTGGCCAAAAAAGGGGGAAAAGAGGGGGAGGAATGGGGAAAGGAAGAGTGAAAAAAGAAGAGGGGTAGGGGGTCACCGAGAGGCGGTTCAATTGTCCCTTCTGTACATCAGCAACCTGCAGCCTTTGCCTGTGAATGAATAATATAGCTATCGGGAAACTTAACAGTGTATAGAGTTCGTTTCAGAAGTGTATAGGCGCACCTAGAACCTATATTTTTGGCGAATTTTCAATTTTCATTCCTTAAAATCAAAATAATACTTACGTGCGACTTTAAATTTTGAAAAAGCGTACTTCCATGAATAGTCAAAGCTCAAAATAAGAAATAACGTTGGTAAATTCAGATGATTTCGGTCCTGGGAGCTGATTCTGCTCTTTTGGACGAGACGAGACGAGTCGAGATAGCGAGAATCGACCAATCCCATTGGTTTAAACGGAGTCACGTGACAGATTTCGAGGGACGGGGAGTCATTCGGTCTGAAATAAACGACTCGAACGACTTTAAAATTGTCACGTGACGCCGTTTAAACCAATGAGAATGGTCGATTACCGCTATCGATCTCGCGTCTCGTCCAAAAGAGCAGAATCAGCTCCCAGGCGCCCCTACACTTCTGAAACGACCTATACATGTAGCAATGGCCAAGTCTAACAATGCTCGACCAATAGCGTCTCGCATAGACAGTCTTAAGGGCTCTCTGCATTGTACATAACCACGATAAGTTCGAGCTTTATTTGGTACACATTTATCGGTGGAGCAGTGAACGCTTGAGAACAACAATCATCGGCATACAACGGGCAAAGGCGCCCACGCTCATCCAAAAATGTCGTACAAGCAATCTTCCAGCGGCGGCTCGTGCAATTTAGCAGCGATGTGTCTTTGCCGTTTAAACCTTTGCAAAAATGGGTACCTTTATCATGGGGGTGCACGTTGTTATAACTATACTCAAGCTACCGCTGCTATCTTCAGTAAATAGTTGTTTTTCCGAAAAAATCTTTTTTTTTATATATATATTTCGCAAATTTCAATCTTATTTAAACTGATGCTCTCAACAGTCTGAACATTACCGTGGATTGAGCCATCGATTTATTAAATGGGGCTCTTGCAAACTTTTGCTACGCGGGATTGAAGAGTCGATTCTCGCAAAAAAACCTGTGAAAATGATGATGAGTACACTGAAAAAATCACGAAATTCACTCTCAGAATCGGGCATAATGGCGGTTCAAAGCCGGTATCATGGGAGATTCCTATCTAAAATGAGACATATCTCTGTGTTTCCGTAGAGAAAGTGACAGATTAGACAGGAATCTCCTATGATACCTGCGTTGAAGCGCCATTACGATTTTACCGTTAAAGCAGTTATGTGAGTTTATTACTGAATTCTAGACTTTTTCGGTGCGATTTTCGTCATTTTTGCTAGTCATTACATCAGATTGGACCATTTATTTGCTTACAGCAAAAGTTCGCAAGAGCCACATTATGAAACCTATAAGTTAATTAGCTCTTAATCAATCGAATCCAGTCATTAATTGCATTCCTTTAAAATATACTGTGTGCAATAGCGTTCCTCTTTAGTAGTATAGCAGCCAGATTTGGTTTTGGACAGCGGTCTTACGACTCGCTCAATGATGTCTTGAAACTGCACCGCTGAGCTATATCAAAAGCGAGGAGACGCAACTTTCACTTAAACCGCGGAGAAGCCGTTCATGTCGCACGCAAAATTGGGCCTCATTGCGGTACGCAACTTATACTCTCGAAGTTAATGTATTCTTTGTATTAAGAATATAAGGGGCGGAAAGTCGCCTGCAAGTCATCAAATCAATTTATTTCGGACCTCACCCATTTCGAAGATTAAGCTTTGGAATGTTTGAACGACTCTCTCACAACGCAACGACTCATACACCCCTCCACTCCGTATCGTAGCTCTTGTACTTGCACCCCCCCCCTCTCGATTTAGAAACAGATGTCAACAGCCGTTGAAAAAATGAAAAAGAAAAAAAATACAAGCCGAGATAAATTAATCCTCAGGTTAAGAATATAAACATTTTGACGGCCAACTTGAAATCCGCGTCGCTCTCCTCTGAATCCTTCTCGCTCTCCCCTCCTGTGCCTCCCCCGACCCCCTTGCTCCTTCTGAACCCTGTTATCCTCATCACACCGTCCCTCCCTCCCTCCCTCCCACTAGCCCTCTTGCCTCATGCGTCTCTCTAGCGTGGCGCATGGAGCTATCTCGTCCTCTCTTTTCATTGAAAATGGCGGAATAGTCGCCTCCGACCTCCACTCGACAAAAGTGTATTATATGAAATGTCGGAGGGGAAGGAACCCCTCCACCCCCTTCCTGCTACCTTCAAGCCACTGGCTCCTCTCCTGGATGTTTATGTGGGCTTCGGCTCCCTCTCTGTTTGTTTGAGAGTGCTTTTCAGTGTTGCCAGATCTTAACTTAACTCTTAAGCAGTCGTGTGCAGTTTATGTGAAATGCGTTCTACGCCAAGTATTCAGAGGCTCCACTGAAAAAACAAAGTTTAAGTAGAACCGAAGCAGCTTTTTAAAATAGCTTCGCTGAGCAAAAGTCCTAGCTCTACCGGAGCAAGTTGTGGTTGTCCTGAAGCACTATCCTTCGATAGAGCCAAAGCAAGAAAAGAGGCTTTTACTCTAAAGAAGTAGTGCTTTGGTACACCTGCAACTTTCTCCGGTACTGCTTAAATTTTTGCTCTGCGAAGCTATTTTAAAAAGCTGCTTCGGCTGTACAAAAACTTTGTTTTTTCTGTGTCCTTTGAGGGAAATACTGATATTCTTGTGCTTCTAAAGCGCAGAATTCAGTCAAAAGGCGGAACAATTAAAAAAAAAAAAAAAAAAAAAAAAAAAAAAAAAAAAATGAACATCTAGAGACAGGCATAGGTAGTGCCTGTCTTTCTTGCTGGTACTGCCCGTCACTGCTCTTTAGCAGTGTTGCCAGATTGGGGTGAAAAATTCGTAGGTTTTACATTGATTTAAATGGGACGATAAAAATCAGTTTTTACTCTCGATCTAGCAACACTGGTCTTTAGTCTCCTCGAGCTCTCCTTTTGAACGTATGCAACAATATCGATTTCTAGCTGATTCTAAGAAGTAATCCCTTCGAGGATCAAAGGATTGATAATTTTCTGTTGGTTTATATAGAGCATAAGAGCATGTATGCTTTCTCCATTGGAATAAACAGGAAAAGTCGATTGATGGTATAGCGGCTCGTGGATACTCGATTATCGTTCGTCTAATATATACACATTGACTATGTATCGATTTCTAGTATGGGTTCAAATGAAATCTTTTGAGGATCAATACTTTTCTGAAAGTTTCCCATTGGATCAGATATAGTAGTCAACCGCACATTTACTTAAAGTCGTGACTGTGAGCTACCATTTTTTAACCTATAAGCAAAGTTTCTGATTTATCTGAAGAATACGTTGAACCTCATAAGAATCGATTCTTTATATTCCAAAATCGATACAATAGCAATTCACGAGTCGCTACGCTCGCTGTTGCCGGACAGTTTGGCAACGCTGATGATCTTCGCTGTGAGTGACCTTGACAAGAGAGTGCTGAAACATACCATGGCTTGCTTAAAAAAAATAAAGGTCTGCCTTCTCTCCTTTGTTGGTTTCAAGGCGAGTATATCCACCATAATATCTGACGCTGCACTGTGCCACGAACCATGCACGTTTGGGAAAATGTTGATGTCTGCTTTATTTAGTGTCCCTTTTTTGAAGGGGGGGGGGTGCATGCATTCAACAACCTTTCCTTCGCCTTTTTTTTTTTTTTTTTTTTTTCTTCTTCTTCTTTTTAACCGAAAAATCTTTATTCTACGAGGACCATGAATAGAGTTGATTCTCTAATTTAGCACGCGTATTGGAAACTCGGCAAGGGCTCGCATCGTTGTCAAATTTACGACCAAATTGGTTGATTTCACATCAAGGACTCAGATTTCCCCCCTCTTTTTTTTCTTCCTGGGCAGAATGTATTTCTATAAAGGAATAATAGCTTTATTCGTCGATGCGTTTCACGCCACGCGGATTAGCGATAATAACGGGTTTGGGCAGGTACAAATTATATGCAGGTGGGTTTGAGAGGGGGAACCACGTCTCGTGTCTTTTATGTATTATATAATGGTATTATGTATTCATGGGTTCGTTGATGGAAGGGGGCCTTGAGTAAATGACGCTGCCAGTGATCTAGTGCGTGCACGTCATGTTTCGCGCCGCGTGTATTATAGTGGTTTTGTTTCCTTGGTGCAATTTTTATCGCATAACTGAATCAGAATGGAGGCGTGCTCCGGAAGAGAAGCCCCTAAAGGAGAGGTGTGCTCTTCTGAAGAACTCCTAATCTAAACCGCAATGATGATTTCAAGGAGGAGGTCACCTATTGTTTTAGGGGGTCTTTTTTTCGGAGAACGCCGCAATTTGAAGGATGTGTTTCGTCCATTTTAATTATTGAAATGATAATTCGACATTTATTGCGCTCCACGGATGTATCAATACAATAAGCCAGTCGCAGATCCGGGGGGCACGAAGGGTTTCTGCCCCCCCCCCCTCAGAAGCCGCAAGTTTTGTTTTTTTCTTGTTTTTTCCAGTGTACACAGAAAAAAAAGGATGTGCTCCAGACACGATCTATATACACACCAGTACGTAACGCGCTCAGAGCACAAACATTTCAGGTTCTGGACACGACGGGATGCAAACTCAACCTAAATAGATTGCGCTCAGAACTCATTCCTTTACTGGTGTGTACGTTCGTGTCTAGAACACGGAAAGTTTGTGTCTGAAGCACGTCCATTTTTTTCTGTGTAAAATATTTAAAATTGCTTCCTGCGACGCTTCCATGATCGGATTTCAGAGGTGGACACCACCATCCCCAGCGGCGGATCAAGAAATCTTTCAAGGGAGGGGCTAAGTTTCCAAAGGGATGGGGGTAAGACGGGATAAAACCTACTTCTTCAACAAAACGCAAAAAATGTCCTCGAAAATCCCCTCATGTGTAAATATTTGGTTCATGGGTGGAGGGGGGCGAAGCACCCACGCCCCCCCCCCGGATCCGTGCCTGACCCTCCAATCCTCGACACATTTTCTGGATCTGCCATTGTCGCTAGCAAACCCGTGGCGTTGAGAGTGTCCCATTATGAGCCTTTCTACATTAATTGGGGAAGACGGCAAAAAATGGGGAGCAAGGAGTGACAGGGGAATGCAACCAGTGCATGAGGACAGCTTTTGATAGATTTAGATGAGGTGCAAAAAAAAAAAGAAAAAAACAAAGCTAATGCCATGCCAACGGGCCAAACATCGGCATCAATTTGATTAAGGATTTCGCTTCAAATCGGCGTCATTAAAAAGATTTATTCGCTGAAAAGAATAATTCCTATATAAAGTCTGGTAATATTATCAGAAGCACAACGATACCTATGTGAACCATTAGAAAGTCTAGTTCTTTGACCAGAAAATTCTCATGTTAATACCGGAATATGGTTATGGAACTAGAATTTCCTCAAACTTGTCAAGAACTATGGTACAAACACTAGATTCTTGTAATTGTAGAGGTAGTTTCAGAAGTGTAGGCGGACCTAGACCAATAATCTTTGGAATTTGTCAACATTATTTCTGATATTACTCGATGAAAATGAATATAAAAATGAAATTGAGTGTTCACTTTTCAATGAGGAAAACTTTAAACACAAAAGAATAAAGTCAGGAGCAAATTCGGTATTGATTTGAAGGAATGAAAGTTGAAAATTCGCCAAAGATTATGGTTTTGGTCCGCCTAAACTTCTAAAACTACCTCTACCATCCCTTACATCGGTTCACATATAGTCATGCTTCTGGTAATCTTTTTTTTTCAGTGTTTATAGGTAAAACTTCACAAGTCCGTCAGCCTGAAAATAAATGGAGCTCTTGCAAACTTTTTCCACTGGCGATTAAAGAGTTAATTCTTGCATTTATAAGAACCTGTAAAAACGACGATGGTTTCGCTAAAAAAATCACGAAATTCACTCTCAAAATCGGGCTTATTGGCGGAGAGACGCAGGTATCATGGGAGATTCCTATTTACATCAGGAATTTCAGGACATATAGATCTCTGTGTTTCTGTAGAGAAAGTGACATACTAGACAGGAATCTCCCATGATATCTGCGTTGAACCACCTTTACGAACTTGCCGTATAGCAGTAATGCGAGTTTATTGCTGAATTTTAGACTTTTTTAGAGTGATTTTCGAGACTTTCGCTGGTTCTTTCCTGATAGATCGGACCTATCTTTCGCTCACAGCAAAAGTTTGCAAGAGAGCCCGATTGTGTTGCTCATTCGTCATAGAGTAATTGGACCTCTAAAAGAAATAGTTACATTTCTTTCATACCAAGTATCTTTCCCACTGGCGCAACCAGGATATCTTCCATCTCTCTCATTTCCCATTTGAATGTATGAGTAGGAAAAGGACATAAGGAGGGGGTTTTATCCCCTTGTCCATCCTTGTCTAACATACGTTTCTTAATGGAGAAAAGAGAGAGATGAAGAATCTCTCGGTGCGCTACTGATCTTTCCTGAATCTGGTTTTACATGATATATGTCACTTTTCCGGGGGAAAGTGTCGATATGTATGTGTGTATTTATAGGGCTCTAAATCTCAACAATTCTCCCGAGGCCTATCCTTCGTTTGCTCTCGTATCACTGCATGCACGCACGCACATCATATGTAATCGAATGATGTGAAACCCAGATCCTCTTCCAACCCCCAAGCCAGAGCAGGGAGGCCAAGAATTTATCTCTATCTCTCTCTTTCCCATTGCCCATTGAAACACATGTATACCAGAGAAGGAAAGTAACAGGGACTAAAGTAACGTATGGGGGAGCCCCTCTCTCTCCATTTGTTTCTAACACATGCATTTTAACGGGACGTGAGAGAGAAAAACAAACTCTGGCCATAGCATAAACTCCAACCGCGGTGTTGAACGACCCCAGTTCATTTTCAGACTAACTCGTAGAAAAGGGGGAAAACGTGGAAACGAATAATCTCTGTTGATGTTGTGAAAAGTATCGTATGGCTTTTTTCGCCGGTTATGATCATTTTGACGACGCGTGTAAACGTTTTTTTTTGAGGTACCGAGGGGGCAATCTCCTTGCCTTACTGACCCCGCTTCTCGCTTCCATAAGGAGGAGAAGGCATGAAGATCAAATAAACATCAGGGGTGCGATTCATAAAATGGGGCTCGAAGGGTGCGAAAGCGCGTGTATATGGGGGAGGATTGGGTAGGAAGGATGCAAGAGGGAGAGAGAGAGGGTGAGAGGGAGAGAGAGGGGAGAGTGGGAGAGGGGAAACGTTAGAAACTCGTATCACCACATTAAATACGCCTACTTGCTCCATCCCGCGGGGGGAGCGGTCGCGGAGCGGATAAAATATAGAAAAAAAATCCCCTTCTCTGCTGCACGCGACGCACAGTGGCGATGCAGCGATGCAACCGCATGCATATAGTGGCAAATAAAATTAATTCTGGTAGCGTTGCATTTTGTCCATTGAAAAGTCGTGGCCCTACAAGTTTACATGGAACCATAGGCGGACCGGGACCAAAAAAAGTGGGGGCCCGGGGGGGGGGACTAATCTGCTCTCAAATCTCCGTATTCAAAGACATGTTTCTTAGTGTATTTTTTTTTCTTCTTCCTTCCTTTTCTCTTTTTTACATTCTCCTCTCTCCCTAGGATCCAGTTCTGCCATTCGTGTATATTTTATGGCATTTATCAATGGAGCAGTTGCAAGGGTCTGAAATTTGGTGTTTTGTATAAATAAAATTATAGTACTTGATGAGCTGAGAACAATGGTGCCTTTGGTTTTTTCATAAGCGTCCCAGTTTTGGAGATACACACGTGTAAAAATGTAAGGACTCGTGGGTGTAGTGACGTCACTACGCGGAATTCCCATTTAAAACAATGTATTTTGGGCCAAAATCTCATCTCCGGAACAATGGGACATACTTAGAAACCAAAGGCATTTTTGTGCTCAGCTTATCATTTCAGACCCTTGCAACTGCCCCATTCACCGATGATTTTTATCAGTTGAAAAAACGATTACACATATCATAGCTATTATAAAGATTCAACTCCGAAAGCTAATGAATCACTTTTGGAACTGATGGTATACATGAGGAAAGGAAAGGTAAAAATGAAAACAGTGCGAAAGGGATCCGGGGCGTCGTTTGGGGGTGGGGGCAGGTTGCGCCTCAAGGATTTGAGACATCTCGAAATTTTGGAACAGTCCGAGAAGCAAAAAAAAATGGTCGTCTAATTTAGCGCATTGGTTAGGAAAGCTTTCAATTTCACTAATTTCAGGGAAGAATTTCTATACAAAATGTGTTTTTGTCCGAACCTAACTTGCAAGTGAAAAAGGACATTTGGGCCATCAACCTCGATGGTCAATGTTTTCAAGGGACGAACAAAATAAAATTTGTGTGGAAAATGCACGAAGAAGAACTCCCCTTTAAACGCGTCAATATCGATATAATTTAAGATTTAGTTACAATCATGTCCATTCATTGTCAAAACGCGTCACTAAAACTGAACAGGATATAAAATCGTGAATTATTAATTAGGGGAACAAAAGTAAAAAATGAAAAACATATCACGTTTTAAAAAATCTTTTTTAACATGCTAGTTTGTTTACATCGTTTGACTTTTTCAAAACAGAGTGCTTGGTCTTGAAATGTTTTCAAAATGTTTGTAAAATATTCTTGAATCGAGATTTGTGATCAGAGGGAAGGTCGAGAGTGTTCTATTCGCACCAATGATTTGACCTTTATATACACGGGTTAAATGTCAAAAATGTTCCTTCGTCATAGATAAACGTTTAATCACGATTTACTTACTATCAGTGGCGTACACAGGATTTTCCTTGGGAGGGGCTCGCACTGATGAGCGTTTGACTGAAAATTGTTCCCCCCTTCCCCTCCACCCCCCAAAAATCGGAGGTCTGGGGGGGGGCTTTAGCCCCCTTAGCCCCCCCTTGCGTACGCCACTGCTTACTATACCTTGCGGTAGATTTGTCTACTTTTTTCATTTCTCGGTATTGCCTCGTCCCGGTGGAGGTTCAAGTCAGACAAAGCCCTCGTGCGCTCAAATGCTATAGCTTGCATTCAAAGGTTCGGCGTTGCAAAATAGCGCGTTTCTACCTGATTCATCAAGTTTCTTCTTATCTTGAAAACAGAGTACAGGGTGTTTCACATAACCTGCTCACTATGGTTTTCTTGAACACATGACGATAAAAAAATCGAGAAAAATCGGTTTTATACTAATTCGGACCTGAAGTTTCATTTAAAAATACTGTCACAACCCAAAATTTGGTTTTTGGGGGGTTTTCAGGGGGGGCACCCCCCGAATCTCGAAAATTTCAAATGGCAACCCCCATCTTGTGATACCTCCTTTGAAAGGGCGTAAAATTCTAAGCATTTTGGCTTAAACCGGAAGTCAATATCTTTTTTCGTGTTCGAGATATCGAAGGTCGAAGTTCGATTTTGGACCAATTTTCGAAAATTCGTAACTCCTACGAAAAGAGTCGTAAAACAAAAAACTGCACATGCAAAATACTCTACTTGATGAGTACTTTCAAGAAAAAAATACGAATTTAGAATCAAACAAATTGTAAGCCAACTTTTAGGCACCTTAAAAATGTTGGCGGGAAAACCCCGATACATCAAAATTTTCAAATGGCAACCCCTATCATTGAACGTCTCATGCGAAAAGGCGTAAAAAGTTGTGCATTTTGGCGCAATCAAAAGTTCAATATCGTTTTTCTTATTCGATATATCGAAAATCGAAGTTCGATTAGGACCGTTTTTCGACCCTGTAAAAAATGGATCCTATCGTGTGGTACATCATTCGAAAACGCCTAAAAAATCAAGAATTTTAGCGCGTGTATATGGGGGAGGATTGGGTAGGAAGGATGCAAGAGGGAGAGAGAGAGGGTGAGAGGGAGAGAGAGGGGGAGAGTGGGAGAGGGGAAACGTTAGAAACTCGTATCACCACATTAAATACGCCTACTTGCTCCATCCCGCGGGGGAGCGGTCGCGGAGCGGATCAAATATAGAAAAAAAAATCCCCTTCTCTGCTGCACGCGACGCACAGTGGCGATGCAGCGATGCAACCGCATGCATATAGTGGCAAATAAAATTAATTCTGGTAGCGTTGCGTTTTGTCCATTGAAAAGTCGTGGCCGTACAAGTTTACATGGAACCATAGGCGGACCGGGACCAAAAAAAGTGGGGGCCCGGGGGGGGGGACTAATCTGCTCTCAAATCTCCGTATTCAAAGACATGTTTCTTAGTGTATTTTTTTTTCTTCTTCCTTCCTTTTCTCTTTTTTACATTCTCCTCTCTCCCTAGGATCCAGTTCTGCCATTCGTGTATATTTTATGGCATTTATCAATGGAGCAGTTGCAAGGGTCTGAAATTTGGTGTTTTGTATAAATAAAATTATAGTACTTGATGAGCTGAGAACAATGGTGCCTTTGGTTTTTTCATAAGCGTCCCAGTTTTGGAGATACACACGTGTAAAAATGTAAGGACTCGTGGGTGTAGTGACGTCACTACGCGGAATTCCCATTTAAAACAATGTATTTTGGGCCAAAATCTCATCTCCGGAACAATGGGACATACTTAGAAACCAAAGGCATTTTTGTGCTCAGCTTATCATTTCAGACCCTTGCAACTGCCCCATTCACCGATGATTTTTATCAGTTGAAAAAACGATTACACATATCATAGCTATTATAAAGATTCAACTCCGAAAGCTAATGAATCACTTTTGGAACTGATGGTATACATGAGGAAAGGAAAGGTAAAAATGAAAAAAGTGCGGAAGGGATCCGGGGCGTCGTTTGGGGGTGGGGCAGGTTGCGCCTCAAGGATTTGAGACCTCTCGAAATTTTGGAACAGTCCGAGAAGCAAAAAAAATGGTCGTCTAATTTAGCGCATAGGTTAGGAAAGCTTTCAATTTCACTAATTTCAGGGAAGAATTCCTATACAAAATGTGTTCTTGTCCGAACCTAACTTGCAAGTGAAAAAGGACATTTGGGCCATCAACCTCGATGGTCAATGTTTTCAAGGGACGAACAAAATAAAATTTGTGTGGAAAATGCACGAAGAAGAACTCCCCTTTAAACGCGTCAATATCGATATAATTTAAGATTTAGTTACAATCATGTCCATTCATTGTCAAAACGCGTCACTAAAACTGAACAGGATATAAAATCGTGAATTATTAATTAGGGGAACAAAAGTAAAAAATGAAAAACATATCACGTTTTAAAAAATCTTTTTTAACATGCTAGTTTGTTTACATCGTTTGACTTTTTCAAAACAGAGTGCTTGGTCTTGAAATGTTTTCAAAATGTTTGTAAAATATTCTTGAATCGAGATTTGTGATCAGAGGGAAGGTCGAGAGTGTTCTATTCGCACCAATGATTTGACCTTTATATACACGGGGTTAAATGTCAAAAATGTTCCTTCGTCATAGATAAACGTTTAATCACGATTTACTTACTATCAGTGGCGTACACAGGATTTTCCTTGGGAGGGGCTCGCACTGATGAGCGTTTGACTGAAAATTGTTCCCCCCTTCCCCTCCACCCCCCAAAAATCGGAGGTCTGGGGGGGGGCTTTAGCCCCCTTAGCCCCCCCTTGCGTACGCCACTGCTTACTATACCTTGCGGTAGATTTGTCTACTTTTTTCATTTCTCGGTATTGCCTCGTCCCGGTGGAGGTTCAAGTCAGACAAAGCCCTCGTGCGCTCAAATGCTATAGCTTGCATTCAAAGGTTCGGCGTTGCAAAATAGCGCGTTTCTACCTGATTCATCAAGTTTCTTCTTATCTTGAAAACAGAGTACAGGGTGTTTCACATAACCTGCTCACTATGGTTTTCTTGAACACATGACGATAAAAAAATCGAGAAAAATCGGTTTTATACTAATTCGGACCTGAAGTTTCATTTAAAAATACTGTCACAACCCAAAATTTGGTTTTTGGGGGGTTTTCAGGGGGGGCACCCCCCGAATCTCGAAAATTTCAAATGGCAACCCCCATCTTGTGATACCTCCTTTGAAAGGGCGTAAAATTCTAAGCATTTTGGCTTAAACCGGAAGTCAATATCTTTTTTCGTGTTCGAGATATCGAAGGTCGAAGTTCGATTTTGGACCAATTTTCGAAAATTCGTAACTCCTACGAAAAGAGTCGTAAAACAAAAAACTGCACATGCAAAATACTCTACTTGATGAGTACTTTCAAGAAAAAAATACGAATTTAGAATCAAACAAATTGTAAGCCAACTTTTAGGCACCTTAAAAATGTTGGCGGGAAAACCCCGATACATCAAAATTTTCAAATGGCAACCCCTATCATTGAACGTCTCATGCGAAAAGGCGTAAAAAGTTGTGCATTTTGGCGCAATCAAAAGTTCAATATCGTTTTTCTTATTCGATATATCGAAAATCGAAGTTCGATTAGGACCGTTTTTCGACCCTGTAAAAAATGGATCCTATCGTGTGGTACATCATTCGAAAACGCCTAAAAAATCAAGAATTTTAGCGCAAACCGGAAGTCAATACCTTTTTTTGCGGTCGAGATATCGCAAGTCAAAATTTAGTCTTCGCTTAGGGCCCACCTTAAATTTTGACTTGCGATATCTCGACCGCAAAAAAAGGTATTGACTTCCGGTTTGAGCTAAAATTCTTGATTTTTTAGGCGCTTTCGAATGATGTATCACACGATAGGATCCATTTTTTACAGGGTCGAAAAACGGTCCTAATCGAACTTCGATTTTCGATATATCGAATAAGAGAAACGATATTGAACTTTTGATTGCGCCAAAATGCACAACTTTTTACGCCTTTTCGCATGAGACGTTCAATGATAGGGGTTGCCATTTGAAAATTTTGATGTATCGGGGTTTTCCCGCCAACATTTTTAAGGTGCCTAAAAGTTGGCTTACAATTTGTTTGATTCTAAATTCGTATTTTTTCTTGAAAGTACTCATCAAGTAGAGTATTTTGCATGTGCAGTTTTTTGTTTTACGACTCTTTTCGTAGGAGTTACGAATTTTCGAAAATTGGTCCAAAATCGAACTTCGACCTTCGATATCTCGAACACGAAAAAAGATATTGACTTCCGGTTTAAGCCAAAATGCTTAGAATTTTACGCCCTTTCAAAGGAGGTATCACAAGATGGGGGTTGCCATTTGAAATTTTCGAGATTCGGGGGGTGCCCCCCTGAAAACCCCCAAAAACCAAATTTTGGGTTGTGACAGTATTTTTAAATGAAACTTCAGGTCCGAATTAGTATAAAACCGATTTTTCTCGATTTTTTTATCGTCATGTGTTCAAGAAAACCATAGTGAGCAGGTTATTTGAAACACCCTGTATATATATATAGTACTTTCCTAAGCGGAATTCCGTTTATTGCATCAGGAATAACTTTTCTCTTTATTATATATATATTATATATATATATATATAATATATATATATATATATATATATATATATATATATATATATATATATATATATATATATATATATATATATATATATATATATATATATCCTCCACCGACGCGACGCCGAGCGCATCCCGCGAGCCTTTCAGAGGCCCGCAAGTGCAAAGCGCACCTTTTTTGTCAGCCCCTCGATATCCTAACTACCCCTTATCCCACCTTCCAATTTCGACGATTTAAAACCTTACGAGCTCCGGACTGCAAAACCCGTTTAAAGTCGAAAGCTCTAGCTAGGGGAAAAAAGCTCTGACTGCGAAAATACAAGGGGAAAAAAATCAATCCTTTCGACAGCCGCTACCGTTCTGACTGCCCTTCCGCACGATTGAATATACAAGGAAAGGAGCACCATGCCCCGGGCCCGGGCCTCCAATTTTAATCCATAAGGCCTTATTGACAGGGGGCCCTCGAAGCTTGGGAAAGGCCGTATAACAGGGGGCTTCAAATTAAAAATAAAACTTTAATTTGCCATGAGTCTATATATATATATATAGGTATATGCGTTGGGCGCTGGCTCAAGTTAAAGCGAGGGTGTAGTCGGGTTGGGGTTTAGCGGAGCCTAAGCCAAGCCTCCAACCAAACGAATTACTACATTTAATTTTACGAACTTCCCGCGCTTTCATCCCTTCCCCTCCTCTTCTCCACGGATCACTCCTCCTCTCGCCGGCGTTATTGTTATCGACCGGTTTGACACATGTTATTTATATTTTGGTTTCGTCCCCTCAGCTTTTGATAATTATGCTAACAAGTTGGCGTTTACATTGAGTGCTTGCGTAGGAGGACGGAAGGGGTCTGTTCTGATGACTTCGTTTATCCTCGCATACACTGCGTGATCAGGGCCCTGTTCCACCAAATTACAAGTTACAAGTGTACAAGTACAAGTGTACAAGTACCAGTGTAGAAAGTACAAGTACAAGTCGAGAGAGTTCGCGTTCCACCACATTCCGACACCGACTTGTACAAATTTCACGGACTTGTACAAAAAATACAAGTGACGCCATTTCAGAGAGTGAAATAGTTAGGTTAGAATTCCTTCCTATTGACTTATTTGTTTACTTTTTTTCGTGGATCTCGGGAGTTACTTCTCATCTGTTTTTTGGTTCAAAGACCTTCATTTCCACATCAGTTTCAGTTTTCTTTGTTTAGATATGTAGAAGACAGGTTAAGTGATTATTTCGTAGTTACCGTCAACAATAGTTTCCATTTTCTGGTTATTGCAAGTACAGAAAAGTGCTACCCTTTCGTCGGATCTCAAGTTCATATGAAAGTTTGTGTTGTGCTCCTTTGTCAGTGATTGACGACAAAACCTGACCATAAAAGTCATAAAAATAGTAATCTGTTTTTTTTTGTTCCACTTAATTGTTATTTTTGTGACTTCTCAATGATCGCTCTAATTATTCTCAACCTAGAGTAGGCTTTTCTCACCGAACATTGAGGAGCTTGTGATCAGTTTTGTATCGGTGATCCTTTTCAAATTTCTTTCTTAAAATGACTGGCTCTCTGTAGCTCATGAATATGATTTATGATTGATAACTAACGTGGCAACCGACCAACTCTGGCCAAAGAAAATGTCTGGTTTTACTTAACAACTAATTGGTTTCGTTTCGCGCATATCTTGTGAGGCCGAGAAAGGTTCCTTTCTCGAACAGTGCCTATTTAGCCATTGATAATTTTTCTTCTCTTTTAACCTCTCATTTTTGCTTGGCTGTGCTTATTGGCCTAGCCATTCGAAATTTGAAGGATGGTTGCGGTTTCAACCGTCAGAAGCAGTCCAATGCAAATTTAGTAAAGTTTGGCATCTAGCTTAAACAGAATTGTAAATCTGAATCACAAACCATTTTACATGCTCTCTGAAAATGCATATTGCTGTTTGATATGCTGTACCACATTAGCTTTGATTCAATAATATTGTCCAATGATTCTGAATCATTCTCAATATTATAGCTCAAAACTAAGATATTAATCGTCACGCATCTGCACATCTATTTGCTGAAGGTAAGTCTGAAGTTGTCGTTTTCCTCAATTGGTTCAATTGTTTTACTAGCAGTCTCTGTATCTTTGTTAGAGATTGCTGAATAAGTACTGATAAAAAATTGCTCACTTTTGAAACCTGGTTTGGGGTGTAATCAATCCAAAAAACTACAAGCGGTTGGTTAGCAAAGAGTCCTATTCAACTAATCCAAAGTACTCGCCTTACTCACCGATGCGATTTGATGCATTTTGGAAGCAGGCTCCGCTGCTTGACAGAATTGATAGTCAAAACACATGAGCTCTGGTAAGCGTTAAAATAACAGCGAGTTGTTTTGGTAGTAATTTGTCCAGTTATGTATAAGATTGCTTCCCCCAAATTTTATATACTCTGGGACAAAGAGCAAGTGCATCTTGCATCAAAGATGCACAATGCAAAAACATATTTTTAAAAGTGTAAGCGGACCACGAGCAATAATCTTTGGAATTTTTCCAACGTTATTTCTCATTCTGCATAATGGAAATGAGCAAAAGTGAATTTCAGCTTTGGATCTTCATTAAAGAATTATTTAAAACCAAATAGTAAAAGTTTTAGGCAAGCTTTCTTTTGATTTGAAGGAATAAAAATTGAAAATTGGCCAAAGATTACAGCGGTGAGCTCCGGCTAGACTTCTGAAACAAGGTCTTGGTCGAATCATTACAGCAAAAGATAGTGTGCAAGCTTTTGACCGAAGTAAATAGTTTCGGTTATATTTTTTTTTTGGAGAAAAATGCCATCTTAGAGTCGAAGAAATATTTACACACTGTCGTTCCAAAAATGAAGAAGAACCCAGTCTCAAATCAATCAACTTTTGGCACCATTAATTCCCCTTAAAATTAAATTCACAGTGCTCGTTGGTTTTAACTGTCAGGACTTTGAAATAATGGTTAATTGACTCACTTATACCATTAAAAAATCATACTTACTTATCCTTTGCGTGATCCGTTCTGGATGTCTGATGATTTCTTAGCCTCGAGGCACAGTATTATCAATGAATTAGAGTCATTGAACAATACTATGAATCAAAACTAACTTAGTGGCCAAATCAAAAGGCAATAGCAAATTTAGGTAAATTACAAGGGAGTGATATTTTCATTCAGAGTCAAGGCGACTTGCCTCCGCTGGCTCCACTTTTGAATCTTTCCGAGAGTCCTCTAGCCTCTAGCGTAGATACTTTTAACAAGAGAAAGAGGTGTACTATAGACAAAGGACTGCTGAATTTGGAAGGTGCATAGGAACCAAGTTGCACTAAGAAACAACTTTTCTAATGCTTTGTTTTAAGTTGTCCTTTTCATGCAAAGTTTCACTATCTTACGCGCGCCCACCAGAACCTAGTCGCCCTCAAACACAACCTAGCCGATGCATCTCATAGATCTCAAAATTCAGCATTCAATTAACTAAAGAAAAACCAGGAAAATGTGTTTATGCTACCTAGCAACAGTTGGTTCAAAGAGTCTAGATCCTTTGCCTGAGGACCCCTCTGCAGCTGGCAGTTATCTTTATGAAGAGATGGTTGAAATTGAATAAATCTTTAGAGGGAAGGAGGTATAGTTACAGAGGCATATAATTGACTCGGAAAAACACAAATGCAAAGTGAACATGCAAAACAAACTGCACCAGAGAAAACCAGACAAAAGCCACTCCGAATCACTGTCTCACATTTTGGAGAATTAATAATGAGACACTTATTAAAACATATTTCAGCTGCAGGAAACTCACAAAATATACACTCAATGAAGAAGAACACTTTTCAGTGATCATAAGAAATTTCCAGAATACATATACAAACGATTAAACGGAACTAGATCGAGGATTAATGGACATATAATACAGACACACTCAGCTAAAACTGAAAATAAACAAACATTTAGGTTAGGTTTCCGACTAGTACTTGTAAACACCGATTTTTTTTCATGGTAGCAAAAATCGATACAAGTTTACAAACTTGTATTTTCGTGAAACGAAACCTCCGAAATTCACTTGTACTTGTACTTTCTACACTTGTACTTGTACTCTAGTACACTGGTACTTGTACTCGCCCACTACTATTTTCGTGGAACGGAAAATCGGCAGACTTGTAAAAACCACTTGTAAATACCACTTGTACTCGGACTTGTAACTTTGGTGGAACAGGGCCCAGCAGTTTTCACTTAACGTGTACATCGTAGAGCTCGTTTCAGAAGTGTAGGCGCACCAAATCCATAATCTTTGGTACTTTTTTAACCTTTTTCCTTCAAATAAATACCGAATTTGCCCCTGACTTTATTCTTTTGTGTTTAAAGTGTTCCTCATTGAAAAGCGAACACTCCATTTAATTTTCATTCATTTTCATCGAGAAATATCAGAAATAACGTTGACGAATTCCAAAGATTATCGGTCTAGGTGCGTCTACACTTTTGAAACTATCTCTACCAGTGGCGGCTCGTGCGATGTGGCAACAATCGATTTCCTCCATTTAAACGTATATAAAACAATCGATCTTCAGGAGGTGCGATTGCGCCCCCAGATATCGATACTTTTGCATAGGTTTAAATGGCAAAAAAGCATGGTTGCCAAAGTGCACGAGCCGCCACTGCATCTTACAAATACATCGAGCGTTAGGGTGAAGTTTCTTCACCCAAACACTAAAGAAGGTACACGAAGAAAAATACCTCGGTTATGCGAATTGAAGATTCGGTTTATATTGATCGCCGAAGTTTACTGTTGCAGACACCACAATGCTCAGTCGTGAGCACCGAATACTTGATTAGGAGTACCGAGGACTTTTCGTGAAGTATAATTCAAATTCCACCCCCCCCCTTACCGAAATCTTCGGTAGGTACTCTTAATCAAGTAGGTACTCATGATCGAAAATTTCGGTATCTGAAACCGAAAACTCCGGTGATCAATAAGAACCAAGGCGGCTCGTGAGCCATTTATCGGTATAGCGTTTTTCCCAAAGACATTATATCGTATAGACGGAATGCATAACAAGATCCTTGAATCAAACTTGCGGTACTTCGCATGTTCACCAAAATTGATCTCCAGTTATCAGCCTGCTCAACGGTTGCATCAAAACTTAACGTTGGTAATCTTTGGTGAAACTGGTGGCAAACAAACCGACGCCATTTGAGAGTGAATGAAAGCTGCACACAATTTCCAATTTCGTAAGTTATTTGAAGCTTTTTTTGATCTTATATCTTACTGTTGTCAAAATAATGGTCATTAAAATAGTGTTTTTTCAGCCATCATCTTCGATCTCTATTTTTATAAAGTAAGTAGTAAGTTTGGATTAACAGGTTATGTTCGTTTTTTTGTCACCAGTTGAAGGTTCCTCCCCCAATTTCGAACAATGGACTCGCACGTCTGCCTACACTGAGAAAAATGTCTCTGTTGATAGAACCGAAGATTCGGTTTATTTTGATCACCGAAGTTTTCGGTTAAAGAAACCAAAATTCTCGGTGGTAAGTACCAAAGACTTCGGTAAGTATAACCCAAATTCCGCCTCTTCCGAATACTCGGTACTACTAATGAAGCATTCGGTACTCAGGACCGAACATTTTGGTTCCTGCAACCGTAAACTTCGTTGATCAAATTTTACCGAAGTATTTTCTCTGTGTACTGTAGTGTACGCTAAAGCCTCACCCAGCTCAATGTTACGGTATAGGATGCACTCCGTCTATATAATATGATGTAATGTCTTTGGTTTTTCCCTCATTTGAACCTATATGCAATTATATCGATTAATCGAAGCTTCAATGCTGCTACTGTGTTTCTCTCCTCTCGATTGAACGCACGCGTCAGAAATTTAAAGACTTTAAAGATAGGGGTGATTTACGTGAAAGGCGATCGCTCCTGTCTCTATCCTCTTCACTCGCGTACAAATGGTTTGAGAGAGAGAGTAAGACAAACTAACACAAGATCCGCTTCTGTCCTATGCTAATTTCATTCGAGACGCATGTTAGCCGATCCTCCATTCAATTCAATTATGTAGAGACCATACGCTTCAACGCTGCCACTTGTGGCAAAAAAAAAAACTGCACTCTCTAAAATCGTGAATGGGAAATTGCCGATTGGCATATTTTTTCGCCAAATCTGGCTCCACTGTTTAAAGTTTAAAGCATCCCTCTCGTGACGAGTGAGTGATTCGTTGATTCGTGATTCGAGTGACTCCTGTCTTGTAACTTGGATGGTTATAGTCTGTTTCTTTTTTGTTCATCTCCTACATAGCGATTATTTACTTCTGACGAGCTTTGTTCGATACAGTAATGGAGGCTGGAGTGTCCACAGTGGTGACTCATGCAAATTGGCAACAGTGCGGCTATACCGGCTACTCCAACCCTTCGCAGTGGTTGTTGTTCTTCCGACTTCTGTCTGGGCACGGAGGATTTCCGAGAAACGGCAGACTCAAAAATTTACACACGTCTAGGAAAAATTGCGAACTGTCAAAAATACGAAAAAACGGACGAAATTTTCGCTCTAAAGGGCCAAAACTCGGCCAAAATAGTCAACTTTGAATATTGATGACTCTCATAAATTCGATATTAGACGAAATATCCTGAATTTAATTCGGACTGAAAAATACGAATTTCTAAGAGTCATCTATATTCAGAGTCGACTATTTTTGCTGAGTTTTGGCCCTTTAGGGCGAAAATTTCGTCCGTTTTTTCGTATCTTTGACCGTTCGCAATTTTTACTGGACGTGGGTAAATTTTTGAGTCCGTCGGTTCTTGGAAGTCCTCCGTGCCAAGAGAGAGTTCGGGAGAACAACGGACACTGCAAAGGGTTGGAGTAGCCAGCATAGCCGCACTGTTGCGAAATAGTGCATTACTACCTAAATTCTCACCCGCCTTCTTATCGTGAATAGGGTATAGGTTAAAGTATTGCAGCTGGATCCCCCCCCCCCTCCAAGTTAATGAGGTTGGTTCTTGCAGTGGTACAGTGGTGAAGCTTACAATTTGTCAACGGCGCTTGTTGTCCGTCTCATTCGACCTTTTGAATGCTTTTAAATGAATTCAAAGCAACGTTGCCCAATCGCACGCTTCGCCCCTGCTGGTTACGTTTTTCCCCCTTCCGTTGAGTGCAATAGTTGTCACTTGTTAGCAGTTTCTTTTTTTCTAGCGCGGAGTTGGCCAGTGTCGAATTTGATCAAACAAGACAGACCGCTATGCATCATTTCGATCAAGGGCATAGAGGAAAGTGAAGCCTGGTAAAGGATAGAGAAAAAAGAAGAGAAGAAAAATCGTGTTGCCGCTGCTGTCGCTATGCCAAGAATGAAAAATGTACACAATCGTATGTACATAAACAAGGACATAATGAGTTTAAAACGTCTTGCGTTGAGATGAATAGGCCTCTCTCAAAGGAGGAGAGAGAAAAAAAAAATGAGTGAATCTAATTTGTCGGACGCGCATCCATTTATCTCGCGGCTCGTCATGAGTCCGCGGTCTTATAGCTGCCTCTGGTCCTCCGGGTCGGATTCGGGCGGGCCACTGGCGCAACCAGGATATCTTCCATCTCTCTCATTTCCCATTTGAATGTATGAGTAGGAAAAGGGCAGAAGGAGGGGGTTCTATCCCTTTGTCCATCCTTGTCTAACATACGTTGCTTAATGGAGAAAAGAGAGAGATGAAGAAACTCTCGGTGCGCTACTGGGGCTGGCCCGCTGGCCGTTTAGACTCGGCCTCGACGCTTCTTCATAACTCTCGGGAGTCCTTAGTCGGCTTTCGTTGGCTTTATATTCCATCTGTAATCTACGTCTAGTTAGATTTTGGAATTCGTTGGTTCAAAAAATGAGAAGTCGAGAAAATTCTACTCCCATCTCTCTTCTCACTGTAACCCATCTTAACCGGTTCGTGGTAGCCCGCACGGACCTTGCACAAGCACGTTTGCGCATCATCGACCACCAAACCGCACTTGCTATTCCGTATTCGTCGTTGGCATTCGGTGCGAATATTTTGTAAACGTATGAGGTTCGGGCGCTCTCTCTGATCTGTTTGAAATATATGGTCTCCATATCTGTCTTTATCCTGGCATCAGCGGCGTCCAGGTCTTGACCCGCGGCGGGGGGGGGGGGGGGGGGGATCCTCCGCCTACCTCCGATTTACAGGGGTGGAGGGGATACTTTTCAGTTACTGGTTTAGTCCCGAGTCGCGGCACCCCACTATTTCACTCTTCTTTTTATACTTTCCCGAAGCAAGAGACGGTTTTAGTGCAAAGTCAACAGTTAGCCAACAACCACAACAATGCGCTCATCGGTTGCAATCGGTTGGGATAAAACCCGCATAGCGTTCCAAACTATCTCACTCACTCTCCCGTGACCCCCATGTATATCCATCTGTTTCTAGTTCCGAAATTCGTATACAGGGCCTTGTTTTACGACATATTATTATCAAAATCGCATTAAAATGCCTCGAGGAATTCATTTCTGCCATAAAATTTCACAAAGAAGTCACTATATACGATTTTTGAAATTAGAGTGAGATGGCAGTACATGGGGGTCACGTGAGAGCGAGAGAGACAAACCGGCTTTGTTTGGAACGCTCATCACCGGCAGTCGCCATTACTAAAAGCCTCTAGTGCTCAGGCTTTACGGAACTTTGCTCTGCGAGGCTATTTGAATCCGCGCGTGTTTCGCTACCAGAGTTTTGGGGGTGTACTATATTGGAGCACAGTTTTTTCAGTTGGTTGAGCAAAAAGAAACTCCTATGTCAATACTGTCATTACGGCCAATCAATAAGATGACGTGAGTGATAAATGATGGCGTATACCGTGGAATTTTGGCAGCATTGCACCGTGCCTATTCAAACCACCTAGTAAGATTGAACTATTGGCGTGTGCTGTGACCCGCTTACGACCCTCAAATTTGACCCTTCGCATTGCTTTAAATGGACAGTTTGCATTTGCCGCAGGTTTGACCGGACGCCGCCTCGCCGCTGATTAATTCAATAATAATTCGTATGGTAGCCGTCATATTGTCTGCAGCAAGCAAAAGTTGAAGTGGATAAACCCATAATCGAACCATCAGAGAATTTTTATTGGCCGGACATCCAGCTGTCGCTTTGTGACCAAATAAAATTAACGATCGATGTTGTCGAATCTAAAGATCTCTAAACTCACCAACATGCTTTGGAAAGAATTTTCCATTCTAGTTATACTGCGTGATAAGATAACCTCTGCAATGTGGCAACGCTGTTTCTGGTTGCGTCGCCGAGCGTCTCTCTTTCATTGCTGGCCGACCGGCTCGAATCGCTCTAACGTAACCGGCAAATCAACGATTCACGAATCAGAAAATCCATGTTGAGATTTTAATCGCAGGCGCATAAATTATCGATCATGTTTCGTTGAAAAAAAAAAAAAAAAATGCGCGGCCCATTAATTAAATACCCGGAGTATTTCCAAATTCCAAGATAATCTGGAGCTCTTCTCTTTGGCGTTTTGAAGTTGGAGACATCGCGCGCCCTGCGTTGCCAAACTTTCTGCATCCACAGTGAAAGGTGAGCCAGCGCAGATTTTCACTTGCTAATTGAAAGTTTTCACGGCTTCTGCGCAACGTCGAATCAACTGCGAGAGATTTTACCTATTCTAAACAAATAAAGACATCTATACCCGTTCAAATTTAGGCGTTCAAGCAAACACATAGTCAGAGTTGAGTCGAAATGCAACATTATATACAGCAGGTAATTAAGTGTTGCCCAATGCCCATGATCAAAATCGTTAAAGAAAGGGCCATCCGTGTGGTAAATTACTACACTGTTAGAAATGTTCACTGCTACTCCGGTTACATAAAAGCCATGATTTCTCCCGGTAAGTATACAGTTTTCGGAGTAAGAAATTTGAGGAGTAGAAAATGGTGCATAAAAGAGGAAAGAGATTGTCATGATTTGTCCTTATTCTTCGGAGTTAGAAATGACGATACTCCACCGAGGAGGCGTAGTCACTCTCTTCGATAGTATTTTCTACTATTTACTCCCGGTATACTATATTTTGACTACGCATGAGAGTAAAATGTACTCTCATTTTTAGGTTAGCTCCGATCATTTTTTTTTTTTTTTTTTTTTTTTTTTTTTTTATCATAAATAGGCTTAATACATAATCATGTAGTTGTCTAACTGTACATATTAAACAATTTGTTTAAAAATAAAAAAAAAAAAAATAAATAAATAAATAAAAAAAAAAAAAAAAATGCATGACGGGATGCGCTCTAATTTCAATAAAATCTTGATACCGTGCGTTTATCAGTTGCTCGAAGCTATTTTCTCTGAGATAAATCAAATTCTCTGAATATTTTAATTCATTATTGGCATTTTGGCAACACCGACTGAATTTCTCGTTCGTTTCCCTTTCTAACGAAGTCGTGCTCTGTCAGTGTACTTATCAATAATTTTCCATATAGTGAGAAAAATTGAAAGCGAACATTATACGGTATGTCTTTCTCGTGTAAGTTATACCCTTTTGAAAGAGTCATAATAATGTGTTCGATTGTACAGAGGCCTTATAATCAAATCATCATCCTCAAGAACTGATTTCGGGCCTTCGTTTGATTTCGGTATCCCACAATCGGGGCGCAAGACTCAAAACCATTTCTGGGCGAAAGTTTAGAAACCCTTCATTCAAGGGGTGAATAGTGGATAGATAGTGGCGCGGAAATATTCTTTGGGGGCAAGGTCCTCTTTATATTAAAGACAGTGAAATTAATTAAATCTGGCCTTTGAAAGTTTTTGTATTGTATTTTCTGAACGAACGTCACCAGAAATGAAACAGTAACGTTTCATACAAACAGTATTCTGGTTGTAAGATAACACTATCCGAAAATCATGCGCCTCTTTGTTCTCTTTCTCTTTATTTCTGTTGTTTTCTCGCTGTTTTTTTTTTTTTTTTTTTTTTTTTTTTTTTTTAAAAAATTGGGGGATGTGTCTACTGTCTACGTAAAAACATAGAAAGGAACAAAAAAAGATGATACGATGAGGGTTAAAAGACACTTAATTGTATCCCGGGTTGTCCCAGACCACCCGTCTGTATACTTCTTCTCGAGAATGGCTGGGAGTTGAGAGCTGAAACAAAAGGGTCACATAGAAAATTGACCCCAAGGAATTCAATGAAAATATTTTCATTGAATTCCTTGGGGTCGATTTCCTTTTTTGTGACTTTTTTGTTTCAGCTTTGAACCAGGCCTGTGCGATATCTATAGTTTTATGCATCGAAGTTTTCGATATCCAAAAAAACATCGAAATTTTATCGATACATCGACGTAAATTTTAACGAGTCAAAACCGAGAAATCACTGGTAAGCATGATACTATGTTATGATTTTGAGATGGATTAAGAGGGAAAAATGTCTTTTAGGTCTGTCGAAATATCAATAAAAAACTAGTTTCGATGCATCGATTGACATCAACATTAGCACCGAATCCATTCGATAGCAGAAAAACATCGAATCCATTTGATAGCAGAAAAACATCGAATCCATTTGATAGCAGAAAAACATCGAATTCATTTGATAGCAGAAAAACATCGAATTCATTTGATAGCAGAAAAACATCGAATCCATTCGATAGCAGAAAAACATCGAAACTTCGATCGATTCATCGAACATCGCAAAGGCCTACTCTCAACTCCCCGCTGTTCTCGAGAAAAAGTATGTACAGAAGGGTGGTCTGGGACACCCGGTACATCAGGGACTCGGTACACTGGCGGATCCAAGTTATTGTCTTTCTCTCTCTTCTCCCATTAGAATGCATGTGTTAGCAAAGGATAGAAGAGAGGGCGAAAATCACGTGACTGCCCCTAATCTGTCCTTTTCTATCAGACGCGTTTTAATGGGAGAATAGAGAGAAGGATAGATTCCTGGATCCGCCAGTGACTCGGTGTTCCGATCGGGACCAATAATTTCACTCACACCTTCTTCGAACTCCAGCCGAAGCTACCAAAAGTCCAAGAACCACAAGTTTTCCGATTTCGGTGATAGTTCGAACTTGTGCGTGCATTAAGTAGTGATATAGTGAAAATAAATTATGTTATTGAAGTATTGAACTATCTGGACCAAAATTTGCGAAGTTTCCAGAGAGTCTTGTTTTAATTCATAGTATTCCAACAAGTTTCGCTGCATGCACCAGGTTTTCACCCGTGCAACTTTTCCAGTCCTTCTTTTCCTCCCTTTTCCTCCCTTTTCTTTTCATTTCCGGTGGTCTTCCCCCGTTTACCGTTTCGTATCCCGAAGAGGGGGAGCTCTCCAGTCTCCAATCTACATAAAAGCATAGAGGAGGCTCACGAGAGAGGATAATGGAGTAGTGGGTGGTGGATGCGGTGGGGGCGGGGGGACGAAAGTGGGTGGGTATTTTATTATTGAATTTAGAATCAATTTCTAGGAGCATCCCTCTCTCCCTCCCTCTTTCTCTCTTCACTTGCGTTACAAGCGCTTCGCCGAGGAGCAAGTAAGAGAGAAGCGAGATGTGGAGGTGACTGCGATCCACCGCGTACCGCGGCTTACCCTTCCATGCGATTTCACCGACGCGCCGCACAGTGACTGTAATCATGGACTTTTTCGGAGCATGAAAAGTTTTGTTTTTCCACCCCATAAGCGTTTCAGAGTCGATATTTTCATGCGCTGAAGCGTATAGGATCTGATTACAGCTCTCGTCGAATCTTCAGATTTTATGGCCGCTTTCGGCCACTAGAATGTCTTCTGTTTATAAAGTTAAATTACCTGCAAATATTAATTTTGTTTAAGTAGAACAGAAAGTCTGATACTAAATAATTACTTTCCGAGAAAATCTTCATTATTTCATAAGAGAATGAACGAAAGGAAATTCCAAAGATTATCAATCTAGGTGCCCCTACACCTCTGAAACGACCTTTACAGTCTACATTCACATTTATCGTTCACAGTCTTTATTTTTAGTCTTAGTGATAAACAAAGACATAAAAAGTGAATATTTCTATATGTACCCCGACCTTCAAAAGAAAGTCCACTCATCGAAACGGTCCTTGATAATGCTGTCCATTATTTTTCAAATAGTTTTAGATTTTTTAAGGCATTCTTTCAAGTGGCAATATTGCACTGTTGAAAATAGGCCAACAAATCCGGAGTGAAAATCAGAGCGAACATAAAAATGAGGGTAGACTTTACTCTCTTGCGTATAGATAGCAAAAATAGAATGCCCAAGGAGCCTGGAGTAAAGAGCGGATAATACATTCGAAGAGGGTGTTCATGCCTCTTCTATGGAGTAAAATCTTTTTTTTTAACTCCGGAAAAGTTCAAATTATTCCTGTATCTTTCCTCCTTTTCCCACCATTTTCTACTATACAAATATCTTACTCCCAAAACTACATACCGGGTGTCCCAGACCACCCGTCTATATACTTTTTCTCTAAAACGGCTGGGAGTTGAGAGCTGAAACAAAAAATTCACATAGGGAATTGACCCCAAGGAATTCAATGAAAATATTTTCACAGCCCCTCAAGGCTCCCCCCTGGGGGGTTCTAGGGGCTTTGAAAATATTTTCATTGAATTCCTTGGGGTCAATTTCCTATTTGTGACTTTTTTGTTTCAGCTCTCAACTCCCAGCCGTTTTCGAGAAAAAGTATATAGACGGGTGGTCTGGGACACCCGGTATACCGGGAGAAATCATGGCTTTTATGTAACCTGAGTTGAAGTGAACATTTCTAACAGTTTATTAGACTCTGAAATACCTGAAAACTTGTACCAGGATACTTTCTTTTGAAAGTTTTAGTACCTACTGTGCGACGCGTCGAGGCGAGCGATGAGGCGCGGCGCTTCGAACGCAACACGCCGCGCGGCGGCTCTGCCTCGCATGTTACCAATGATTCGTGAAACCCCCCTTGCCTTGGACCCCTCCTGCCCTGCCCCTTGTTCCCTCCTCCTTTGTAGGATTCGGGATCAGGATCCACTGCTGCGCGAGTCTCACTAATTGCAGTCATTAAGAAAGAGAGAGAGAGAGGGAGAGAGAGAAAGATAGAGAGAGAGAAAGAGAGAGAGAGAGAGAGAGAGAGAGAGAGAGAGAGAGAGAGAGAGAGAGAGAGAGAGAGAGAGAGAGAGAGAGAGAGAGAGAGAGAGATACATGAATGTGTAAAATCTGGAGTCGAACGAATCCTCTCGCTCTTATTAGACCGTGTTTCAATCTCGATCCGCGCGCCTTCATGCTATGCGCCCTGCGGCCAACTAAAAACGATTCGGTTTCATTCCTCGATGTGTGTATACTGTATATATGCTGCATTATCACGGTGTTTATAAAGTAGTTAACACTCCCGTGTAGAGACAGGACAGTGGCGGCTCATGATTCGATCATCGATATATCGTCGCCGTCGGCTCCTCCGCTCCTCCGCTCCTCCTCCTCTTCCGTATAAACGAATGGATAAGAATAATCTACCGTCAGGGATTTAATCGAATGGATAAGAATAATCTATCGTCAGGGATTTAATCGAATCCTTAAAAAATCGATACTATTACATTGGTTCAAATGAGAGGAAATGGCTATCGATCGTTCACGCGTATTTTTTTTTTTTTTTTTTTTTTCCACCGATAAATATTATTTTTGGAAAACCTATTTCGCGTGATAGCCGGTTTTCAATTTTTGGGAACAATAACAATTTTTTCGAGTTCTGAGTGGGGATTTGCCCCCACCCCCACCTTCCTCACAATTCAACGAAACACTTTAACTAACTCATAAAGGTCAGAATACTATTATATTATGAATTTAGTGGCTTTCCTTTCTTCTTTCTTCTACGTCGCAAAACTTGTATTGACTCGTTCATCCCTTTCGCCTGACCGGTGACGAAGGTGCATTTTGGAAACTTAACATGTTTTCTATGTAAACCCATGAAATATGTCCATGAAGGTTGCGTTCGCCGCTTACCCAATAGAGTTCATTAGTTCGATTGTTTTCATGGGTTCGATGGACAAAATGTAACGCTGTCGAATAGCACGCGATTCGCCCATTGGCGGATCCAGCCCTCACGAACGGGGGAGGGGCTTGGGATTTATGCTCCCCGGTGACCCCTTTCTCCGTTTTACTCTCCTCCTTTCCCCCTTCATTTCCCCTTCGTTCACCATCACTCCCCCTCTTTTCCCCCTTTCATGGCCGAAGGGGGGGGGGGGGTTCCCCTCCTCCCGTATCCGCCAATGGATTCGCCACTGACCCAACCGAATTCTGTTGGGGTCAAAATTTCTCTCAGCCCCCTCGCTCGGGCCAATCAGCTATTCGTGAAACTCAGTAGTTTGTTTGATCTGATGTAGGGCTCAGGATCTTCATGTTTTTTTGTGTAGTAAGAATCAGATGGAACAGTGCGAAGTTCTTTTTCTTTTTATCTTTAGTAATAATGAAATAACTGTCGGTCCAATTAAATTTTAAGTCTTCTATATGCAAAGATAAATCGTAAAATTCAGCGTTTCACTGTCACTGCTGTGATTTCGTTTCGGTTCATTTTCATTTTGTCGATTAGCTAGCTGCGTTTTGCATGATGAGCCATTTAAAATTTTAACATGCCTTTTCGTTGCTTTTTGTGTGTTTCAGATAACTCGAGGCAGGATGCCCGGAGTCAAACTAACTGACGTGAATCCGGAGCTGATATGTGTTCTGTGTCACGGTTATTTCATAGACGCCACCGCAATCAAAGAATGTCTTCATTCATGTAAGTTGACGGACACTTTGTCTTCGTGCCATTCATTTTTTAATGCCCTTATCCAAGCCTTTTTTCTTCTTCTGAATATATAGCCTTGGGCAGGCCCGTCACATGTAACTCCCGGGCCCTGGTACCAACTGGGCTTTCGGGCCCCCTTTTGGTGGGTCCTGGGTAGGGATTCTAGGGGGGGGGGGGGGGGGTATGGGGGGCTTTAAGGTTCTCCCAAGAGAAATTTTTCGTGATTTCTCTAACTGCCATTTTCAGCTATTTCAAATTGGTAATTGTAAATTACACCAATGCGTTATAAAAAATTTGAACAGCTCCAAGCGTAAATTTTAAACACAGGTTTTATTGAGCACTGAGATAGTAATATCTGCGCTATCGTCGACTCATTGCTTTTCAACAAGACTTGTCTCGCTAAAATTCTGTGCCGGATCGGCAAAGGCCCGGCCCGCTAGAACAGTTTTTCATTTTCTGAACAGAAAAATGAGACTTTTAGTCAGGCTGCCGCGCCGGGCCCCTCTGACGCCCGGGCCCTGGACCCGTGGGTCCCTTGTCCCCCCCCCCCCCCCCCCATGAGACGGGCCTGCTTGGGTTCTATTTTCGTCTGAAATATTTATCACCACATTACGCGGATCCATGTTGCAGCGCCTAATGAAGGATTCGTCGTTAAAAATTGAATTTGGGGCATGTTGTGTTGCGTAGCCTGGAAGTTTCGATGTGTAAGTGGCCGGCACAACTTTAAAATCTGCAATTAAAGCAATTTCCGTGTATGTACAATAAGTTCCTTAGCGAAAAATTCAATGTCCGAAAAAAGTCCTCATATTGTCCCTATTATAATCGTTTTTAAACGCCATTTGCCAAAACATTGGACGTCCAAATAATTGTAAAGAATTCTAGAATTATTTGGGGACATTCTTCGGACATTCGCACCAATTCCATTAACCCCTTAATATTCTTCGATGCTTTAATTTTAAAAGTCCCCATAATGTCCCATGACTTAGATGGGTATGGAGATTGCATTCACTCTGTTTTGGACGTCCATGAGATGTTCAATATTTGCTAAAGTTTATAAAAATTATTATAATTGGGCACTGGCGCAACGAGAATCTCTTCCATCTCTCTCATTTCCCATTTGAATGTATATAAGTAGGAAAAGGACAAAAAGAGGGGGGTTTATCCCCTTGTCTATCCTTGTCTGATACACTTTTCTTAATGGAGAAAAGAGAAAGATGAAGAAACTCTCGTTGCGCTACTGTAACAGGGACATTCTATGGACTTTCTTGGAACTTTTTTCGGACATTGAATTTTTTGCCTGGTTTCTAGATTATTACCTTTTCTCAAGCCACATGTTATGATGTAGAAAGTATTGAAATTTCATGATCGAGTTCTCTAGTGTAGAATCAAGTAGGCGTACGATGAGAGGGGATTATTCCAGCATTATCTTGCTTGAATGGGGCTACTGCACACTTTTGCTATAAGCGATTTAATAGTCGATTATGGCGTAGAAACCTCAAAAAATAACGATGGCGGCACTAAAAACTTCCAAAATCCACTCCTAAAATCAATAAACGCAGTTATTTGCGCGAGCGTAATGGTGGCCGAAGGCACTAACAATGGAAGATTCCCATCTAATAATTCTGAAACTCCATCAAGAAGTGACCAATAAGAGACTACTTTCATTTGACACCGGTGTCACTGGGTGTTGTGGCACCATTCATCGGATGTGGATCATCACTCTGATGACTAATTACTCTGTGAATCACCCTTGTCAACATAGAAAGAGTGACGAAATTAAGATAGGAATTTCCCATTGTCAGTGCCTTCGGCCACCATTACGCTCGCGCAAATAACTGCGTTTATTGAGTTTAGGAGTGTATTTTGGAAGTTTTTAGTACCGCCATCGTTATTTTTTGAGGTTTTTACGCCATAATCGACTGTTAAATCACTTATAGCAAAAGTGTGCAATAGCCCCATTAATCGTGGGGGACCAAGTTGCCACCTCCTCCCTTAAAGTTTTTTTCTCTCAATTTTTAATAACCTAAAGTCACGTGGTCGACCAAGCTCTCCTCGAATTTTCATACGCTAACCCGTTTTTACTTTCTCATTTTAATTCGTCGACGTTGGCTCTTTAGATGGAAAGTGTTCACCTTTTGACATTTATATGCTAATTTTTACAGAGCCTAACATACCTCCAATGATTAATTAATTGACAGAATCAGAGCGTAACAGAGGTAACTGGAGGGGAAAATGGATATCGACGCTACGCTCGCTCGCTCTGCCTGGTGCGACAGGTCGCGGCTTACCGTATGCGTATGGTTTTCACGAGTACAGGAGAATCGTAAATGACGTTGGGTTTATGAGGAAGTGGATATCGGAGGGGGCGCTTTGAGTTTGTTGATGTGGAGGAGGGAGAGGGTAGCCGTGAGAAATAGGTTTGCGGGAGAGAGAGAGAGAGAGAGAGAGAGAGAGAGAGAGAGAGAGAGAGAAGGGGGGCGTTAGAGGGGATAGAGCGAGCGAGGTATACAAGTGGAGTGGTAGAGGGTGGGGGGGGGAGGTCGGAATAATTCAAGGTCGTGTCGATACTGATAATAAATGAAGCGGGCCGCGGCCGGCGGACTGCGCGACGCGACGCGACGCACCGGCTGGCTGTCTCGCTCGATCGCAGTGTGCACCGTAGCCTACGAAATGGTTTGGTTGGCTCTTTGCTTGCTGCTCGCGCTGCGCTCCGTTCCCGTTCTCGAATCTCATTCCTGTCCTTTTTATTTACACAGTTCCTGCGGCGAAATAGGTTCGCGGTTCGTAGTCCATAGTCCTACTTCTCAGCGAATTCAACCCTTGTTTCTGAAGTTGCAGGTCTGTTCGTACTATCACACTGATAGTGAGAAAAAATGCCGTTTATCGCACCAAGATTTCTATTTATGTTTGAAATTTTCCCTACGGAAATTTCGGTTAATGGAGCTGGAATTTATGTAATGAGGCCGTTGCTATAGAGTCTAAGATTTTGTGTTTTTGCGAAGAATATTAAAGCACTATAGGTGAACTGAGGGGAAACGGGCCTTTGGTTTTTTTCCGAAGTGCCCCAGCTTCGGTAATACGCTCTTGTAAACTTGCAAAAATTCGTGTATTTTGTGACACCTCAACGTGGAATTCTCATTTTAAACGATGTATTTTGGGCCAAAGTTGCATCTCCGGAACTTATGAAATGTATAGTTAGAAACTAAAGACATCCTTTTTCAGCTCACCGAGTACACTCATTCGCTTTTTAAAACTACCCTCAGACCTTTGCAATTATGCCTCTTTCTGTGACCGGAATTCCCGTAGTTGTAACCAGAATTCCTGCAAGTTCAAGCAGATTCTAGTAACTTTTATTGGAATTCCGATAACGTTTATCGCAACTCCACCTTGGAGAGTATTAAACTGAATTATCGTTGAAGATTGATATTTTTCTCTGTGCAGAAAGAGAGCCTCCAAAAAAGAGCATTGGTGAGGTTCATGGCTAACTTTCTACCTCGTGCGCTAATTATTGCAAGCTCTGAAGCCCATAGACCTTTAAGAGTCATCATTTGGGCGGAATTTTTTTCTGTAGTCAGAAGATGTTTTGCCGAACGAAACTACCAAGTTTGGGCGCAGTCCCTATTGAGAAAAAGCTTTGGGCAGGGGAACCAAAGTCTGCAGTGAATTATAGTTGCTGAGCGTCTTTGGGGGCAGGGGGAATAAAATCTTTGGACCAAGCAACCAAAATCTTTCGACTTTGGTTGCTTGGGCCAAAGACTTTGGTTGCTCGGTCCACAAATTTTAGTACCCCTGCTCAAAGCAGCCCAGCAACTATGATTCACCGCAAACTTTGGTTCCCCTGCCCAAAGCTTTTTCTCAGTGATTATTTTTGGCACCCAATTTTCAGACAATCTATAAAAAAAGTTTCTTAAAGATATGGTGCGAAGCAAGATTTAACTAACCCAAATTACACGGGGGAAAAAAACTGCGGTGAAAACAACCATACGGATACCTGATTTTGGCACCTGCTAGATGTTATGGTAATGTCAACCAGAAGTATACTATGTTTTGACTAGGTACTAGGTGAAGTTACCTGATTGCATGTCGAATTTACTCAAAGTATCGGTAAATGTAAGTACCATACTTCTGGTCAAGTTTACCATAACACCTAGGAGGTGTCAAAATCAGGTATCCGTATGGTTATTTTCACTAATCTTTTTTTTCTGTGTATCAGAAAGTCACACATCTTGATGATGGTGGGCCATCATTGGTGGCCCTTGAATCGCGTTAACTATCAATGTACCCTCTCCGTTTAACCATTTGTTGAAGAACCGGATCTCGTGTTTGATGGGAAAGGTGAGGAGGGGATATCAATTTCTGAATCCAAACAATCGGCTCTATATTGCATGGATTCAAATGCGGGAAAAAATAATCATTGGTTACTACACAAACCGCGGTTGATCTGACAACCATGATGATGGATGGTGCATCGCTTCTGTTCGTGTTCAGCTTATCGCGTATGTCTAATGAGTAAACTATGCAAACCAAATATACGGGCTCCCGCCTCCTCATCGGAACGTTGCCCCCCCCCCCCCCCCGACGAATCATTTTCCCTCATCAAAAATATGTCAGCCAGATTTCAAATCTTCAAATTACCAAGTTGCACTTTCTGTCCATCAAGTGCTTAAACAATTAGTTCGTTGCCCTTTATTCAGATCGTTTTCTCTTTATCGTGCCGTGCCTCTCCCCTCTCTCCCGCGCCCGCGCCACCCGGGATTATTGTTTGTTTATAGTCAATGGTCGGTGCATTCTAAAAAAAGACATTATATCATATAGACGGAGTGCATATCAAGATCCTTGAGGCAAACTTGCGGCACTTCATGTTCACCAAAAATGATCATCAGTCATCAGCCTGCTCAACGATTGCATCAAAACTTAAATTGGTAATCTTTTTCAGGTATAATCTTTGGCAAAGCTGGTGACAAACAAACCGACGCCATTTTGAGAGTGAATGAAAGCTGCACACTATTTCCTATTTTGTGAGTTATTTGAAGCTTTTTTTGATCTTACATCATACTGTTGTCAAAATGATGGTCATTAAATAGTGTTTCATCCATCTTCGATCTCGATTTTTATAAAGTAGTAAGTTTGGATTCAGAGGTTATGTTCGTTTGTTTGTCACCAGTTGAAGGTTCCTCCCCCAATTTCGAAAGTGGACTCGTCCGTCTGCCTACTGTAGTGTACGCTAAGTTTGCCTCACCCAGCTCAATGTTACGGTATAAAGGATGCACTCCGTCTATATGATATAATGTCTTTGATTCTAAATAAGCATTTACTTATTCACTTATCTCTGTGTATTGTTTTTCATTCATGCTATTTTTCCAAATGTTTGACGAAATCATCATTGTTGTATGAAAGGAGTCGAAAAGAGTGCGTCGGGAAACGCGCTTCTAATTATTTCACTAATAAATTCACAAAAGTGAATGTCTAAAGACATTTCTCTCAAAGGCAAATTAATTTCTTTGAAATCGTGAAAATAAATTTAAAGTGAAAAGCTTTAACGGCGCCGGGACGCCTTTACTATACTTTATTTTTACAACTTGTCTTCCCTCGACCCTCCCCCCCCCCCCCCACCCTTCATTCTTTCCATACTCACCCACCAGAACTTACTCCCTTTGCCGAATCGGGATTTTCGAGTAAATAAGAAGCCCGGCATTTCATGCCATCAATTCTCTTTATATAGTTGTCACGAAAGCTTTTTCATTAAAGCCTCCCGCCAGGTTTAGTCTGTCGTATAATATAAAGTGGCAGTCCGAAATTTCAAAAGGTTGCCACTCTGAAAATAAAGAAAAGATTCACGGAAAGTACAACGATATGAACCGAGGTAATGGATGGGCACATGGCGGACCCAAGAAAATGCCCTTCCCTCTCTTTTCCCCATTAGAATGCATGTGTTAGAAAAGGATGGAAGAGGGGGCGAAAATCACGTGACTGCCCCTGATCTGTCCTTTTCTAACGCACGCGTTTTAATGGGAGAAGAGAGAGAAGGATAAATTACTGGATCCGCTGGTGTGGATGGGTTCTGTTACCATGATTCCAAATATTGCGGATGGGCATGCAATATACGCATCACTCAATTAAGGGACCATTATTGTAGAGTCCCTTATTGATGGAATTATTGTATAGGGAGTACCAACACGACGCGGCGCTTAAATATATTCGATGGAGTCAACCGCCTGAACCAATTCGAAGGTGAAGTTTGACATGGAACCGGTAGATTTGCCGGCATTCTGATCCGTTCCCATTTGTTCCTCTGTATACTCATCAACTCTTCTGTGTTGAGCCGTCGATGTCGTCGACTCTTGCTCGCCTCCGCGAAAGCCTAAAACCAAGAACCGATCACACTTTGTTGAACTCGTGTCGGTACTCCTTCTACAATATTTCCATCAAAGGATTCTACATTATTCGAGATCCTTTCTTATTGACATTAATTCATCGGGTGTTGCGTATTGCATACATATAGATAGAGCCGCCCGTATACTTGACTTTAAATGAGAAAAGGCGTCCACAAATTAAAGCATTGAGGGAAGGAAAAAGTCATATTTTTGAGACCAGCGGTTCGATTTTCTCTTGCTCAGCTTTTATTAATTAATTCGAAAATACACAAAATTTTCAATTCTAAATTAAAATTTATATCGAATTTAAAGTAAGACTGTGATGATATATGGGTGTGCTTGGTGGGAATCACCAAGCACACGTCTTGGAAACCCCTGCTTCATCATTTCTTCCCTCTCGTACTTGTGCTGCTGTATGCCGTGAATCGACCCATATAGGTTTTTTTAGATACTTTAATTCGTCGATGTATCGATTCTGATCGAGGAAGTGATCGTGATCGCTGACCTTGGCATGTATCCTTGTCAGGGCTGCGGTTTTGCGTATAATCAATGCTATTTTTCAATTCACCGATGATTCCACCGGTTGAGAAATGATTACACAGTTCAGTTCAGTGCAAGACTGTAATAAACTAAAATACTCGCATCTGTAATCTTTTCTCAACCGGTGGAGTCGTCGATGACTTTACAAAACTTGCGGATATTTTAATTAATCAACGGAGTTTCCACCGATTAAGGAAAGATTACAGATCAGAGTATTTTCGTGCATTACAGTCATACACTGAACTGAACTGTGTAATCTTTTCTCAACCGGTGGAATCATCGGTGAATAGAAAAATAGCATCGATTATACGCAAAACGGCAGCCCTAATCCTTGTCAAACTCTCATTTTCGGTGGGACGAACGATACTATGCGCGGTGTCTGTCTTCTCAAATTATACGCGCCGTTGCTGATGGGGGTGGTATTGTGGGAATGATTGGATTGGGGGGGGGGGGGGGAGTTAAGCGTGGTGAAAGCCCGGACAATGACGCCGCAACGCCAAGCGATTATACATGCGTAGCCGCATGAATAAGAATAATTTTCATGTTTGAAATATGAGCCCCTCCTTTAACGGCTTGTTTACTTTTTGGTTCCAGTCTGTCGGAGTTGCATCATCCTGTACCTGGAAGCAAAGAATTACTGTCCCAAATGTCAAGTGCCGATCAACACATCCAAACCGCATCTAAGTCTAAAGTAAGTACCTACCTTTTATTCTCATCAACTCGAGTACCCTGATAATCCCAAATTAAATACTCCAGCAATGTGCATTAGTTATCTCAAGTGCGCGCTTCATGCTTCACGCAAAGTTCAAACTCTTGTGTCCACAGACATCGCGTGCACTTGTCATTAGCTCTGTCGTCACATGACGAGGAGCTCACCTCATGTCTACATGTATATTCATGGCGAGTGCGACCAATCAAAGTTATACATCACAGTTTACGTGTACATTAATTTGCGAAACTTTAGACTTGAGAAATGGCGAGCGACGACAGTGTATTTATGAGAGAAACTTCAAATTAAAGCTTTATAATGTAAACAAAATTCAAAATCTGTAACAAATGATTGAGAATATTGATTTAGACACCTTAAGACTTAAGTAGATAGAAAAATTGATTGGATCGTCACCAACCTCTTTCCATTTTTAATTTCTTGCCCCCCCCCCCCCCCCCCAAATTGTTGCAATACGCTTACACAGATCCTAGAACGAAAATTCTTTTCGACTTCTCACAACTGCGACGCAAATCCAACACGATCCATAATTATGTAATACGTGCACTTGCACCGTGCAGTCTGGTATGAACGCACTGCCATTTTGTATCGGCCTACTGGCCACAAGGTTATGTCCTCCGTCGCGTCGACTCTTTTTTGTTTGATGTTGAGACTGGCTTTTGATGCGCATAGTCGAAGGTCAACATTTTTTTGGCCCTGGGCCTTAAGAAAAAACACTATCGCTTTTTTCTGGACATGATTGTGACGTCCCGACCTCGACTATAACGCTCGAAAATACGATAATAGAGTCTTGACAACAAGCACCGATGTGACTGGTGCGAACGAGGAGCCGTCTCGTCTCCTCTCCTCTCCTCTCCTCTCTTCTCTTCTCTTTTTCTTCACCTCTCTTCCCTCTCTCCCCCCCCCTTCAATGTCGGAATCCAGCGCCAGTCCCCCTGCTTATCACCCCTCATCTCCCTTCCCCTCCTCTCCGTCCAGTGCCTTAGCAAAGCAGTCGTGAGTCGCGGTATCCGGCGCGGCATGCGACGCGTCGCGCGCCTTCCCCCTCTCCGCCTCATCCCCCTCCTATTACCCCTCTTCCTCCCCCCCCGCGTTGAGCAAGACCCGCGTAATTTTGGCGCGCTGTTTCACTGTTCTTGAAGTCATAAACACTCTCTCTTTGAGCTCAGTTAGCTTCCTTCTCAACGAGAGTTCACTCACTGACTCTATTTTACTTCTTTTTTTTTCGTACCGGGAGACAGACCATGCGCTCTTGGCCGCGCACTAGCGGATCCAAGATATTGTCCTTCTCTCTCTTCTCCCATTATAATGCATGTGTTAGAAAAGGATAGAAGAGAGGGCGAAAATCATGTGACTGCCTCTGATCGGTCCTTTTCTAACATACGCGTTCTAATGGGAGAAGAGAGAGAAGGATAGATTCCTGGATCCGCCAGTGTGGCCGCGCCGCGTAAACCGATGTCTTGTCTCGGAGATTGCTATGGAGTCAGGCAATACAAGCGCGACGCCTTGTGGCCTAATGACCGCGTAGTTTGACTTTGTGATGTGCGCATGCGCGTTGATTGCGACGCGACGCCGACCGCGCGTGCGTATCGGCGTAAAGCACGAGGTCTTTCGCAAAATACGTTGTAAATAAGTTCATTCCACGGAGGGTCAAATGCGGGGACCAGACCAAATTTGACACGAGTTAGAGTGAATTACATAAAATTGCATAGATTTGATGGTTGGTTGCACTCTAACGCACGCTAGGCTAGTGTTAAATTTGGACCATATCCGCGTTCAGTCCTTTGAAAGGGACTTTTTACACTGCAGTGGCGTAGCGTGCAATTTGGCAACGTTGTACACAGAAAAAACGGAAAAAAACACTTTGGTAGCGCTGACAAAACCTTTGGTAGAAAAATGACCCAGCAAAAGACTTTAGTTGGGCCAACTAAATCTTTTATTCACCCAGCAAAATCTCTTTAGTTAAGCGTAAAGAACCTTTGGTTGGCCCAACTAAAGTCTTTTGCTGGGTCATTTTTCTACCAAAGGTTTTGTCAGCGCTACCAAAGTGTTTTTTTCTGTTTTTTCTGTGTAATGATTCCATTTAAACTCATGAAAATATCGAACTTTTTGGTGTTCGGTGAAAACCTTCGCATTCGACCTTTTACATGGGTTTAAATGTAAACATTACAACGTTGCCAATTTGCACGCTACGCCACTGTTTTACAGTGTTGGAGTCATCGGAGAGACGGTAATTTCCGAGCTCCGTCCCGCGGTCACAATAGGATCCGTCCCCTTGATCCCACAACCCCTGAAGCCGAGTTCCTCAAAACCTCTTTAGTTAGGAGTTCTTCACCCTCACATTAATGGGTCAATTTTCTATCAAAGGTTTTGTCAGTGCGAGCAAAGTGTTTTCCCCTGTTTTCCTGTGCGTAGGTAGCTAACTTTTTTAGAGTCGAAAGGACCTTGTTCCACGACATATTCGTATCAAATTCGCACTGTAATGCTTTGAGATATTCACTTCTGCCAAAAAGCTCACAAAAAATGTCTCCGTAATCCGTTTATGATTTTAGTGACGAACGTGAGATAGTAGGACCTGATCCCCAGGTTCCGGGGGGTCGCGTCAGAGTAAGAGAGATAGGGCTTCCACCAGATGAAGTCATCACGAAAACCGTTCGCATTATAGGTTCATCTAAGAATAATGCCTTCTCTCTCATTCTCCTAATACACGTGTGAAGAAATGATAGAAGAAGGGGCGAAACACACTTGCATCCTGTCTACCTTTACCTGTCCCATTCTAACATACTTATTTGAATGGACTTAGATATAGAAAAGGACAAATTCATGGACCTGCTAGTGCGTCAACTATTAGGGAATTTCGTGTCAGAATCTGGCAATTTAAGGGTGTGGAAATAAAAAAATTTGTCTTGAAATAATAAGTTAGGGAAGATAATTTTTATTTCAACTTTGTAACACACGGACCAAGATTAGTGTATTTTTGTTTGGTTTCATTGAGCGGTCAAGCCTCAACCACGGACAGTGTTGCCATATTGAAGGTTAAAAACCGCGAAGTTCCTGCGTTATACTTATTGTTATGTTTTTACTTTCTCACTGAAATGAAAAATTTGAAAATTGAGTTATAGCTCCATTTCTTTGCATAACTATGATGTCCCCAGGAACCCAAAGAAACATCTACCAAAAAATGTCCACCCGTCTGTCCATCGCGGATCAATTTCCTCAACAATTCATCTGTTTGCATTCAAATTTGGCAAGAAGTATTGCTTCCAATTCTTTTTATTTGATTTTACTTTCACAGTGTATTCATTAAAAAAAAAACGTTTTTCTGTTTCAGGCCCGACAAAACGCGGCAAGACATAGTTTACAAATTAGTTCCTGGTCTATTTCATTCAGAAATGCGAAGGCGGCGGGAGTTTTACAAGAAACATTGTCACAGAGGTACGTCAAGGAAGAATTTCTCTCACATCTCATCACAAAATAATTTTCAGTAAAATTTTTTTTCCAAGTAATATTTTTTACCAAACCAATGACAAGCTCTTGCCAGATTAATTGGTCAAATTGTCGTGCAGTAACTGTGGTCGGTACTCAGACTGAACACTTTATAATATAATAACGTGATTCGTGGTAGCGTTTAAGCCAAAGACGAGCGTTGCGAGTTTATACAAAGGTTTTATTCACAAATAATTTGCAGCTGGTTTCGGAGCCGTGATACGGAGCTTAGAAGTACGAAGAGAAGAACCTAGAAGAGCCAACGAACGAACCAGAACGAACCTATATGTCTAATAAGGTGATATACACCTTGTGTCAGGAGTGGAATCTTCATTAGCGTATTCCACTCCTACACTGTTTATCACCTAAGGGTGCATAAAGTAGTTTAAGCTAATTCTTGTCATGTCCTTGGTCATGGCCAGAATTAGATCAAAACAGTTGAGACCGATATGTGTTATCTAACCATTATTGGGCTCCTCGTCATAGTAATAATTCAAGCTATCCCTAAGAATCAAATAGAAAGGCTCCTCAAAATGACTCAATGCTCTTCATAAAGTTAAATTTCTTAAATAATGGTCGCATAAGAAACACATGGCTCTCTCGGTAAACTCACTCGCCTCTAAATTGTTTTCCATTCGAACTTCACCAGCACTGGCAGGAGCGTATAAAGAAAAGCGTTGAGGCTATGAACCTTTCTTCTTTTTTTTCTCTTTTTCGACCGTGCACAGCAGTAATAAAACGCACTATCGATTTTATTTTGCCCAGCGGTAAAACCTATTTGGTTCAATTTGCTCGTCGTTCCGGAGGGTCCCTGCGACTGGCTCTTGGTCTTGTTCGTGACCCCCACACCTTCAACTGACTCGTTTATAACTTCGCTCCTCCGCCCCTTTTTCGCGCTTATATCTTCTCCCCTACCCACCGCTAACTTCATATTTTCTTCTGCATAGCTTTTATTATACATTTTTTATCGGATTGGAGACAGTCTCAAACCTAAGTTTTTCCATAGATAACCGAAAGTTTCAATTTATTGTTTCAATTATTGGAAAGATCATTGCCTTTAATATAAAATCGGAAGACAATCCTCTAAATCCGTGCGATAGAACGTCCCAAAGGAGACAGCTTGCTCACTGCGCGGTTCTGAAAGAAAAAGGGCGGAAATCAGGAGTGCCGGCATGTACAGTTGGAGACAAAAAGAATGTCAGGCAGCTCCTTGAGGTAGGCCACCTTCAATGCTTAAATTCATTGAGACAAGTTTTGCTGGTGGCCTACTTCAGGAAACGTCTGACATTCAATTTGTCCCCGACTGCACTATGACCTACAAAAGAAAGGTTCACAAGGGTACCCGCAATTGGTGCGTAACCCCCCCCCCCCCCCCGCACGCCACTGGTGTTGCCTACTACATAAACCGCGTAAAAAAATAATCTTTCCATGCAGTCATGATGTTTTAGTTTATCTATACGTCAGACAAGAGTAGATAAGAGTATTAATTAACTGCCCCCTTTATTTATCGTTATTCAACCCCTAATGGGAGAGATAGATACGCGAGAGCGGTAGAAGCGTAATTTTATTATTCAGCCCTCCTCTTCGTTTTTTTTTTTTTTTTTTTTTTTTTTTTTTTTTTTTTTTTTTTTTAACTTTTTACTAGGAGAAATAAGATTTTGCTTTTCTCTCTCCTTGCCCATTTTGAACGGACGTGTGTTCGAAAAAAATTGATAGGAGGCTTATCACGAGACATCAGTCTCTCCATCTACCGTCTTCTAGCATGTCTTCTAATGAACAAAGAAAGAGAAAGGCAAATACTTGACAGTGGCGTAGCGTGCAATTTGGCAATGTTGTATTGTGTCCATTTAAGCCCTTGTAAAAGTTCGAACTCAAAGGTATTCATATGCCTCCCAATAATTCGATCTTTTCCATGGGTTTAAATGGACAAACTGCAATGTTGGCAAGTTGTACGCTATGTCACTGATATTGATGAATGCGTCTTTCAATTAACTATTGTCTCCTTCAAAATAAAAACTTTTTTTCGTCTCTGCCTCTGCATATTACTGTAATTTTTACTATTACGAAATTGATTATTATTTGTTCAATGATTTTTTTTTTTTTTTTCTCTCTTTTTTTTTACAGATATGCATCTGCATCCCGAGGCAAGAGGAGTTGACGTTGACCGGCTTATCTATTCCCCTGAAGATAGCATCAGTCTTTCCTTGGAATATTATGACAGGTCAGAATCTTTGTTCACTCATGTCTCTCGTATTTATCTTCAATTTTTATTGTATACTTGTTTTGAGTTTGTGATTCCGTACTTCGATCGTATTGCCAACACAATTATTTTGATGCAACTATTTTATATGTGAGTTTAAAATGTCATGACTATGTATTTGTATTTTGCCGGGGTTGTTTTTTTGTTTTTTGTTTTTTTCATTTACAAAGATCGACGGTGTGGTGCGTATTCATGCTTGACCAATTTTTTTTTTTTTTTTTTTTCTTCTTCAAAAGGCTCAGTAAGTCTAGGAAAGTTGGAAACACTCGTTCAACATTCAAAAAGGAGAGAGGCCTTCGGCTATAAAAATTTCCCTCAAAGAAGATGTCGAGTTACAATCCCTAGCTCAAAACCGAGCCAATTTCCTGTGCGAACAGTAAATGCGTTTCATACTATCAGCTCAACTCTCCTTTTCCCTCCGGGGGGGGGGGGGGGGGGCAAATCTTTTATTTCTCCCTTCCTTGCGTTTATAAGCGTAAGCCGCGATGTGCTGTGTTCCTGCGAAGTGCGAGATGTCGCGGGGGGGAGGGGGGTTGGGTCGTGGAGAAGGCAGGAGTGCCGAACGGGAATCGGGGATAAGAAGTGTTGTATGGTAGAGGGAAAATGATAGATTGAGAGTTGATCCCCACGTAGCCGTATCGGTGTATTTCAGCGAGCGTACTGCGCGTTCTAGTGCGCAGTAGACGAATATTATACTTCTCTCTCTTTTCCCATAAGAGCACAAGCGTTAGAAAAGGATAGAAGTGGGGGCGAAAATCACGTGACTGCCCCTCATCTGTCCTTTTCTAACACACCTTGTTGTAATGGGAGAAGAGAGAGAAGGACAACTTCCTGGGTCCGGCAATGATCGACTGTTGTCCTGGCTCTTTAAACCACCTGATAAAAAAACAATATGTATGGGTGATTTTAAGATGGGAGGATATAAGCTGGTTGGATAGAGTTCTAACCTCTCGAGATGATTTTAGAAACATTCAAATTAGCAAACAATAGCAATTTTACTTTTCGTACATGCGGTGTAAATAATTAGTAAACGAATGAAATCATGTTGCCAACAGCGGACCTAAATATGAAAATGTTTAGGGTGCAATGCAGAGGCTAATTGTAAGTTTAAGGGTCTTAACTTGGGTTTTACTGATTTTTTACCATTTAAACTGTGTACATCAGGGAATGCGAGTCGCAGCAAGCATGCGTTTTGTGATACTCGAGTGCCTGCTCTACCTGGGGAACCAGGGGAACACCGTCCCCCATTTTTGAGTCTCCAACTTTTAGGAAAATCGCGGGGGGGCACGTCCTCCAAAACATATCTGTGCTAAAAGGGTAAGTTGACGTAACGCGACGGTTCAAAACTTATGAGAGTAAAAAAAAAAAAAAAAAAAAAAAAAAAAAAAAAAACATCATCGCAGTTTCAAAGACCAACTTAAATGGGTCCCCCCCCCTAAATTGCATGCTTTGATTAAATAGCACTTTAAGTAAAAATTTAACAACCCCCTTTAAATTACTGAAAATAAAAATAGTTACTATAAACTTTAGAGGCCCATAATTTGTTTTAAATATCCTTTTACGTTTTAGCGATAATGGAGACGCTCGTTCAAGTTCAAGAGGAAACTAGTGAAATGACGCCTCCCGATTTTAGCGCCCACACGCCGTTTCCTGAATATGCGACCCACGAGTCGGAAGGAAGTCGCGGGCGAATGGGGGGGGGGGGGGGGGGGGCACCGCGACTTCACTATCAGCACGCAACCGTGGTGAAAGCACGTCCCGTTCCAAACATCACGTGACTGCTTCGAACTTATTTCCATGCTCCTTCCTCCCTGCATTTAAATAGCCGCATAGGTCTGTTCATTCACACTCTCTTTTAAACCTCGCCACGCTATCCGCAAACCGTTTACATGTTTGAGAAAATTGACGACCCCCCCCCCCCCCCTCCCTCCCTTCAGACCGTTATAGGGAGATGAACTTCGTTTATTGTATCGTCTCGTGTTTTTTTCAAATTTCAAAAAAGTTGGCTTACAATAGGCAAGTTGCTCAACCGTTCGTGTAATTACATTATTTTGAGCTATCCTATATCAATATTAATTAATTGTGATAATTGCCGTGGTATAACTTTAACCAATGAGTTGCCTTCCCTTTTAATTCGTTGGATAAATAAGTCGGGGCTCTCTAATTAACGTGCGGCAAGAGTAATTACATTTGATTCCAGGGAAACCCATTTGTTAATACCGTGCAATTATCCTGCCATCAACTATTCTTATTATACGCTGTAGTAGAAGCACCTATCCCCGTTAATATTTCAGCTCATTCACATACCAATCATATGACCGTGTCTCTTCTCTATACTGTGTTACTTAAATTTGAAGAGTCCCAGGGAAAAACGATATCGTGATAAAAATCAAAATTATAGTGGTTTCGTGGTCTGCCGGTCTGCGAACGGGATGCAGAATACTAATTGAATCGACCTTTACGAAAGTGCAAGACAATCGATGCAAATACATTGATTCTTATTAGAAAGAATGTAGCGTTTAAACGTCTTGGCGTTTCCCCCCTCTTCTTCAGTTTAAAAACGAAAATGGGGTTTTGTGCCATTTATCGTTCTTATTCCCCTATGGACGATTGGACGCCTCGTTTATTTTTCGCTGTAATACATCGTATAAAGTTTCACTCTGCTAAACTCAAAAAACGTTAAAACTCGACTACATTACCCCATGATTTCTAATTTTTTTTCAAGATTGCCGAAAAATTATAATTAATGCCAAAACCACAGATCCAAAAATGGAGTTAAATCGAAGAAATCAGCAGTTCGAAATTACTCACGGCTCACCGAATTAGCTTCCAAAAAACGTCCAATTCCCAACTTTAAATTAAAATTTACCGTTTAAAAAATATGTATCAAAATCAGCATTTTGTCGGGAATCGCCGTTCCTATACTGCCGCTACTCTTATAGGCAACATGTGTGTCGATTGTTGCGGTTAGTACTTACGTCAAGCAAAACTTTTTTATCGGTGTCATCATGTTCTTTCCAAAAAAAAAAAAAAATACAAAACATATCTTTAATTTTTGAATCTACAACAGTTTCTAACTACATTGCGCCTGACCCTATGGAGCTCATTTCGCCCCACCATGCCTAAGGTATCATTAGATCCTCTTTATGGAAGTTTTGTAACCGACACGATCGCAACAAGTTCTGATTCGCTGTTTATTCAACACGGGCAGCTCCACACAGAAAAAAATATACAAAACCACATGGTAGCGCTGACAAAACCACATGGTAGGGCTGAAAAAACCACATGGTAGGGCTGACGAAACCCTTTGTCAGAAAAATGACCCAGCAAAAGACTTTAGCTCAGCCAACCAAGTTTTTGGCTCGACCAGCAAAATCATTTAAGTCAGGCCCGGTATTACGATTTCTGGTTAGGTGATAGTTTGGCGGTGGTTAAAGCTCAAACCTCAGGTATTCGAGGAGTGGCATTTTACGGCCTCTTGTATCGTGCTGGTTAGGGGGGTCGAGCCTCCTTTACTTTCACCCTCAAACCAGTAGGTTGGCTGCTCACCGGATTGCCTTGTATTGGGGTTGAGTCAAACTATTGCTTCGGACAGACCAAGGTTTGTAGTACCGGGGCTTTATTTAAGGCGCACGAAACCTTGATAATTCTTTTTTTTCTTCTTCTTCTTTTTCTGTGCACAAGACGATGCGACGCCATCTAGCGGCGAATCATGAGTTACGATAGGAGTCGACTTGCCATCTTGTCAATGTTAATTTTTCAACTCTGGAGCTCCATGAGCGTCGCGGTGCTCCCTAACAAAACGTCCATCATGCGGATTATGTCATGTGGCCCGGACCGCGGAGTGCTCTACGAATGAGGCTCAGATGAATGGACGATGCACTATGCACGGAAAAAAAAACTGTACGGGTGTGACAACCATCCACGCCGGTTCATTTACTAACCGTAAAAAGACAGCTAGGGTAGCCGTGTTTCACAGGTGCCATAGCCAGAAAAACACGGTCGGAATGCCCGTAATAATTATGGTCGTGACACCCGTAACTTCACGGTGGCACAACCCGTGAAGTACGGTTACTCGAGTGCTTCGGTGCGACCGCCACCTCGCGACATCTGCTTCTTTATATACTGGAGTTTCCTCTCCCTTCTCTATGCGGTCAGTGCGGTGTAGTGGACAAGACACTGGACTGCGAAACGGAACGTTACGGGATCAAATCCCGGATGAATCATCTTACCTTTTTAACCCACGGCGCCCGTGAAAGTACGATTTCGCTCTGAACCGTACATTCACGGGTGTCGTAACTGTGTCTGGACGGCGTCCAACTTTTACCCGTGATTCACGGTTCCCGCGCCCGTCTTTTATGGTAACCGTACCCGTGAATTTTTTTCCGTGTGGGATAGAATCCACTTCTAGCGCGCAAAAAATAGTAGCGCTCTATATCGCGTGACTATCATGTATGAGACATGTTCTATACCTAATTTTAACGTGCTGAATCCAAATCTGGCCTTAAAATTTGACAGAAATCGATATTTTTTTTAAAAAAATCCAATTTTTAGTTTTACTCTGCCTTGATTTCAATTATCAATTAAAGATAGCAGAAATATGTATAGAATTGGAACTTGATTGAAAATGTTTGTGTCTCAAAAGTTTATACTAGCCCGTCGAGGATTCTAGAGAACTCTTCTCAACCCTCGAGTTATGTGTTTTATCCAATGTTGCCAGTTTTAACAAAAATAATGAAATTGAAAATTCTCTATACTTCTCCTAATTTGTGTGAATAGTTCAGAGATTTTTTCCCGCTAGAAAAGCAGGTTTATGTTAATTACGAGTTTTGCTTTTAGATTAATACGATTTTTTTTTCTTAAGTTAAATAAAACACAAAATTTTTCTTTTACACCTCTAAATGCGAATGTAAAAAAATAGTAAATCATAACACCAAAATACACATGGCAACACGGCATTGCGCATTTAACTCATTATTTAACACTTGCCAGATTTCAAGTTTTCAAAGAGGCAAAAAAAAAAAAAAAAAATTGTCCTGGCGTTACGATGTTTTACAGTCCCACAGGACAATACACCCCCCCCCCCGATTAAAAAATAAATAAAATGGTTACTTTAGAGAGTCATCAACATGCCTTTTTTACTTATAAAACGCATACAAACCGATTTTTTAATTGTTTTATAGGTAGGACCAATGTCGCCAGTCGTGGTGTTAACTGTCGGACATTTCACGATTTTCGTAAATTTGAGCTTGACGCGCGATACAAAAAATTGAATAAACCGCGGAGTAGCAAAAAGTAGCAGAAAAACGAAACAAGGTCTTAAAGTAGACACTATGGGCTATCGATTCCTGCAAAGAACCACTTGCTTTTCGCTGCATTTTATTTTTTTTTCGGTCCTTTGAAAATTGGCATTTTACTTTTTTGAGTTAAAATCCAGAGGTCTCTTTAGAGATGTCCTAAAGGCAGAGAAAAGGTGGCATGAACACTTGTATATATACCATTAAAAAGCTCTTTTCAAGCACGTTCTTATGCTTTTTCAATGAGTTTAATCGAGCAATTAGAGAACGCTCCATGAATTAAATATAAAAGCACGCTTGAGCAGGATTTTTACCACAAAATTAAACGCTCATTAACACGTAACTTCAGGATAATTTTTTTCTGCATTGAGATTTTTTTTGCGGTCTATGAGGGTTATTTCTAGCATCAGTAACCTCTCAAGGACAAGTTTTAATGGTCAAAACTTCAAAATTTTGAAATTCATTTTTTTGAATTTTTGCGCGCTAGAAGTGGATTCTATCCCATAGTGCGCGATGACCGACCGACACGGCCACGGTCTGGTCAGTGAATGGGTTTTTAAGAATGAGTAGGTGGGGAGGGTGGGTAAAGTAAAGTAACACTCCGTCGCTGTTTCATTCTTTTCATGAGAGTGCGCGCGCCAGCCACCAGACACATCGCGCGTCGCGTCTGATGAAAGTCTCGTTGTTCGGCGTGCGGCGGCAGCATTACCAGACGCAGTTCGAAATTCTGGGACGGAACGCAGGCGAACCGAACAGACGGAGGAATGGTACACGGAACGAAACGGCTGGCTGATCGGGGAGAGGAACGGAATGGAAAAGTCCGTGGAGCTGTGGCGATGCGTCCCGCTATACCCAAACGCAAAATACGACGGAGTGGTTGGTTTTCCCGTTGCTAGGAAACACCGTGCGCGTCTCAAATACTCTGCCTTCCTCCTCCAACCCCTCATCCACCGACCCTTATCACTCGTCGACCTACGTCGTCGCCACCACACCGCCACCTCGGGGGTGGATGCGTCGGGGTGGATCAATATTGTGATTAATGGAATGTGAAACTTAGCCCAAACCTCTTTACTCGCAATTCATTGTGTGTTACGCCCCCCCCCCCCGGTTTCTCCTTACTGCCCCCCCCCGTTGTATCTCTCTTTTTTTGCGCCTTCTTGAAGGTCAGATTATCTGAAAATCTTCCCACCCACCCGTCAGCCCCCTTCGAAACTGCCCTATTTTCTCCCTCGTTTCACGTCGCGATGCGGCAGTCTTTCTGCTTTTTCCGGGTGCGAATTCTCTTCGAGACATCAAGGTCACGTGACGGTAAGCGCTCGTTTCTTTGTCCACTTGTTTTTGTGCCTTCATTTCTTCTCCTTTTTCTTCTCTTTGGCCTGCTGTCTCCTCCTCCTCTCCCCTTACTTCTACGATTGTTTCTTTCTTTCTTCTCTGATTTTCGCGTATTCATCATTTTCGCCGAGTTGAGTTAACACTTGACACCATCGTCACCATGTGTGTCTTACAAGTCACGGCTCACATTCGTATCAACTGCCCCCCCCCCCCCCCCGGCTCACCGCAGCGGCAAACATTTCACGCCGCGCGCCGGCCGGTGCAGTGCAGTGCTGGGGATTCGTGCTCAGGCTGACAACTTATTTTTTTCTCTCTCTCTTGTTGACTCAGACTCTCCGCAGTGATGTCAGATTTTTGTTATATCCCAGCTATTGGGCTTCGCCTCTATATTTCTCTCTCTTTGTCTTTTTGAACGATCTTGTTAGGAAAGAACAGAGATAGTGGCTGGTTGCGTGGCAACCCTTCCCCCTCCTTTTCTTACTCATCCGTTTAAATGTGCAAAGACGAATTTGACGGCTTTCTGCAGAATAGAACCAACGGCATGTGCTTTTGAGTGAAAAGTTGTCATTTTTTGATGATCGGAATTTTATGATCAATTCGAATGTCGAACTGTTGAAGTTTCAATCAAAATTTTTCGTTCGATCGAAATTGTGAACCATCCAAGTGTCGGCAGGTTGCATTCTCAAAGGAATAAGTAACGATTCGAACTACGTTTTCGGAAAATATCGTTTCGATCGGAATCCAGCTATGTAGGAAACCCGTAGCAGTTGATCCCTTCTACAGACTCAAAAAAGTGTATTCTCTTCTGGTTGCTACCTTCGCGTCTTATCGATGCCGCTTTCTCATCGGCAAAACCACGTTCGTTTTTCTGAATACAAATCATTTCGGAATATACATGTTTTTTCTCGTCCGTCTTCCCGATCCGAATATTTGTCTGAGGAACATGGTTACCAGTTTGATATAATTTGAAACAAACATTTCTTGAAACGTCAAGGGGTGTGAAATCGGATTATAAAGTGGAGTTTAGAGTATCGGCAATGGTGCTGTTACACACATTGCCATAAGCAATTACTAGTTTATTCTCATGTGAGAACCTCCGAAAACAACGATGGCAGATCCTATAAACTTCCACAATCTTTCTCTACACTCAAGTAATGCTTTTATTTGCGCGAGCGTAATGGTGGCTTAGGGTAGGTATAAATGGGAGATTCTCATCTAATAACACTGCGGAACTCTATCAAGAAATGACCAATAAGAGACGACTTTCTTTTGACACCGGTGTCACCAGGTGTCATGGTCACCATCTATCGGATGTGGATCATCACTCTGATGACTAAATACTCTGTGACTCATCCTTGTCAGCATAGAGAGAGTGACGAAATTGATATAGGAATCTCCCATGATTACTGCTCTACGCTACCATTGCGCTAGCGCAAATAAAATAATTTCTGAGTTTCGGGGTGGATTTCTTAATTTTTTAGTACTGCCGTTAATTTGTAGGTTTTTACACCGGAATCAACTATTAAACCGCTTAAAGCAAAAGTTTGTGCAACAGTCCCGTTTTCGTTATAGTCCTTCGAATGAGATTATATAGATTCTTGGTCTGAAGATAAAGAGGCCCCGGCCAGTCTCTAGTAGGGATGAGAACCGAAATTAATTTTAGAACCTGTTCCGGTTCCGGTTCCTTGAGAGCACGAATTCCGGTTCCAGGTTCTGGTTCCGGTTCCTTGACAGGATGAATTTCGGTTCCGGTTCCGGTTCCGGTTCCATGGCATCCATGATTTTAGGTTCCGGTTCCGATTTCGGTTCTGGAACCGGTTCTTTATCGGTTCTTTAATATTTTTAATGATACGGATGATAGTGAAGAAAAAAAAAATAGGAAAATAGAAGAAATTCAATCTCTTGACAAAAATATGTATTTTTGATCATTTTTATTTGTCAGAAAATAAAATTAGGTACAATTTACCATCATGATAGTTGATTCTGGTGAAATTTACCATCATTTCTTGTTGAGGTCAAAATCAGCTACCATGATGATAAATTGTACCAGTCTTTTTTCTCCGAGAATGTCATGGAAAAAGTTAATGAGGTGGTTAATTAATTTCTATAAGACCTTACAAGAAGTATGCTCTCAAGTAGCTCAGGAGTTAAACGGCTGCGCAACGGGGACATGATAAAAGCAAGAGAGGAAAAGAGCCTTTCCACACTGACTTGCGTCGACGGCGCCGATAAAGCCACGGTGGCGAGTTTAAACAAAACCCAATAGGCATGCGATTCTCCTTTCCTCTGAATCCAATAATCCATGGCCGTAGGATACGCCTTCCTATCTTTGACGCGCTGCATATCTCCATACGTTCTTAGGATATGTTCAATTTCTTTGGTGTCATCAGTGCTCACTTTTGTAGCCGAACTAGATCCTGCGTCATGCTCGCACAGGTATGTTTCAAATGGATCATCGAAAGACTCGCAAGACTCTGGATCATCGGGCTGCCTCGGTTGCTGTCTTTCTTCTGGTTCATTCCCTTCAGCGATATCATCTTCCACGGCTTTCATATTTATCCACGTTTTCAGTAGATGTGAAATCGCTTTAGTTTTCTGAGAAGCATTGAGAAGGGATTTAAATCTGGGATCCATAAAGACGGAGGCGCAGAAGATTTCATTTTCAAACAAAACGTCCTCCCGTCTTTCCATTGCCTTTACGAGAGCCGCTGCCAAGTCATTCTCTTTTTGACGGAGTAGCTTTTCATTATGACCTCATTATAGTTGGCTTCATTTTTCCAAACATCGTGTAAAGTGAGTTGCAGCGTGTGAGCGGCGCACCTAAATCCACGCAACTGACCAGATAAAAATGAGTGTGAATCTTCATTTAAAATTTCGTTTTCATCATCGGTAATACAATTAAAATCCCAATCTTCTTCGTCAGCTATCTCCGTCTCTGCGTTGATACTCTCTTCTAATATTTTGATTGTCCTTACCATATTGGCGCCATTATCGGTTGTAGCGCAGTACACTTGAAGAATCCTGATGGAATACGTTTCTAGAGTCTTCGAAATTACAGAATTTAGATATTCCCCGGTATGACGCTCCGTCAAATCAGTTACCGAAAGCGTACGAATGACAATTTTACCAATTTCATCTATGTATTGAGCGTTTAATCCGAGAACGCTTCTGTCTCTCTTACTGCATGCGTCCAGCTTTATCGAAATCAGTTTCCCTTTTAGTTCAGCTGCTATTTTTGCTTGCAATTTTCTGGCTTTTTGAAGAACTAGCTGCCCCACGTTCTCTCTGTTGATGCGCGCATCCGTATTCAGGCCTTGTAATATAGGATCAATTATTCGATGAAAGGCGGGGTCATCCATGAGATTTAAAGTACGGCCGTTCATAATTAAATCTACACATGCATCTTGAAGACTTTTTAAATCCATTTTAATGATGAGTTCTCTGAACATAGATTTTTTTAAAGTTGTTTGAACTTGCCCTTTTTGTTTTTTAGATGATGTCGCTTCTTCATCCAGTTCTTTTTTGCGTTTGAGGTTATTTTCTTTCTCAAATTCTTTGAATTGATTTGGGTGCTTCGTTTTTACATGCTTTGAAAGATTTGTCGCGTGATTTCCTTTTATTTTTGCTTTGCACAATATACACGTTGATGTATCGTTCAATTCATCATATTCATAGAATTTTCTTATATTATTTTCTTTTCTTCGACCCGCCATTTTCCAGAACTGAAGATTTTGCTTCAAAAGAAGTTTGCGGTTTATTCGCGGGTCTATGGAAACGAAGCGTCACTCCAAAATAGTACAGCAAAAGTTAGGAATAGAGAAGGAGAGAAAAAAATCTCAGCTGATAAGAACCGAAATGGAACCGCTGTACACTTTCGGTTCTTGGAACCTTACCTGGGGTTCCGGTTCCGGTTCCGGTTTTTTAATCAGATGAATTTCGGTTCCAGGTTCCGGTTCCGGTTCCTTGACAGGATGAATTTCGGTTCTAGGTTCCGATTCCGGTTCCTGGAATAATTTCGGTTCTACCGGTTCTAGGTTCCGGTTCCGATTCCGGTTCGCATCCCTAGTCTCTACTCTCTCCCCTCTCCCTTTATCACACTTCTCAGGAGAGGAAAATGAAATAGTCTCGTGACGTATCCTAAATCCTATACATGAAGGGGAGGGTGATTTGCTATATGACTGGTGTGGTGCGGTGCGGCGGCATCAGATTCGTTATCACGCTCCCCTGCTCCTTCCGCCATAGTGGCGTAGCGTGCAATTTGGCAACTTGGTATTTTGTCCATTTAAACACATGGAAAAAGGTCGAATGAGAAGGTGTTCACCGAACACCCTGGAGTTCGACCTTTGTTATGTGTTTAAATGTACGAACTGCGACGTTGCCGAATTGCACGCTACGCCACTGCCTTCCGCGCATGTCCACCGTCCACTGAATGGGGAGCGCTGATGTCTACCTACACGGAAAGAAATCCGCGCGGTGATGAGCACCGAACCGTTCGGTAAATGGATTTACCGATCTATACGTTGACCGTCACCCAACTTGCTAATTATGATCACCGAACCGGTTCGTGATCATCACGGTCTCGCGTTCAGTAAGTGTTTCATTGAATTGTTCGGTTACGATCACCGAACTTTTCAACAAATCTAGGCACGCTGGGGCATTTCAAAAGTTCAGTAACAAAAATGGCGTCGTAACGGAAATTCGATTCGCGTCGGTTGTTGATATTTAATTGAAAAAACTTTGGTATTTTAGTTTCCCCGTAAATTTGAAAGTAGTGCCAAATACGGAATAATCTGCGCAGTGAGTTACTGCGCATGCAGTCCAGCAATGCAACACTCAACGGTCTCATCTCATAACCTCAGTCAGAACAAAAACAGATCGGCCAGGGAGCTCTCAGTAAGCATGCATGAGTTAGTTTAATCAGCAATGTTTTAAAACTTTTCTGCCACTCATCATCATCGTTTTTGTGCCTAATAAAAATCGACGAAGTCTACTTTCATTTCCTGCATACGTTTTGTGAATATTTTCAGCTTGAATCCCCTCTCTACAATATAACTTGTGATCTTGTTCCCATGACGCTCGCCAACGATCCGATCACTTTTTACAATGTTCAAGTTCATCTGAATTATTGTCTTTCGTCCCAATGTTTACCCTATTATTGTCTCTTGATTCGCTATTTGTCGCTAGCTTTCAGTGCTCAAGCAAACTCGTTGTCTCGTGCCCGTGCAAATTTGGGATGTGCCATCATTTAACAGTGTCTGTATCAGTGTACTTGCTTTGTGTATATCTCTCTCGGTTTGTTTTGAAGGTAACTTCCTCAACATTTTAGTTGAATTCTCTCTAAAAGCTCTTCATTTCCATGTGATTTTGTTAGAAGGTCTTCATTTTCATTTGAGACGAGTCTGCATTGCACAGTTTGCCATGGCTTGAAAGCGGAATGAACACCTTTGTAAACAGCAGTGAATCTTTCTCATTCTAATTTTCTTATGCTTTTTTTAACATTCTCCAGCTCACTGTATTGATTAATTTATCAGCAAATATTGCTCTAAGATTTCCTTGAAAGGCTCCCAAGTTGATGTGTAAAGTTACAGAGATCACATCTAGCAAACAGTATTACCGTAGCAACCTCCCTGTGCATTGGCGGATACAGGAATTTGACTTTGTCTCTCTCCTCTCATTTGAATGTGTGCGTTAGAAAAGGACAGAGATAGGAGCTAAAGACATGTGATGATCCTTTTTGCTATCCTTCTCTAACGCATGTGTTCAAAGGATGACAGAGAGTGAAAGACCAATTCCTGTATCCACCCATGTCCCTGTAAATGAATGAATGGTTAACCTAGAATACTGAATTTTGAGATGACCTACTCAGTAATTGTATACCTACATTGCATAACACTCCTGTAAATTGAGTGCTGGTTTTGTGTATTTTGAACCTCTGATCAGTCCAGTCCAATGTTGGTGGTTGAAGTATCGTCACCCGTTTGTTCTCTGTTATCCTATTAGTAATAATTGGAAGCATTTTGCGTTGGCTGAGCACCCATGGTTATGTGTGACCCTACTGTGAGCTTGCTAGTCAGCTAAGCCATTACGTGTGATTGTTTTATTTGACTTAAATGTGGAACAAATTGAAGCATTATAGTGTAGTGGAAAGTTTTATCATTCCAATATTCTCCAAGTCAGCTCAAGTAAAGGTGCTAATACGCAGCACGGTTATATCATCCGGATGTTGATTTTCTGTCCCTTGATCTGTTTTTCTGAGCACCTAAGTTGATACCAATTCACCGATGAAGATTGTTTTGCCCCTCGAATCCCAAAGAACAGGCCTTTTATTTTCATTTTTACACAGATTTAGAACTCATATATCTTGAGTATTGGGTTATGAAAAGTGGCAGTGCCTGCTTCCAACGTGCATCAGTGAGTGGTTGATTAGGGTTGAGGCAAAACTCTGAATTAACCAACTGCTCTTAATGCGTTTAGATGCATCTTGGAAGCAGGCACTGCTACTTGTCAGAACCTGATACTCAAAACTTATGACACAGACTTGTGACTCTAGTAAATAGTTCAATCAAACCATTATTCTAACCAATATCTGTGAGGGAAAGGGCAGAAAGTATGAGCACCATTCAAACACTTCGGTTTAGAGGCTCTTCGACTCAAGTTGGTTCAATATAAATCCAATAAGAACTGAGATGTTTGAGGGACCACAATATTCAAGAGCATGAGATAGTGAAGAGCAATCGTGAAATTTTTGCTGATAGCTAAACTACCTTAAAGCTCAAAATGTCTCATCATTTTCCATGCTCTAGCTATCATCCCTCTCTCATTTCACAAGTAGTCCCCATTTGAGTATTGTTGAGCCAGCCAACTCAAGTCGAGTCGAAGATCTGTTCAAGAAACAAAAATTTCTGAACTGGATCTTTAAAATTTGCAGTGAAAAATTACACTGTGCTTGAGCTTGGCTCTGTTAGAACAGAACATTTCAACAAAGTTGGCAGTAGTCAAGAATAAATTCACTTTGAGAATTCATGACAAATAAATACTTCATAGGAATATTGCAATCAAAAAGTAGCAAGCAAGTTTAATGATCTCATCCTCACTGTCAAGTGTTGCCCCCCCCCCCCCCCACCCCCCTTCCAAAAAAATAAAAAATACTCTCACAGGTGAATGCATTTATCTTTTTCTCTGCCCATCTGAATGTGTCTGGTAAAGAAGGATAAGAGGAGGAGCTATCACATGGCCTTAGCTGTCTCTCTCTCTTTTTTTTTTTTTTATTTCCGATACTTGAATTCAAATGGGTGGGGAGAAAGGAAAATTCATTCCTGAATTCACCCCTTTGGCGTAGTGTGCAATTTGGCAACATTGCATCTAGTCCATGTTGAGTCATTAAAAGGTCAAAATATTGGGGGTGAACCGTACACTCCCCCGAATCGATAGCTTGTATGAGTTTCAATGGAAGAAATGTAACATTGCCAGATTGCACGCTCCGCCATAGATTCACCCATGCTTCAGTTGATATCGTAAGTGAACATCAATCTTGACGCTCAAGCTTTTCAAAGTTTAGTTTGCAGAGTAGGACCATCCAAAGGAAATTACTTTGGTAATTGGTTGATGACATAGAAATGTAGGCACACCTAGACCAATAATCTTTGGATTTCTACGAAAAATGATTTCTCTCTTTACTGAATAAAAATTGATAAAAATGAATGTAAGCGTTGGCTTTTCATTGAGGAATGATTTAAAATTTAAGGGGTCAAAGTTCCAGGGAAGCTTTTTCTTTTTTTATGAATGAATGTAACTTGAAAATTTGCCAAAGATTATCGGTAAGCTGTGCCTACTCTTCTGCAACGGACTCTACTCAACTAAGTACTGATTACATCTGTACTATTCATGGGTATGTAATTTTTGTCTGCTCAAGAAGCATAAAAATGTTGTTTTTATTATTGTTGATGAAAAACCGTTTTCATGAGAACCAGAATTTGAAACTGAAAATCTTTAAAAAATAACTAAAAACAATGCTTCAAGATCACTTCCTCTTAACAATCATAATCTGGGAGAGATTCCTGAACTCCCCTCGCCCCTCACAGACCCTTTTTGGACGGAAGGATCCCCAACCTCCTGACAAATGAATCGATTAATCTTCAGATCTTTTAAAATTGGCAGGCCCATTAAATTGCATACACGGAAAGAAAGGTTCGGTGATCATCATTTAAAAGTTCGGTGATGATCACCGAACTGGTCAATGAATATGTGGACACAGGCACAGTACGGTGATCATCACCGAACTGGGTTGGTGAATGTATTTACCGAACTGGTCGTTGACCGTCACCGAACTGGTCGTTGACCGTCACCGAACTGGTCGTTGACCGTCACCGAACTGGTCGTTGACCGTCACCGAACTGGTCGTTGACCGTCACCGAACTGGTCGTTGACCGTCACCGAACTAGTCGTTGACCGTCACCGAACTGGTCGTTGACCGTCACCGAACTGGTCGTTGATCGTCACCGAACTGGTCGTTGATCATCACCGAACTGGTCGATGATCGTCACCGAACTGGTCGTTGATCGTCACCGAACTGGTCGATGATCGTCACCGAACTGGTCGTTGATCGTCACAGAACTGGTCGTTGATCGTCACCGAACTGGTCGTTGATCGTCACCGAACTGGTGGTTGACAGTCACCGAACTGTTCGATGACCTCATATTCGCTATTTTTTTGTCTCTTCTTTTTTTCACAAGTTAATCCGATTTGAAACACTTGTGATGGTACATACATAGGGGGTTTTTTATCTCCCCCCCCCCTGGATTTTTTTCTTGCTAATTGAGATAAAAAGTTGCGGTTTGGACCATTCTTAATCATTTTGAATGATTTTTTTTTTTTTTTTTTGGTCAAACCCCCCCCCCCCAGCCCCCCTAGGGAGCCCCCAGGGGGGCTATCTCAAAAATTTCAAATGGCAACCCCTATCTTGTGATACATCTTTTGTAAGGGCGTAAAATTCCAAGACTTTTGGCGCAAACCGGAAGTTGATATCGTTTTTCGTTTTCGATATATCGAATTTCAAAGTTCGATTTGGACCCATTTTCAAAAAATCATTACTCCACTTTGGAAAGTCGGAATTAAAAAAACTATGAGTCCAAAATACTCTAAAAAGCAAGTTCTTTTCAAATAACGAAATGGTATTGACATAAAATTAGTCCGAATTTGGTTTTAGAGCCCCCAAATTTTTTTTAAAAATTTTGCCCCTATAAAAGAGGCTATCTCGAAAATTCCCTTCCACGACTCTTATTGAATGACACGTCGATCAAAAAAACAAAAAACTGAACATTTTGGCGCAATCCGGATATCGATATCGTTTTTCGTATTCGAGATATCGAATTTTGAAGATAGGCGAAAATTGAACTTTGAATATTCAATATGTCGAATACAAAAAACGATATCAACTTTCGGTTTGCGCCAAAACTCTTAGAATTTTACGCCCTTTCAAACGATGTATCACAAGATAGGGGTTGCCATTTGAAATTTTTGAGAAAGCCCCCCTAGGGGGGGGGGGGGTGGTTGACCCCAAAAAAAGACAATTCATTCAAAATTATGAAGAATGGTCAAAGACCGCAACTTTTTATCTCAATTAGCAAGAAAAATAAACTGTAGGGAACACCCTACGAATACTTTCTCCCTCCATTTTTATCTGGGGGGGTCGAAGGACCCCCAGACCCCCTTAAGAATTCTGGGGGAGTCCCACAGACCCCCCTCTATTATTCTGGGGGAGACCCCCAGACCCCCTTTATAATTCTGGGGGAGACCCCCACACCCCCCTTTATAATTCTGGGGGAGACCCCCAGACCCCCCTTTAGCTATCTGGGGGAGACCCCCTACCCCCTTTAGAATTCTGGGAGAGACTCCTAGACTCCCATCAAATTTAAAATATTTTCACCACTGCACATAATTTCGCCTTCAATTCGAGGTGTTGGCGATTTTGCAGAGAAGCTGTACGAATAGTTGCCTACTTCATCCTTTGAAGGATGGGTTTTGAACTGTGGATCTTCAAAAGAATTTTTTAGTTTGGTAGATTAAACCCCCCTTTAAAGATGTTCTTTGTTTGTAGATTGTGTACACCAAATGTCAACAAAATTCATCCATCCATTTTCTTTATTAGTTTAATTTTCTTTGGATATTCTATTTTTTGGGTTTATTGATGGAACAGCTATTTTGCCTTTAAACAGTCTCAGACTTAAGGGTTGTATATTATAGTTTTACATTCAAGAGAAATCCCTGCCTAGGTTGGTTGCAAACTTTTTGTTGCAATTTTCATCAAACATAATTGAGTCATAATCGAATTTCTTATTCCAAGTATTACGACAGTTTTTTTATTTGCTTGGTTTCAAAGATTTTTGCTCGATCGCACCTATATTGGCCCTTTAAACGGTCTTGAAGGTTTTTGATGATGACTGTATGATAGGAATATTTTAGTGGGTCAGTAACATAATATGTTTGAGCAAAGTTTCATCAAAATTCATCCCACGAATGATTGACTCCAAGTTTTAACATTAATTCCCCGCTTTAATTTTATGTTTTTGGGTATTTTTGTTTTGATTTTTAAACTCTCTTAAGTGTTGTATATTGTATCTGTAAGGAATGCTTTTTTTTAGACTAATTGTAGATTGTATTCGCCAGTTTTTATAAAAATTCATTGGACCAAACCTGAATTATCCCAATTAATAGGATTATGTTTTTATTTGCTTTTATTCCCATATTTTTTTTCTCAATCTCACCTATATTGCCTCTTGAAAAGGTTTTATCAGTTGTGTATGGTGACTAAGAAAGGAAAATATCTTAGTATTTTGATAGTGGATTGTGTGTACAAAAGCTTTTATCAAAATTCATCGAGCCATAATTGATTGACTCCAAGTTTAAAGATTAATTTCTCATGATGATTCCATTTTTTGGCTCGAGCGCACTGATTTTGATTTTTTAAACAGTCTTAAGGGCTGTATATTGTAATGATAAGAAATTCTATATAAAGTAGAGTAAATGTAGGTAGGTAGATTATTTGTGCCGGATTTAATTAAAATTAATTGGACCTAACCCGAATTATCTCAATAAGTAGGATTATGTTTTTATTTGCTTAATTGGTCTTATTTTTTCTCAATCGCACCTATATGGTCCCTTGAAACGGTCCAAAAGATTTATTATGATGATAGTGAGAAGAAAATATTTTAGTACTGTGGTAGTACATTGTGTATACAAAGTTTCATCAAAATTCATCCAGCTTTTAGTAATTGGCACTGATTTACAAGATTAATTTCTCACTTTTATTCCATTTTTTGGCTCGAACGCGCTAAATTGATTTTTTAAACGGTCTTAAGGGTTAATTTGCTGAACTATAAGGGGTCAATTTTACTGTGGGCTGGTTGTAGAATGTTTTTACAAATGTTCTTCCAAATCCAAAGATACAATATTGAAATATTTAAATTTTTCTCTTTTTTGACCCATTTTCCCATTGATTTTAATGGAAACCATTTTTCTTCCATAACTGACCAAAAAATTAAACTTTTAAAAAAACAAAAAAAGTCCCTCTGGGGAATGTTAAAAGCAACATCTCTGCTAAATTTGGATGCATATAGATCAATAGTTTAAAAGTTATGCTGGGTTTCATGTTTGTGACTACAGACAGACAGACGGACAGACAGACGCCACAGAAATTTTGTGCATTTACTCCTCCCTACCACATATGGTTCAGAAATATTGAAATATCATGAATGGATGTTCTTTAGGATAGTATTAGGCATGATAAGAGCCAATTATTTTATAATTATCATGATTGACTTAGTCGCAGCGGGCCAAGTATCGAAACAGAATGCATCAAAAATCTCTGCGCCATCGCAATATTTTCTCAATTTTTCTAATTTCATTAGAGTGAGAAAGTAAAAACCAGGGGGGGGGGGAGATGAAAAAAACACCCTGTATACTTGTTTTCATCACCGAATAATCAAAATAAATGTCTGCTTGAATGAAGAAATAAACACATGCCTTTCTCAAATAATTGAATCATCATGCAAAATTACTTGAAATGAAGGGAGAATAGCCCCATTGGGGAGGGGGGGGGGGTGAAAAAAAGATAGGTTTAATAAGGCCCCAGGGACTGCATGATGACTGAAAACTGGGGACAATAACATTAGCAACGGAAAATGCTTTGAAAGAGGTGCATGCAATCCTCTATACACTGCGCCTTCAATCAGTCTACAAGGCTATTGAAACTTCACCCAACTTTCCTAGCTTACAAGAAATTTATCAGAATTATGGCAAAATATGTCAGAGAGGACAATTTTAGATACTTTCTTTACAAGTGAAAAAAAATAAGCATTTTCCCCAAAGAATGAAAACCTGGGATTAAGTAGCTTTGTACTACAGTATATCGGAATTGTCTTTTTGTCATGAAGGTGAAAATTTTCCCATGAAACACATTCAATTCATCGCTGCCTATGCAATTTAATGGGCCTCCCAAATTTTTAAAAGATCTGAAGATTAATCGATTCATTTGTCAGGAGGTTGGGGATCCTTCCGTCCAAAAAGGGTCTGTGAGGGGTATTATCCTGACTGGAACAGTTGCGAGGGGAGTTCAGGAATCTCTCCCAGATTATGATTGTTAAGAGGAAGTGATCTTGAAGCATTGTTTTTAGTTATTTTTTAAAGATTTTCAGTTTCAAATTCTGGTTCTCATGAAAACGGTTTTTCATCAACAATAATAAAAACAACATTTTTATGCTTCTTGAGCAGACAAAAATTACATACCCATGAATAGTACAGATGTAATCAGTACTTAGTTGAGTAGAGTCCGTTGCAGAAGAGTAGGCACAGCTTACCGATAATCTTTGGCAAATTTTCAAGTTACATTCATTCATAAAAAAAGAAAAAGCTTCCCTGGAACTTTGACCCCTTAAATTTTAAATCATTCCTCAATGAAAAGCCAACGCTTACATTCATTTTTATCAATTTTTATTCAGTAAAGAGAGAAATCATTTTTCGTAGAAATCCAAAGATTATTGGTCTAGGTGTGCCTACATTTCTATGTCATCAACCAATTACCAAAGTAATTTCCTTTGGATGGTCCTACTCTGCAAACTAAACTTTGAAAAGCTTGAGCGTCAAGATTGATGTTCACTTACAATATCAACTGAAGCATGGGTGAATCTATGGCGGAGCGTGCAATCTGGCAATGTTACATTTCTTCCATTGAAACTCATACAAGCTATCGATTCGAGGGAGTGTACGGTTCACCCCCAATATTTTGACCTTTTAATGACTCAACATGGACTAGATGCAATGTTGCCAAATTGCACACTACGCCAAAGGGGTGAATTCAGGAATGAATTTTCCTTTCTCCCCACCCATTTGAATTCAAGTATCGGAAATAAAAAAGAAAAAAGAGAGAGAGACAGCTAAGGCCATGTGATAGCTCCTCCTCTTATCCTTCTTTACCAGACACATTCAGATGGGCAGAGAAAAAGATAAATGCATTCACCTGTGAGAGTATTTTTTATTTTTTTGGAAGGGGGGTGGGGGGGGGGAACACTTGACAGTGAGGATGAGATCATTAAACTTGCTTGCTACTTTTTGATTGCAATATTCCTATGAAGTATTTATTTGTCATGAATTCTCAAAGTGAATTTATTCTTGACTACTGCCAACTTTGTTGAAATGTTCTGTTCTAACAGAGCCAAGCTCAAGCACAGTGTAATTCTTCACTGCAAATTTTTAAAAATCCAGTTCAGAAATTTTTGGGTTTTTTGAACAGATCTTCGACTCGACTTGAGTTGGCTGGCTCAACAATACTCAAATGGGGACTACTTGTGAAATGAGAGAGGGATGATAGCTAGAGCATGGAAAATGATGAGACATTTTGAGCTTTAAGGTAGTTTAGCTATCAGCAAAAAATTTTACGATTGCTCTTCACTATCTCATGCTCTTGAATATTGTGGTCCCTCAAACATCTCAGTTCTTATTGGATTTATATTGAACCAACTTGAGTCGAAGAGCCTCTAAACCGAAGTGTTTGAATGGTGCTCATACTTTCTGCCCTTTCCCTCACAGATATTGGTTAGAATAATGGTTTGATTGAACTATTTACTAGAGTCACAAGTCTGTGTCATAAGTTTTGAGTATCAGGTTCTGACAAGTAGCAGTGCCTGCTTCCAAGATGCATCTAAACGCATTAAGAGCAGTTGGTTAATTCAGAGTTTTGCCTCAACCCTAATCAACCACTCACTGATGCACGTTGGAAGCAGGCACTGCCACTTTTCATAACCCAATACTCAAGATATATGAGTTCTAAATCTGTGTAAAAATGAAAATAAAAGGCCTGTTCTTTGGGATTCGAGGGGCAAAACAATCTCCATCGGTGAATTGGTATCAACTTAGGTGCTCAGAAAAACAGATCAAGGGACAGAAAATCAACATCCGGATGATATAACCGTGCTGCGTATTAGCACCTTTACTTGAGCTGACTTGGAGGATATTGGAATGATAAAACTTTCCACTACACTATAATGCTTCAATTTGTTCCACATTTAAGTCAAATAAAACAATCACACGTAATGGCTTAGCTGACTAGCAAGCTCACAGTAGGGTCACACATAACCATGGGTGCTCAGCCAACGCAAAATGCTTCCAATTATTACTAATAGGATAACAGAGAACAAACGGGTGACGATACTTCAACCACCAACATTGGACTGGACTGATCAGAGGTTCAAAATACACAAAACCAGCACTCAATTTACAGGAGTGTTATGCAATGTAGGTATACAATTACTGAGTAGGTCATCTCAAAATTCAGTATTCTAGGTTAACCATTCATTCATTTACAGGGACATGGGTGGATACAGGAATTGGTCTTTCACTCTCTGTCATCCTTTGAACACATGCGTTAGAGAAGGATAGCAAAAAAGGGTCATCACATGTCTTTAGCTCCTATCTCTGTCCTTTTCTAACGCACACATTCAAATGAGAGGAGAGAGACAAAGTCAAATTCCTGTATCCGCCAATGCACAGGGAGGTTGCTACGGTAATACTGTTTGCTAGATGTGATCTCTGTAACTTTACACATCAACTTGGGAGCCTTTCAAGGAAATCTTAGAGCAATATTTGCTGATAAATTAATCAATACAGTGAGCTGGAGAATGTTAAAAAAAGCATAAGAAAATTAGAATGAGAAAGATTCACTGCTGTTTACAAAGGTGTTCATTCCGCTTTCAAGCCATGGCAAACTGTGCAATGCAGACTCGTCTCAAATGAAAATGAAGACCTTCTAACAAAATCACATGGAAATGAAGAGCTTTTAGAGAGAATTCAACTAAAATGTTGAGGAAGTTACCTTCGAAACAAACCGAGAGAGATATACACAAAGCAAGTACACTGATACAGACACTGTTAAATGATGGCACATCCCAAATTTGCACGGGCACGAGACAACGAGTTTGCTTGAGCACTGAAAGCTAGCGACAAATAGCGAATCAAGAGACAATAATAGGGTAAACATTGGGACGAAAGACAATAATTCAGATGAACTTGAACATTGTAAAAAGTGATCGGATCGTTGGCGAGCGTCATGGGAACAAGATCACAAGTTATATTGTAGAGAGGGGATTCAAGCTGAAAATATTCACAAAACGTATGCAGGAAATGAAAGTAGACTTCGTCGATTTTTATTAGGCACAAAAACGATGATGATGAGTGGCAGAAAAGTTTTAAAACATTCCTGATTAAACTAACTCATGCATGCTTACTGAGAGCTCCCTGGCCAATCTGTTTTTGTTCTGACTGAGGTTATGAGATGAGACCGTTGAGTGTTGCATTGCTGGACTGCATGCGCAGTAACTCACTGCGCAGATTATTCCGTATTTGGCACTACTTTCAAATTTACGGGGAAACTAAAATACCAAAGTTTTTTCAATTAAATATCAACAACCGACGCGAATCGAATTTCCGTTACGACGCCATTTTTGTTACTGAACTTTTGAAATGCCCCAGCGTGCCTAGATTTGTTGAAAAGTTCGGTGATCGTAACCGAACAATTCAATGAAACACTTACTGAACGCGAGACCGTGATGATCACGAACCGGTTCGGTGATCATAATTAGCAAGTTGGGTGACGGTCAACGTATAGATCGGTAAATCCATTTACCGAACGGTTCGGTGCTCATCACCGCGCGGATTTCTTTCCGTGTAGGCAGCGATGAATTGAATGTGTTTCATGGGAAAATTTTCACCTTCATGACAAAAAGACAATTCCGATATACTGTAGTACAAAGCTACTTAATCCCAGGTTTTCATTCTTTGGGGAAAATGCTTATTTTTTTTCACTTGTAAAGAAAGTATCTAAAATTGTCCTCTCTGACATATTTTGCCATAATTCTGATAAAGAGGTTGATCCAGCTCCCATAAGGAGTGGGCCCCTCGAGTTTTCAAACCAAACCTTTCTAGATCGATAGAGCTACCTCTGGGGGTTCTGAAAAGGCCCAGTTTTTTAATTTTGACCCCATAGAGACGGGGGGGCGGGGGGTCAAAGGTGAAACCTTTAAACCGTTATAACTCCCTCAAAAATTAAGGTATCAAAACGAACTTGACGCCAAAAGATAGAGCATACAAAGAGCTTTCTAAAAATGTATAGGTTTTTAAAATTCCAACAATTTTAAGTCCCATTTTTGGCGATTTTTCGAATTTTCAAAATTAAAAATTTTGATTTTTCGATTTTTTAAGGGAGGCGGATCCTGGCTAGGAAAACAAAAAACTGTCAGGAAAGTAGCGGAAGTAATGACCTTTTTAACAGCGCAAACCGCAATGTGGGGAAATGTTTCGTTTCAGAGATATAAGGCCGCAAAGTTGACGCGTCGAGATTTTAGCGCTTCTCGAGGCGCGCGCGATGCCTGCCCGACGGAAATTCACGCACAGGGAAACTGTATGACTTGAATAAATGGGAGGGGAACATTGGAAGACGCTTCTTATCTCATACATTCATTAGATTTAGGGTTTATACTTCCATTTCATTAACCCTCCCCCCCTTCCCCTCAAAAAGAAATGAGCCGCGGGGCTAAAACTGACGACGGCGCAATCACACTAATAATCAGAAATTAACGAGACCCAAAAAAAAAACAAAGAAAACAAAAAAAAAAACAAAAAAAAGGAGACTCACCAATGTGGCAATGTATAAAAAAAAAATAAATAAATAAATAAATAGATAAATAAATAAATAAATAAATCGGCGCAGGGTTAATAATTGAACCCATTTTTTTTACAGTATTCATATAACTATAGCTTAACATACTTATATCCTATGTTTGCTCGTTAAACATCATATGTTCGAGTGTTTAAATGTATGTTTCATTTACTGCACTACTCTTGTTCATTTGGCAACACTCGTTTTTAGGGGGTCATTCGTTGGATGTAGATATATATCTCACGTATTATCTGTTAACCTGAAGGAAAGCTGCTTCTACAGGTATCTACCGATGACTGTCCGTAATTCTGATACAGAAAAAGATAAGATGCATGTGATAGACGTAAACTTGCATCTATGTTTATTTATCTATTTATTTATTTATTTATTTATTTATTTATTTATTTATTTATTTATTTATTTATTTTTTATACATTGCCACATTGGTGAGTCTCCTTTTTTTTTTGTTTTTTGTTTTTTTTTTTTTTTGGGCTCGTTAATTTCTGATTTTTAGTGTGACTGCGCCGTCGTCAGTTTTAGCAATTTATTTATTTATTTATTTTTTATACATTGCCACATTGGTGAGTCTCTTTTTTTTGTTTTTTTTTGGGTCTCGTTAATTTCTGATTATTAGTGTGATTGCGCCGTCGTCAGTTTTAGCCCCGCGGCTCATTTCTTTTTTGAGGGGAAGGGGGGAGGGTTAATGAAATGGAAGTATAAACCCTAAATCTAATGAATGTATGAGATAAGAAGCGTCTTCCAATGTTCCCCTCCCATTTATTCAAGTCATACAGTTTCCCTGTGCGTGAATTTCCGTCGGGCAGGCATCGCGCGCGCCTCGAGAAGCGCTAAAAATCTCGACGCGTCAACTTTGCGGCCTTATATCTCTGAAACGAAACATTTCCCCACATTGCGGTTTGCGCTGTTAAAAAGGTCATTACTTCCGCTACTTTCCTGACAGTTTTTGTTTTCCTAGCCAGGATCCGCCTCCCTTAAAAAATCGAAAAATCAAAATTTTTAATTTTGAAAATTCGAAAAATCGCCAAAAATGGGACTTAAAATTGTTGGAATTTTAAAAACCTATACATTTTTAGAAAGCTCTTTGTATGCTCTATCTTTTGGCGTCAAGTTCGTTTTGATACCTTAATTTTTGAGGGAGTTATAACGGTTTAAAGGTTTCACCTTTGACCCCCCGCCCTCCCGTCTCTATGGGGTCAAAATTAAAAAACTGGGCCTTTTCAGAACCCCCAGAGGTAGCTCTATCGATCTAGAAAGGTTTGGTTTGAAAACTCGAGGGGCCCACTCCTTATGGGAGCTGGATCAACCTCTTTCTTGTAAGCTAGGAAAGTTGGGTGAAGTTTCAATAGCCTTGTAGACTGATTGAAGGCGCAGTGTATAGAGGATTGCATGCACCTCTTTCAAAGCATTTTCCGTTGCTAATGTTATTGTCCCTAGTTTTCAGTCATCATGCAGTCCCTGGGGCCTTATTAAACCTATCTTTTTTTCACCCCCCCCCCTCCCCAATGGGGCTATTCTCCCTTCATTTCAAGTAATTTTGCATGATGATTCAATTATTTGAGAAAGGCATGTGTTTATTTCTTCATTCAAGCAGACATTTATTTTGATTATTCGGTGATGAAAACAAGTATACAGGGTGTTTTTTTCATCTCCCCCCCCCCCTGGTTTTTTTTCTTGCTAATTGAGATAAAAAGTTGCGGTCTTTGACCATTCTTCATAATTTTGAATGAATTGTCTTTTTTTGGGGTCAACCACCCCCCCCCCCCCTAGGGGGGCTTTCTCAAAAATTTCAAATGGCAACCCCTATCTTGTGATACATCGTTTGAAAGGGCGTAAAATTCTAAGAGTTTTGGCGCAAACCGAAAGTTGATATCGTTTTTTGTATTCGACATATTGAATATTCAAAGTTCAATTTTCGCCTATCTTCAAAATTCGATATCTCGAATACGAAAAACGATATCGATATCCGGATTGCGCCAAAATGTTCAGTTTTTTGTTTTTTGATCGACGTGTCATTCAATAAGAGTCGTGGAAGGGAATTTTCGAGATAGCCTCTTTTATAGGGGCAAAATTTTTAAAAAAAATTTGGGGGCTCTAAAACCAAATTCGGACTAATTTTATGTCAATACCATTTCGTTATTTGAAAAGAACTTGCTTTTTAGAGTATTTTGGACTCATAGTTTTTTTAATTCCGACTTTCCAAAGTGGAGTAATGATTTTTGAAAATGGGTCCAAATCGAACTTTGAAATTCGATATATCGAAAACGAAAAACGATATCAACTTCCGGTTTGCGCCAAAAGTCTTGGAATTTTACGCCCTTACAAAAGATGTATCACAAGATAGGGGTTGCCATTTGAAATTTTTGAGATAGCCCCCCTGGGGGCTCCCTAGGGGGGCTGGGGGGGGGGGGGGGGTTTGACCAAAAAAAAAAAAAAAAAATCATTCAAAATGATTAAGAATGGTCCAAACCGCAACTTTTTATCTCAATTAGCAAGAAAAAAATCCAGGGGGGGGAGATAAAAAAACCCCCTATGTATGTACCATCACAAGTGTTTCAAATCGGATTAACTTGTGAAAAAAAGAAGAGAAAAAAATAGCGAATATGAGGTCATCGAACAGTTCGGTGACTGTCAACCACCAGTTCGGTGACGATCAACGACCAGTTCGGTGACGATCAACGACCAGTTCGGTGACGATCATCGACCAGTTCGGTGACGATCAACGACCAGTTCGGTGACGATCATCGACCAGTTCGGTGATGATCAACGACCAGTTCGGTGACGGTCAACGACCAGTTCGGTGACGGTCAACGACCAGTTCGGTGACGGTCAACGACCAGTTCGGTGACGGTCAACGACCAGTTCGGTGACGGTCAACGACCAGTTCGGTGACGGTCAACGACCAGTTCGGTGACGGTCAACGACCAGTTCGGTAAATACATTCACCAACCCAGTTCGGTGATGATCACCGTACTGTGCCTGTGTCCACATATTCATTGGCCAGTTCGGTGATCATCACCGAACTTTTAAATGATGATCACCGAACCTTTCATAGAGTAGAATGGAAAGCAGCTGCTGAGACCCCTGGGGGAGGGTCGGGACAGTGCAAAATGACATGATTTTTCATTATTCGTTCACATCATGATCAGAAAATATAGGTTAAGGCAGTGTTGCCATATCGAGGGTAAAAAGCCGTATCATCCCCATTTAAATCAATGTAAAGCGTACTCACCTTTGTACTCACCAGCGTGCTCACCTTTGGTATAGAAAAAATAAAAGACCCGGCAAAAGACAAGTAGAGCCAATCAAATCTTTGGTTCAGCCAGTAAAATATCTTCAGTTAGGCGTACATAACCTATGTTTTGTACTAAAGTCTGGGTCATTTTTCTACAAAAGGGTTGTTTTTTTTTGTTTGTTTTTTTTTTTTTTTTTTTTTTTTTGTTTTTTTTTTTTAATCGAAATGTTTTTCTGTGTATATGCTGATTTTAAGGAAGGGTCGACACCTGCTATTAATGTTCCCTTCTTCCGATAAAGTTCTCAATTAAAGTGTTTTTCGTCGATTGATTTGTACTCCATGTGGCAACGTTGCATCACACTAGTAGGGTATCTTCGATTTGGATGTTCAGACTTTTGGAATCGTGGCGGCGCGGCGGCATATCGAGGATCAATCGTTATATATACGCACAGAATTACATTTTCCATCGCGACGATGCACGAAATTGGCTCGCCATTAATTTTTCATTATGCAAGTAAAGTAAGTATGATTCCAGAGATTGTGACTAGATTTCCTGTGGGAATCGGAGAGGAAGACTCGACTCCTCCCCCTTCCCTCCCCCCCCCCGATCTTCCATCCACTCGCGGCTGCAACGATGCGGCCCCCACCGCGAGCGTCAACTGACGAGTTGAAGTATTGCCGAATGTCGATCACGCACTCGATGCTTTTCTCTTGTCTCCCCTCGCATTTTAAAGTCGCAAAGATGTCCTGGTTGCCGGCAGGGTTGCCATTTACTGGGACGAGGAAATAAAACCAGAGAGCGTGTTGAGACATAGTGAGAGATCTGGCGGGGTATAGAGAGAAGTTTAGAAACGTTGCAAGAAAAAAAATCAGAACTAACAATAAGTATGGAGAGCGAAGAGGGAGATTGTAGATTCCTCGTCCCAGTAATATGGGAATATGTGCGTGAAGAGCTGACTCAATTAGAAACTTATCAAAGTGTTAAAATGCAACTAAAAAAGTGGCTATTTCCGAAAGGGGAAAAGAAGTAATTAAAAAAAAAAAATTAAGTAGATTTCTTTTAGAACAAAACATGAAAAACATAATACAAAAAAGAATACAAAAAAAAAAAACGGAGGCAAACAATTGTTAAAAATAAAACGGGAGACTTGACGGATCGCTGTTTAATAATCGTCGACATTGAATCTCGTTTTGAGCGATAAGAATTCTGGAGTTTTTACGTGGTGTTTATTGTTATCTTTGTGTGTTTAATCAACCGGCTCGGATGAGTCACCAAAAGATTTTAAAAAGCCGTGAAACGGCGCGGCATCACTGCCATTCTCAGGAATTTCCCACCTTCGAGCTATCACGGAAAAAAAACTACGGTGAAATTAACCATACGATAGCTGATTTTGGCACCTGCTAGATGTTATGGCAATGTTAACCAAAAGTATACTATGTTTTGACTAGGTACTAGGTGATGTTATCTGATTGCATGTCGAATTTACTCAAAGTATCGGTAAATGTACCATACTTCTGGTCAAGTTTACCATAACATCTAGCAGGTGCCAAAATCAGCTATCGTATGGTTAATTTCACTAATTTTTTTTTCCGTGATAGTTTCCGCTGTTTCTGAAAGTCATGGTTTCGTGGCCATATTTCGATGGGACCCGTCCCGAAGCAAAACTCTTTATAATAAACAGTATAGCGGATCCAGGAAATTGTCCTTTTGTCTCTCTTCTCTCATAAGAACGCATATGTTAGAAAATGATAGCTGAGGGGGTGAAAATCACGTGACTGCCCCTGATTGTGTCCTTTTCTAACACACACGTTTTAATGACTGAAGTAAGAGAGATGGATGATTCCTGGATCCGCCAGTGAGTGCGGCAACAACGTCAGACAACAGAAATCCCACAACTGCGCCCTGCTCTACCACTACCGTCCGATTGCCAAAAAGTCATCACTGCCGAGTTGCTAACAATATGTAGATTGTTTCAGTAATGACGTCATGGATTTTTTTTTTTTTTTTTTTTTTTTTTTTTTTTTTTTTTTTTTTTTTTTGCGAAAGTATGTGCATGTTTTTGATTTGTTTGGTTCATTTACGCCACTGTCTATTCTAATAATTGAAATTCGTGTTTTGAGATTGTCTTAATTGCTTGTTTCCTTTTAATCATCTCATCCTACTAGCATTTATGAACGGATTCATGTTTTGAGTAATCAGACGTTATTTGAGCCTCACGAAAATTCTGATTGGAGATAGATACCCAGAAAGTATTTCTATGAAATAGTTTTAAATGTCCATTTGGTTGCCGTTAAGTTTTTCTTCTCTCCGTGCGCATCTCTCCTTTCCAGTGGCAAGGCGTGCGATTCGGCAACGTTCTTTTTCGCCATTTAAAAACATTACAAAAGTCAAAATGCCTAGTCATCGCCGATGAACTGAAGCCTTCGACTTTTTTTGTGAAATTAAAAGGAAAGAAATGCATTGTTGCCATATTTCACGCTTCGCCACCGCTATTTTAAAACGAGCCTTTCAGTCCATCTCCGACAACCCAGCTAAAATTGTCTCGGTTTTAACTTTGATGCTGAAAGTCACACGGGAATTGAACCTCGTTCTGTATTTTTGTTCTGAAGAGGACCAGAAAACCCTATACCCTATAGCCTCTTTTATACTTCCATTTTTTGCCCCAAAATGTGTAATTATATTACTTAGATTGTTTAAAATAAAGGAACAAAAAATCAAACCAAAAATAGAGATAGAAACGACGAAAAGAAATAGTATCAATTTATCGATGGTAATCTGACTACAGTGCATGCTGCAAGTTTTCCGAGTCGACCTTCTTTTTTTATTATTATTATTGTTATTATTACTTCGTCTATTCGCTGTGGTCGCGGAATGGAACAAACTGCCGTCCTTTTCCGATTGTTAGGAATCGTAATCTTATCACTCTTCTCCCCTTTTTTCTCTTCTCTTGGCCCCCTTTCTCTTTCACTCATGTAAGTAGGTATAATGCACATCAAAATTCAAATCCGATTTATTTCGGCTTTTACTCTTTGCTTCTCAAAAGTTTCTCTTTCTATATACGTATACGGTAGAAGTGTCGTACGGCCTTTTGTTTGTATACTATCTCGTAACTGTAACAAAAGTTGGGAATGGACGAAAAATCATCATTAAGATGGGTTCATCAGGCATTTTGGTTGTTCAAAACGAATTGCCCCCCCCCCCCCCAAATTAGACCATTGACAGTGGAAATCCATAGCCGAAGGATTCAACTGATTCAAGCTGATTTCAGTTGTATACGCAATGATGAATCGGCTGGCAACCAAATCGAGTCGACTCAAATCCCTCTCGGAAGACTTTCATGCACCGGAGAAAAAAGTTCACTCCATGAAGGACTATCCAATATCATCACATCGATTTAATCATTGGGTTCACTCTAACGTTAGGGTTAAATTTAGCCTATAGTTCCCGTATTCACTATTCAGTCCTTCGTGGAGTGACTTACAGTGTGCCATACTAACTGTCTCGATTCGATTTGGCTCCCTCGACTCGAGGAAGACGCTGATCGATACTGATCGATACTTGTCGATGCTGAACCATACTTTGAAATGAAGAGCTTCAACTACAATCATATCTGTTTTTCTGAAATTATAGAATGTCTGATGTGAGAGTAATCACGCCACCAGAGCCAGTGGGACCGCGTGCAATCTGACAACGCTGAATTTTATTCATTTAAATGCGTGCATGAGAAAGGTTGATCCATTTGGGGTGCATAGGCGCACTCCTTCCAATCGATATCGATGCAGCGTTGCGAAATTACTTCAGACGCCACTGACGACAGACTATATGTAGCGCAACACTCGCGTGGGCCATGGATCATAATTAAATCAGATTTTGGCTACCATATTTTCTTAACGTCAACGCCCTCATTCATACAGTACATTGAAAAAAAAAAATGCTGATTTAGCATGACAAATGTTGGGAAAAAAAAAATGTCAAGTTCTAAATGCTGATTTTACATTATAAAAATGCTGAATCAACATCTGTAAATGCTCATTTTTTACTACGTCCATGGCTAAATCAGCATTTTAATAAAGTAAAATTTGTATTTAGAAACTTGTCGCACACTTAAATGTTAAATCGGCATTTTTTTTTATTTTTTTTTTCAGTGTAGGGAAAATTGGAGACTCCGACAGTCGTTTACGTAAAGAACGTTCAACAGGCCGATCATTTACTTTATCGTTAAACCGATCGTTCAAACTGTCTACGAGTTATGCTATTGGTCGAAAATTGTAAAACTTGGCCGTTGCTATGGTAACCATCGTTAAGAGTCTCGTTTTATAAAGGCTATTCATGAGTCACCTTTAAAACACGGACACTATAACGATAGTTACCATAGAAACGGCTACGTTTTACAATATTTGACCAATAGAATCACTCATACGCAGTCTTAACGATCGGTTTAACGATGAAGTAAATGATCGGCCCGCAGGTAGAAACCAAAATATTATAACGCCGCGTCGGCTCCCGTTTAAGTAATTTTTTACGAAGAATATTCTTTGCTCTGTTACAAGGACTTTGTACAAGAGAGAATCGGGAAGGTTAGGAGGGGGGGGGGGGCGTTGCGGTATGAATGATCGCAACAGGTGCGCGCGACTTGGAAAGTTGCGACAGGTCGCGAGCGTGAGCTTTTCATGCGCTGCGTTGAGAAGTGGCCGTGGGTGAAAAGGGTTTGGGGGGTAGAGGAGGGGATGTGAGAGGGGAGGAAGGAAGATGCAAGGGAAGGGATGAGGGAATCCAGTGTAAACTAACCACTTAAATTACCCTCACATCCATTCAGCGTAAGTACTGCCAGCTCCGCAACCCCCCACCCCCTCCCACCCCTCCGCTAGCCCCGCCGCGCAACTCACTTGCCCTATCGCCCTAATTGCTACCCTCCCTCCCTCCTATCACCAATCCTTGCCAATACTCGCGCTCTCCCCCTTTTCTGCCATCCCTCCGTGCTTTGTATCCTCCACGGCACAGAACGACGGCGCGCGACGCGACATTAAGCAGCGCGCACAGGGAGTTCGTATTGTGTATTTTTGGAGTCTTCATAGCCCCAAAGAAAATGTCAAGAATTATTTTAATTCAAAACGCAATTTTTCGAGTCAAGACCTTTTCCAAAACAACAATTGGGCTCTTGCAAAATTTTGCCATCAGCAAATAAATAGGCCAATCTTATTTAAAGACCAGCGAAAATCACGAAAATCACACTAAGAAAGTCTAAAATTCAGTAATAAACTCACATAACTATGCGATAAAGGCAAGATGAAATACCATCTGCAGATGGCGGTTCGACGCAGGTATCATGGGAGATTCCTATCTATATTATATCAATTTTTCTTCGGAAACACTGAGATATGTCTTAATTTAGATAGGAATCTCCCATGATACCTGCGTCGAACCGCAATTAAGCTCGATTCTGAGAGTGAATTTCGTGATTTTATAGTGTACTCATCGTCATTTTTACAGGTTTTTATGCAAGAATCAACTCTTCAATCCCGTGTAGCAAAATTTTGCAAGAGCCCCATTTGCAATACGCTCACTTTCTGTAAAGTTATTTAAATGATTTGTTTGACGGCCGTCGTCAAAGTCAGCTTTTGGTTGACGGACACCGTTTGGAAATTTTTTGGAATCGACACTCTAAAGTTGGTAATTTTTTGTTTGCGGTGAATGGGGCTCTAGCAAACTTTTGCTACAGAGGATTGAAGAGTTGATTCTTGCAGAAAAACCTGTAAAAATTACAATGTGTACCCTGAAAAATCACGAAATTCACTCTCAGAATCGGGCATAATGGCGATTCAATGCAATGTTTCATGGGAGATTCCTGTCTAATTTGAGACATATCTCTGTGTTTTCGTAGAAAGTGACAAATTAGACATGAATCTCCCATGATACTTGCGTTGAGGCGCCATTACTATCTTGCCTTGAGAGCAGTTTTGTGAATTTATTACTGAATTTTAGATTTTTTTCAGTGTGATGTTCGTGACTTTATATATTCGATTATACTATTCATTTCCTTACAGCAAAAGTTTGCAAGAGCCCCATTTTGGCTCAATGATTGCTCTGTTTGAGCAAGCTTTTTGAGAATGTATGTGGAGGGTTTTTGCAGACCGTCAAACAATTATGGAGGATAGTTAGCGCCGATCTCCTCAAATATCCTCTTTGAGGAATTAATTTGATCGTCTGTAGAGGCCTATATAGCTTTTAAATGAAACTTTGGTCTCCTCCGGAAATCAGCTAATTTCAGCACTGATAACTTACGTTTATTAACTCACCATTGAAAGTCAAAGAGTATTGACTATAAGCAGCGCTGCCATTTTGCGGATATTTAATGACATTCTTTACAATCCATTTTCCATCGGAACTCAACCTATTGAATCAAAAATTACGTCTAAAGGGGTCTCTCCACCTGCGACTTTAAAAGCGCGAATAAACTGATTGGGCCAATGAGCTGCCTTGAAGTCGATAGGTCGAGTCCAATGTATCGACAACAAAGAAGCCCCATTGGCTCAAGAAGTCAATTCGCGGTTTTAAATTCGCAGGTGGAGAGACCCCTTAACGCATGAGAAGCGTATAACAATGGCAATCGCTCAGTGAAATACTCAAATCAGTAATATTTCCTTGACCAGTTGATTCGCCGATGCATTGTAAAATGCAATGATGTAGCCGCAAAGCGGCTCTACCGCTATTTTTAAGTGAAGGGTATCTTATCGAATGTCCAGAAAATCAAAACTTTTCGCCCCACTTTGCGCGTTTGCACCATCCCTTCCATATCTGCACCCTCCCGTCAACTCCGCATCGCGTAAGGTTTTTTCTGTATCCTCATCCGTTCGGGTGGGCGAGGGTGTCGATTATTACCTCACCCCCCAGCTCGTTGTTTTTATGGGGTGTCCTGGGAGTTGGAAACTCCGTATCCAAAAGAAAGATAGAGAGAGAAGGAGAGACCGGGGAGGGGTGAGGAGATTTCCCTCATTAACAAGTGGCGGAAACAGTGTGCCAGTCGTATCTCATAAACTCATGGAGGAGGCAGGGGGAGCTGGAGAGTGGAGGGGTCGTTGTGAAGGGTACAAAGTCAAGGGGTTGGGGGAGATGACTACAAAGTTTAGATTGTACTTGATTTGTAATTAAAAGCACTCTCCTCTGTTTCGAATCGCTCTTGATACTCGTTTGGCGCGCTTGCGGTAACCGCATTTAATTCATGAATTCGAGCGTGTAGGAATGAATGAATGAATGAATGGGGCTGCTTCTGCTGATGCTTATCTGATCTGATGGGTGACTGAGTGTGAATTAAAAACGTCTCTTCTCTATACACGGAAAATTATATTGTGATAACTCATACTATTGGATCCAAGAAACTGTTGTCCTTCTCTCTCTTGTCCCATTTGAACGCATGTGTTAGAAAAGGATGGAAGAGAGGGCGAAAATCACGTGACTGCCCCTTATCTGTCCTTCTCTAACGCAAGCATTATAATGGGGAAAGAGAGAGAAGGATAGATTCCTGGATTCGCCAGTGTGTTAACTTCTCAGTGGAATCTCGTAAAATTCAGCTGCCCCAAAAAATTTCTGTTTTTTTAACTTTTTCGCGTTTTCAGTTCTCAACTTGTGTTTTTTTAGAAAAACACCTATAAAAATGTTTAATAATTCTGGGCATAGATGGTTTAAATAGACGGTTTGTTACAGCAACAGGAAATTTTTCTCAGCGAAGTTGCTCCTATTTTTAAACACTCCGCGCGGTTATTAAAGGCTCCTGAATGGAGGGGTAAATTTTGCTCTTTTCCAACGCACACCAGATTACGTTTTCTTACCCAATTTCACGTTCGAATGACTATCTCGTATTGTTCTCTACCATAAAATTGCGCCCGTCCGAGTATAGCAAAGCAATACAATTGGCATTTCCCATTTTAGCGTTGACCTAATGGTCCGCAAACTCTGGCATCGTAGGCATCTGAAACTTGAGCCGCGGCTAACCGCCAAACGACCTGGATCAACCGCACCGGAAACGGCCGTTCGCGCGTCCTCTTCTCGCCTCAGTTCGATGACGTTTGTCCGTGATCCTGCGTGTCGCGTTCCGTTGCGGCCACGGCCAACGAAATGTGGCGTCGCTGATGTCGCACGTCCGCGGTTTCGCGTTTGTTGCCGCGGAGAGCAGCGGCCCGAGATGATCAATGCAGCGGACAAACGTCTGTGCGTTAAAATCCCCTTTAGTCAGGGGAAAATAAACTGAAAACCTGGAATAAATTCAGAAGCTTCAATGGCTGAAAGTTTTCTATTAGTATGTTCTAAACAACATATCAAAAGTTTGCCAAGGGGGGGGGGGAGTCCCTTTTTCCGCCAAAAAAAATCTTGAATTTTCCCGTATTTACGACAGTTTTTTTTTTTTCAAATTGCGCGCAAATGGCGCGTCAAATGTCAAAATTGCCATTATAATCAATTTTAAAGAGCATCAAATTTCCTACAAAACGAGTTAACAAACTTTTAAATCGGTCAAATCCTAACTTCAGAAATCGCGATTTTCGTTTCGCGGAAAAACGATCGGCAGTTCTCCCAGAATCAGAATTTAGCCCGTTTTCGACCGTTTTTTGCAAATTGCGCATAAACGGCGAGTTCAACGTCAAAACTTGTAGGGACCAATTTGAAAGAACATCAAATTTCCTACAAAATGAGTTAAGAAACTTTCAAATTGAATAAAGCATTGCTTCAGAAATCGCTATTTTCGTTGTACTGAAAAGCATGAATTCCGCCAATTCCTTGTTTTCCCGACGGTGTTTTGCAAATTGTGAGCAAATGGCGCGTCAAACTTTAAAACTGCTTTAAAACTGATCGAAAGATCATCAAATTTCCTACAAAATGAGTTAACTAACTTTCAATTTGGTCGAATCGTAACCTCAAAAATCCCGACGGTCGTTTTCGAAAAAAAAACCCAACTCCAAGCAGTGGCGGATCGGGAAGCCTAAAATGTTGCCTTTTTTTTCTACAGAATATAGCCCCAAATAGCCCTCCCCCCCCCCATCCATAGGGGCCACAAAAGATTACGTATGCTCAGCCGAAGAAATTTGAGTTCAACAATAATGCTGATTTCCATGGAAGGGAGCATACAAGGATTGGTGATTGGTGAGTTCGTCTATCAAAGGAATCCACCTCGAATGTGTGTTCAGGATTGCCAGGTTTCACAGAATTCCATCAAATTCCTCCGTTCTACTCAATATAAAATTTGAGGATGTTTGGCAAGATTTGGCAATTCTCTGGCCTCTATGTATAGCCCTTTTTTTAAGTCAGGGTCTTTGATGTTGAGTTAAGGTACCAAGAGGATTGAGACATCCGGACTAATTTTCCCTCTCTGAAAACAAGAATTCATAATTTTAACGAACCATAAATCTTTTTTTCTTCCTTTCTTTAGTTTCGTCCCTCTTTGTTCATTCATTCTCCAATGTGATGCGTTACAACGGCGAGGCGCTTGGAAAATCTCTTTCACAAAACGCCGCGCCACCGCTCCAAGGTAAAAATAAACCTTTTGCCAAGGGTTTTCGTTTTCCAGTTTTCCAGTTTTCAACGGAAACAAAACAGGAATGGTTTTCTAGGGCACCGTAGACACAACACGGAGCTGAGCCGGTATGATTTCGTCGACCGTCGAAACCTTTCGCTGCCTCTCTAGTCACAACCTTTCGGTAACCGAAGGACTCTTCCTATCTCTTTATTTACCCAGGAGCATTGTTGATTTATTGAATGGTCTAATGGCCCATGACTTCAATACGAATTGTGATTTCACTTATGAAACGTTGCCAGATTATTTGAAGGAAAACCTCAAGATTTTGTGTTAAATGAGGCCTCAGATGTGAGTGAAGCATTTCTCCATTCGAATGTCTCAAGATCCCCTTTGGCAATACATTTATTTTGTTTTTTTTTTTTTTTTTTTTGTTTTTTTTTTTTTGTTTTCAACGTCATGGGAACTAAAACGCTGAATCCTCGCTTGCAATCTAGCTATGCTGCATTTCGTTTATCCAAACCTCTTGCAAAATATCGATTTGAGGGAGTGCATACGGTGCGCCTCCAATAATTGTGCGACCTTTTCCTCGCGTTTCATTGGATAAAATGCATGGTTGATATATTGCACACGACACCATGGCTGAGAAGTGATTTCCTGAAAACAATTTTAAAAATATCCTGAAATCATGAAGGATACATTCAGTGTGTAATAATCTGCAAAATATAAATATTTACCTTCTCTGGAAACAATAAATTTTATGAGAGATACAGTGAAACGTAATGCATCGCTTCATATCGGCAATTCAAACCCTTGTAAAGAATCAATTTCTGTGCCAGCTTTTTTTTTTTTTTTTTTTACCATTTGTTTGTTTTTGTTCCCTTAGAAGGTCAAATACATGGTCTAGCCATGATCTTAATTTTACGAATTGAGTTTCGGTGTTTAGTTAGCTTTAATCCTTTTTTTATGAACACTGCTTAATACTAGCAGTTTTTATTTAACCAAAAGTTTTTTGGAAAAAATCAACTGGAGAACAAAGAAAGTCGCACAAATTTTCATTTTTGTTATGCATACTCTGAATCTTGCGCGATTATTCGTAACTCACGGTGTAACTCAGCGTTGCCAAATTTCAGATTAAAATCTGTCAATTTTACATTGACTCTTATGGGAAAATTCTTACAGCCGAAAGCCGTGCGATCTGGCAGCACTAGACTTGGAAGCGTATCCATCAGGAAATTGCCTTTGTCTCTTTTCGCCCATTTGAACGCATGAGTTAGAGGAAGACAGAGATGTTGGGACCAAAGTCTCGTGGATCTCTCCTCCCAGAATATACCTCTTTCTGTTTCGATTAAAAAGGGTGAAGATAGACAGAACCAAATTCTTGCATACACCGTAGGTGATGGCTCCCAGAGACTGGAAGAAAAATATATATTCATCATTTGCGGTCATTTCGTGAATTTGGTGTTAGCATTTATGTATGTTAAAAACACCCGAGCCTGTGACTATTTCCCCCTCGCGGTCCCGCGGATAAGATAGTCTGTGGAAACTCTCTGCTTTAATCCTTCTCCGAGCGGCAAGTTGGGTTAGCGCGTCGAAAAGACGTCGAAAAAGATGTGGTATTTTCTCTGACGGTGTAGACTAGTGATGTTTAGCAACAGTGCATCGTGATCAGACTCTGGCCTCGAATTCTAGGTCCGCCGCACCGGCCGGTTCAATTCCTGGGTCCTTCGTCCTTCGTTCCCCCGTTCCCCGTCCTTACGGTTTATTGTTTGACAAAATACTTCAGGCTCCGAGCTACTCTATACCACCTCTCGGTGCCTGAACCAACACCAAAGGGACCGACCTGGTGACTACATAGTATACGGTCCACAGTGACAGACGTCTCTATCCACCGGGCCTCGGGGCTTGATAGGCCAGCGATAAGCAAAGGGCCCTTTCGAATGACTGTCCATCATTCCGTTTATTGCCTTACTTTATTGAACGAGTGTCGCATTCCCCAACAGCCCAAAAACTCATCGAACGCCCCCCCCCCCCTTACTATCTCCGTACAAGAGATATACGGCTCGTTTTTTAAGTAGCGTGTGCGTATCGATAGAGTGATAGATCGACTATGATCCCTCTCGATGAAGCTTTATCTATTACTCCATACTTTGTACACTATTCCACGAAGTTAAAATCTGCCAGTTGTCCCAGGACACCAGGACCAGACGTTTTCCCCGTGAACGGCTGATTAAAGAACATAAAATTCAAGTGGGAAATTGAATCCCACATGTTTTATTTTCGATATTTTCAAAAGCTTCTTCAACAGGTTCATGGGGAGGGGGGGGGGGGGGGGGGTTCAAACCCATTTTTCAAGTTTTCTCGAGAAATTTGGCAATAAATGTTTAATTCAAATTCCATATCCTGAAAGTAGAGGCGATCGCCGACATTTATGCTTCTAAAACTTTTTTCTGAAAAACCCCAATTTTTTTAATTATGAGGGTACTTTGGAATATTTTTGAATCAGCCTTTGTGACCAACCTGTTCAACAATTTTCGAAAATCTTATCAGATCTGAAAAGAACAAATCAATATCTTCCGTTTGATGCGCCATGTGTTACCATAAAGTGAAAAAATGATGTGTTTTTTGCCAAATCAAAATTTTGGGTATGAAAAGCTCAAACAATGGAACTGAGCCAATTCTGCCGTTGTAACGCCAAACTTTTGATTTGGCAAAAAACACCTTATTTTTTCACATCAAGGTACCAAAATCAATCAAAATGTATCGATCTACTCTTTTCGAATCTCTTACGAAGTTTGAAAAGTCCCTTACAGGGTGGTCATAAAGGCCGATTCAAACATTTTCCAAAAAAACCACTATAACTCAAAAAAGTTGATAGTCAAAGTTGACGTCAAATTGCATAGTTGTTTGACGAACGGAACATCAACCAAACATTCTAAGGTCGGCTCACCAGCCGATTTGTGGTGGATTACAGCTCACCAATGCCAATTTGACGATCCTACTTTGAGCGTGTACGAAGGTCTTCAGACACACTTAAACTTGACTTAAGGGTCAACGGTCAACGGTGCCGATTGATGAGCAAAGACTCAAAGAGTGTGGGTCTATGCCAGTTCAAGTCAAGTCCGACTTACCGCCTTCATTATGGAGCACCCAGATTTCAGTATACCATGACATTTTTACGTTCTAGTTCTACCTGTTCTATTCGTTCAGAGTCAATACCTATACTCCATAAACACGTACACCGAAAAACGCCGACAAAATACCACAAGCGTTACGGCACGGACCGGGGTAAGATGCAGACTATAAAAAGTAAGGGTGGGAGCATTTGTGGTCGTAAAAAGTTTCCCCAGTAAAGAAAGGGGGAGTCTGCTCGAACGCGCCCCTTTGTGTCGGAGACATATCTGGATTCTTTACGTTTAAATGATAAAAATCACAATTTCTGTCTCCTATTTGTTGTATAGCATTCTAATTTGGTGGGCTCTCTCGCTCTCGGTCGGGAAATATCTCAATTTATATTTTGTAGGACAGCGTTGACAGATTTCAAGCTCAAACCCCTCTATTTAGCTTTCAACCTCTAGTCACCCCTTTATCCTTGTAAGAATCTATTTTTTTATTTGCCCACTTATTTTAGTTCCCCCTTTTCATTTTTATGTTTGACTGACATTTCATTTTCTGTTTGTTTTTTCAATACCTAATTGCACAGTATATACTGACAAAGAAAATGTATTCTTGTTTCTGTTGACAGTGATAAGGAGAAAGAGGAGTGGAGTAGCAGTGTATCAGGCAAAGAAGGAAAGGGAGATAAGACCCCTGTTGCGTCCACCCCGGTCACCTCCACCCCCGGTATCGGCTCCACCGCTACAAGAGGACCAGAATCGTCATCTCCCACTATCGAAGGAGCCGCGATGCAATCACCGAATAAACAGGTAAGCTGTTTTTCTGTATTTCGGTTAAATGAACGTGATGAAAATCATCCATACACTTAAAAACTTTCTTTTTGCCCTATGGCTCTATTCCAAACATTTTCTGCGGCATTACGAAGGGTCGAACCCGTTGTAATAACACGGTAAAATCATACATTGAAAGCATCGAAAAGTCTCAAAATCTACTCGCATACGCAATAAATGCGTCTAACAAATTTCAAGATGGTGGTTGAATAAGCGCATCCCAACTTTCTATGCTGAGAAAAGTGATTCATCGTAGAGGAAGCTACAATGGGGCTCTTGCAAACTTTTGCTACAGGTAGTCGAAGAGTTGATTCGTGCGTAAAAACCTGTAAAAATGACGATGAGTACTTCCAAATTCCCAAAATCCACTCACAGTCGGGCCTAATGGCGGAGAGACGCAGGTACCATGAGAGATTCCTCTATCTGATTTGATACATAATTATCTCTGTGATTCCGTAGAGAAAGTGACTAATTCAGCAGGAATCTCCCATAATACCTACATTGAACCGCCATTACGATCTTGCCATTAAAGCAGTTTAGTGAGTTCATTGATGAATTTTAGACTGTTTTAGGGCGATTTTCGTATTTTTTGCTCATCGTTGCATCAGATTAGACTGTTATTTGCCTTTAGCAAAAGTTTGCTTTGCAAGAGCCCCATTAGGTGGGACTCCTTCATTGCGACCCCTTCATTAGACTGCCAACTGACATCTTTGATTTTTGTCAAACGCATTTATTCAGTTATTGAGTGAATTTTGAGACTTTTCGATACTTTGAGTGTGATTTTAACTCAATATTACGAAAGAATTGACTTGTCTTAACGCTGAAGCAAAAAATTGTAACACCCATTTTATAGAAAAACGCCTCTTTTGCAGTGTTACGCCAGCAGCACCTTTTGTAGAAAAATGACACACCAAAGGATTCTTCTTTCCTTCTTATTTTTCGTGTGGTAGTATTAGTTGAAAAAGAACGAAAACGGAGAATTTTATTCATTTATCTATTCGTGTTTTAACTGTGAGAAGAGTGAGAGAAGTGGAGAACTGCTCCGATCGTAGCGCTATTGTCTTACTTTTCATATCTGTATATTGATAGTCGCATATCAACTTATTAATGTTGGAACTATTTTCTTTAATTTTGCTTCCAGTTGCAAGAAAGAAATTTATCAAGGAAGAGGTACTTGCAGTGTCCTGCTGAAGTGAGCATGCGTCACCTGAAGAAGTTCATTCGGATGAAATATGAACTCCCACCTGAAATCTCGGTAAGTTGATCTCAAATGTCGCTCATCACGCCATATCTTCACTCCTCTAGTAAAAATCAGTTTAACTCATCGGCTTCAAAATGTGATCTTTTCCATTCCCTTTGTCTTTTGATCAAGGATTGCCTCTCACATAAAAGACGTTTTGTTCATCTTCCCCTGCTCACATTTTTCGGCGAAAGGGCCGTCGAGCAGGAGTTTATCGTTGAAGCGAAAATGAGGAAGTTACGAACGTCGTGACGGGCCAAATCTTATAATTCGGTCAAGTGACCAGTCACTGCTCGGTGGACAAATATCTTCGATTTAGCGGCCAAAAATCAGCAGGTTCAAATGGCCTACCATTAATGTTTATTAGTTTTTTGGACTAATATCATGCTCGAAAACCACGCCAAGCAAACATATTATAATTGAAAAATGCACATTAAATGCCGATAGTGAATTCTAGAAACTTTAATGATAATTTTAAGTGATATTAACCTCCTAAGTCGTGGCTGCCAAATCTGTCATTTCTACCCATCATGGACCAAGAACATCGTTAGCCGAACCAACTGAAATTAGTACCTACATTCAAGCTATCGACTATAATTTTGATTTTCTACGTCTAACTGTAACTGTGAGTAGAAGAAATAATTTTGAAGAAAAATAACTCCGAGTCGTCGGCTAAACTCAGAAACCAGGCCAGCCGAAAGACTGACAAAACCAAACATATGATTGTTAGTTTAAGGTTCTACCAAAGCTTGAAATTCATTTCCGTAACCCAATTCTCTATCTATGTTAACCCTTGAATGCTTTTGTTTGTTTCAGGTGGAACTTTTCTACAAAAGGGAGTCTCTACCTGACGACTACTCGCTAATGGATATAGCCTACATTTACACGTGGAAAAGGGTAAGAACCGCCGGAAATAATGAGCGCACCTGTCCTTTTTACTCTTGCATGTCATTCTGATCTAATGATCAAATAGGGGCTTTTGTATATCTCTCGGGATGCGTACAAAGTAAGCTCTCGCGTAATGGTTACGTTTCCCCTCCGCGCTTTTGCATTTTTCCAAACCGTCTCCTCCCTCTCTTCCCGGTTTTCAACGCTCCCCTTCGGCTCATTCTATTTTTCCCGCCTCACGCTCTGTACCTTCTAGCTTTTTCCCTCCCTCTTTGCCTCGTCGCCCTCTTTTTCCCTTCCTCATATTTAGCGGGGCAAAGAGTGTTTCAATTATAGTGCACTTACTTACTCATTTATTCGCATCAGAGAAACAGTTTTAATAATTTATTTGCCTTTCTCTTGTACCCTCATCGGAGTGCATACGAACATTTCCTTTTCCTTTTCCCCTCTTTTTTCTCTCTTCCTTTTTCCGTGCGCTCCCCCCCCCCTCTTTCTTTTTCCATCAGCCACTTACCCCCGACTCCTACTGCCATTTCACGTCTGTTTTACGAAGACCATGAATCTCAGAAAATTTACGAATGCATTTAATGTAATGGAGTAAAAGAGGGAGGAGAGAGAAATCCAGACTTTACAAAAAAGAAATCTAATAAAGGATTCTCTTTCAGTTTGTTGGAAACTCTTTCCTTGATCTTTAGATGCAAGAATTTTCTCTTAAATGGAAAGTTGGAAATTCATGCTTAACGTACGCTTCTCTCGCCTCCTCCCCCTCTTTTCCAACTCGTGGTCCATTTTCCCTTTAATTACTGATTTCGACTCACGATTCTTTGTTGTATTTTTTAGCGACTGCAAGTTTGATTTATATGAAATCAGGATTATCAAATGCCAAAATAACTTATCTTTGTAATAGACCAGTTCCCCCAGCAGCGCATCCGCAGAGCAGTTTTAAATACTTTGTGAATTCTAATATCATAGCAAAAGCTCGAGCCCCTTTATAGCATGCGAGTAGAGCCATGGAACGTTCTTTTTCTTCTTCCAAACAAGCGGAAAGATAAAGAAGAAGGTCTGGCGTCTCCGAAGTGGTCATATGAACAAGGACATTTATATCACCTTATTTTGAAATTTCATTTCCCTTAGCTTGAATTTCATGTTCATTCGGAGCTTCATGAAATAAGTAATAAGTTGATGTCACTCAGTGGCGCACCGAAGGGGGTGGTTTTAGGGTCAAAACCCCCCCTAAGCATCAAGATTTTGCCCTAAAAAAGGTCATCTTCGGCCAAAATTTCTTTCAAAACCCCCCCTAAGTCCTCAGAAAATGGAAAATTTGCGGTGAAACCCCCTCCAAACTAAAGTTCTCGGTGCGCCACTGATGTCACTAAAAAGGCGTCATTCGCTTTTTGTATTTTGCCTCCTGAAGTCTTCGGAAGAGCCTAAAACTGAGTGCCAGTCGGCAGTGAAAAAGAAATTCAGATTCAGCCGTAGCATATATGGCTCGCTGATTTGCGAACATTTAGTTTAACTAACTGGAGTCTGAAGATATTGATTGCGTGGTTTATGTTTTTGTTTCAGAATGGTCCAATGAGGTTTTACTACCGAATTCACATACCTACGCCAATTAGCAATAAAGACATTGTCATCAAAGAACCTTCAGTTACCACGATCAAGCTGGATGCGGCTCCTTCTGTCACTCCCGAGCCTCCTGCTGTCCCTGAAATTAAAGTTCCTTCAATGGATAAAACGACCATTCCTCAACCAGAAACTATTCTGGGAACGGAAGCACGTCCAAATGTAAAATCCATTGTTCCCTCTTTGTGCATCACTGAATCCCATAGTAAGGGTGAGAGAGAAATCAAGGTGACAGAATCCTCAAAGCCCTCGCCAGAACTTTCAGAAAAATCTACCTCATCCGCAATTCCTAGCCCCGGTACTGATAAAATGAACCCTGACCCGAAAAGTACGCCCATCCCAGTGAAATCTAAAAGTATTTGTTACAAAGAGGCCACTTTCTCCTCCCCAGAGAAACCGGCAGATCCTTTATCTGCTTACGACTTCGAAGAAGAAAAACTACCAATTAAGAATTTAGAAAAACTAGTCAATTCTAATGATAGACCAAGTATCTCCTCAATAAAATTGAGTGGGATGAACAAAGCAAAAATTACAGCAAATACACCAAACAAGTCTGCGATTAATAATAGTGGCTCAAAGACTGAAAAACTTAATAGCACATCTGGCTCAAAGACAGAAAACACTAATAGCACATCTGGCTTAAAGGTAGAAAAACCCAATAGCGCAGCTGGCTTTAAGATAGAAAAACCTATTAGCACAGGTGGCTTAAAGGTAGATAAACCTTACAGCACTGCTCGCTTAAAGGTAGAAAAGCCGAACAGCATTGCTGACTTAAAGGCAGACAAACCTATCAGTACTGCTGTACCTACCACAACAGTTTCAACACCACTTTCAGCTGCTTCTTCAATGACACCAATTACAACTGTTCCTACCCTCCTTACTCCCGACGAAACCCGTGTGGTCGTTACAACGCCCTCAAACGCTGACGTTAAATTGTCCGCCTCTTCCAAAGTACCTGTAATTGGCTCCAAACCAACGAATGGTGAACCCGTAAATAGCCATAGTCTTATTAAATTAGCCAGCTCCGTCTCGAAATCACCGTGCGTCAGTGTTAAGTCAGCCGAACCACCGGCAGTCGCGTCCAAACTGGGAGCCCAAAAATCTGGTAAAATTGATGAGGTGGTTTTGAAATCTAGTGACCAAGAGAATGTTCGCAATATAACCATTGATCGAAAAACTGATGGGCGCGCTGTGACGCCAGTAGAAGAGAAATCAAAAAGTAAAGAAGTTCCTGAAAAGCATGCTTTGAATGAAATGGCTCCAAAAACTGTTCCAAAAATAATTCTGAAAAAGATTTTATCCAACGGTGCTGCCTCGTGCAAACTCAATAAAGATGGCAATCCGTGTAAACCAGTGGAAAAAGGCTCTGCAGTTCAATTGACTACTCCGAACCCCCAAAACAGCAACAGTAAAACTGAAATTAAATCGTCAGAACAAAATTATCTTTCATCCACATTTGACTTCGTAAACGAAAAGGTGCCGATCAAAAATTTGGAGAAACTAGTTTATTCAAAGAATAAACCAATCACTCCTCAAGTCAAAGTCAACGGCGTCAACAGTTTTCCGAACAGAGGTGCTCAAATTTTGAATAAAGTCAAACCTCCGCACAACTTCGAAATAAAACAAAACGATGCTAAAGCAGAGACTCCTCGGATCTACGAAAGTAAAAAATGTATCAGCCAAAATGTAAAAAGTCTTGCAAGTGACTTACCAGTGAAGAAACCTGTTAATGGTCTTAGGCTTGATTCTCCAAGACCGCCAGTTCCATTGACAAACAATTCCAATTCCGTTTCAATTCCATCTGCGAAGAAAACCGCGAATGGTGTGAATCCGCCCACTAGAGTTTTGAATATAACCTCAAATTCTAATCTCAACCAAATCGATGCTCAGAAAAGGAAACGGAACGAACTGGAACGCTGCATTGAAACTGAGAACGGGTGTCTAAGCGTCTCACTTCTCTCGCAGTCGCAGCAAGAGATCGAAGCCAAGAAAATGAAAATGGTTGAACCGGACGTTTCGATACAACTCATGTCTTTTTCCTACGACAAACAGAAGTTAGACGGTTCGCCGAAGAGCAACTCGACGAATCGAATCGCTCTGTCCGAGAATCCAAAATCCAAAGAGAACAATGAAGCGCCGAAGCTGTGCAATTCAAACAAGACAAACGTTGCTTTTCCATCCCAGTCGCAAGTTTCTGTAGGCCAAAAACGAGAGAACAGTGGACCTCTGGACTTATCCTCTCAACAAGGAGGTCCTCCAGGCCCTGGATTTCCTCCATCAAACAAATCAACTCCGTCACCTACCGAGAAACGTCGAAAGATGCCGCCTTTAGCACCTTTGAGGGTTCCTTCACTCACCTCATTATCGGCGCAGACAGAACCGTCTAAGAAGTCACCACCAACCAAAAATTTGTTGTCAACTTTGAACGATCAAAGGGATGTTTCAAAGTATCCTAAAGAGACAATAGAATTTTTGCTGAAGCACCAGTTCAACAACAACAATAATAAAGGATCTGAAAAAATCCTGGATGAGTTTTTAAGGAATTGCCAGAACTACGCATTCACTCCTCCGTTTCCGTTCATGCTGGCCGGTAGCACTCTGCCCCCGGAAAGTGGTCGAAAATGATCGCCACCAATAATTTCACATGCCTTTTTAATTTATATTCCTCAGTTATAATATTTCCATTGTTTTTGTTACTTTTTTTGTATCCAAAGCATTCATCGTCATTTGTTCCTCTTCAGCGACTTTCGTGTTCTGAAAGTGTCCGAAAGAGATCTGTAGTTTGTTTTAGACAAAGTGCAAGAGACAAGAGAATTCGCGCAAGTGTATACCCTGAGTGATATCGAATATTCTTCGTCTCAAGTAATAGTACGCAAACATTTACTTATTTTTGAAAATTCTCAACCTTTTCTTCAATTAGGTATACAAAGAGACAATAGATTTTACTTCTGTTACTACTACATATAAATTTTTACAGTATTTTTTGTTATTTTTACAGTGTTCTGATTTTATAACTATGTGCATGCCAAAATTTCAACTTGATATTTACCTTATTCTGTATCAATGGGAAAGATGCAACGTTCTTCAGAATGCTATAAAATGCTATCGCAACAAAGTTAATACAACCCGGGAAATTCGCTCTTCTGAATGCAATTTTTGTCTCCCAAAAATGTGTTTTTTCTTGAATATAACTTATAACTGGCCGGAATAAATATGTTCCAAGAAAGGATGATATTGAGACAGCCTTCAACATATTTTAAGAAGGATTCTCAAATAACATTCTTAGAATATTCTGAGACAAATATTATAAAGAGCTTGCCTCTGGGCTTTAGGGTAAGCATTAAATTCTTGGTTTCCTCTGTAATTATTCATAATGTTCTCCTTAATTTTTGTTACTTTCTCAATGGACAGATATCCTACATCTTATATTATTTTTATTATTCTTATTATTTGTTTGAAAACTTGTACATATCGCCACGTGTACATTTTTGTTGATAATTGACTGTAGAAAGAAACTTTATTTTTATTATTTAATTGTTACTGAAAAATAAGTGTAACCCTTTATTTTTTGATTACCAGATTTTTTACTTCAATTCTAAAAACTTTTTTTTTTCTTATCCTCTGAATCGACGCTCTATTGAAATAAGTGTTTGTACAATGTCATATCAAGGGCTGTATATACTCAAAGTTTAGTAATTTATTTTTACTCGTAACACTTTCGTCTTCGAAGTATTTTTAAGTAAATAAACAACGTTCAATTTTTATAAAATTTGTATTCTTTTTTATATCATTATTTTCTCCTGCTTTTAATTTTCTCATAAACGAAAATTATTGGTGATCGGAAATGCGCATGCATGTCCCTATAATTTCTCAACCCGGATAGGAGGGGTTAAAGTCCGTGTCACTTTCCAATGTATGTGAAAATCTTGAACAAAGATTTAATTTGCACTAAAGTAAGCAATCGAAGAAGCAAGCAGAGAAGTCTAACCTAACATGTACTTTGATTAAAGTGAGATGATAATATTGAGTATTTTCTAAACCTTATTTTCCAAAGTAAGGCATTACCCATTACTTCATTATGAATCATTTTCTTGCGGTCGAGCCAACACGTGTCGCGTTGTCCATTCCATCACAAATCTTAACTACTGGTCAAAATCCATGGAAATTTGCGTATTTTAGGCTAAATAACAAAATGAAAAAAGTAATGACCTGTGTGGCCTGTGGCCCCTGTGGATTCTACGCTAAACTGATAGTCGACTCTACCAACTCCAAATAGAGTGACGCTATCGGTCTAGAATTGGAAGACTTGACTATTGCTGTAGTAATCATTGTTAAACTGTCCATATTTAACAGCTACCCATAAGTAGTATTTTCAAAGCTAGAGCTAACAGGAAGTTTAGCGATGGTTACCACAGCAACGGCCTTGTCTTGCAAGTTTTGACAAATTGTGTATTTTATAGTCAGTCTTAACTATATCACACTATCAAAATATAAATGATCGGCCTGGATGAAGAGATCATAAAATAAGTCGGAGAAAAATATCTCATGGTACTAAAGGAAAGACATAAAGTAGAACTACAATATTATGATTGGAAAACTTAGAGTACCTATGTAAGAGAGAGTATGGCGGTCTGTGAATCCTTCGCTGATTGGCTGCGACATTTTAGGCGTTCAAGGAGCTCTTCTTAGGGCCCAATTTCAATCGGGTCAATCGTGTAACCGTTGAGGTTATCTTCATACATTTTCTCGCGGAAAACGCTCATCAAACTCACCGTTCACCGACACCGTTCTCATCAACAATGTAACATAACCTCTAACAACACGACCGCCGCCATCTTGAAATTGGGCCCTAAGAGCTCCATAATCGCAGACCACCATACTCTCTCTTATACAGGTACTCCAGGAAAAATTAAAGTACGGGCTCATGTAGTTTGTAGTATTTTCGTCACGATGTATCTTGGATCAGAAATATGAACTTTTCTGAAAACTTATGAGATTCTAAGTAATGAATAGTGATGGTCGAGCGAAGTAAGCTAAGAGTTCAGTTATCTATTCTGCAGCCTAAAATTTCTCGAATATCTATTTTGAAACTTTTTTTTTTTAAGGAAATAAAAAAAGTTATCATTTTCAGAGGAATCCGTGTTTCGATCCACCGTGTGATACTAGGCACCCGAGATAATCGACCTATAAGGGTTTATGAGTGTTCGACAGTTTACGGCGAAAGTCTTCTTCGACGGTTTATGCTGCCGAATCGATTTATAAGCGGCGCGTAAAATTTCGTCGTTCGGGTCGATTATCTCGGGTTCAAAGCATCATCATACCAAAACGAAAGTCTGGTTTGAAAAACGAAATAGTTTAAAAATACGGCGTGGAAAAATTTGCTTGTCAAGGGTTTGTGAATTGAGGCAACGAAGGCTAACCAAGAATCACGATTCAGTTCTACCTGATTTCGACTCGTCGATCAAAAGGAGTCCGAGTCTGCAGCTGTTGCCGCGAGAGCGCTCCGCTGTACTTTCGCAGCGCGTTTCTCTGCTATGCTTGACCGTGAGCTGAAAATGATTTCTCCACTACAACTTGGTATTGTTTGGGAGATTCAACTAAAGCGAATTTTCGCGACGAATATATCCAACGAAATCATACAAAATCATTGCCAACCTACGCAAGATAACAGTGGATGACACAAATCTGGATCGTGTTTTTCGATCTTTTTCGGTGTTTTCAGTCATCGATGGCATCAATTCGATTTTGAATTCATGTCCGGAGGTGAATTCGAAATCGAATTGATGCCATCGATGCCCCAAAAACACATCTAAAAACACAATTGAGTTTCCTCGAATATGTAGTTAAGTTGGTACTGTCTATGATATTCGATCGCGAAAATTCGCCTCTAGTATCACTCATCAGCGGAAGTCTTTAAGGTCCAAGTAGAGTGCGTAAAGATCAAGCATTTCTAAGAAGGGGAACAGAAACGGAACTCCCATTAGAGACAATGGATCGCTCGGATACATAGGCTTAGCTGGTTAGTATCAGTTAGTGCTGTAGGGCCGTTTTGAAATGCTCGCGCCTGCACAAAGCCACCCGATTCGCCATTTCGCAATCAAGTGAATAACTCAAACCAATCACATCCTGGAGGACCACCGGATTAACCAGCCTGTCGACCATTCAGCATCGGTAATTTTTCTTGACAACTAAGCTAAGTATTATCAATATTTAACTCCTTTTTTCCTACATGATTGTTCGTGCACTCTCTCAGAACACTAATTGTAAGTTGGTATACTTACCGGAAGATTTTTAAACACAGCTCATTATGGGTGCATTATGGTTGCCCCGGGCGACTTTCTCCGTGGGCGGCAAAATCAGGGTTAACAACCAAAAAGAAAAAAATTGTCAAATTTTAAAATGAATCACCGAAGGCGGTAAAATCAGTGTGTTACAAGCAAAGAAAACAAAGGTCGTACAAAATTGTCAATGTTTGGGATAGAATATGAATTGGAGTTTTGAGGGGCGGCAAGATTGCGTTAATGCCCCCTCCCCTCTCTCTGGAAACCACAGCACGCGCCCCTGCAATATAGTCTCACAATCAGAGCATCCTTTTCAACAGTGAAACTGATTTACTCAGATCTCTGCATGTTAGTTTTGGGAGACTTCTAAGTACAACTGTGCAACTTATTGTCGGAGCCTGAGTGGATCATATTTAACCATGGAACTGACACAAGAACCCTGTATGCTCATCTAAAAAACACTGGCTTTGCAGATTGCCTAACCAGCTCTTGACTTGGTTAATGGTTTGGTTTCAACCTTCATTTTCTAGTATTAGAGGCCCTCGATGGAAGTTTAATATAGAGAGAGCCGACTCAAGCTCAACGAGTTCTGATCGTTCGTTCGCTTGAGACTTTCACAGAGCGAAAAGAGTCGGGGACATTGAATACTCCACACCAAAGAGTCAAGAAGGGGATAAAGAATGAGGGACGTTTGGGGACCGACCGGAATCAGTGGCGTAGCGTGCAATTTGGAAACGCTGTACTGTGTCCATTTAAAATCCATATTAAAAATCGAATGCGAAGGTGTTCACCAGTAGTTCGATCTTTTTCATGGGTTCAAATGGAAGAACTGCAACGCTGCCACATTGCACGCTACGCCACTGACCGAAATGCCGGAAAATCCGCTTGTCTTCCGTTGAACTTACCTTCGAATTTTTTCAGACTGTCGTCGACTCTATTCAAAGGCATAAGCGTCGGTTCTTATGGAAGTGCATCAGATATCTCGCGGTATTTTCTCCGTCATTGAGAAAGGGAATCTACCGATTTTATCCTGTATGAGAAAAGGAATGCGCATTCACGCGTTGTATAATGTAGAGCCTTCGGTCGCTAATAAAGAGAAATACATTCATTAATTTTTACGATATTTGAAGGGAATCTTACGGATACCTATCTTTTTGTTTGTTATTGTTTTTTTTCATTTTACGAGGAACACAGTGGTAACGAATAAGAGAGTTTTCAGTTGCGTTTGCGTCTCAACTGAAAAAAAAAATATCTGTGAAAGAAACCACGACACAGCATCGTCTTTTCAAAGCATGGAATATTTGCTCGCAGACGTGCGTGTAAAAATGTGTAATCTATCGTGCATGCGTATTGCGTAGGAGCCCCCGAAATTGCCAACGATGAAACTGCTGACACTCTTCCGTGCTATCAGATAGCGGAGATCGGGAGATCCATCATATTCTACGGATACATTTGAACTATGAAAATTGGAAGAAACGACGCTTCCCCTCCATATAATTCAATGCAAAGCAGTCGACTCGATAGCAAGGCAGCGCTTCCATGGAGCATAAATTATTGTTGTGCCTACATGGATTCGAATAGAGGGAAAACATTGTTGCCTAATCCCAACAGCTCCATCAGATCAAACGCTGTGAACTTCATCAGGGCGTCTCGTGAAATTTGGCATCGATGTTATTTGATTCCATGTAATACAATCGATTCGATAGCGAAGCAGCGCGTCAATGTCCATAGATTAAATTGTTGCCAAACTGCACGAGATACCACTGGTGAAGACGTGAATAAATAAAATAAGGATACCCCAACACCGCGACGCGAGCATGAAATAAATGCGCTAAGCAGACAGAGCAAGCGTGCTGGTAGGGCGGGACGGAGCAATGACGACGGCACGGCCGCGGCGCGGCGTGCGATAGTGGAGGGTTGAGCAGGAAGGGGAGGGTGAGTTTGGGGGGAAGGGGGGATTACGGCGCGTTGGTCGGTGCTGACTTCACTGCTGGAACCCCCGTCCGTCAGTTACACCATCTGGTCTGAGGACTAGGAAGACCGGTGGAGAGTGGAGAATGGTGAATTGGTGAGTGGTGAGTGGTGGAGTTCTCGGCCGTCCGCCGAGCGATGAGGTCGAACGCAGAGAGCACGCTGCGCTGCGCCGAGTTGTGGCGCTATAGCGGAGTGGAAGGCAAGCTGGCAACATTGCCATCATAGCGTGCGGCGTCGAAGCGGCAACGTCGCAGCACGAGAGAAGTAAACACGGTTTGTTGTTTCGTTTCGAGATGGTGTTTGGGTTGGCAGGGCGCGGGTGACGGGGGACGGGACGGTACGACTCGGCGGTGGATACGATTACGGGGACGAATATGAAAAGCAATGGAGGCCAACCGAACGCTCGCGCTGATGAGCCCGCCGCCGCGCGCCGTCTTGCCTGCCACCGATCAGAGTCAGATCACATAGTGGAGCGATGTAACGCGATGGAAACGTCGCATTCACTTCACACTCACACTCGCAGTATACTCGCACAGACATATCTATTAACCTTACCACTATACTGCGTCGTACGATAGTCCAATCTGATGTAAGAAACCAGCGAAAATCACGAAAATCACTCTAAGCAAGTCTAAAATTCAGTAATAAACCTACATCACTACTTAAATAGCAAGATCGTAATGGCGGTTCGACGCAGGTATCATGGGAGATTCCTACCTAATATTATGTCACTTTCTCTTTGGAAACACAGAGGTATGTCTCAATTTAGATAGGAATCTCCCATGATACCTGCGTTTCTCCGCCATTTAGCTCGATTCTGAGAGTGAATAATTTCGTGCTTTTTAAGTGTACTCATCGTCATTTTTACAGGTTTTTATGCAAGAATCAGCTCTTCAATCCCGTGTTGCAAAAGTTCGCGAGAGCCCCATTCAAAACCAAGCTCTTGGAAACTTCGGTAATTTAATAACTCAGAGGAAAGCACCGAAAATGGTTTGATCTGAAAAATAGAAACTTTAGGATTCACCGAAAGCCCAACTGTACACTACTTAAGGATTTGAAATGTAAAGTAAAATGGCGTGCGTTGGTAATGAAAGTATACTGAGAAAAGAAAAAAGAAATAATTGGTTCACCTTACTTGTTATCGGTGAAATTTGCGCAATCCTGGTATTATTTGTACCTACTGACCCCTTAAATAAACTGATCCACCCCATAATTTGTTACTCGGTACCAATAAATTGGTACTATTTACTAATAAATTGTTACTTGGTACCAATAAGTTATTATCGGGTCCCAACTCCATTTGATACTGAATAAACAATTGTATTGGTTGTACTAAGTACCTATACTTACTACCTACTTGCCCAATAGAATTGATACCAGTTACCAATTATCATTGGTTGGAATACCTAATTTATTGGGTCAGTACAACCCAAAACTTACCTAATAGAATTGATTGCAGTTATTGGTTGCAGTACCTAACTGGAGTATTATTGGTTGGGTAAGTACAACCACTGAATTAGACTGAGTGAAGTTCAGTAATAATGGGGCTATTGCACACTTTTGCTATAAGCGATTTAATAGTCGATTATGGCGTAAAAACCTCAAAAAATAACGATGGCAGCACTAAAAACTTCTGAAATCCACTCCTAAACTCAATAAACGCTGTTATTTGCGCGAGCGTAATGGTGGCCCAAGGCACTAACAATGGGAGATTCCCATCCAACAATTCTGAAACTCCATCAAGAAGTGACCAATAAGAGACTACTTTCATTTGACACCGGTGTCACTAGGTGTTGCGGTACCATTCATCGGATGTGAATCATCACTCTGATGACTAATTACTCTGTGAATCATCCTTGTCAGCATAGAGAGAGTGACGAAATTAAGATAGGAATCTCCCATTGTTAGTGCCTTTGGCCACCATTACGCTCGCGCAAATAACTGCGTTTATTGAGTTTAGGAGTGGATTTTGGAAGTTTTTATTGCCACCATCGTTATTTCTTGAGGTTTTTACGCCACGATTGACTATTAAATCGCGTCTAGCAAATGTGTGCAATAGCCCCATTAGTCAGGCAAATCATTTTCTTTTATTATTATTATTTTTTCCAGTATTGTACAGGCAATACGTACTTTACTACGCTGAAATCAGAGATTCCTTTAAAAAAATTTATATATTAATGCTTCCACTTCCTAAACAGAATTCAGTCGAATGAAAGAACAATTATTGACAGTCATATAGGTTTGTAAATTATTGTGACCAATGGCGTCGTGCACAATTTAACAAAAACCATATTTGTCCATTTAAACCCGTGAAAAAGGTCGAATTAACCGGGAATGCACAGAAAATTCATATAAATCGACATTTTACACGTGAAAAAACGATACGGTATTATTGGACACCGTAAATTACGGGCTAAGTATTGGTTTACTGAGAAACTCCGGTTGTGACGCCCGTAATTTTCGTCAGTGCAACCCGTAATTACGGACTCCATCACAGAAAGTTGCAGACTTCAAGACCGGGAATGCCTCGGTAAACCTATATAGACCGTAGTGTTTTTTCAGTGACGGATTGAAAGGACAGAATACTGTTGCCAAACATTGCTCGCGACACCACTGAGTGACGAAGTCAGAAAATCTAGGGGCAGGCGGTGAGGTATACACCATCAGTTGCTTCAAATTGTGTAACTTCTTCACTATACTAATATATTTTCTGATATGGTTTTTCCTGGATAAAATTTCAGTAAGAGGGAAATTCTATTCGAAAATTGTTTTTCTGTGGACTTTTAGGTTTTTATTGTGACTAAGAAAAAAATGCACAATCTTTCAAAACATTTAATGGAGCATGTTCACACAAAGATGACAAATTATTGACAGTCAGAGGTTTAAAATTATTGTGACCAGTGGCGTCGTGCACAATTTAGCAAAATCATATTTGTCCATTTAAACCCGTGAAAATTTTCACGAAGATCGAATTAACCGGGAATGCACAGAGAACTCATTTGAATCAACATTTTACACGTGAAAACGATACGGTATTGGACACCGTAAATTTTTTGACAGACTTTATTTTGAATTTGAATAAATCGTTGTTTACACAGAATCTATTTTTACACAGTCACATCAATATGCAAAGAAATGAACGGATTATAGGTTTGCGCTAAGCTAAGGCTCATTTTACAATTTTCATTAATGCTGGCCCCTAAAAAGACATTTTAAGATTTGGAAACATCCATAGCTATAATGAGGGAGATTTTTTTCTCTTAGGGAACTGACGACTCGAGTAACTGCTTAAAATCAATCTTGACTCGACGACAAACCAAAACTGAAAACTTGTTGCATGGTAAATCAAAAGTGCAATCATTGATAAATAAATCCGTAATAATTGATTGTCATTGATTTGATTGAATAATTATTGATCATTATTGATACTAAATATCTAATAATAAAATCGATTAGATGGGATGAAGGTCATTTTTTGCTTTAGTAATTTTTGTAATTATTTTAAATGCATCATTTCATCGATTACTGCACGGATGGGGCGAATCTTTAATATCTTTATAGATACATATATCGTTAGAAATCGGCCAAATAATCCGACATGAAAGTCGGAGCTAACGTAAAAATTAGGGTGCGGGGGGGGGCACCGGGAGTAAAGGGTATAGAAAATACTATCCTAGTGGGTGCATATGCCTCCTTGATGGAGTATTGTAACTTCCAAAGAAGGGCCAAGGCTACCTTTTTCTTCCTTACGCACCGTTTTTCACTCTAAAATACCGTACCCTCAAAACTATCACCATTCCGGATAAATCATGGCTTTTGTGTAACTAAAGTTGCAGTAAAGTTTATGCGGCTGGGGCATCTTTAGATGAATACTCGATGGGGTTTTATGTGTCATCGATTGGACTATCAATTATTATGCCTCTCTTTGCGGATTGATGTTGGATGTTTGATGACTTGATTAATGGTTAGCCCTTGATCTGTAGTCCACAATCAGATCATCGGAGCAGGTCCGGCTCACGAGGGGGGGGGGGGGGCTTGGTCATGCGACCACGTCTTAGGACACTCCGAGGGGCGCTTGAGAAAATCCAGCCTCAAACTCAGTTTAGGGTTTTAGATCGAATAAAGTTGGGGAAAAAAATATAGTATCTGTCGCAAACTAACCAACAATAATAATATGTATATAGACAGCAATGACAGCAATATTCAAGGAGCTTTTATCTTTTCAAGGGGCCGCTTTCACTGTTGGTAGAAGATTTTTCTCATACTCTCTATTTATATATAATTCTTTTGAGCCTATAGCTCCATTCTCCTCAGGAGACAAACGCCCCCCTCCCCCCCACATCCGCAAATTTCGTTGCGTACCTTGCTTGATTTGTAGTTTATTATACTCCTTCGTCGAACTATCAATCGTTCATTCTTTTTGAAAGGAAAATTAGGAAAAATAGATACACTTTCATGACTAAATTTGAAGGTAAGATCCTCTAAAAATTACTTAAGACTCGATCACATCAGCGAATCAAAATTTGCCATGGGAAGACCCCCAAGACCCCTGTACCTATCTAGAGGGTGTCCCTCGAGACCCCCCTTAGAGAATGAATTATGAGGGGCGCTATCCAGAGATTTGCCTTTGGGTGTCAAGTAGGTTCGAGTTAATCAGAAGCATCGGACAATTTTCAAACACGCCGAACTATGGTCTCAACTTCTAGCCAGCAATAATTAATACCTACCAATCTACCATTAACCTTATCAGTAACAAATTAATCATCGCACAAGTCAAGCGCGTGGATGAGAATTCCTTCTCCACTGCGCTCTTTTTGCGTACATCCGTTATTGAAGGCGCTCAAGGTTACGTATCTTTCCAAATTGCTAGAATTCATCGTTCTTTCATAATATGGTATGGGTAATCCACCTAACCTTAAAACAAGACTTGCCGCAGAGTCGAAAAAATGATATCCAAATGTAATCAGCGAAAGGTTTAAATAATCTTTCAAACAAACAATTTTAATATTTCCGTAAAATTGTAATAGACTGTAAACAAATGAGACAGCAAGAGTTCTTTATTCTAGCGTACAATAACTTTGGTATAAAAGGAGCATTAAGGTGGTAAGATTTCGTTTGTTCAGCTAAAAAATCTTCTGCCGCGTCATTTTTCTACGAAAGGTTCGGTTGGCGCAACAAATGTGTTTTTTTCCTGGTATACAACGGGTCTGTTACAAACTTTTGCTTCAGCGTTGTGAGTTTGTGACAGATCGGTTTCTTCGTATAATCACGTGAAAATCACATTGAAAGCATCAGGAAGTCTCTAAATCTACTCACAAACTCAGTAACTGCATATGCGACCAAATTCAAAAATGGCGATCGAACGAGTCCCATAGCTTTCTCTATGATAAACCACTTTTATCAGCACGATCACTGAAAACGTTTCACAAGTTTTATAACTTCTTCAAATCTCCACTTAAAAAGGTTCTTCTTTGAAAATTATACACATATGCACTGAACATTGAACTATAGCTAATATTCAGAACCAGTTTGTCCCCCCCCCCTTCTTTCCCTCCAGACGTCAATCCAGCCGATAGATCGTTTTTCTAATACAGCATGTTTGGCTCCGAATTATACTCACGACAAATAAAACCAAACTGCCCCTGACATGCATTAGGAAATTCCTTGCGAAGCAACCTATCAAACGAGACAGAGGATTTGGAAACAGAAAAATACAGCTAGCGGGAAAGGGCCGGGGGTGGAGGGGGGCAACAGGGGTAATTTTTCTCTCGCAGATACATTTAAAAGACTGTTGGGAGGGTTTGCGAACGGGAGATAAGAAGGAAAGAGTTTTTATTGTGAGGGAGAGGAGTGCAGCAAGCAATCATAAATTCGTAGTGGGGAGGGGAGCGTACGCACACAACTTACTCGCTGACAGTGTGAGTGATATTAGTATTGGTGATGAAGAGAGGAAAGCGCAAGAGGGGGAGGTGAGAGATGAGAGAAGAGAGAAAACCCCCCATCTCTAATGATGAAGAAATAAACTGGAAAATTAAAAGAGTGTAGGATTTATAATAGGGAGTGTGTGGATGACGGAAAGGGTATGAGAAGGGATGTTAAGGGAAAGGAAGGGAGGGGGTTGACGCAGCGATGAGAGCAGTCGAGCGAAGAAATGGAAGTGACGTCACGAACAATGGCGCGACGAAAAATGAAGAGAGCCACGCGACGTTGCCGAATGGGCAGAGTGAGTGAGAGAGAGAGAAAAAAATGAGCACGGGTGTGACTCCGAGAGTGTGAGAGGGGGTGCAGGAGGGGAGGAAAGGAAGAATCGAGGAGAGCGCACGGCATTGTTGTTATTGCTGTAGAGAGAAGAGAGAGAGAGACTGAGGCTTCGAGGTTTCTGGAAAGAGCGAGTGAGATGGAACAAACAAAGGGGGAGGAGGGAATAGCCGCGGGATGTGACAAGGGGTGGAGCGCTCACTTCATAATAAATATTCAGCTGCTAATCCGCTCCAAATTTAATTTCGTTCCCCCATGCGTTGAGCTCGTCGATGTCCGTAGGTTCATTTCTCCGAAATAGGAATGGGAATGGGCCTCGTTGATATTGGATCGTCGTGAGGGGGTCGGTTGGGGTTCTGGAGGGGGGGGGGGGGGTGAGCCGGCTCTGGTGGTATAATGTAGAGGTGAGGTTTCTCTCTCTCTCTCTCTCTCTCTCTCTCTCTCTCTCTCTCTCTCTCTCTCTCTCTCCCCTCGCTTTCTTCTCTCTCCTCTGCCTCCCCCCCCCAACCGTCGTTTTACATATGTATAGTGACTCTCTTTCTTTCAATACAAACAGAACATTCATCAGAGAGAGAGAGAGAGAGAGAGAGAGAGAGAGAGAGAGAGAGAAAAGAGAAAAGGAGGGAGAGAGAGAGGAGGGGAGAAAAGAGAGAGGGGAGAGAGGGGAGAGAGAGAGAGAGGGAGAGAGAGGAGAGAGAGAGAGAGAAAAGAGAGAGAGAGAGAGAGGGGAGAGAGAGAGAGAGAGAGAGGAGAGAGAGGGGAGAGGACAGAAAAGAGACAGAGAGACAGAGAGAGACAGAGAGACAGAGAGACAGAGAGACAGAGAGACAGAGAGACAGAGAGACAGAGAGACAGAGAGACAGAGAGACAGAGAGACAGAGAGACAGAGAGACAGAGAGAGGTGAGAGAGAGAGGTGAGAGAGAGAGGTGAGAGAGAGGTGAGAGAGAGAGAGAGAGGGAGAGGGGGAGAGAGGGAGCGAGAGGGAGAGAGAGAGAGAGGGGTGATGGGAAGAGGGTGAAGGAGAGTGGAAGAAAGGAGAGTAAAAGGCTAGTCTAGTGTTATCGATGTGAAGGGCGTTGTGTTGAGGCTATACTCTCACAAACATATGCCTGGAGACCATAGAATACACTTTTGATCAGAGAGGAGATCCGCAGGCGCAGGCAGGGGGGAGGGCTTTGAGCCCCTATCTCAAAGTCGAATTGGTGTGTTTATTTTGAGGGGAGAGCAGAGGCTATGCGGTGGAACTTTTGTTTCGAAGGAAGAGAAGTCGGGAGTCCTTTGTTCCGATAAAAATTGAGCTGTCTGAAGTATTTAAACGGACAAGTCAGTTTCTTGCAAAATGGAGTTAATGTCATTAACTTAAATTAAATTATCGCGCTGTCGCAATTTTTTTTATTTATTTATATTTTTTTATAGGGACGCTACAGAATAACATGGGGAGCACCATCCGACATATACCATACGTTGACTGATGAAACTTCGGTGCTCCGCTCTCATAAGTCAACTATGACTTCAAACGTTGCTCATCAGTCAATGTAGGGTTCAGCTAGACCTTGTTTTGTTGAAACCCTGAAAAAAAAAAAAAAAAAAAAAAAAAAAAAAACCACCACACAATCTTAACGATTCTTTAAAAGATGCTTTTTCCGCGACAAGCTCCTACAATCACAATTTAAGACTCTGGATTCTTTCGTCGCTTCTCGGTCATTTAACGGTTCAAATTTTGAACCCTCAGTGAACCGGTTTTTTTGTCGGTTCACACTGTCTCAATTTTCGGTTCGGGTTCAAGCCATTTTTAAAATTAAGGTTCACAGTTCGGTTCGGTTCAACATTTTTCAGCGGATTCGGTTCGGTTCGGTTTTTGGTTCACGGTTCGGATCGGTTCGACTCCCTGATTATTTAAGTAGTTTCATTTACTGGCCGTACTTACTACGCGAAGATGCTTAGCAAACAATGGGACAAAGTTTGATATTTTCGAGAGGATGAAATTATTGCAGGGTGGAGCTTGCTCATAAAATCAAATTCGTGCGCATACGCCCCTGGTATAAATGGTTCATATAGGCCCTTATAACCAATACCCTAGACAGTATTGATGCCTATGGATCCATATGGATCTGTATGGATACTCGCGTTGATATTCATACAGATCGAAGAGATATCCATAAAAACGGTTATGGATCCATACAGATCATACAAATTTGCATGGATCTATACAGAAAACACATTCATAGTCCGTATGGGAAATTCGTTATGAACCGGTGTATGGACCATTCTTACCAGGGCACGTTAACATATTTCGGCAAAATTTGTTGTTCTTCATTTATTTGCGAAGAGGGAACATTAAAAGAAATGCGTGTATAAAGTTTAGTTCATTTCCAAATGGGAGAATGGGTTCTCTTAACCCTTTCATACCTGAAATTATTTTTCGTCAGAAACGATTTTTTTTTTACCAACCTTTTGATCTCAGTGTTGACTCCTCGTCTAAAGTGATGCGCAATTGTATTTTTCTGTTTTCCATAAGATTCATAACAGCGGCGTGCCGGCGTAGTGTGCAATTTGGCAACGGTGCAGTTCGTCCATTTAAACCCATGAAAAAGATCGAACTGCTGGGTGTTCGGTGAAAACCTTCGCATTCGATCTTTTATAAGGGTTTAAATGGACACAGTACAACGTTGCCAAATTGCACGCTACGCCACTGATCCATAATGATATAGTATTCAGATAGTACATTGAATGTACACCAGATCTAAAAGGGTTAATGCAAACAGCGGTGGGATACTTGAGAAGCTGAGAAGCGCATCAACGCAACGCCGAAAATCAACGTGTTGAAGCGAGGCTGGCAATGCAAAAGTTTGAATTGGCTGGGATAGATGGGGCGATGAAGGAGGGTCGACAACCTTATGGAGGAATAATAACACGATAGAACGGTGCAAAGATTCGCTCGTGCTCCATACAGCCGATGTTCTCCGGAGACAGCCGAAGCTCAGTCATGCTTGTGACGAGTTTTACGAGGCAGAAAAAGAGACTCCTACCTACCGCGCCTCGTCCCACAGTCCCACTATACCATAATAGTCTGGGCAAATTAAGGTTTGACCCGCAACAAATAATTGCAACAAAAGGTTTTACGGCACCAAAAAACACAGAAAAATCAGGAGAGGCGTGGGGGGAGGGGCGGTGAGGGAAGGGAAGAGAGGGCGTAGTTGAGTGGGGAGTGGTGAAAGGGGAGGGGAGGGGAGAGGAGAGGAACGATATTGGGGATTGATAAAGCCGACAAAAAAACTTACCTTGTGCTTTCGGAGTCAACCTACCAATCGTCGGGCGCACACCGATATTAACTTTCCACGGTGACCACCGGGATTCGAACGCGTAATCTACCAATTTCTAGCCTAACACCCTATCCGATACACTAACCAAACAGTTGACAGAATGCGACGAAACGGTATATAAGTTTGTGGACGGTTTAAAAACGAACTCGAAAAACTTTAAAATTACTCTATGACAAGAGTTCATTCACTCGATCAACAGATTTAACTGAATCAACATCTTTGCTGATTTAACTCTAAGTTCAGTTCCTTAAACCTCTTTTTCAAGTGAAGTGATTCTTATGAGTATGTTTTGACTCCGTTTCCGTGCGTGATATAAAAATTAACTCTTAATATGTGTATTTAAAGAGGCTCTGACGTGAGTTCATTTACCAGAGCGTAAGATTCAATTAAATCAAAGCCTCGCTGATTTAACGAAAGTTTAGCTCCTTTCAGCTTCTTTTATAGATGGATGGACTCTTCATGTGTGATGTGTAGTTGCATTTGGAGTGGAAAAAAATCGAGCTATTCTAAATTAGATCTTTGACTAGGCATCATGGAGTCAATCCACTTCTTAGACATAATTTGACTCCATAAAGATCAATTTGTTAAATGTTTGGGTAAATTCAACTGTCAATAATGTGAATTTTTAATCCAGTTTAACTGAAATGAATCATAATTCCTCAAATGATTCCAAAAAGGAAACCGACTCCAATTTAGGGTGCATTTGGATCTGAAAAAAATGACTCCAAGTCACTCTAAGTCACTCCAGTGTTACCTTTTTTTTACAGCGACACTGTCTCTTACTACGGAAAAAAATAGTTCTTAAATTCCGACTGATTATTATAGTGAAATTTCCGAAATTAAAGTTATTAATAGGTTACGTTCCTGACAAATTAGGTATTCCAACCAATAATAGGTGAATTGGTGAATATAGTCTCATAGTACCAATTATATTGGGTAAGTACAAATTGGTTGTCAGTACAGAACGAAGTAGGTAAATTATTATTGATACCGACTACCGAATACCAACTTATAATTAGATGGAGTACAAAAGTTATTGGATAAGTATACTAAGTATGTACAGCCAATTTAGATTGCACAAAATTTCATGAATAATCAGTCTGGCGAACCAATTCTTTTTTTTCCCAGTGTGTGTATACGAGTTTCACCCCTGTTCCTTCTTTATTCTATGCTATGCCACTACTTCCATCTCACCTCTCGGAGCAATGGGAAGTGGCAAAAATATTTTCCTGTTAATTCAACCGGACGTATATTTAATACTTACTTAATAACCGGAATGTCTGTTGTTTCAGCAGGAATTCCTACTGAAATAACAGGAATTCCTATTGAAGCGACACACTGAAAAAACAGCTATCGTATAATTTACCATAAATTCTTTTATAATTTTCGACAATCCAAGAAAATTGTAAATTTTACGCTTTCCATGGTTTGAGTTCAAGACGTATTGGTTACATTTTAACCATATGTAATGGTAAAATTTTAACCAAGACATCTTAAACTCAAAGCATAGAAAACGTAAAATTTACAAGTTTCTTGAACTGTCGAAAATTTAGACCAAGTTATGGTAAAGCTTATACGATAAATGTTTTATATCAGTGCAGGATTTCTTGTCGAAATATCAGGAATTCCAGTTCAGTAAGTATTAACAAGACGTCCGGCCACGGCATCAATAAATTAGTCTCGGTGTTGTGGATGTGGGGGGGGGGGGGGGGGCATCAGATTCAAATCCCTCCCTTTTTGTATCGCCTACTAAAAATCTCGCGAGCCTCCACGGGGGGGGGGGGGGCGCTTTGTATCATTTTTCTCCTCCGTCGATATACACGACCATGCCCTCGTTTTAGAACTATAAGTATGCGCGTGTCATTATATGTATTCATTTATGTATCCGAATCGAAAGGTTTTTCTCTTAAATTTTTACGAGCTTTTATCGATCTGATTTTGAAAGGTATAGTGGTAAAGCGATCGGAACATCGCTGCTTTCATCACAAGAAGCACGTCTTGTCCTATTTCATAGTACACACGTTAAACACCCAAAATAGAATAACTTCAGGTGACCCTGACTTGAAATTTTACCACTTGCCGCCAAAGGATGCATACTGATAAATTAGAGATAAAACATGAAATTAAAGACAGTTCAAACTCTCAATAAAAAATTTTGTAAGGAATCAATACAGTACAGCTCGCTTTTTATAGTGATTTTCAGATGGATTTTTCAAAATATGGATTAAATCGAGAATCAAAAGATGAAAATTTATTGATATATTACATGCGTATTGGCCTGCATTAAGGATTTTACTTCATCACCAAAGTTCATCTTATGGCCACTGAGTGCACCACAATCAACACTAGCCTATACAGTGACTATATAGATAAACCACAGTGATGTGGTCATTTCGGTCGTGTTGCTGATTGGCTGGCGTTTATACGCACCCAAGCGGCTTCGTTCGCCCATAAGAACGCGTATGTAAAATACCTGATTTTCAAAAAATAAGAACGAGCGGTTGTGAGTGGATAGGAAATAGGAATTGAGAGAATGTAAACAAACTGGCCGCTGCCGTCAAGGACAAAAAGATCCCCTTAATTCAGTCATTAAGGCAAAATAAGGCTTAAGTTGGAGTTTAAAGGTAAGTTTCATAATTTTGACGCTATGTCTAACTCTCAAATTTTGTCTCCATTTCTGGTTCATGAATCAACTTTTAACTTGCGGCGAGAAAATAAATTGCTACAGCAATTTTTTTTGCTCAATGGGGCTCTTGCAAACTTTTGCTATAGGGGATTGAAGAGTTGACTCTTGTATAAAAACCTGTAAAAATGACGATGAGTATACTCTAAAAAATCACGAAATTAACTCTCAGAATCGGGCTTAGTGGCGGAGAGACGCAGGTATCATGGGAGATTCCCATAACTAAATTGAGACATATCTCTGTGTTTCCGTGGAGGAAGTGACTAATTAGACAGGAATCTCCCATGATACCTGCGTCGAACCGCCATTATCATCTTGCCGTTATATAGCAGCTATGTGAGTTTATTACTGAATTTTAGACTTTCTTAGTGTGATTTTCGTGATTTTTGCTGGTCTTTACATGAGATTGGACTATAGAAAAGATTGCAAGAGCCCCATTTTAGAACGCATTTCTAATTTATATTCATTGAAAGAACAATATTAGCAAATTAGACGGTGAAAAGAACTTTTATCCCCCTTGCGCACCATTGAGGAAAGTAAGAATGGCAGGGAGAGGGAGAGAGAGTGAGTGAGTGAGTGAGTAAGTGAGTGAGATAGAGAGGGGAGAGAGAGAGAGAGAGAGAGAGAGAGAGAGAGAGAGAGAGAGAGAGAGAGAGAGAGAGAGAGAGAGAGAGAGAGAGAGAGAGAGAGAGAGAGAGAAGGCTCCTCTCCGCGCCCAGATTTGGAGGAACAAAGAACAACAGCGATAAACAGAAATGGTGAAACGAGGAGGAGAAGGAGGGGAAACACGAGAAGGATAATAAGGGAGAAATCATCAGTCGCGGGAGAAATGAAAGGAAGATCGGAAGGGCGGCGCAGTGAGGGGTCAAAAGAGGGAGGGAGAGAAGGAACGCAGCTCAGGGACTATAGGGAGCGAAATACGTGCGCGGATACTCGAGGATAGGACTTTATAATGAGGAACGAGAGAGAGAGATCAAACTGGCAACGCCGCACTCTGGCGAAGGCAAGCCGCCGCCGTACACTTTGCACAGGAGGTCGAGATAGATAAAACCAAGCGTCACCGAACTCGTGACGAACAAGGAACGAACCGACCAACGGCGGAGATAGCCGAGGCAGAGAAGTATTGTGGCGCCCGAAGACGAGACTCGGGGGTTCAGACCAAGCCAAGGCCCTACGTGAAAGCGTTGCGTCGATTGGCCCGAGTTTCCAAAAATGTTCGTATTATAAAGACGAGTGCAGCAGCACCAGTCGTGAAGGTTTCTTCACCACGGTGCCACACCCAAATCATTGTCTCGAAATGACACGAAAACCTTTACAGAAATAAAGTGGTCGATTCAGAGACGATTTGGATAACAGCCTCGGAATCTTTTTTTTGTCAGTAAACGTAGCGCTTGTGACTTCTGCGCGTCAAAATCATCGTCTCCGCCAATCGGAGAAGTTATATCCCTCCGATCACTTGATAACTGTCATCGGCCAAGTCATCTGGAACTACTTTTACCCACGTTTGCGAGTGACGGAGGAGAATGCTGTGAATGTGTGATGTGACATTCCAGTGGAGCATGGACTGAACAGGAACTCCTCCATCTCTCTCATCTTCCATTTGAATGTAAACGAAGAAAAAGGATGGAAAGAGGGGGTTTTATCCCCTTGTCTATCTCAAACATAAGTGTTTCAATGTCGAAAAGAGAGAGGTAGAGAATATCTCTCTTTGTTGTGCTACTGGTTCGATGCGGATTCAGGTTTTGGAAGCGAGCCATCGACATTTAACTTGCTCACCGCGACCGGTCCGCGGTCGGCTGAATTCAGAGAGCTTATTTGCAAGTCGATAGGTCCCGCGGTCCAGGTATGTTAAAATGTGAGCGACGCGAAGGCCGCAAGAATCAATACACTGAGCGCAGTTGCGCGCTAAAACGCGACCTGTCCTCCATTTTGATTTCTCTCAGCTAGTTCTGAGCTCCGATTCAGAAAAGAAATATTTTTGGTTTTTGACGTCACAGAATGAGTTTTACATAAATGCTTTCGCGGCAATTCGTTTTTTGTTTTTGTTTTGTTGGTCCTCGTAATTTTTGTATTTCTATCGCGTCCTCTCTGAAGCTATTGTCTCACAATCAGTATAAGTTTCCGACTCCAAAATGATACTTGTCATCGGATTTTTATGTCGGAAATTATTTATAAAAACGGATCTTTCATTTGAAATCCGGTTGAAAAATTGGGAGAAATCTGTAACCTGCTATTGTCACTGTTAAACCACACATGAAAAGTTGCTTGGAAAGAGACAGTGATAACGGTTTGGGAGAGGGGGGGGTGGGGGGTCCAGGTGAGATTTTAGAAAATGGTGCAAATGGACCAAAAAAACCAAAAATAAGCGAATTCATATATACTCTTGCATGCAAAAGCCACGAAAACATCGCCAACAACCTATTTAAAATCTTATTAAAGAGTGCGAAGTTGCGTAAAATATTCACGCCATTTTAGGTCATCAGAAAAATCAATCTCAAATACAAAATTCTAATATGTAGCCAGAAATTTAGAGGGGAGATGTCTGAGAAGTGGGAAAACTTATATCAAGGAGCGGATAAATGGAAACGTTGAATATACATTCTTAAAATGGAATATTCCGCTTAACGGTAACAAATTTGAAGGAAAAAGCGGAGTGGGGGAGCCCCAGACCAATCTAGAGGACCTTTCTTACGCTACAGAATTCATTGAAGGCCCGTGCTAGTTCGAATGCTTGTTGGCTAAAATTCAAGACGACTAAACTTGAAAGCCTATCCTGCTGTGGAAAAAATAAACGATCGATACGCGCCAAGTAAGCAAGAGGTGGTCCAGCGATGGAATTCCGATCAAAAATGCGGTGCGGAAAAAAAACAACTTTCGCTTGGAAAAATAAAAAAAAAAAACTTTGAATCCATTCGCATTGTTAGAAGGGCAATAGTCAGAGCATTTTATGTCTACTCTTTGTCTGTGGCAACCAACTTGGTCACATACTGCTTATATTGTCTCGTATAGTTTGCTGTCAAAAACGCACAAAATGCTTTTTTCTCTTCACTTGGCGATAGTTATGTTCCGATATGTATTAAAAACATAGACAAAATCGACGATTGACAAAGCAAATTGTACTTATCATTGAAACAATCAGATACTGTCCAATGTGGTAACAACCGAATTTCCTCCTTTAAACGTTTATGTAAAATAATCGACTCTTCAGGGGCAGGCAGCTTGTTCTAGAATCGATTATAACTGGACATCTATATCTTTCGGCTGATGACACTTAATTTTTATGTCGATGTGTACTGATGTGGCAAGTTTACTCTATATAAAAGCAGTAGAGCACTTTATCTATATTATTTGTCTGTGGAAATCCCCTTTGTCCCATATTGCTTAGAGTGTCCCGTGATTAGTCGACAAATTCGCATACATGTGCTGCACATAGGTACCTATATACATTGCTTTCACTCGGCTTGAGTTTCAATACTCATCATAAACACTGACAAAATCGACGATTGGCCATTGGCAAAACAAATTTTGACACAACAAAGTACCAGATCGTTCAATGTGGCAACAACGTATTCCCTCAATTTACACCAATTTAAAATAACCGATTCTTCAAGGGAAAAAAGTGATCGTCATAGAATTGATTTTTACATTGATTTTCTATAGATATCTTTGTATTTTGCCTAATGGGCACAAGGTAATATAGGTGTACAACCGAGATTATAAAATGTGGAATGGTTAATACTAACAGACTTCTCCGAGCTGACAAAATGAAGCAAAACGACATGTATAAAATGAGGCGAGAGAGAAAACACGGACAAAAAAAAATGGCGGGAGCTCACAGCGTGTGTGATTGTCGTGAGTGTGAGACAGCCGATTCGAGGCGGAGTAAGAGTCTAAGCATGACGTGAGGCGTGTGATTGGTTGATCGCGTCTGACGGGGAGTCGGTAGCCTGGATGTCGGGACCGGACTGCTTCGAGCACGGCGACCAATGAGAGAGGGGTATCGAGCAGCTGCAGCTCTATCTCAAGCGAGCTCCCTCCATTTTAAGCGTTGCGAGCCGCCTCCCTCCGTCCCACTCCGCTAACTTCTCACGTCTCATTGGCTACCGCAGTCTGACGCTCGAACCAGCTCTCTTTCGCATGACCGGATCGCAACGCTCACTAGTTTTAACTCCGCGAAGACAAGTAGTTCTTATTTCTCGTTAAAAATCTACTGGATTACTCGGTCGTATCCTCACTAGCATTCTCAGATTTGCATCAATGATGTCTAGAAAGGCTCGTTTTTTAAAAGAGGTCTCTCTACGACACTAAAACTTCTTTTGGCGCTACCTAAAACACCAAGCTTCATACGCGGACGAAAAAAGTTCCTTATTTTGCTCTGAAGAAAATAGTTCCCTTTCTGTATTGGCAGAACTTGCGTAAATAATTTGTCAATTACTAAAAACAGTATGGTTTTGCGTTGGCTGTATTATGTATTATCATCATAGAACTGCTTGTGCTCTTTACGACGGATAATTAATTTCATCGCTGTATTCTGACTCTGCGCGACAACGCCGCAAAGTAGTTCCAGAATCAACGGAAATCGACGCTATTCCGCCATATTGATTGCTTTTACTTTTAGCGGCGGTTATTTCTGTATAAGGTTGTCATGAAAACTTGTCTATTCCGTATAGGTTTTTTGTAAATTGGACAAGTAAGTGACGGCGTTCCATTACCTAGTGAAGTTACAGTTCTCAAACAATAAGTATTTAAGTAAAGGCATACGTTTCGGCATCGATGCTATTCGAGAGAACGCCGCGTCATCACGTTACGTTTTGATTGAACTAACTGAATATGAGCGAGTCCATTGTCTGAATACCTATAGCCTGTGACGTGACAGTTTGGAAAACTTCGATATTGATGAGGAGGAGAATAGACGTTTGAATTAGCCTTTGTTTCAGATACGAAGGAAGAGCAATGGCGACTCGTGAATTATCTAGTATCGTGTTCGTCCCATTTGAACCTGTGTAAAAGTATCGATTTTTTGAAGGTTCAATTTGTCCACCCCCCGTCATTGATTCTTTTTCACTGGTTAATTTGAAGTAGGTAGCCTTCGATTTTGCTGATTTAATGACAAGTTTTAAGGCATAAATGAAATGCGAGTTAAAAAAAAAAAAAAAAAAAAAAAAAAAAAAAAAAATTATAGTTAGAGTATTTTTCCAACTATATACTCATACTGATACATCTAAACAACCTGCAAATACTATTATATGATATAGATGCCTACAGTTTTGATCTCAATATGCGTATTAATTGCATTTTCATTACTTTCACTGTGGTTGCAATTTTGTTCTACCAATCGGCCCTGCGCTGCGAGTAGTTACGCCAAACTGCATCGACTGGAAATAATAAAGACAGGTGATGAACCTGCGTATAATTAGTGGGCATCGTCATTTTTTCAACGTAGCCGTTTGACAGAGTGGAAAATTTTAGTCGGTTTGACGACGACGACAAAATCGACGAAAAAAAAAAAAAAAAAATGCGACTAAATATGGATATACTGGTCCTCATTTAAGAAAAACAAGAAATCAAATTTTTCGCTCGATGGATGAAGTGCCAACCGGTTAGGGGGGAAAAAATCAGAATTTGAATAAACGCATATGTATACTTCATTTTAGCCTTTCGAACATATTCCATTTCAGAACAATAATGGCAACTTCACAGATCATGTCACGCGGGAACAAGGTTTACCTATATGTATAATAAGGAAGAAAAAAAAAATAACCTGATCTCAAGGTCGTCTCAAACCGAGCGCCCAGTCATATTCATGCGAATAGCGTTGGAATTTTATTCGCTTTCTTTTGATTCCGAGTTATACAAAAATACAAACTAAAAAAGAAGTTATATAAGACAGAAAACATGGGACAACGGTCGGCGCAGCGCGGCGGGTCGGCATCAGGGTTTAAAAAGTGAAAAAAGAGGGTGTGCCAAATCCTAGAAACTGATTTGGGATGACTAAATAGTCGACCATTTTTCAAAATCAAACAAAGGAGGCCATGATTGCATCTGCTTCGGCCCGTTTCCATCTGACTTCCATGTTTCCTGCACTGCAGTGCAGGGGCGTGCCGTGGGGGGGGGCATGTGGGTACCCTTGCCCCGGGCGGCACTCTCGGGGGGCGGCAAAATCAGGGTGAACAAGCAAAAAAAAAAAAAAAAAAAAAAAAAAGGTTATCAAATCTCAAAATGAATTTCAGAGGGCGGCAAAATCAGTCTATAACAAGCAAAAAAAAAAAAAAAAAAAAAAAAAAAGGTCATCAAATTTATAATTTTGTTCGGGGAGGGCGGCAAGATTGCATTCTTGCCCCCCCTCTCTGGAAACCACGGCACGCCCCTGCTGCAGTGGCACAGTGGATGCGGCGCTGCTGCCGTGCCATGCCGCGCGCCGCGCCACCAGTCGCCTCACCACACCAGCCTTGGGTCTCGACTCGACTCCCTCCGTCTTTTTTTTTTTTTTTTTTTGTATTGTTGTTTTCCCTCCCTAATCTTCCGAGTGCGACGTTGCCTCACTCTCTCTCTCTCTCTCTCTCCCTTCCCTTATATAACATTTTTTCTCTCTTCCACTACCACTCTATCAATCATTTATAACCTTTTCCCCTCGATGTTTTTGTTTTCCTTCTTCTTCCTTTCAGCTCTCTTTTTCTCTCGTCGATTCTGTCTCATTTTCTATCTCATTCGTTCTACCTGTCTCTTCCTCTCTATTTTCTCCTCTCCGTCCCTTAATTTATAAAACACTGGAAGGTCTTTCAGCAGTAGCGCACCGAGAGTTTCTTCATCTCTCTCTTTTCTCCATTAAGAAACGTATGTTAGACAAGGATGGACAAGGGGATAAAACCCCCTCTTTCTGTCCTTTTCCTACTTATACATTCAAATAAGAAATGAGAGAGAAGGAAGAGATCCTGGTTGCGCCAGTGTATTTCAGAGACTCAGTGGAGACGATGAGAAGTTTACGCTGTCGAATGGATTTAATATTTCAGTGAACTTGGCAGTGCCGAACCGTAAAAGTTGCCGAAACCCATCTTTTCAATGAGTTATACTTAATCCGCAATCTGCGCTTGACTGTCGATGAGACGACTAAGACACTACGACAAAGAAGCGAGCGGCATCTAAAAAATAAAAAACGATGCGTTTGCTCAGAGCAACTCTTCCTGCAGTCAAGAAACGGAATTGCATACCCGATTCATTGAAGGAGTTTTACTTACATCCAATTGGCGGATGGAACGACCGAGTAATAGCGACGAGGAAGCGAGCTGCAACTTAATAATTTCAAGGGAAACTAAAGCGTTTGCTCCGAGCAACTCTTCCTGCTCTCAGGAGATGGAATTGCATACCCGATCCATTGAAGGAGTTTTACTTACATCCAATTGGCGGATGGAATGACCGAGTCATAGCGACGAGGAAGCGAGCTGCAACTTAATAATTTCATGGGAAACTAAAGCGTTTGCTCCGAGCAACTCTTCCTGCTCTCAGGAGATGGAATTGCATACCCGATCCATTGAAGGAGTTTTACTTACATCCAATTGGCGGATGGAACGACCGAGTCATAGAGACGAGGAAGCGAGCTGCATCTAATAATTAATGGGAAACGAGAACGTTTGCCCCGAGCAACTCTTCCTGCTCTCAGGAGATGGAATTGCATACCCGATCCATTGAAGGAGTTTTACTTACATCCAATTGGCGGATGGAATGACCGAGTCATAGCGACGAGGAAGCGAGCTGCAACTTAATAATTTCATGGGAAACTAAAGCGTTTGCTCCGAGCAACTCTTCCTGCTCTCAGGAGATGGAATTGCATACCCGATCCATTGAAGGAGTTTTACTTACATCCAATTGGCGGATGGAACGACCAAGTCATAGAGACGAGGAAGCGAGCTGCATCTAATAATTAATGGGAAACGAGAACGTTTGCCCCGAGCAACTCTTCCTGCTCTCAGGAGATGGAATTGTATACCCGATCCATTGAAGGAGTTTTTCTTTCATCCAATCTGCGTATGACTGCCGATGAATCGATCGACAATAGCGAGGAAACGCGGATAGAATCGGAAGCGAACGGCATATTATGTCTTTCGATTTTATCCAGGCGGCGTGATTTTTTAGATTGACCTAAACATTCAAGAAAGCGCCCAAGTGAACATCTGGTGATTGGTGCGCACCGCGTCCTTTGTCCGCCATCATAGTTTGGTTGTTCGTAATCATTTGACGAGCATTGATGAATCACCATCAATCACAGCGCAGATTCATTTCTCGTCAAGATACTCATGTTATTTTGAAAGTTTTGACTCGAATGTCCGTTGATTCGCGAATATTTGAAAACTATGCTTGTTGCGCACCGATCACCCCAAGCCTATGTGGATCCAACTTGATCATCAGAAAGGGCCATTGAGTTATGGTGCATCCTGTAATTCATCGGAAGAGCGCGCTTCGGTGTAAAGTCATAGGGGCTATACTAAGAAATGAGGGGTTGGGGTAGCCTGGTAGCCTTACTATCTCTCATATCTTATCTTACATTTATTTGCTTTACATTGGAAGCTGAATTAGTGCTCTTCTGACTAATAAGAAAACGGATCATTGTAGTGACTCTGTATTGCTGTGGTAGATACGGGAAAAGTCCCATCATCCCAAACTCAGATCGTGGGTGGTCTGGACTGGGTCTCGTCTGTAGATGAGAATAATTCAGTGGAGCTCGCGTGGAAGTTGAAGGAACAAGGCACGTCAACGTGGTGGGAGGGTGAGAGGGGAGGGGAGGGGGCTCAGTAGGATTTATGGAATTCCTCCGCTATCGTTTCAAAGAGCGGAGCGGTGGAGGAAGCTAATCGATGAGACGTCGCGTCGCCGTCGCGGCAGTGGAGCTGGGGCCTCGCGCACTCACGACTCACGTTACCATGACGACAAGCACAATTTCATTTGCTTGCTCTGTATACACTGCTTCCGGGAATCCCGAGCCGGGATGAAAGCTCGAAGCTCGATTTATCACGCAGCAGTATTCATAGACGTACACGACAGACGAGTTTTCACGATATCGGGTCAGCAGTTGCGGCTAGTGCAATTTGGCAACATTGGTTTTCCTCCATTTGATTCCATGTAAAACAGTCGATTCGACAGAGAAGCGGCGCTTCACCAGCATTCGATTATGCCACATAGATTCAAATGAAGGACAATCATTGTTGCCAAATTGTACGAGCCGCCATGCCACTGCGGATCAGGCCCTCGCGCTAACGACAACCATAAAATAATGTGGACCAGTGGCGGCTCGTGGAGTCGTAAACAATCGATTATCTTTTCACTCTCATCTGAACCTGTAGCTCGATATCTCATCAAAATTAGCGAGCTGCCACTGTGAAACGCGTTAGAAAAAAAAAGACGAAAACAAAGCTAACATTTCGAATTAGCGAGGAGGAATAAATTTTAAAACTGGTGGCAAAAATCGAGAGCGTTATCGGCTATGCGTACTTCCAGTCCGCAGCTCGATTAATACATCGCATGCCGCATGCATATATATCGCTATAGACTGTCTCAGTAGCGCACCGAGAGTTTCTTCATCTCTTTCTTTTCTCCATTAAGAAACGTATGATAGACAAGGATGGGCAAGGGGATACAACCCCCTCTTTCTGTCCTTTTCCTACTTGTACATTCAAATAAGAAATGAGAGAGAAGGAAGAGATCCTGGTTGCGCTAGTGGACTGTCTTAGTACAGCGATATATCGTATATCGATTGACGTTCTGCAGGGACCTCCATTTCCAAGCAAACTCTGGTTCAATGTAATTTCCCTATGTAATTAAGCGCATTTTTTAACGAAAATTTCCGTTATGAACCCAAAGAAACTATTGCATCCTTTTTGCGGTTATGAATTCTTCAACCTGTAAACGCTTAGTATTTTTTCATAATCGCAGAAAAAGCCTAAGAGGTCACCATAGTTTCTTGAGTTGATAGCAACTATTTCCGTTCAAAAATGCGCTTAAGGGGGAAATTACATTGAACCGAATCTGAGTTTGTTTGGAGCCAGAGGTCTCCAAACGGCAGTCGGTTCGATGTATCGCTTATTTGAAATTGTCTTGATTTAAGGGCCAAGTTCTTTACGAAATAAAAAAAAAATATATATATCATAATAAGGAAAAAATATTTAAGCCCTACACCCCCTTTTTTTGACGCGCAACAGATATGTGTTTTCTTTTACAACCAAAGCTTCATATGTAGAATTCTGATGAGAATTGCCAGTAAAATCCTCACTCCTAAACATTGGTAATTCTATTTCTGAGAAAAAATATCGGAACTATCAGTAGCGGCTCGTGCTACTTGGCAACAATGTTTTAACTCCATTTGAATCTATGTCCAACAATCGATTGCTGGTGAAGCACTGCTTCACTTTCGAATCGATTGTTTTACGTGCAATCAAATGGAATGAAGACATTGTTGCCAAGTAGCACGAGCCGCCACTGGGAACTATAAATAATCAAATATCTCTGAATAAGTGTAGAGTATAGGTATAGGAACCTAGGAACAGATAATTTTGTTGAAATATAAAAGAACAAAAATATGATCGAAAATTGAATAAAAAACGAGAGCGCTTTGGTATTTTCTCATACAAGAAGATATAACACGGAAACAGAGAGGTTCCGATCGGAGAATCTCATGTTTATGACTTTTTACGAAGCCGGGGCCAAATAATGTTAGTCCAATCCGTGCACCACGGATTGTGCACGGACTTATACTCTGTTCACGATAAGAAGGCGGGTGAGAATTCAGGCAGTAATGCACTATTTAGCAACAGTGCGGCTATACTGGCTACTCAAACCCTTCGCAGTGGCCCTTGTTCTCCCGAACTCTCTCTTGGCACGGAGGATTTTCAAGAACCGACAGACTCAAACATTTACACACGTCTAGTAAAAATTGCGATCTGTCAAAAATACGAAAAAACGGACAAAATTTTCGCCCTAAAGGGCCAAAACTCGGCAAAAGTAGTCGACTTTGAATATTGATGCCTCTCAGAAATTCGTATTTTTCCGTCCGAATTAAATTCAGGATATTTTGTCTAATATCGAATTTATGAGCGTCATCAATATTCAAAGTCGACTATTTTTGCCGAGTTTTGGCCCTTTAGGGCGAAAATTTCGTCCGTTTTTTCGTATTTTTGACCGTTCGCAATTTTTACTGGAAGTGTGTAAATGTTTGAGTCTGTCAGTTCTTGGAAATCCTCCGTGCCAAGAGAGAAGTCGGAAGAACAACGGCCACTGCGAAGGGTTGGAGTAGCCGGTATAGCCGCACTGTTGCTAAATAGTGCGTTACTACCTGAATTCTCACCCGCCTTCTTATCGTGAACAGAGTATAAAATGGGTTTGAACCCCTCATGGTGAGCACCGACCATCAATAGATGACCTCTATAGTAAGCGGGAAAAAAATCTGCAACATTATTTGGTTCCTTTGTACCTCTTCTAAGTGAGGTAGATCCTTGTAATCTTTCCTTAATCCTTCTCTCTTTCTGTACATTTGAACGCAGTTGTTAGAAACGGACGTAGATACTATAGATATATGGGCTAAAGCCACGTGATGGCTGTGATGGAAAGTTCTTGTGTCCTTTTCTAACATAATGACGTGTGTTCAAATGGGAGAAGAGCAGTGGCGAGGCGTGCCATTTGGCAACGTTCCTTTTTCCCATTGAAACACATTAGAAAGGTCGAAATGCCTGGTCATCGAAGCGTTCGACTTTTTTGGTGAGTTTAAATGGAGAAAATACATTGTTGCCAAAGTTCACGCTTCGCCACTGGAGAAGAGAGAGAAAGACAAATTCCTGCAGATCCTCAGCTAACTTTTAAACAGTGCCTGTGTATGCGCAAGTGCTCTTCGTGCAAAGGGTTTTGGAAATCATTTTTTTCTTTACCGTCTTAACCTATCTTAACCCAACTGAACCTATGTTGGAGTTGGTGATTTTTATGTAAAAATCAACGTTTGAGAGGAAGAGAACTGGAAGCTATCTGTCAACGAGACTAAACAGTTGTAATTCTTTTCCCTATTCCGCGACCCCGTCCATTTTTCTTCGATGATTCGGACATTGCCTCACATAGGTTTAGATGACAAGAAAGCATAGTTGCAAGATTGCACGATATTAGTCAGCATGATATTTATTATTTGTTTGATGGAATTAAAATACAGGGTGGGGCGTAGAGATCTGACGATTTTCAAAAGGCTATAAATAGAGAACTATTTGACTTAGAGAAAAAAACTTTTTTTTATTGAATTCAGTACAGAATGCCGTTTTCTTACATTAAGTTTTAAAAATTACATCCCGTAGATGTTGACCGTCAGCGTCAATACACTCTTGAAGTCGATTTCGAAAGGAATTCACCGCTCTTTCGCACATTTGTATGGGTATATTATCGATTTCCTCTCTGATTCGCACTTTTAATTCCTCTAAAGTATGGGGGCGACTCCTAAAAACCCTTTCCTTGAGGTAGCCTCATAAAAAAAAGTCACAAATGCTCAAATCGGGAGATCGCGGAGGCCACTGTAAATCTCCTCTAAGAGAGACCAACCGATTTGGAAACATTTCCCGCATAGCGGCAAGGGAAATGCGAGCAGTATGAGCTGTTGCTCCATCCTGTTGGAACCAGAAAGGAAAGGGTTCCCTTAAGGAAAGGGTTTTTAGGAGTCGCCCCCATACTTTAGAGGAATTAAAAGTGCGAATCAGAGAGGAAATCGATAATATACCCATACAAATGTGCGAAAGAGCGGTGAATTCCTTTCGAAATCGACTTCAAGACTGTGTTGACGCTGACGGTCAACATCTACGAGATGTAATTTTTAAAACTTAATGTAAGAAAACGGCATTCTGTACTGAATTCAATAAAAAAAAGTTTTTTTCTCTAAGTCAAATAGTTCTTTATTTATAGCCTTTTGAAAATCGTCAGATCTCTACGCCCCACCCTGTAGATTACGGTTTTTGTTTTTTTGTTTTTCCCCATTATTGTATCACATGTATTATAGAGTAATAGACTGTTAGAAGACTGAGCCATTGTTAACAAAAACCTCGCCACTCTGAGACTTTGAAAAGTGAAAATAGAAACATCTAAGATAACGTTACGCGACGAAAGTCATAAGTGCGTGACATTATAAAGTAGAAAGTAATTGCTCTCACTTCATGAACACATTTGACAACACTGTCGTTAGCCGACCTCAATAACTAACATTGAAAGTGTATCCACGCGCACTCTCGCGCACACCGGTGGTACTATTGAGACTCCCGACCAACAAATCTACATTAGCCTGCCACCTAGTGGCGTTTCATGGAACTATTGCTATTTCTCTGTCCTCCCAATACTTTCCGCATTGCCAGATCGAGACACTCTAATGCAATAAGTAAGTAGTGCTTACCTACAGCTTATACCAAGAGAGTTGTGCCATATCGTGCTCTTCTTCCTCCTAGGTAAGGTGAAATTTGCGAGGAAGAATAAGCAAGGAATTTGTCTTCTCAGGAACGATCGGGAGGCAAAGAGACTGTGTAATCTTCTACGGATTAAAAAAAAACTGTCTAAAACAGTAGACGAAGCACTATTTTGCGATGGCGAAGTGTGCTATGTGGCAACGGAGGATTTTCCCCATTTGAACCCATACAAAAGGTCGGGTTCGATTGTCATCGCCAATGCCTCGATACTTTTCATGTGTTTGAACGGACGAAATGCAATGCCGACAGATATGACGTTTTGCCAGTGCTAATTTATAAATATTACCTTTTACACTACGGAGTTTAAAAATGTTGCTCCACTCAGCACTTCATCAATATACTGATGTTGTTTTTGTTAACAGGCTTACCTCGAAAATTGGGTTTTACCTATTTGCCTACCGAGGCTGAAGCCCGTAGGTATTCGAGAGCTAATCAGCATATAGGCGGAACTAGTATTTTCTCTAATTGGGGGGGGGGGGGGGGGTGAACAGGAAAAAAACGACTGACCTCTTTTTTTTTTGCTTCTCATCCGTTTGATCCAGGATTGATAACCCCTTTTCTCCTACGCAGTTCCGGCAAATTTTGGGGGAAGACGTATTCTTTATTTCTTAGCTTCGTTCCTTGAATTCTCCATGAGAGCCAGTGGCGTCGCGTGCCATCTGGCAACAATGTGCCTCCTCCATTTGAAAGCATTCAATATATCGAATTTACCGTGTGCACTGTGCACCCCCTGAATTCGACCTTTTAGATCAGTTTAAATGGGTAGAATATAGTGTTGCCAGATCGCACGCGACGCCACTGATGAGAGCTGAAATTTAGGGATGTGCCGAATCACATGTGGCCCATGGCTAAACGTCTTTTGTTTCCAACATTTTCTGGGGGGGATGGGTAGATTTGGGGGGGGGGGATATTTCCGCATACATGCGAATCAGAATAATTAGTTTCCCTACCGCTCACACGCGCCCCTACTTTATATTATGTAAGGACTCCTTGCTGAGTAGATTGCTTTATTTCCGGTTAGTCACCTGCAGATTCCGGTTGATTGTTGAAAAAGTAAAAATAAAATGGAGCGTCAGTACTACCTTGGATGATGGGTGTGTTTAGGCGCTTCCCACCAATCATATTCCCTTCGCATTTTCTGCTTGAAGCCAAAGGGTTGAAATTATTTCACCGGTACATTCACAATACCTTGGGGGCTTTAAGCCTTGTCCTAGAAACCTTATTTAGAAATAGAAGTCATTCTTTCATTACGAGAAATAATTTAAAAAAAAAAAAAATCGTCTGGCTTTTAATAATTTTAGTAAACTGAAGCAGCAAGTTACAGGGCCGTGCAGTGCAGAAGTTTCAGGAGAGGGGAAAATGCAATTTTACTGCCCATCAATCAAATTTATGAATTTGATTATATGAATTTGATTAATAATCAATGATTATACAACTTTTTGTTTTTGTTTTGATTTGCTGATTCACCTTAATTTCGCCGTCTTCGAAGAGTGCTGCCAGAGGGGCGCCCTTTGGCGCGGCCTGAAACAAGTGTCAGTCTGTACAACCAAGAAAATATTGACAAAACAATTTTAACAGTGCTGAAGACACTACAAATGAAAATCTGAAAATTCGGAAGTTACTGACCTAAACTAACAGTTATGCACTCACTGACGTATATAGTGAGAGAATGCGACTACTAAATCAGGATCGCACCAACAAACGCTCTATCTCTCTCCTTTTTCTCTAGAAACATGCAAGATAGACGGGGATAGAGACAGGAATAAAGTCCCATTTTTATACCTATCATTTTTAACTTATAAATTCGAGGGGAAAGTGAGACAGATATAGGATTACCTAATATAAACGATCCTGATTACGACATTGCCTATAGTTAGAATGTACATAGTACATGTATGATGTACTATCATTGACAAGTTCATACTTTAATAAAAACGAAGAACAAAAAGAGGCACATGATTTAAATCACAGTCGTATTCAGCGGTGGATGAATCCTGTACGTAGCGTCCAGCAGGCTGATTCTTCCTATTTGGACGAGACGAGACGAGATAGCAAGTAACGATGAATCCCATTGGCTTAAACGGCGTCACGTGACAGATTTGAAGTCATTGATGATCCGCGACGACAAGTTCCGAGTCATGAATTTCAAAATCATGACTCGGAGCTTGTCGTCGCGGATCATCAATGACTTCAAATCTGACACGTGACGCCGTTTAAGCCAATGGGATTCATCGTTACTTGCTATCTCGCCTCGTCTCGTCCAAATAGGGAGAATCAGCCTGCTGGGCGAAATGTTTAGGTACTTACGCCCATGAGCGTGGATTTAAAAGTGGGGGCTTTAAAAAATGCGATGTTTTTTTTAGGGGGGGGGGGGAGTTCTCCACTATTTTTGAGGTCGTTTTCATGAAAAAGAGGGTTCTTCGTTTCGTATTTTTGCGCTTCAATAAGAACGGTCCCTTTAAAATTTTGCACACCAAAAAATCTTGCGTCTTAGGCTACAGCCTAATGATTAAGCCCCTGGTCGCATTTGGTTAAAACTAACCCTCCCCAACGAAGCTTAGTGCAGAAATTATTAAAGAGTCCTTTTAGTGCGAGACTTTAAATAATAGTGTCGAAATTATAATGTAACCACTTTTTCTGAACAAACTTTAATTATAAAAAAATAATTTAAAAAAATGTAAGCATACAGAGATTCACAAAATTATACAATGACTATAATGCAGTATCCATGACCTAATCAATCTTTTGATTGAGGGCATTGATTTTGAGGTAAAGTGACGACCACCAAACAGTGACGTATAGCGTGCTATGTGACAAAGTTCCATCCTGTCCATTTAAACCCATTCAAAAGGTTAAGGACGAGAGTACTCAACGGACTCTCTGCAATTCGACATTTTTCATCTATATAAATAAAATCGAAAAGTAAAAGTGTGTTTGCTCTCGATCTCGAAAACTTTCGGCCCGATTTCGTTCATTAACGTGTTAAACGAAAGCTCCAGTGCTCTACTTTTCTACAAAAATCCGAAAATTATCGATTTTGGCAAAGGGGGGCGCTGAGGTCCAAAATAAGACGGCACCCCGTGTTAATTGTATATCTATATTTATAGAAAAGTTTGTTTGCTCTCGATCTCGAAAACTATCGGCCCGATTTCGCTCATTAACGTGTTAAACGAAAGCTCCAGTGCTCTACTTTTCTACAAAAATCCGAAAATTATCGATTTCGGCAAAGGGGGGCGCTGAGGTCCAAAATAAGACGGCACCCCGTGTTAATTGTATATCTATATTTATAGATTTTTTGAAGAAAGTTTGTTCGCTCCTAATCTCGAAAACTACTCGACCGATTTAGACCGTTCTTTTATCAGATGAAAGCTTGAGTCTTCGACATTTGCAGCAATAAACGAAACTTTTTGATTTCAGCCACAGGGCGCTGCCAAGCCCCCAGAAAGGTCACGTTCCATGTAATTTGTATACCTATATATATCGGGTTTTTTTCAAAAAGTTTGTCCGCTCTAAATCTCGAGTTCTACCAGTCCGATTAAGTTCGTTTTTTCACTGGAAGAAAATTTGAGTAGTGTAGATGTGCACAAAAATACGAAAGCTTCAAAAGTTCTAAAAGGGGCGCTCCCGCTCCTACTCCCCCTAAAAGGCACGCCCATGGGCGCCCGGAGGGGGGGGGGCAAGAGGGGGCACTTGCCCCCCCCTGGAATTCAAAAAAGTCAAAATTTCACTATGAAAAATGAAAGGAAAAATGAAAATGAAATTAAAATGACAGTTAATCAAAGGAGTAATAGTTGAGAAACTTCATTACTAGTTTATATTGTAATTTCAACTAATTTTTTGCAAGGAATAATAAATTATATATTTTTTGTTTACTATCGTTATCATCTATCATCCCTTTATCCATTATATCAAACACGTCAAAATTGTTATTATGATTTGATACACCTAAAATGGGTTAATAATTGTACACTATTTGAGTGAAAAAAAAGGTTTCCCTTTTTACACGGGGGGGGGTCCCCCCCTAGACCTTCCGTTGTAGTTCAACAATTTTGCCCCCCCTTGGAAATTTTTCTGCGGGCGCCCATGGGCACGCCCATAAGAAAGCATATAGAAAAAAAAACTCGACTGTTCGAGCGGTCTATGTTATGTACGGGGTGTTCCAGAAAATCGATACCTTCCTGATTTCTCTGCGAACGGACGACGGACGTGCGTATCCAAAACTCTGATTCACAGCCGATCATTTCGATCCAATCACTTAACTCTGACGTAAGTGGCAGTGGAGGGGGGGGGTATCCCACAGCCTCAGCTACCCATTTTGGTGTCCATATCAACACGCAGAGAGCGGCGAGCTTATAGTAAATTCAATAATATAGATATGAACCTAGGTATAGTACTGATTAGACAATTTTTATCCAAAATGGTTGTTTTTCGAATTATTTATTTGCTTAAAACGATTAAATAGATTTATTTTAACTACATGCAAACAAATTTTGATACAAACTTGGATGCGATTGGACCGTTTGGTCGAGAGCTAAAATGTATTGGAAGCAAACGGACAGGACCTTTTTCAATAATGTAGGTAACTTTTGAAATCAGGGGATAGTGCAGTGCAAATATATTTAAGAAGAAGACTCAAATGATGTATTTTTTGTTCTTGGAAATTGAAAATCAAACTATAAGTCATTTTTGGAGGACCCTGTATCAAAAAAGGTTGAATAGTTGCAGAGCGTTCAACGTTAGATTTGGACAGGCCGCAATAAAACCGTCAAAACGAGGATCTATATGGTGGTGTGAAAGCAATTCCTGAATAAGCGAGGTCTCTCCCTGTAGGGATATCTCTTCACGGTTTAATGTGGGGCTTCAAAAATGTTGGTGAGGGCCACGTGACGGGCCTTTGAGTGGTGATCAGGTACTAGGTTCGGCTTCGGCAGCCAACGCGTCTCTTTTGTTTATTGACTTACGAGGTTTTCCGATCTAAAAGAGAGTGTTACACTTGCTCTCTTGAATAGATGCCGGCCACTCTTTTAGATATATGATTGATTCGTTGACTGCGGACTTTTGATTGAAATGCATTTCTCAAAATTCCTCCTTGCGAGGTTCATTTATTTACCACAAAACTTATGATTCCTTCCTCGAAAACAGAGAATCTTCATAATAACGGATAAAAGATACGCGTGATGGCACGGCTCGCGTCGCGTACGTCCGTGAAGTACTCCCCCTAACATTGAATTTTTTCAATTTGTTTTTGCTCAAAAATTTGCTATCGATTTGCTATTCCTTGCTATACCTTTCAAAATTTTGCTATCCTCACCCAAATTTTACTACAGTAAATTTTTGTTGGGGGGGGGGGGGGGGCAGCATCACGCCAGCCCCCCCAACCTCGAGCTACGGACTTCCGGAATGGCTCAAAAAATTCCTCTCACTTGCTATTTTTTGGCGTCTAGCTTTTTCAGAATTTTTGCTATCCCTCAATTTCCCATAAATGGCCTAGCACGAGGTGGGGGCTAGCGTGATGTTGCCCCCCCCCCCACCTTTGGAGGCCATTCATGGGGAATTGAGGGGGAAAGCAAACATTCTGAAAAAGACGCCAATAAATAGCAAGCGAGAGGAATTTTTTGAGCCATTCCGGAAGTCCGTAGCTCGAGGTTGGGGGGCTGGCGTGATGCTGCCCCCCCCAAACAAAACTTGATTGTAGCAACATTTGGTTGAGGATAGCAAAATTTTGAAAGGTATGGCAAAGGATAGAAAATCGATAGCAAATTTTTGAGCAAAAACAAATTGAGAAAAATCAATGTTGGGGGGCCAACTTCACGGACGTTGCGTAGCTAGCCAAAATTCACTAGCAGGACGAGTGATCAGGGGTCCAGGGGGCGAAGCCCCCTGGCTAGACGTGAGAGCGAGCGAAGCGAGCACCGAACGGCTAGTGGGTTTATAAATGGACAAAATGGAACGTGGCTATAAATGACAGGCTGAACGCCACACTATGGTCTGAGATCGTCAAAAAGTGGCCAAAAATCAGAAAGTAAATTTCTTGTAATTTTATCATTTATAAACTTTCAAGACCAATTTTAATCACTGAAATCTCTTTTAGCAAATAATTTAAACCGAGAATTATCACCAATAAGTTTAAAATTTAGCTTAATCGGTCGAAAGCGGACCGTGTTGACTTTTTTTCTCTGAATTTTAGCCACTTTCTCTCGACCTCAGACCATAGTGCGCCACTGCCACCAAAGAGATTCAAAAACACATGCTGCAAGCATGCCTAGCTAGCGGACCTAGAAAACTTTTCAAGGGGGAGGGGGGGACTAAGGTCTCGGGGGGCGGCTAAAACCTACTTGTTCAATCGAAATCCCAAAATTACACGGAGAAAACTTTCGGATTGAAATTACGGAACGTAGGAAGGAAATTGGGGTAAAAATAAATTCCCTTTAAAATAATAAGAATTCTTTTTAATTCAACCAGAATTATCATTGGTCCAATTGAACGTTCTGATGATTCAGAAGAATCGCAAGAAAACATGGTTGGATCAATAAGAATTCTGGTTGAATCAATGAGAATTCTTATTATTTTAAAGTGAATTTCTTTTACCCCAATTTCTTCCTACGTACGTTCAGTAATTTCAATCGGAAATTTTTCTCCTTGCACCGCCACAAAGGGAGCTTTGTGGATAGTTTAACATTTTGGATCAGGGGGGTGGGGGGGTCCCCTCTTGGATCCGCGTCTGCAATTATTAATATAGCTGACTGGACTTGATCGCATGTGCGACGAATGCACTCGCTATCGATATGCATGCACATAATCAGCTTCCTGATCCCGCTCCCGTTAATTGTTCTTCTATAATATATTTTATTTGTTGGACCTTTTTGTATACCGCGTATTGTATTTAAATATAACAGATCATGAGGACGGCCCCGGATTTGAATAACCTTTCGAGTCATCATTCTTGCGATTTTTCTCTAACTCTTTCGTGACGCATTCCAGCATCCCCATTCTCGCCCGCATCTTTTGCAAAGTGTCCAGCTCTTTCATCGGTCCCAGTAGACTTATGAGGAAATTGTAATCGTCGTCGTCATACAGCGATTTCCTACTCCTGCTGTGATCTTCTCCCGCCGCCGCCGAAAGCCGCATTTTCACTTCAGGTTCCATTATATGACGTTGGTCCTCGGACTCTGAAATCTTTCTTTTCCTTTTTGTCCGATTTTCACTTGAACATGGAGACGTTGGGTTATTTTCTACCTCCGAGAGATTTGAAGCCACCGAATCGGCTCCAGCAACACACTGGAATAAAAGATTTGTCAATTTTTAAAATTTTATACATGAATGAAGTAAAATATAAACAAATTCACAGTGCATGGCCATGGGCGCTCTCGGCGGGGGGCAAGAGGGGGCAGCCCCCCCCTGGAATTCAAAAAAGTCAAAATTTCACGGTAAAAAAGGAAATGCAATATTAATCAAAGGAGTAATAGTTAACAAACTTCATTATTAGTTTATTTTGTAATTTTCACTCATTTTTTGCAAGGAAAAGTAGAACTAAACATATGTTCCTTGATATAATTTTCGTCTGCTGTCTCTTTATCCATTGTATCAAACACGTCAAAATTATTACTATTATTTGATACACCTACCATGGCTTAGTAATTGTACACCATTTGGATGAAAAAAAAAGTTTTTCCTTTTCCCCCCGGGGGGGGGGGGGGTCTCCTACACCTTCCATCGAGGTTTAATATTTTTGCCCTCCTTGGATATTATTCTGCGGGCGCCCATGCAGTGGCGGTCCATGGGCTCAAGAGTGGAGGGGTTGGGGTGGGGTGCTTGAAAAATGTGACGACCCTTTATTTATTTATTTATTTTTGTTTCTCACTTTTCTTGTGACCTGTTCTATGTGAAAAGGGGGGGGCTTAATGTGTTTAAACCCTTGTTTTTCCCTTTTTTGAGCCTTTTCCCAAAAAATTGGGGGTTTCAGCCCCCATAGCCCCCCCCCCCCATCCACGGACCGCTAATTTGAAATTCATGATAGCCGATCTTGGGTTTAAATAAAACGTACTTTACAATAAGCCATACGGACCTTGTTTTTTACTTTTGATGCTGACGTTTTGTTTTGCTTGTTATGAGGCCTCTAAAGTAAAAGGGATCCTCAAAGGTTTTCCAAAGTGGACATACAGTGTTTGATGCACATCATACACCACCATAGATTCGCGGTCCGCAAACCTTTTAATCTTTTGATGATCAACATTAATGTCGGGGATCATCATCAATCATTGCACAAATTCATTTCCCATCAAGATACACATAGAAGCTTAAAAGATCTGACGTCAAATGTCCTATAGGTGGTGATGAGTACTCATTTGGCAGCAGCGAAGCGAGGAATCTGGCAAAGTAGGATTTGGCTCATCAAATCTCACGAAAAATATCGAACAATCTAGGAATCAGAGATGACCATCAAATTCGACCTTTTCTCTGCGGGTTCAGATAGACAAAATGCCACGTTGCCGGATACCAAGCTTTACCACTGTCATTTGGCACTTACGAGAAGTATATATTTCATGAAAACTTTGATACAAAATGTGACACAAAACTCAGTGTTGCCTTTAAAAAAAGGCATTTATAACGCTGTAGGTATATTATAAGGACTGTTAATTTAATACTTAACAAATCAAGAGCGTGTACAATATACGGAGTGAGATATCCTCCCTCCGGGGAAAACGTAGAAACAAGAAGGGAATTAAAGAGGCACTGAAAGTGATGAAAAATGGGTATAAATTAACCCCCCCCCCCCAGGAATTTTTAAAGATAAACTCTTGTCAACAATGCAGTGTGAACATTGACTGATTTAGCGATCGACGCCAAACAGCCTCGAGAGCACAATCGACCCAAATTGGAAAATGTGAATACCTATATTACATTAATTTTTCACAAATTTGAAATCAAGTATAGGTGCGTATGACAAACCTCATTTTTTAGGGAGAGTAAATTATCAGCTTGCAAGGGGTCTTCGTAGTCTTCATCGTAAAACTGAATATAATCTGTCATTTCATAGTCTTCTCCATCTTGGTTGCTAACAGAGGATGAGTCGATGGTCAGCAATGCCTGGGGAGGCTGATTCCTTGCTTTTTTCCAGTGCTGACGGGTTGCATAATCCTTCAAGAAGTCCAACATGTCAAAGTAGTAGGGCCATTTCGCGTCAGAGCTATCTGCTGATGGTTCAGAAACGCTCTCGACAATCGCTGCAGCTCTCATTTTTTTCCTGAAGGTGTCCCGAATATTTTCCCATGCTTTTTTCGCTATTTCCGCTGGGAAAAAAACAAAACAAAAACAATTGTGAACGAAAATATTGGACATGATTGTTTCAACCGGAATAGGGAAGCAATTTATCATGCCGGAAAAATATTCAAAAAGTATTTGACTTGACCCATTCTTTTCCCGCGTGTACTAAGTATGACTTGCTTGCTTTATCATGGCTCTTGGGGCGGGAGGTTGATATGCAAACGAATTTAGAGCAAAATTAATTACTGAATATATACAGGGTGTCCCAGACCACCCGTGTAGGTACTTTTTCTCAAAAACGGCTGGGAGTAGAGAGCTGAAACAAAAAAGTCAGGTAAAGAATTGACCCCAAAGAATTCAATAAAAATATTTTCAAAGCCCCCCGAGGCCCCCCGGGGGGGTTTTGGGGGGTTCGAAACACATTTTTCCATTTTTGGCGGGAAAAAGCCAATAAAAGGTACACAAAGAAGTTCAGATTCTGAAAGAGCAACTCATTCCCGACATTTTTACTCCAGTAACTTTTTCCAGAAAACCCCAATTTTTGGAGTTATGGGCCCTTTTGAGGGGAAATTTTCATTCGGCCACTGTGACCACACTATTCAATATTTTTCAAAAAACTAAAATTCATCTGGAAGAAGAGATTAAGACCTTTCGATTGATGTGCCACATAGTACCTAAAAAGGAAAAATTAAGGCCCCCACGTAAAAAAAGTCAAATAGCAAGGTATGGCTTGTGATACATCGATCGAAAGTCCTCAAAAAGTAGAATAAGATGACGCAATCCAAAATTGCCTACAATCATTACTTTCAAAATGGCGGCCATTTGAAAATTATGGGTGTTCAAAGGAAAGTCCTGGGAAAAGAGTCCAAGGATGAACGATACATAGATTGAAAGGCCTTAAAAAAACCAAACGAATGGCGCAAACCGCAAATCAATCCGCCTCTTCAATCAAAAGTTATGACCGATTGAAATTTAAGCAGCCTCAAATAGGCCTTATTGAGCCCTTTAAGTTTCGATCGGTCATAACTTTTGATTGAAGAGGCGGATTGATTTGCGGTTTGCGCCATTCGTTTGGTTTTTTTAAGGCCTTTCAATCTATGTATCGTTCATCCTTGGACTCTTTTCCCAGGACTTTCCTTTGAACACCCATAATTTTCAAATGGCCGCCATTTTGAAAGTAATGATTGTAGGCAATTTTGGATTGCGTCATCTTATTCTACTTTTTGAGGACTTTCGATCGATGTATCACAAGCCATACCTTGCTATTTGACTTTTTTTACGTGGGGGGCCCCAAAGACCCCCAAATTTTGGAATCTACGTGGGGGCCTTAATTTTTCCTTTTTAGGTACTATGTGGCACATCAATCGAAAGGTCTTAATCTCTTCTTCCAGATGAATTTTAGTTTTTTGAAAAATATTGAATAGTGTGGTCACAGTGGCCGAATGAAAATTTCCCCTCAAAAGGGCCCATAACTCCAAAAATTGGGGTTTTCTGGAAAAAGTTACTGGAGTAAAAATGTCGGGAATGAGTTGCTCTTTCAGAATCTGAACTTCTTTGTGTACCTTTTATTGGCTTTTTCCCGCCAAAAATGGAAAAATGTGTTTCGAACCCCCCCAAACCCCCCCCGGGGGGCCTCGGGGGGATTTGAAAATATTTTTATTGAATTCTTTGGGGTCAATTCCTTATCTGACTTTTTTGTTTCAGCTCTCTACTCCCAGCCGTTTTTGAGAAAAAGTACCTACACGGGTGGTCTGGGACACCCTGTATGTATTACCATCCGAAATTGAAAAATCACGTTCAAAAATCGGTGACTGAATGGGTTAAAAAGGCTTATTTAAAATCGGCAAAATGCCCCCTCCGGCCCAAAAACAAAAATAATCCTTACAGATGGTAATCTTTGACCTCCTGAGAAAATGTACCCTTCGAAACAAGCGAACCAATGTTTTAGGTTCGTTGAAATTCGATATCGTTTCAATTTTATAGCCTTTGAATTTTTTTTAATTTTCAAACAAATTTGGGGGCATAAAATGACATAATTCAAAATTTCCATAAGTTGTATTTTATTCGTGAAAAGTGCTGCTCTATACAGAGCATTTTAAACTCAAAGTTTTTGTTGATTAGAATCATTTAAGAGGCAGCTAAACGAAGTATTGAAAATGGGTACATATCGAACTTCGTCCTTCGATATACATATTGAAAATGAAAAACTACATGGACTTCTGGTTTGTGTCATCAGTCTTGGATTTCTACCCGCTTTCCAATTATCCAATAAGAAATAGGGGGCTTCTATTTGATGTATTGGATGTAGGGGATGGGGACTCTCCGTCGGCCCATAGTGGCGTAGCCAGAGGGAGAGTTCCAGGAACCCCCTCCCCCCCCTTAACATCAAAATGTGCCCTCAAAAAAGTAATTTCTTGCATTTTCAGAGACATTTTGCCAAATTGTTATCTTTGGACCCCCGCCCGTCCCCCCTCTTCCCTCTCGAAAAGGTCCCAAGGGGAAACCCAAAAATTGGTGACCCCCTCGAAATAATTGAACTCATATTTTGGCGGTTTTCGAAATTCGTGACCCATTTTCAAGATAATTAGAGTGACACTATTCATAATTACAGCCTTTATATCCGCTCTATAGTAAAGTAAGTAGGTACCTATATTACTCTATAACTACTCTATAGTATTAAGACTCATTAAAACCTGGAATAATGACGTCACCAAATTCAGCTTTGAGAATGTGCTAACATTTTGAATTAGATTAGGCAATTTTTCAGCTTTACATGACTTTTCCAGTGGCGAAGCGTGAAATCTGGCAACAATGAATTTTCTCCATTTAAATTCACCAAAAAAGTCGAACGCTTCAGTCATCGGCGATGACCAGGCATTTCGGCCTTTCTAATGTGTTTAAATGGGAAAATGGAACGTCGCCAAATCGCACGCCTCGCCACTGGACTTTTCAAATGGGAATTAATTTGTGATGTTTTGAAGGTCGATATCGAACTTAGATCTGTAATATCTCGAAAGAACAACATTGACATCCGCGGGCCGATCATTTACTTCATCGTTAAACCGATCGTTCAGACAGTGTATGAGTGATTCTATTGGTCGAATATTGTAAAACTTAGCCGTTGCTATGGTAACCATCGTTATAGCGTCCGTTTTTAAAGGTTACTCATGAATAGCCTTTATAAAACGAGACTCTTAACGATGGTTACCATAGCAATATCCAAGTTTTACAATTTTCGACCAATAGCATCACTCGTAGACAGTTTTAACGATCGGTTTAACGATAAAGTAAATGATCGGCCCGCAGGTTTGCGCCAGAGTGCTCCGTTTTTTTATGCCCTTTCTAATGATGTGTTACAAGACAGTGGTAATTGAATGAAAATTCCAGGTTGTGGGGGGGGGGGGGGGGGGAGGCTAAGCCCCATTTAGTAAGAGCCCCCAAATGGTGACTCACTCTATAGACAGTGTACTTACATGGTGAAGGGCGAATACCTCCCCACCTCTGCATACACGCAATGGTTCGGACGTTACGAATTCGATATTTTGTCTCGACATAGTGATCCAAGCGAAAGAGCATACAACCTCCAAATCGGCTAAATGGTGGCAGGTAGAAACAGAGGCGGATCCACCGGGGGAGGGGGAACGGGGGCACGTGAACCTCCAGAAGCCTCAAATTTTGCATTTTTTTTTAACAGAAAATAGCCCGAAATTGCTTCCACCGACGCGACGCTTCAAATTTTAAAATTTCACATACGTGCCCCCCCCCCCTGCAGAAAAATTTTCTGGCTCCGCCACTGGGTAGAAATATTGTTACCTGCGGCGAAAAGAAGTTGTCTTCATGTCTTATTATAAAACGTTTTAAACTGGACGTTTTCTGTTGATTTAGAAAGGGTTTTGCGATCTTCACGAGGAGTCATAAGTAGGAATTCTCCGCTTTACATCATATTAATGAACTGATTTAGAGGTTATGTACTTCTGATGGGTTACAATCGAGACATCGAAGCAATATATCGTATACGTGACGTCACATTGAACGTTTCAGATGCATTCTATTGCAGTCGCAATCGAGACATCGAATCGATGAACGAAGCTGAGGCGTCACGTTAAATTAGACGGATATAAAAAAAAAGCACTTACGATCAACTTTAAGTTTGTCTCCAATATCTTCCCACATAGCAGGCTTCAAATCTCGGTCGTAATACCTCTTACAACTCCGGTCCCATAAGGCAGGCATCGCCTTGACCAACTTGATAAGATTAACTTTATTAACTGTTCGCGACATGGTAAAGTTAGTTCAAATGACAAAAAGCTTACACGCAGTAAAAGTAAGAATGCATCGCAGAGAGTAGTATCAGAAGTTAAAGTGAAAAATTAAACACGGTAAATAAGCAAATCGAATACATCACGTTAGTGAAAGAGTCCAAAGTAAACGGAAAAATTACACTGGATAAGTAAACGAGTACAATACATCAGTAGCGAGCAAAGCAAAAATACTATGAAAAGAACACTCAATATATAAACAAAGAATACACCAGAGAAGAGAGTGGCAAAAATTAAGGGGATTAAATTACACTCAGTAAGTAATTTAAATGAGAAGTTATTGAATAAAGTTAAGGGAGAAATTACACTCGATTGGTTAGAAAGTACAATAAGATAATCAGCGCAGCGGTGAGAGTGGCAAAAGTGAAGAAGGAGAATTACACACGATTAGCGCGCAAGCTATGGTAGAACACATCGGTGATAAGAGCGGCAGAAGTTAAGAGCAAAAGTAACACTCAATAAGTAAGCACGTTGAACACATCGTAGTGACGAGAGCCGCAGAAAAACACAAGCGTTCTGCGAGAGGCAGAAGTTAAGTGGGGAAATTACACTCAATAAGTTATCAAGTAAAACACATGTTATAGTGACGAGAGCGGCACAAGTTAAAGGGAAAAATTACGCTCCATAAGTGAGCAAGCAAAACACATTTTTGTGGTGATAAGAGATGTTTTAAAACACTCGAGTTCCGAGAGTGGCATAAGTTAAGAAGGGGGAATTTACACTCACGAAGCAAGCTTGTTGTAGAGAGATGCTCCTTGCAACACTCTCGACTGCCGAATGCCGATTGCCGGCTGCCCGGCTCACAACGAAGCAACTCGTTTCCCAACCGAACCCGGCGACGCAACGGGCGGGCGACTGCAACCTCGCGGGACGAGACGAGACGGGGCGGGTGAAACAGCTACGCGACGGCTCGGCTCGCGGCCGAGTCCATTATTACGGTTCAGTCATTCCTCCCCTCTTTCTAGCCTCGCTCGCTTTCAAACTGGTTATCGGCCGTCGACAGGAGTCAACACCGGTTCGGTTGGGGCCCGTTTTCTTTAGATGGGGGAGCTTCAAATAATAACTGCAGCACCAGCTCGACGGCTCTGGTAACGGCCTCTCTTTGCTCCTGCATTGTGTAGCACAGGCATCACGCATGACGAACTTCCAACTAAACATTCAACCCTAACGTGCCTGATAATGGATTTCTTGGTGTGTTGCGATACTGCGCAATTATTAGTGTTGTCTAGTGTCCCGCATCAGTGGCGTAGCGTGCAATTTGGCAACGTCGCATTGTGTCCCTTTAATCTCATGGAAAAGGTGGAACCCAAAGGTGTTCACCGAACACCCAACAGTTCGATCTTTTTAATGAGTTGCAATGGAGACAGTTCAGCGTTGCCAAATGGCACGCTACGCCACTGTCCCGCATATTCTATCCAGGAGCTCCGTGATGTTTGGCACGCATGGATCAGATTTTCTGAGTACCGTGAAAGTTGCATCTCTACGCTTCTGATTGGTCAGCGGAGTAAGTGCATACTTGCAAGACACTGATGAGCACCGCGCTAGACCGTTTAAGCCGAGCAAAATGAAGCCCCACGTAGGATCCAACAGATGTTCGGGACGGGCGATCCTTCTTCTTTAACGACTTAAACGTAGGTTGGTGGAGGATAAACCAATCAGAAGCGAGAATGAGGTCGAGAACGAGGACCGCGCACGTCCGTGCCGAACACTCGTTAGGGGTTATTTTTCCCCCGCTAAGCGCTTGTTCGAGCCACCTATCTAAACAAATAACAAAAGATACGATTATTCATTCTTCTCGGAGCTGGTGAAGTATCGTTTCATAATGAAGGCGCGCCTGTTTAAAAGAATGATCAATAACGCGTGTTGTGTTGTATGAGTATGCAAGGTGGAGAAATATGATAGCTTCACAAACCAATGATGCAAGGATTCAAGGAATGCAAGATATATAATTTTTCCTATCTATCAGAGCCAGTGGCGTACGCGGGGAGGGGGGCTCTAAGGGGGCTAATGCCCCCCAGACCTCCGATTTTAAGGGGTGGATGGGAAGGGGAGGGGGTTAATTTTCAATCAAACGCTCATCAGTGCAGCAAGCCCTTCCCAAAAAAATCCTGCGTACGCCACTGATCAGAGCTTTTGACGACTTCGAACGTAGTCAATTTCACTCGACATTTTTATCCTCTAAAAATGTACGAATCTACAGATTTGCGTGGAACTTTCAGAATCATCCCTTTTTTTCGCCAAGATTTGTTCCTGAGAGTTCCAAATAAGTGTGCGCTTTGGATTCCCCCCTCCTTTTTTTAATTTTCTTTAAACGACAAGGAATAATGGCACCGTCCATGTGAGTCCTTTCAGCTAGTATATAAATCCACCCAAATCTTGTTTCACTATCAATAAGTGAAGAAAAAATAGTCCGGCTACGCTCTCGTAGCTGGTGAAGACAATCAGGGGCGGATCCAGACAATTTTTCAGGGGGGGGGGGGGGCACGCCTGTGACATTTCGAAATTTGAAGCGTCGGTGGAAGCAATTTCGGGCTATCTTATATTGAACAAAAGCAAAATTTACGGCTTCTGAGGGGGGACGTGCCCCCGTGACCCTCCCCCCCCCCGTGGATCCGCCACCGAAGACAAGTAGTTATCGTTTTTTTTTTTAAAATCAAAGCGCACGTGTCTATATATAAACGATATCCAACCATTTGTTGGAAATGGGGTTCTTGCAAACTTTTGCTGTAGTGATTGAAGCAGGTGGTTGCAACATAAAACCCTGTGAAAATGACGACAAGTACGCTAAAACATCACAAAATTCCCTCTCAGAATCGGGCTTAGTGGCGAAGCTACGCATGTATCCATGAGAGATTCCTATCTAGCATATCTCTGTGTCTCCGGAGAAAAAGTGCGACAAATTAGACAGGAATCTCCCATGATACCAGCGTAGCTTTGCCATTACGATCTTGTCGTTACAGCTGTTTTCTGAGTTCACGACTGAATTTTAGACTTTTTTAGTGTGATTTTTGTGATTTTCGCCGGTTTTCGCATCAGATTGAACTGTTCATTTGTATATACTTAGCAAAAGTTTGCAAGAGTCTCTGCACAAAAAACATACGCCCCCTCTCCCTCCACCAAGGTCATATTTTGCAGTGCATGGTTGCTTTTAAACGCGATTTTTATTTTCGTTTTGTGAATACAATCTTATATTGTTATAGAAATTAAATATTCATGGATTCTACCAAATCTGTCTCCAATAAACGCAATAAAGCAAAGGACTTGATTGTTTTTCAAAATTGTCAGTATCGATATGATGGAGTAAAAACCCGGATTTATGTGGTTCTCATCAAAATTTCTTTAGCGTACTTTGAAATACTGAACCGTCTTCTTACCATTCGCGCAATCCTGTTTTGTCCCTTCTTACATTGATGGTATAATTGGTATGTATAGCAGGTTTTAATCTTTAGAGCTGGTGAAGTATCTTTTTAAATTAAAGGTACGTTTTTTTTCTGGTGAATGATCGAGCCCTAGCGCTTATCGTTATTTGAAGAATACACTGGAAAGAGTGAAAAGACCACAAAAATGTATAAATGAAAAACGAACAGTAAAATTATAAAGTTCATTGAAGCTGACACTTCCAATCTCCGAAAATCAAGGATCAATATATGATGCAATCGATTCGTGATTTTTGGAGATTGGTATAATTTAAGGCTCAATATTTTAAATATTTGTTGACCATTCTGATTTTTGACAAACGCATTCTTGATATTGATCTCGAGGGCTCGGCGATCCGATGTTTTGGAAACAGTCATTTCATTTGCAAATGGGACTCTTGCAAACTTTTGCTATAGGGGATTGAAGAGTTGACTCTTGCTCAGGAACCTGTAAAAATGACGATGAGTACACTAAAAACTTACAAAAATCAATCTCAGAATTGGGCTTAATGGCGGAGAGACGCAGGTATCATGGGGAGATTCCTATCTAATTTGAGACATTTCTCTGTGTTTCATGGGCACCCGCGGGGGGGGGGGGCAAAGGGGGCAAAGGTGGCAAGGGGGGCACTTACCCCCCCCCCCCCCCGGAATTCAAAACAGTCCAAATTTCACGAAGAAAAATGAAAGGACCGAAAGAAAATGAAATGTGAATCTAAGGAGTAATATAGTGGATGAACTTTATTATTAGTTTATGTTGTAATTTTAACTCACTTTTTACAAGGTATAGTAGAATTATACATTTACTTACCATTATTATCATCTGTTGTCTGTTTATTCATGATATCAAACACGTCAAAATTATTATTACAATTCGGATACACCTAAAATGGCTTAATAATTGTACACTATTTGTAATGAGGAAGGAGAAAAAAAAGGGTATTTTCCCCCTCGGGGGGGGGGGGGGGGTGCCCCCCTTGACCTTCCATTGGGGTTCAAAAATTTTGCCCCCCCCTTGGAAATTTTTCTGCGGGCGCCCATGCTGTGTTTCCATAGAGAAAGTGACATAATAGACAGGCGAATCTCCCATGATACCTGCGTTGAACCGCCATTGCGATCTTGTCACTATAGAACAGTTTTGTGAGTTTAATACTGAATTTCAGACTTTTTTAGTTTGATTTTCGATATTTTGGCTGGTTTTTTTTTTTTTTTTTTTTTTTTTTTTTATCAGATTGGACTATTCATTTGCTCACAGTAAAAGTTTGCAAGAGCCCCATTTTTATCGTTAATCGAACCGTGGAACTCAACGCTATATTTTGCTGATTCTGGAACTGCATCGGTGACATATGCACCTTTAAAAAAGAAATCAATCCTCATATAGGAATAGTTGTTCGTTGAAAATTGATTTTTGGCCATTTTCGGCTATTTAAATTACCTTTTTTTTTTTCTTTTTCCCGGCTTATTCCTCTGCCGTTCTCTGACTTGATTTTTCGGCCACATTGAAAATCCTTGGGGGTGGGGGGGGGGGGCAATTGCCTTCCCTCCCCCCCAAATGGCGCCTTTGATCGGTGAGGATTCACATTAGGTCGAACCACCAATCCAGCAAAATATAGAGGATGACCAACTACTTCTCGGAGTTGGTAAAGTATATTTTTAAAATGAAGGCGCGTGTTGATGAAAAAATAAGTCCGAATGTTACTTGTTGCAATTTATATGCGAGATATAAATGAAGGCAGGTCTCCTCAGCCTGGTTGCGTCCAAGACCAAGAGCACCGTTTGAGATTTTTATAGTTTTGCAATCTTTGCGTGAAGTATCGTTCTATAATGAAGGCGCGTTATTCAGAAATATTCACTGTTCAGCCTGCCAAACAATGGTTGCAAGTTGCCCGCGACACAATGTGGAGAAGTAGTTAAATCACCGCGTCTGGCACTCCGCTCTCGACTGCTCCAGTAAAATATGACTTGAATAGTTTCTAGCTAAAAGAACTTAAGTCCACCTTGAAAAGATTCCTGTTGTGTATTAATTATCTATAGAAAGCATTCATTGCGTTCAAATGTACATAGGTCCTTTTAGCAGCAAATGGTTTCTTTATTGTGCTACAGTGAATTTAACTTTGAAGTTTGCGGGTATAGTGTCTCTGTTCGTTGGAATGAAGGCGAATAAAGGGGTCTCTCCACCTGCGAATTTAAACGCGCGAATAAACTGATAGAGCCAATGAGCTGCCTTGAAGTCGATAGGTCGAGTCCGATGTATCGAGAACAAAGAAGGCCATTGGTTCAAGCAGTCAATTCGCGCTTTCAAATTCGCAGGTGGAGTTGGAGAGACCCCTTCATAAAAAAATTATGCTTTATGTTTTATCTATATTATGCAGGTAAGTATCCCTAAAGTATCCTCCATAAGTTTCAATTTGAAGTGCTAGTCCCTTCAAACAATTTGGAATTTCACATGGAAAGATTTCTGCCAATTTATGGTGTCTCTAAGAAGATTCTCGGCGATCTCCTGTTCAAAATTTCAACGTCTTGGGCTCTTACATTCAAAAACACCCCCCCCCCCCCATCGACAGCCTTTCATATCTGCATTTCAAATAATGAAGATATAGGCGACAAATTAGACAGGAATCTCCCATGATACCAGCGTAGCTTTGCCATTACGATCTTGTCGTTACAGCTGTTTTCTGAGTTCACGACTGAATTTTAGACTTTTTTAGTGTGATTTTTGTGATTTTCGCCGGTTTTCGCATCAGATTGAACTGTTCATTTGTATATACTTAGCAAAAGTTTGCAAGAGTCTCTGCACAAAAAACATACGCCCCCTCTCCCTCCACCAAGGTCATATTTTGCAGTGCATGGTTGCTTTTAAACGCGATTTTATTTTCGTTTTGTGAATACAATCTTATATTGTTATAGAAATTAAATATTCATGGATTCTACCAAATCTGTCTCCAATAAACGCAATAAAGCAAAGGACTTGATTGTTTTTCAAAATTGTCAGTATCGATATGATGGAGTAAAAACCCGGATTTATGTGGTTCTCATCAAAATTTCTTTAGCGTACTTTGAAATACTGAACCGTCTTCTTACCATTCGCGCAATCCTGTTTTGTCCCTTCTTACATTGATGGTATAATTGGTATGTATAGCAGGTTTTAATCTTTAGAGCTGGTGAAGTATCTTTTTAAATTAAAGGTACGTTTTTTTTCTGGTGAATGATCGAGCCCTAGCGCTTATCGTTATTTGAAGAATACACTGGAAAGAGTGAAAAGACCACAAAAATGTATAAATGAAAAACGAACAGTAAAATTATAAAGTTCATTGAAGCTGACACTTCCAATCTCCGAAAATCAAGGATCAATATATGATGCAATCGATTCGTGATTTTTGGAGATTGGTATAATTTAAGGCTCAATATTTTAAATATTTGTTGACCATTCTGATTTTTGACAAACGCATTCTTGATATTGATCTCGAGGGCTCGGCGATCCGATGTTTTGGAAACAGTCATTTCATTTGCAAATGGGACTCTTGCAAACTTTTGCTATAGGGGATTGAAGAGTTGACTCTTGCTCAGGAACCTGTAAAAATGACGATGAGTACACTAAAAACTTACAAAAATCAATCTCAGAATTGGGCTTAATGGCGGAGAGACGCAGGTATCATGGGGAGATTCCTATCTAATTTGAGACATTTCTCTGTGTTTCATGGGCACCCGCGGGGGGGGGGGGCAAAGGGGGCAAAGGTGGCAAGGGGGGCACTTACCCCCCCCCCCCCCCGGAATTCAAAACAGTCCAAATTTCACGAAGAAAAATGAAAGGACCGAAAGAAAATGAAATGTGAATCTAAGGAGTAATATAGTGGATGAACTTTATTATTAGTTTATGTTGTAATTTTAACTCACTTTTTACAAGGTATAGTAGAATTATACATTTACTTACCATTATTATCATCTGTTGTCTGTTTATTCATGATATCAAACACGTCAAAATTATTATTACAATTCGGATACACCTAAAATGGCTTAATAATTGTACACTATTTGTAATGAGGAAGGAGAAAAAAAAGGGTATTTTCCCCCTCGGGGGGGGGGGGGGGGTGCCCCCCTTGACCTTCCATTGGGGTTCAAAAATTTTGCCCCCCCCTTGGAAATTTTTCTGCGGGCGCCCATGCTGTGTTTCCATAGAGAAAGTGACATAATAGACAGGCGAATCTCCCATGATACCTGCGTTGAACCGCCATTGCGATCTTGTCACTATAGAACAGTTTTGTGAGTTTAATACTGAATTTCAGACTTTTTTAGTTTGATTTTCGATATTTTGGCTGGTTTTTTTTTTTTTTTTTTTTTTTTTTTTTATCAGATTGGACTATTCATTTGCTCACAGTAAAAGTTTGCAAGAGCCCCATTTTTATCGTTAATCGAACCGTGGAACTCAACGCTATATTTTGCTGATTCTGGAACTGCATCGGTGACATATGCCCCTTTTAAAAAAAGAAATCAATCCTCATATAGGAATAGTTGTTCGTTGAAAATTGATTTTTGGCCATTTTCGGCTATTTAAATTACCTTTTTTTTTTTTTTTTTCCCGGCTTATTCCTCTGCCGTTCTCTGACTTGATTTTTCGGCCACATTGAAAATCCTTGGGGGTGGGGGGGGGGGGCAATTGCCTTCCCTCCCCCCCAAATGGCGCCTTTGATCGGTGAGGATTCACATTAGGTCGAACCACCAATCCAGCAAAATATAGAGGATGACCAACTACTTCTCGGAGTTGGTAAAGTATATTTTTAAAATGAAGGCGCGTGTTGATGAAAAAATAAGTCCGAATGTTACTTGTTGCAATTTATATGCGAGATATAAATGAAGGCAGGTCTCCTCAGCCTGGTTGCGTCCAAGACCAAGAGCACCGTTTGAGATTTTTATAGTTTTGCAATCTTTGCGTGAAGTATCGTTCTATAATGAAGGCGCGTTATTCAGAAATATTCACTGTTCAGCCTGCCAAACAATGGTTGCAAGTTGCCCGCGACACAATGTGGAGAAGTAGTTAAATCACCGCGTCTGGCACTCCGCTCTCGACTGCTCCAGTAAAATATGACTTGAATAGTTTCTAGCTAAAAGAACTTAAGTCCACCTTGAAAAGATTCCTGTTGTGTATTAATTATCTATAGAAAGCATTCATTGCGTTCAAATGTACATAGGCCCTTTTTAGCAGCAAATGGTTTCTTTATTGTGCTACAGTGAATTTAACTTTGAAGTTTGCGGGTATAGTGTCTCTGTTCGTTGGAATGAAGGCGAATAAAGGGGTCTCTCCACCTGCGAATTTAAACGCGCGAATAAACTGATAGAGCCAATGAGCTGCCTTGAAGTCGATAGGTCGAGTCCGATGTATCGAGAACAAAGAAGGCCATTGGTTCAAGCAGTCAATTCGCGCTTTCAAATTCGCAGGTGGAGTTGGAGAGACCCCTTCATAAAAAAATTATGCTTTATGTTTTATCTATATTATGCAGGTAAGTATCCCTAAAGTATCCTCCATAAGTTTCAATTTGAAGTGCTAGTCCCTTCAAACAATTTGGAATTTCACATGGAAAGATTTCTGCCAATTTATGGTGTCTCTAAGAAGATTCTCGGCGATCTCCTGTTCAAAATTTCAACGTCTTGGGCTCTTACATTCAAAAACACCCCCCCCCCCCCATCGACAGCCTTTCATATCTGCATTTCAAATAATGAAGATATAGGCCCTGAAAAAGAAAAAAAAAAACGATTGCAGGGTTTGGCACGAACTCTCGAACGTCGCGTCGCTCACATTGATGCAACTGAACTGCTACGGGCTCTAGTAAAATAGAGGTAAAGGAACGAGGGCCCTCCCCTCTCATCTGCTTCATCAATGCGCTTCGAGAGGTTTTATTATTATGACCTTCATTCATGGAGTATACGGTCATGAAGTGTGCGTTGAATGACTAGATAGTTGATATTCACCAACAACAAACATCATACCGTTAGGCTTTTGCTGTCTCAAAAAGAGGCTCTGTCCATGTTGAGTCATATACAACATAAAGCAATATAAAGCAAAACTATTAATTAGAGAGAAATTAAATAACTATATGCATGTTTAGATTACTTAATAATAATGAAGTACTGAAACCAATCTTTACCTCGATTAAAGAATTCAGAATTGTATTACCTTACTTATACCTTTCGCGACTTGTGTTCTTTCAGTGCGTCTTATAAGTACTATAAAACTAATTTTTGTATGCATGGAACACCACAGAACTAGACTGAACGGGTTACTCATGGTTGAATGAGGTTCGTTCAGCATTATTAATAAAAACAAATAAATAAATAAATAAAAAAAAAAATAAAAAAAAAAAAAAAAAAAAAAAAAAAAAAAATGTTCACGTTTCTGAACTGCGATATTTATTTATTTGTTTGTTTTTTTGTAAATTTTTATTGGAGGGTTCAAGATGTGAATGAAATTAATAGATTTCTGAGGTTATATCTCAGAGAACCACAACTATAACCGCGATTGGTGGACCGAATCTTCTGAAAGGTTAGTGTGTTCCGTTCTGTTTCGACGGATCGTACTCGTATCGCTTTGGCTAACCGCAATAAAAAAATCAGCGTTCCATCGAGTTCCAAATCGTTCCGAATAAAAAAATACCCTAGCGTGTTTTATAGGGAGCATTTCTTAGACCTCGAAGTCAGCTGGATCTGTATATCTGGCGCGCATATCAAAGCGGTTTAAAAAAATGTCTGTTAAGGTATCTGCGCGTATAAAACTAAAACCAAATCAAACGGACGGACGGAAAATTTTCAAATTTAAAGCCAAACAGCGCAGCGATGTAGGTACGTATACGAGAAAGCAAAAAAACAAAATTGAAAGTATTGACACATTGTTCGACTTTTATCGAACGGAAATATTTATTTAAACAAATGTTGAAAATAAATTCAGATCCCGCGCTTCCCACCACTTCCTAATAACACTAGAGGCAAGTCAATCTATAAATAGGACAATGTGTTTATATCGTGCCAAACTTTTGAAAATCGCTACGACAGTATATTGCAGGTATATAGTGAAACAAAACCATGTTTATTTCGATTTAAGACAGTTCTGCAAGTAAAATCATTTCATCTGCTTTTCAATCTCTACTAATTTATTCACACAAGTAAGTACGATCAATTTTCAATATTTTAAGCGATGAGACGGGCGATGCGCTGAAATTTTAGTGTATTTACACTCCCGAGTTCGTTTCCTGGTGTTCTGAGCGCTGGCGCGCAAAGTGACATGTTTGACATTTCTTAATATAAAATTGGACAACTTTGTAAACATAATGAAAAAATGTTTACTACAGTTTGCGGATTAGAGTTAAGCAAGGCATGAGAACGCAGCACGCCCATAATATTTTCTATCTCTCTCATTTTCCATTTAAATTGAAAATATACCTACGGGTGCACTCAGCGCAGGGTTATAGAATGGTAAATAATCAATCAGAATGATAAATCAGCATCTGCCAAATGTCTTAAAATTACTGTGAAATTTCAACCTTCGCAGTCAGAGACTTTAGAAAAGGGGATTTTAATTGTAATTTGAAAATCAAGGTTAGGTACTTAACTTTTTCAATACTGCGGCGCCTGACAGTGACGTTTTTAGAAAACCACCGCCTCTCGCTCTTTGTCCACTAAACATGTGAATGCCAGAAAATCATAGGCGAGACGATACAGGGAGGATTGATCCTCCCCTCCTATCCTCATTGTATAATGTGCATGCACATTCAAATCGGCATGACCCAAGGTTATAGATTAGAGAGGTATGCTCATCTGACTTCGCGCCACAAATTCAGCGGCGCGCAGTTCAAAATCATTGCAGGCAAGATGGCCGACAAAAGCAGAAAACGTTTACTCTTTGCAGAAAACATCGTGCTGCCCTCTGCAGGAATAGTGACTCCAAATTGTTGATGTTTGCAAAATTATGTTTCATAGAGCGCCTTCAATTTATGGCATAGGCAAAATAAATACCACGGAGTAGGAACCCTCAAGCAAGCAGAGCAAGCTAGCGGTGCTTTGTCTGAGTGACCCAGTAGTAAAAGAGTAGACTTATATTGAAGAAGATAAAAAACTAGGAAAGCGAAAAAAGAAGTGTCTAGGTTTATTCCTAACCTCAGTATTTTTTTAGGATGTGCGTGTTAGCAAACGACTCATTTTTTTCTCGCTCATTTTCTTCCCTATCACTTTTTATTTTTTATTTTATTTTATTTTTTCAGGGACACGCATAAATGGGGTCTCCAACCATTTTTGGCTTGGCCGTGTCAACCAGCTATATTTTTTTAACGTCCATCTTGGCTCTGTGGATAAGAAAATTCATCAATCGGATTCTGAAGCGGGACTCTCTAGTGAAATCTTTATTACTTGAGTTTGTTGCAGCCGGCGAACTATGCGCTGCTTGCTTTGAACTAATCATAGGTAAGTCATGATTATTTAGATAGGTATACAGCAGGGTGTCTGAGAAATGAGTAATTTACACTTTTTGTATGAGGACTTGCGGGGTGAGGAAAAAATCTAAAAAATTCAGGAAAAATCCAAAGCCTCTTGGAAAAATGTCGTCGAATTCCCAAAAATTCCCTGCGGGAGGGGGGGAGGGCTCCGGCCGCCCCCCCATAGTTCCAGAATGCCGATTTCTCGAATATTTCAAATGGCAAGGGGAAAATTATATTACGTCATTCTAAAGACCTAGAGCTCGTTTCAGAAGTGTAGGCGGACCAAAACCATAATCTTTGGCGAATTTTCATTTTTTATTCCTTCAAATCAATACCGAATTTGCCCCTGACTTTAATCTTTTGTGTTTATAAAGTTTTCCTCATTGAAAAGTGAACACTCAATTTCATTTTTATTCATTTTCAGCGAGTAATATCAGAAATGATGTTGACAAATTCCAAAGATTATCGGTCTAGGTCCGCCTACACTTCTGAAACGAGCTATAAACAAATGGAGCAATACGTTTTTTCAGATATTCCGTGCGCCCCCCCCCCATCAACAAAATGGTGACCAAAAAATCCCTTCATACTTTAGAGGCTCATAACTCAAGTTGTAATTCGAATTTCTTCAAAAAAAATTTTTTTTGAGTTTGGGGGAAAACTCAAATGCAAAGGGGGTCGAGTTATTCATCAATCGAAAGGTATTATTAAAAAAGAAACATTTTGGCGCAAACCCGAAGTCGATCCGATGCGCCAATACAAAATGGCGGTCATTTGAAAATTTGGGGGAGGGGGCCTACCACCCTAAAAGAAAATAACCAAATCAAGTGATACCTCATCTTGGAAAGAGGAACCGAATGGCGCAAACTGGAAGTCGATGCGATTGTTTCAAGCGAAGTTGGCGGCTATTCAAACATTTGCGTGAATTTGCGCCCTCACGCAACTTTTGTGAATGATCTGTAATCATATAGATTTTGAGCATCCCCTCACTGATTTTCTACGCAAATTATGACACATTTCATAACACAAGACTATATTGTTTTCTTTCCTCTGTCGTCTTGCAGTTGCCGACAATTTTGGTGTGCTGGCTTATGCTGTCTATTTATTTGGTCTGACAATTTGGTGGGGCTACTCATGGGGCTCTGCAACTGCGTGTCCCTACACTCACCTTGAAGATGTTATTGAAGGAAACACTGATCTTAGAATAGCACTACTGATTTGTTGGGCGGAAATAGGCGGAGGCTTAGCAATTTTCAGGTAATGTTAATGATTTTAATGTGTGTACGACATGGAGAGGTCAAGCATCATGTGACAATACCCCGAAAATTTGGCTATATGTGCGATTAACTGACTTTGAGATTAAAGTTGCTAAGAGAAACTCCCAAATGCAATGCAGTCATAGACGGCAAAATAACTGAATTGTTAAAATATGAATATGCATACACATGTTATAGGTAAAAATTTGGCGTGCTAGAGTTCGTGAGGTATCACTCATAATTGAAGGAACTTCTTAAAACTGATAAAGAATCAAGTCACGTAAAAATGTACGCTCTTGCAGTCAATTAAAGCTTTGAGGCGATTCTCTGATGGATTAAGATTTTTTTTCTTTCTATCAATGAGTGAAAAATGACTACTCAAATTCAAGAACGTATACAGGGCCGGATTTAATGAGGGGCGACCGGGGCGCGCGCCCCAGGGTCCCCTAAAATTCTTACTAAAGTGCATTAAGGTGATTCTATGGCAAACTCCCGAAAATTTTAATCCGATAGATGGCGTTACTTGTCGCTTGCTCCGGAAATGGCCGTTTTTTGACGGTTTTCGGCTGTTTTCTCTGAACAGACGAATAATTGACGAAAAATCAGAATGTCAGCACCTGCTTAATTTTTTGCTTGATTTTTTGAGCCATAAACTGGCCAAATTGGTTCTAAAATTAAGGTGAAAGTATGCAAAGAAAAAATCATGTGTAATTTGGAGTTGTATCAGTAAAGATTACAGGTGAACCAGAAACCTGTAATCTTTACTGATGCAACTCCAAATTACGTATGATTTTTTTTTTGCATAGTTACGCCTTTATTTTAGAACCAATTTGGCCCGTTTATGGCTCCAAAAATCAAGCAAAAAATTAAGCAGGTGCTGACATTCCGATTTTTCGTCTAATATTTGTCTATTCAGAGAAAACAGCCGAAAACCGTCAAAAAACGGCTCTTTTCGGAGCCAGCGACAAGTGACGCCATCTATCGGATTAAAATTTTCGGGAGTTTGCCATAGAATCACCTTAAGCTTTTTGTAAAGTACCTAACCCTTAAAAAAATAAAGAAACAATAAAAAATATTAACGAAACTTCAAAAATTATTAACGACTTTGTTTTTATCAAGGTAATAATTTACTTATTTTACTCGACATAGGTAAGTACCTCTAAAAGTAGGTACTTTATAATTTATTATTCCTGAGATTTACTGCGGGAGGGGGCCCCCACCAAAGGTCCGTCCCGGCGCGGCGCCCCCTGCGACCTAAATCCGGCCCTGAGAACGTAAATATACTTAAAAGTTTTTCCTTGATAAACACTATAGGTATATGTGTGTTTTTTTGTCCTTTACAGATATGTCACATACTTGTGGAGTTTGGAAATAGCAAGCGTGCACAAAGGAAGGGCATACGAGGCTTGCACAGCTGATCTACAGGTACTTTTCAATGCTTTTTTTGTTAAATTGTTGAAAGAGCTCTCTCTAGTTTCAAAAAGGTTAAACTCCATTGGGATGTTTGAAAAAAGTGTGATTTCAATTTTTCAACTTAGAGTGCGTCGCATTTAGTTGATCATTACCTAAGCCCACGGGAAAGGTCCATTTCGAGGAAGTTTACCGCTGACCCAATTATTCGATTTGTTTTCTTTTTTTTTTTTTGGTCAAAAGTTTGAATGAACAAAGTTCAACGTTGCTAAATTTGCGAGGGTGCACTTTTATACTTTTTATAATTGTAAATTACGTATAGGAGTACCTGCGACTTCTATTACATAAGTACTATCGACGAATTAAAGATTGTCGCGAGATTTTAACGAGTTAAGTTTCGCCTTCAAGGTTCGGGTTCGGCTACTCTTCATACTCCTCACACCTTGCAGGCGAGAGACCAGTGCGGTGGCAGATCAGTCCCACACTCACACCCATAACTGAAAATGTGTAAAAATCTCGCGACAATCTTTAGCTCGTCGATAGTACATAATAATGTGATCTTATCAAGTTTACATCTCTTCAATTTACAGGTGAATGCCATTTTCGGCGCTCTAGTCGAGGCGGGGGCTACGTGTCTTTGCAGACTGGTCTCTAGAATTTTGGGAGATCTCGAGCCGAAGTTTGCGAACTTTATTGATGCCTTTTTCGGAACAGCACTTGTTGTAGCAGGTAAGATACTCTTAAACACCCAGTATGCTCTTAATTAAACTCTTTGTTGCCTATATTCCTGATTTCTGAGAAAAATCACTCATGATAGAAGTTTCTATGGGTGCTTCTTCAGCTTCTTGGATAAAATTACTTTAATTGAAATGCGAGCCGTTCCGTATGTACGAGTGCTATATAGGAACAGTCTGAGACCAAAAAAATGTCAAACAACTCTTTAGATTTTGGCTTAGGTACGTACACCATCTACAGTGTTTTAAATCCATGGAAATAAGTACTGCGAGTAGCCTACCTTTAGGAGTCGTCTAACATTATATTTTTGTCCGCAAATGTACGTTATACAGTGGCGTAATCTTTGGGGGGGCATGGCCTTTTTGCTCCTCCAATATTTGAGGATGGGGGGGGGCAAAGTATCATTTTGCCCCCCCCCCCCAATAATTTGATGAAAAAGAGGGAGGGAGTTAAGAAAAGACAGAAAAATACAAAAAAATAAAGAAAGAAAGGAATAATTACAGGAACAGAGAAGCAAAAAATGGCAAGAATAAGTAGCTCTATTTTACCCTGAAACTGCGCCTAATGTAAATCTAAAGTGAAAAATTCCAATTTGTTGTCAATGAAATAAAGAAGATATACATTAATTGAGTCTACTATATAACTTCTATTCTGTCGGTTGGTTATTTTTGAAAGATTCAATTGCTTAAAATATAGTCTAAGAGACCCAAATGTCCAAATTCTTCCGAGGGAATACCCCCAGACCCCCTATTACTGAAAAATCCCCCCCCCCAGATTCCCCAAAGTATCGGACTATTTGCTACCCCCTCCCCTCAAAAAGAATCTCACATTTTACGCCACTGAGCGGAACATTATACATTTACTGCAGTTTTCCAGAAGACTTCTAGCCGTGAGGAACAGTTTCCCAAAGCCTAGAAATATCAGCTTCATCAATGAGCTGAAAGTCTGCACTGAAAAATTCCCTTTTTGCCTGAGAAATTAAAAAAATAAACGTAAAATCTATTTTTTAAACCCCTTTCTTACCAACATGGGCCTGAGAGGCCCTAGGCTTGTATTTTGTTGCGCCCTTTTCCCTTCTAATCGTTTGAAAATTTGAGCTTTGGACATCTCTAAAAAAACCTCAGAACTTAATTTAATAAATTAAAAAGAAAAAAAAAAATCTCTAGGTGTAGGAATTTTTTTCACCCTACCCCTAGACTTTCCAATGGGGCCTCTCAGGCCCTACTGTCAATTTAGTGGGAATTTTAGTTTTTTGGCCAAGACAGTTGGCACTAGGTTTATTATTGTTTTAAATATTGAGGTTATGTGAAAATCAAGAAAACCTGATAAACTGATAAGAACGAGACCATTTTATGACCTGTGTATGACAAGTATATACTCTATCTTTAATTTTTTATCCGAATTTACCACAAAACTTCTTGAAAATATTTATACATTATCCAGCTACATATCTCCCATCAAAAAGCAGCTCAATTTTGCTCGGTTATTTCATCTTCAATTGCTAACCTGTATTGCTTTTAGTAGAAGGTTCTTTTCGAAAATCTGCCCCAGTTCGAACGACGATTTTCTTTCATTCTCCTGAACGCTAAAACTTCTTACGACATTTCAAAATTTACTTCTACGTGTGTGTATTTACTTCGCACTAAATTAGATTGGAATTTTGTTTTAGAAAATGGCTTTAGATGATGATGAGATAAACAACCTGCTACTCAATGATTCAGAAGATGAAGATGACCCCTGGTCCTGATTTTAATTCGGACCTGGACTCCGATTACAATCCCAGCGACAAACCATGACAGTGACATTACATCTGACTCAGAACAGGTGAATCGAGCAATCAATCCCGCGCCAAATGTTGCTGATGGCAGAATCAGTCCTCCTCCAGGTAATAATCCTGCTCCTAATGTTGTTCGAGGTAGGGGACGTGGCAGAGCGAGAGGTGTTGCCCGTGCCAGAGGCGCTGTTAGAGGAAGAGGTCATAGACCAAATAACCTGCAAACACCTATGTTCCTCCAATCCAAGAGTGTCTCCGTCTGGCATCGAATGGGTTTCTGACCCCCCTCCTAAGTGCAAACTCCAGCACGCAACATTATCCGATTCAAAAGTGGTCCTGCTCGAAATGTGCAAACAAGTAACGAAGTAAGTTCATTTGATCTTTTTATCACTCTGAGATGTTTGTGAAATTCTCACACAGACCAACAAGAGATGAAGCGGGTCTGCTCACAAGAAAACATCCAAACTCCACCCTTTGTTTACCTTGGAAGAGCTGAGAGCATGCATTGGCTTCTCATCCTTTCTGGAGTGGAGCGGAATGGGAGTCCCTATTCCGATTTGTACAGCTCCAACGATTTCAACCCAAGGTATCGTGCGACTCTTCCCCGAATAGATTTAATTTTCCTACGTTTCATTCGATTTGACGATAAACGTTCTAGGATGGCTCGGCAAGAGACAGATAGGGCAGCCGCCATTAGATTTATTGGGAAAAGTTTCTTGAGCGTGTCGGAAAAATTACATCCCAGTGACCTCTGACTATTGACGAAACAACTTTTGCCGTTCAAAGGGCGCTGCATGTTTATTCATATATGCCAGCCAAAAAAAAAATATGGAATAAGATATTTTGGATATGCGTGTCAATGGGTATGCTCTTTATGGAACTATTTACCTTGGGGAAAAAAAAAGAGGAGAGAGACAGGGCTAGCTGAGTCTGTGTGCCCGGGTTTCGCGTCCATTTTTGAATGCTGGGCGAAACATAACAACTACAAATTTCCCGGTTTTTTTTGGGTGAGTATTCCTCCCAAAACAATACTACCTTAGTGGGCACGTAAAAAAAAAAAAGGAGGGAGGTCCCCCCCCTCATGAAGCCCAAACGAGAAGCGCTAAACTTCTTCAAATTTTTGGCTTTTACAACAAAAAAACTATTCTAGTTATGTTCCGAAAAAAATAAAAGCGTCGCTATTAGCACTGCACATAATGAGAGATAGAGAGGCCCTAAAAAATAAACCGGGAAAAAATATTATTATAATAAGACAAAAGGGGGGGGTTGATTTTGACCAATGGCTCGGACTACTCGTGAAGCGTCAGTCAAGAAGGGGCCGTTAGTTTTTTTTTAACATTCTAGAAATTTCTGGAGTGAAGCGTTTTGGATTTGAAATGCAACATCCAGAGCTAAATTTTGGGATAGCATCCGCAATGTCGTAGCATTTTTTTTAAAACATTTAGCGATCAGCTTATTATGCCACAAAAGATAAGCGCAGTGAAAGCACCTTTTTAAAAAAAGACGCGCCTTGCAAAGGGGTTTGTGGTGTGACTATGAAAGTCCCTTGACTGAAAAAATAAAATAGAGCCCAACAAAAAGAAGGGAAAAGGGGCTGGTGTGTCCTACAACTTTGATAGAAAAAAAACATTCTTTTTTAAGTGCAACGACTGTTTGTGGAGAGCACAGCAATGTTTTTGTAAAGACTGTGATATTTAATCTGAAGACTGATTTTCCTAATTAATTTTTTTAGTTTTTCATTTAATTTTTTTTTTGTACATTCATATTAGCTACTTCAATACCCCAGTTTTCTTTTTTTTTTTTTAATGTATTTGGTGCTTTACGCTAGTTTTTGTGCCTTTTTTCGAAAAGTGTTCACGCATTGTTTTTTAGTTTTTGTAGGTAACTAGTCTTATTTTTAGAAAAAAAGACCAATATTCTGTGTGTACATTAAAAATTTAAATATTCTTGCTAAGGCTAGCATTTGCTCCCTTTTTTTTTTTCTGACTTCATAATGTTACTACTCTTTTCAAGTCATTTCAGTATTTTTCTTCTGTTTAGAAATATTTTGGGCAATTTTTTTTGATGTTTGAATTTATAAAAAAGGGGTTTTTTCAATAAAATTTTTATAGAAAAAGCCTTTGTTGTTTTTTTTTCCCATTTTTTTGAAATCGAAATTGAAACAAAGAAAACCAAAAAGTTACTGGAACTGAAAAGTAAAAAAGCAAAAAGTTTGAAGTTTTGTGCGCAGCAAAATAAATTTCGTAAAATTTTAAAAAAAAAAAAAAAAATTTAAGTTTCAATATTTCTATGGACAAGTCAACAGGCTCCTATTTTACTTTATTTTTTACTTGCTTCTTTTAGGAGTATGAATAAGTCAATTTTTTTTTTTTTTTTTTTTTTGAACTAGCCCCCTTTTTTTCTTTTTATGAAAGAAACAAGGGAGGAGCTGTTGGAAGCTTTATTTAATTGTTGAAGGGTTAGGGTGCAGGGAGGAGGAGGAGAAGGAGCTTCTATAAAAATAAAATGGGAAGAGAAAGTAGAGTTGGAGCTAAAACATAGTCTCAAACTCTATTTTATCGGACTGCTAGCATTTTAATATTTTCCTTTATAACCCCCCCCCCCACTTCATCCTCAAAATACCTTTTAAGAAAACTGCAAAAAATATTTTTTTTATAATATTTAAAATAATAAATAATAAAATCAAACAATATCTCTCATAAAAATCAAATAGAAATAAAAAAAGCTGCACCTACGAATAAAGCAGAAATCAAAGTTTTCAAACATTTGTAATAAGGGGGGAAAATGGGCCCAACAGAAGAAAATATGTATTGAATAAAAAATTTTAAAAATTCTGACAAGGAAAAATCATTTTTTTGCAGTAAGAAAAGGGATCATGAATATTGGTACTGAAAATTGAAGAAAAACCAAAAAAAAACATGGAAAACTTGCAAATCCCATAAGATTTACACACGGGCCTCAGAGGCCCGGTTTGGTAAGTAATGAAAAAAAAATGGTCGGTAATGTAAGGGTTAACTTGTTTATATTTGGGGGCATTTTTTATGCGATAACTTTCTTAAAATAACGTCTGAGAGAGTCTGAATTTTCAATTTTTTTTTCGGGGGAGGACCCCCCGGGGTCCCCTCTCACTGGGGGTACCCCCAGACCCCCCATAGTGTATATTCAAAAATTTTGGGTTTTCCCCCCCCCCCCCAATAATTATCCCAAGTTTACGCCACTGACGTTATACTTATAGTTGACGAATAAAATAATGTCAACCAACTCCTTAGATTTAGATTTTGCATCTTCAAGTCATTAGCCAACATGTACAATATACTTATCACAATAAAGTTGAGCATATCAGGTGGCCTACCTGAGCCAAAATCTAAGGCGTCAATTGACGGTATTTAACTCGCCGACTGTAGGTAAAAAAAAAGACCAACATTGTGATATTATGAGTTAAAGCGAATGTAAAGTTGATGATCTTGTAAGGGCCTTTCAAAGCATTTTTGAATGCAAAACGAAATCTTTCAATTCCCTCGTTTAGATAGTTGGTTTTACGGTGGAAAGCAGGGGCAGGATCTAAAAGGTTGATGGGGGAGGGGGGGGGGCAAAGATTGTGATTTTACCGCCCCTTGGTGGACAATTTTGAAAAGTGATTACTTCTTATTTTCACTTGTATATTCTCATTGAGCCGTACTCTGTGTTGGTTTTTTCTTAAAATTATGACCTTTATTTTGTCGATTCTCCCTCATTTTGCCAACCCCTCGAAGTGCCTCCAGGGGCAAGAAACCCCGACACCCCCCCCCCCCAGAATCTGCGCCTCGTGAAAAGGGATAGTTACAACCCTCGATAAAGTCCAAAGATTACCGGTAGACACCTAAATTAGACTCTTAGACACCTAAATACAGAACTTATTGCAATTATTATCAATATAGGTACGTCAAATTTTTTTCATTTATTATCTTACTGCACGCTTCGCACGTCATCACGTGCGTGTATCCTTGTTTTTCTTACTTTGCTTTAAAACCAATATTTTTTTCCCAGCTTTCAATTATTCTGGTGGATATTTCAACCCAGTCTTGGCGACAGCTCTTAAATTTGGATGTGAGGGAAACACCTTTGTGGAACACTTCATAGTTTACTGGTTCGGAGCCTGCCTTGGTTCAGCGGCAGCTTTAACTGTTTACAATCGATACTTACGCCCGTATACTCGAAGGATCAAGAGTGACTAATATGTATTAAACAGTTGCTTGAAAGAAAGAATTCTTTAAGCTATCACTAAAAAAAATTCTATCACGCAAAGAAAGAAAGAGGGGGGGGGGCGTTAAAATAAAAAATAAAGATGGGAGTATAACGGTTGAAAAAAATCAATTATTGAATCAAGTTCGAGGATTTATAGCTATAATGAGACAGTTGCAAAAGGGTCTGCTCTTTTGTGTTTTTCAGTAGGTAAGCAAATGAAAGTACCTATTTGGTGTGCTGAAAACAGGGATGCTTTTGGTTTCTGACTGGGTTTCATTTTCATACAGTATACCGGAGATGCGATTTTGGCCAAAACTGCATTGCTTTGAACGGAAATTCCTTTAGGCGGAAATAGGGGTGAAAATTTTGGAAACAAAAAACGTTCAGCCATTTGCGGCCATGTGATTTGGAATTCAAGGAGCAAAAACTGTGTTATCCCCCCAAAATTTGCCTGGATTGTAAGAGAAAAGGGGGCATCAAGGATCTTGATGGTCAGAGTTATCCAAAATCAAACGCATGAGAAGCAAAAAAAAAAAAAAAAAAAAAAAAAAAAATGTCATCAGTATTTTGCTTGCTTAGCCCCCCTGGAAAAAATTCCTAATTCATATGGGAATTCCGCGTTGTGACGTTATTACACACTCAGGGAAAATCCAAAGTCGCGTTTGTTCTCAGTTTATCAAGTACTTTCATTTTCTTGTTTACAAAAAACACCAAATTTCAGACCCTTCTGAGAACTAATGGATAAAATTATGACATATTTGACACATTCCTCAAACTGCAAATGTGAAACATGGGTCTGTCCAATAAAACGTGGAGCTAACAGGCTCATTTAGTGATGACGTCATTGCATGTGATATTATATCGCACACTAAATGAGTCCACAGAAAGTAAGTAGGTACCTACCTATATAAATCATGTGAACATACGATGTTGCTCGCCCATATTTATAAGTAATGGATAATATTTGTTTCTGCGGGGCAATGGTCGTAGGTATTTATTGTATATTTATTGCTGCTGAATATTTAAATTCATTTATGGTTGTTAAAAATGTTAATGTTTATATTTGTTGGGAATTGAAACACCTGTACAGAAAAATATTGTTCTTTAAGTATTTCATCCCTCTCATATTCTTTAATTCAGCAGACGGAGCCTCACCTTTTTACCAAAGACAGAACTAGGCCTGTGTGGGATCGATCGTTACGAAATTTCTCGAAAATTTCCAAGTTTTGAAATTTCGATTGATCGATATTGCGTTAACCTTTTCAAGTTTCAATTAGTTGATTCTAAGATCAAAACTACAGCAAAAATAGCACAACGTTTCGATCGATTGAAACTTCGAACCATCTAATCTCGATCGAACGCAGGCCCAGGCATATTTATAATATAGGTTTATGGTTTATACATAGGTTTCAATTTGAGGGGGGGGGGGGGCAAGCTTACGATTTTTCCGCATTTAGAGGAATTTTTGGTTTATTTCGCCGCTCCTGATTATTAGTCATTGATGTAATGCATCAATCTGTAAAATAGCTTCCATAAATATTCGCACTCTCACTTTAGAGGTCCAAACTTCTAAATTTTACAAATATATTTTCAAGGTATTACCGACAATGAGAGTAGAGACAGATCAGCCCCAGCAAAGTGGAGTGTAGTCAACACCGAATACACGCTACAAATATTATCGTTCTCATTCTCTGGATTTGAAATGGTGAGTGTATCGCTTGTTGTTTCGACGACATTTTGCAGGCGCAACTGCTGCCTCCGAGGCTGCGACTCCGACGCGACCGTCGCGCGTCGCGTCATGTCGCGTCACCCCCGAAAGCAAGAATGTAAGTATGTATGCGCTACGACTACTACGTACTGCCTACCTACAAGAAGTCCTGACATGACGATCCTTTACTTTCATCGACAGAAATGAAAGAATGGTCCATATAGTGATTATTTTGATAGAACATTTAAGGTATATTTATAATCAATTAAAACTATTCATCAAATAATAATTTAGTTAAAATTATGAGTTATATTCAGGTTTTGCCGGGGGGGGGGGGTGAAGACCTTTTATTTGCTATGCTTCTCATGCGATGTATCCCCGCCAGTGGCGTAGCCAGGAATTTTTCGGAAAGGGGGGGGCTGAAAATTGTCAAGGGGGAGGACCAAAGGAAAAAATTTGGTAAAGTTCCTCTGAAAACGCATAAAACTACCTTTCTTTAGGGCTGATTTTGGTGTCAATGGGAGAATCCAGGTCTGGACGCCCCTCCCCCCCCCCACCCCTGTCCACGCCACTGATCCCAGAAAACTGTGTCTATCGAGGTCTCTGCTGACCTTACTGTCCTATTTAGGACCTTAGTGCAAGCACGTCATGCTATCTTTGCTGTATGTATGTACGTACTTTCGTAACACTCTCGCCGTTGTGCACTCTAAAAGTATCAATAATTTCACTTAAAATCGAGGCAAATTTTGAGGAAAACACATTTCTAACACATTATTTCCTAAAATTACCAATTTTCTTAACCAGTACTCGCTAAAGGTAATAATCTGGACTCAAAGTCAAAAGTCAGGGAGGGGGGGGTGCCCTCCCTACCCCCCAAATGGCGCCCCATTATTGAGAGCATAAAGCAATACTGAGCACTCAAATAGAGGGAAAAAGAAGTAAGCAGGAGAGAGCCAATGAAAACCACAAGTTTGTCAATAATTATGGCACATATATTCAGGTCAGTTTTGTTAACATGCAAATTTAGTTTGGGGAAACATAATGAGTTCATGTTACAATCAACAAACCTAATAAAATAATTTATTAGAAACAAGAGTTAGATACAGTTCTTTGGATGAGAGAAGAAGGAATAACAGAGCTTCTCAGGATGAAAGGGATGGATAGCTTGCAATATCAATTATTAGGGTGGGGATCCTGATCGTTTAGGCAAAGGTAGGATTTAATAGGGTCAATATTGCGCAGGGATGGTAAACACTTTTAATTAGACAACACAGAAAGGTAGATCAGTAACAACTAGAAAAAATATAGAAAATAGACAGTATGTTTTGTAGTTCTACCCCCAAAAAATCAAAAATAGAATTTACAAGGATATTTCTGTAATCATATCACTCCCCCTTACCAAATTTAAATGCCACACAGGAAAAATACAATACACTATCTAAGAACTTATAAAATGCAAATGATGATTCAAATTTGTCTTTATGCGTTTCTTTGGTACTATGTAAACATGAAAAATTTGGAAATTTCAAAGAAGAGAAGAAAAACAAAAGATGAGAGATAAAACAAAAAATAAATAGTGCAAAGATAGTGCAAAGCTCAAAAAATATATTTACAAGATAAAGATAATTTTAGATACCTGGATGGTAATTTAAGGGATCAGATTAAAGTGCTACAAGCAATTCTAGGACTAAATTTAAGAGTTGCCTATTGGTTTCAAATAATTTTGGCGGAAACGAATACAATTATAAGCAGTCAGATTGATCAGTAAATAACATTAGGGTTATGCAGTACGTATTGCCACTAGGCCATGGTATTGCTTTCAGTATTTATTTGGTATTTTTTAGAATTCTTGATTACAGCCTTAGAATGGGTGAAACTGAAAATTGCCATAAATGACAAAATTAAAAAAATGACAAAGTGAACGGCCCAAACACCGTACAAGTAAAATATTAAAATGAGAACTGGGTCAACAGCTAATAAAAACCTCCGAAACATTTCGGTGCACTCACGGCACCATTTTCAATTGGAAAAAACCTTGTTGCTCCTCGTTTTGAGAATGTTATTTATTATTTTTTCCGATTGAAAATGGTACTGTGAGTGCACCGAAATGTTTTGGAGGTTTTTATTAGTTGTTGACCTAGTTCCCATTTTAATATTTTACTTACAAATGACAAAGGCCAACTAAAAACTATGAGATCATCAAAGTATTGATACATATACCTGAATCATAATAATTAAGTACCTTTAGATTACAAAAATACAGAAAAATAAAACTTGTTTTGAAACTGTTTGTAATCTTGAGTCATCATGATGTGGTTCTGTATCAATACTTTGATGGTTTCATAGTATTGCATCAATCTCTGGCATTCGTTATTCATGGTTCGTGTTTTCATAGAAACTTTTATTTTTCACATTCCTGCACGGATGAAAACAGTTTCAGATTATGACCTTACATCAATCAATTCATTTAGGTAACTCTCAAACTAGTTTAGATCCACCTGAGAAGAGGTGCAGTCTAGAATTCACAGGTCCCAAGCACTGAGCACTGGAGCCATTCGTCAAGAACTCACGATGACATGACAATGAAACTGATAAATTTCAACAGACGGATGAATTTCCGAACAGTTTGGAGTAAAACAATCGTAACTGGTACTGTTTTCTATTGCGCTATGGATTAAACTAGAGCTGAAATTACAATGTTAAAAAATGCAAACATAAACAATCTTGGGCGGGAAGATGGCTTTTGTCTTTCAGGTTAGTTTTCTCCACTTCATCGGACATCCTACTCCAGTTGAGCTGGAATACCCTGGAGGCAATTTTTAATGGAATTCATTGGGAATGAAGAACACTTTGGTAAATCACACAGGTAAGTCAGAAGCAAAATTTGGGAAATAAAGAACAACCTAATGCAGTACTATAGTCTGTTCGCTCTAACTTGAGACCTGGAGATTCAGGTAGATTTGCCTTCTGTGGCAACGTAGGAGTGTTAACCCTCGTCAGTGGGCCGAAGTGACAGGGCTGCTGCCCGACTCTAGGGCTATGACAACCTATTGAAGTGTTGCCATTCTCTATTTTCCGAAATTCATTTATCGCCCGCTCAGGTCTCAAGTTAGAGCGAACAGACTAAAGTGTAGTACTCCCATGAATTCTAGAAGACTCTTTAGAGGAAAAATTTCTAACAGATCGGATAGTGGTAACCACAGCTTAGGAAATGTAACAGATCACCATTGAAGAATGGAATGGATTTAAAAGTAACAATAAACAAATGCAAGCTGATAAATTACAAGAAATCGATATAGATAAACAGTTTTAGTTTGGTTAAACCTCTAAAAATTGAATTAAGGTCTCGCCTCAAAATGAGAAAAAAAAAAAAAAAAAAAATATTGTAAGAAAATAGATAAAGATGCAGTTTTCATAAGTGAATGCAGGTACTAGTACTAGAGTTCCAAATTATTATGATGCATGTACGCTTTGCCATCATTTACAACAATGAAGAAAAACGTCTACAGTTTTCACATCAACTACAATTTGCAAACTAGAAAAAAAAATTGATGTTGAAAAGAAAAAAAAATATGAATTTTATCTTGTGATACATGATTAAACCTATAGAAGTGACACGTAAGGGTGAAGGGATAAATTCACATGAAGATATTGGTACATCTAAGTAGACAACTGATGAGAGGATGAGGATGGAAAGATGGAGGGAATAATCAAGGAACCTGCCTAATAATCAAGGTAATACCCGGAGAAAAATTATGCAATTAAGACAAACATATTTTAACTCCCTTCCTAAACATAACGAGAACATCAACAACAACAGAAAAATCAAAAAGCCCTCAAAACAGTCTTAGCTAATAAAGCCATTTGTGTAGAGAATTATTAGTTCTGTCTATAAATTGACCAGTTATCTATCAGCTATGGTATTTACTTGTTTATTTGGATCTTGTTGGGTAAAACATCATTAGTATATCTGTCCATACTTAAGAGACATTGCACAGAGCCATTACGGAAAAATTATTACGCAAAGAAAATATAAAAAATAAATACAATGAAAGTTTGTTGTGTGGAACCTCGGTCCTATCCAAAAAAAAATTCCACTCAGCAAAAGTTCCACTTAGGACATTGCGGTCTGAGTATGAGAAGTTTCACGGTGCTGAAAAAAAAAGACCAATTGGCGAGATATTCCACTTAGAGGATGCTCCACACAACAAACTTTCACTGTAGATAAATAAATAAATAAATTGTTGTTGAGGCATTTGCTGGAGAAAGGGCCCAGAAAACTATGGTTGCGCTCCTCTTTGCAGTCAAATTAAAGATTTCTTTGGAAGAGCACGCCTGATGTTTTGTGAGCCTTATTTCCAGAAACCGCTTACAGAATTTGAATCAATGATTAAAAATTTAGAGACAGTAAAATTGCCAGTGATTGAGACTTTTTCAAAGTATGACACCGCATTCAATAGCAAGAAGATAACAAAAAGTATTTAAATCATCTATAAATCACTTTAAGAAAATTTGAACGGATTGACACAAGCCTTATATATACATGATAATAAAAGAGAGGTGGATCCAGGGACTCTTCTCTCTCTCTCTCTCTCCATCCATTTGATGGTGATAGAGGGAGAGACCATTACGTGACTTAGGCTCCTGTTTATATACTTTCCTAAGAGAGAGAGAAAAATTCATGGATCCGCCTCTGCTCCTAATCAATGAGTTTGTTCCTCTCTCACTTTGCCCCTTTGAACGCATATGTTAGAAAAGAACAAAGATAGAGACCAAAGAAATGAGACCTTCTACAGCCTGTCCTTCTACCCTTTTCTAACACATGTATTCAAATGGGTAAAGACAGTTTCTATTTCAACAATTTACCATCAAAGTGGTGTATCAATTTAAAAAGCAGACCATTCATGGATTTCCTTCAAAAAAATAAGTATGATTAAAACTTAATTACAACTCAGACCCAAGGACAACAAAGTATCAATACAATAAAGTAAATAAAAAGGCGGTAAAATGGTATGACAGGGTAGAAATCTATCACGGATCATAATATTTATTGTGCAATTATTTGCGCTTCTAGACAAAATTGAAAAAAAGAAAGATAAAATTGTGCCTCATCCAGTTTTCAATATTCAGAAATTAAAATACAGCTCAAGTTCGGAGTTAAAGAATCTGACAGCAAGTCGCACACTGCTAACAAATCCTGCTGATTTTATCGGTGCATTAATTACAAGAGAAAATAGAAAAATAAGCATAGTGTTTCTCTATTAGATTTGGATATCTACAGTACCGGTGACTCTCATTGAAATCAAGAAAAGAAAAAAATTGGAACAGAAAAGAAGAAAGACTTTGAGCAAAGATGAAGTCTAATCTGAAACTGGATCTATTTCTTTCAAAAGTTGGAGTTCCAGATTCTTTTAATGAATGCTCCATTTGTGCTTATAAAACATTGCTCCACAATCGTTGGTAAAAATGTTCCTTTTCTCAAGAGGGAACCGTCATTTAATTTTTCAGCTGAGATTCAGTTTTCAGAGACAAGCTTGCAAAATGGATATCCAAAGTGAGTTTGAAAGTAAAGACGCAAACACTATGAGCACTTAAACTTAACAAGTCTAAAAAAGAATACAAACTAATCAAAGTGAAAAAGAAAAAACAAGATAAATAAATTGTAATATCAACAGAAAAATTGAGAGCTTTCAAAGCTTCAAAAAAAGAATGAGTAAAGAAGGATTTCCAAAGTTGATAATAAATCACAAATCAAAAAAGGCCGGAATAATCCTTGAGAACTGGAAAAAAACACAGAAAAACAAAATTTGAGGATAAAGAAATACACAGGAAGAAGAATTCAAAGATAATTGAAGAGAGATTAAAATATTTTAAGATGAAGGGGCTACTTTACAACCTTAAACTTGCTCACTGACGCCAAATAAAAGGGTCAAGATAGGGAGCAAATGTGACTAATTTTACACAATTTTACGTTGGATTACAGAATAATTCAAAGAGATACAATTGCACAGTATTGGAGCAGCAGGGCTCGCGGGCTTATGACTCAAGAGGGTTAAACAGGGCTGTAGAGAGAAATTTGGTAGGTTTTGAAAGAGGCCTATTCATATTTAGTTTTTCAAGGGAAACTAGTGGAAACAATACACAATACAGTCAAACATTGATTTTTAAGATGGGAGGAATTACTCGAAATGAGATCGTAAAATATCACAGAAACTATTTAAATAAAGATGAGATGTAGGGTTTATCTTGAAATTTTTTGATCAACCACACCATTCTGAGAATATAGACAATTGAAGACAAGCCACATCTGACCTTCAGTACAAGCTAAAAAATCGAATGACTATGATTACTCCAAAGAAGATAAACTATTAGAGCAGAGAAGAGGAAAAGAGAGAGAGAGAAAATAAAAGATTGCGAAGTAGTCATTGAATTCAGAAATTGCAGTCTTTCGAAATTATTCTAGGAAAACTAATGAGAACAGAGATACTTAGGCCTAAAAATTTCTTGGCAAATTATGGTAGTCTTAATGGATAAATACAACCCAAGCATCTTATCTTGGAAAATCTGAATTCTTTCATGCCAATGACTCAAAATTTCTTCACTCTTTACTTTCATTTTCCAAGTAATCCGTGGCAATTGAGGGTGATAAACTGATAAACAAAAAATCCAATTTCTAACGATTCAAATTTTAGCACCATTTGAATCAATGGAGAGAGTTTAAAACAAGAAAAGGAAATTAATGAAAATTTCATGAATTTTTACAAAAAATTTCCCTCACGAATAAATCTTAAATTCGTAATACAAGTTTCAAACAGAGTAATTTTTCTCTCACAGTCACAGTCTTTGTATTAACATTATTCTCAATCATTTTGATAAAAATATAATCTTACAGACTTTTCAAGCAGCAGATTAAGCTCCCTAAAAGCATGTAGCAAAAAAGAAATTCAGAAAAAAAATGAGATCATTTTTTAGGTGAGAAACGAAAATTACAAAAAAAGAGGAGCCTGCCTCCAAATTGCAGTCTAGGGTAGTTGAAAGGAATAGTCTAGTTTATGCATGAGATTTCAACTCTAGTTACGCCAGCCCGAGTTGATTTTCAAACCAGGTTAGAAAATTAACACCCCTGAGATTGAACTTGAGTTAGAAGGGTTTCTATTCTTCTTCTCTGTGTTTATTTAAACATTTTTGACAGAAATAGTGGCAATGCTTGGTGCGGTACAAAGAGGTACGGCCGCATAAGACACGTGTTTAACCTCACTTATTTCGGTGACATCGATGCCGCATCAACCTGAGTCCAGAACTCCGCAATGTTTATGCGGACAATTTTAACCGGAGTTTGCCAACTCAACTCGAGTTCGAATCCGAGTCGAGTCGAACCAGAGTTATCTCAAACCAGCGTATCTCGCGTCGCATTGTTAACCTGGGTTGAGAAGCCTTGCATAAACTAGGCTATTGATTGGAAGGACCGAAGGAGGTTTGATTCTGTTTCCTATTTGCCACAAGAAAGACATAAATCTAGAAAATAAAATGTATGCCCTTTTTGGCTGCAAAATACATTTTTGTGAGTGATAAGAGTTTAAACAGACAATGAATAGAATTCCATTGTTTGGGAATCTCCCATTATTAGTGCTTAACGCCGCCATAAAGCTTGTACATTTAAAATTATTTGATGAGTGTATGAGTGGGTTTCGCAAGTTTCAAGTGACACCATCGTAATTTTTTGAGGTTTTCACCTCTAAATCAACCCTTAAATTGCCTGAAGTAAAATAGTGCAAAAGCCCCATTGAAAAAATGAAAAAGCATTTTTGATAATAAAAAAAAAAAATGAGCCTTACAGAAACACTTGAATTCTGTCTGCAGTTTTGGAAACAAGCTCCTGTTTAAAATTCGTTCCATGAGGATATCTGACTGGAAATATGCCTAGGATCTATAGAGTCGAGCTGAACACAGAAAAATATAACAAATTAAAACAGAAAAACCTAATGATCAAACTATGCAGTCCATGCAAGGACAACCTTCTTGAACGGAACAAAAACGCCAGAATTCTTCTCACTGAAACAGACAAAAAATAGCTGATGGGTAAAGTATTTCATCAGAGAGGGAGAAATGATGAAATTTTCAAAAGTTTACACAAATATGGATGCAAAAAGCAAACATTTTCCTGTAAAATGGAAATTTCTGTCAGAGCCTTCATATCAATAGCAGTTATTCCTCATGTTAAACACTTAAGGATTCTGTTCCTTTCAAAGGAAAACTTCAGGTATCCTTTTGTACCTTCCTTTTTCTTTCCTTTTCTTCTTTACCTCTTTTTTTCACCAAACTACATAATGGGGGTGATTTCTCGACTCCTTATCTCAGGTTTTGGAAGTAGTGAGAGGCAAAACGATCTAATCATACTCTCCTTGAGCCTACACCACTTTTTTGATTAAAGACATCGATCATTAGAAGAAGCAAACGGAAATGTGATCAGTGGCAAATCTAGAAATCTTTCAAGCAAGGGGCTAAGGTCTCATGGGGGGGGGGGGGGGGGGGCTAAAACCTACTTTTTCAACAGAACACCCAAAATTTCCTCAAAAATCCCCTTGTAGACAGTGTAAAAATTTGGCTCAAGGGCCCAGATCCGCCCCTGTGTGTGATGCATGATTTGAAAATCACACCCTAAAATCAGGTCAGATTCAAATTTATTTTAAAGGTCTTCAGATACCAGTATCCAAATTCTCAAATACTTGGGAAACTTACCATTCGAAATAACGACAATCATTAAACGTTCCATCAGTCCCATTGGCGATTGGACAATCTGTTTGAACTCCAATCCAAATATCAGTCTTGCCTGAGACTGGACCAACGTATTTGACACGTCCATTGATAATGCGTCCTTCAAGGGTTATAACTTTCACCAATTGATTAGGCTTCAACTCGTACGGAGCTTTGACGATGAAGGGTCGATGAGAAGTTTTCTTGGGGCTAGCAACTGTTAAACAAGAGAAAAGAGTCAACTGCTGTATTGAAGAGACAAAATAACTCTAAGTGTGCAGAATAATCTTTGCTTTCCACATTTTTTCAAGACTGGGTACTTATCAGGCTTTCACAATTTCTTTTTGTCAGTTCAAATTAAAATTCTGAAAAAAAAATTGCCTTTTTCCCTGTTTTTTAATGAGCTTACTACATTTATTTTTGCTTTTCTGAACACACCTTGATTTTTATCAATGCATTGATTGAAATTTTCCTGCTGAACAACTCGTAATTTTTTTTCCCCTCTCCACTTTCGAGGACAGACACAATTTCTTACAATTTATCAGATCGAGCATATTTTGCACTCCAAGATCATGAGTGGCAGTAGCCACCAGTCTAAGTCCAAACATACACAGCAAGAGAGGTGGCATATGCCGGCACTTATCTTTCATCAAACATTTCGCTTCCATACCTCATCACTAAAATCAGAAGCAGTTGCATCTTGACAAGAAATCTTGTCAAAAGCAGTTGAAAGGCTGAGTAATTTCAATCGAAATTGGAAATTGAATAGACTTCCTTTCAAAAATAGATTCCAAGCGCATTTAAGATTATTTATTTTTTATTTATTTACAATTTTTTACACATTATTTATGAGGTCTTTGCTTGCTCAAAGAATCTCTACGTAATAAGAGAGGTCCAACTTTCTGAGAGTTGTCAGGTCTTAATTGTATGACAAGCTCCAAATCCATCAGATATCAGAGGTACAAAAAAGAAAACTCTGTTAGGTATGAATGTGGCTGTTTACGCAAACTTTATTCGATACACTGCTACGAAACTCAAAAGTCCTCTTAAATGTCTCGTCAATATGATACTGAAGACAATTAGTAGTTTTGTTTAATAGATTTGGACTCAACTTATTTCCTATTATCCTAATACTCAACCACATCTAACAAGAAGTTTAAGACCGTATAGAAGAGAAACAATTGGATCCTTGTTTGAGGGTACAGTCGGCAAATTAAAGAGTGCCAGTTGACACCTTAAATTTAGGCGAGGTAGGCCACTTTCATTACTTCAATTCATTAACCTAAGTATTGCAGGTTGCCTACCTAAAACAAAATCCAAGGAGTCAACTGACAATATTTAATTCATTGACGATACAAGCAGAGCCATATGTCCTGTGTCGACGATACGGCGCAACCTGCATTCCAGGTCAAATTAAAGCTCTTTTCTCTTTCTTTTCTTTTGTTCACTCAAGATCGAGAGAGGCTCGGGCTACGGGTAGTGCGGGTTGCGTCGAATCATCGACGCAGGACTTATGGCTCTGCTTGTACATGCCACACATCATCAATTGCAAAGAACATCATTCAAAGCTGGTTGCAGCTTCCCCCATCCTGAAGTCGACAGCTCACATTTCCTAAGAGACAGTGATTCTTTTTAAAATGAAAACTGTTTCAGTTTTTTCATTTTCTTCACTTTGGAAAAAAAAGGGATGAAGTAAACATTAAAAATTCAGTCATGAAATTGAACAGTTGCTAACAAGAAGGGTCTGAGGGAAATCAAGCCTTCTTTACATGAAACGTCTAAATTGATTCCAAGTACCTTCAAATGTTTTCAAGGGAACTCCCCAGGAATTTATAACCACTATACTTACATCTAAATCGAGGTTCCGAGCATCGACGAAAAACTGATCGTGGAGTCAGCGAGTCTGAACCAGTTGTGATTGCATCGATGGACTTTCGGAGGGACTGTTCAGATTCTTCAATTAGTGACTCAGTTGATTCTCCCCCGCTATCTGGTTCACGCAAATCAGGCATTGAGATTCCAAATTTTCTCTCTGTAACATTGACAAAAGTAACAGATTTAACTCAAAATGCTAGGGAGCAAATAAAATTCTGACACAAGAGAGTTTTGAAATTTCGATTGATGCAGTTCTTTACAGAGAGAAGAGCTGAGCCTCTAAAATCTTTCATAGTTGATGAGGATTCCAGCCAATTTTATTTTACTGAAATAAGAGGACCCCTTTGAGTTTGCAGGTGAAAAACTAAGAAACTGGAAGAATTTTCATAAAACGTTCAAAAATATTTTTTCCAACAAATTTGAGTTGCTTAAGGGATGCGAAAAAAGAAGTAAACGTGGCGCTGAATAATCTGAAAACTGTAAATATAATAAGTTATTCCAAATCTCACCATAAAGAGAGAATGAACAAGAAGTTTTCCAAAATTTTTGACACATTTTCCTTACAAATAAATATAATTTTCAAAACTTCACACTTAAAGAAATTGTAATTTGTGAATTGTGTGATTAGCACATTTTTTGGACTAAGATTTCATGATTCAACCAAAGATATACAAAGTATTTTTGTATACATTTATACTGAAAAATATTGTCAGTTAAAGGCATAATTCAAAAGGGGGTTAATTCTTTGAAAATTGGAATTAACGATCGGTCGATTATTGTTTACTTCCGTACAAAAAACCTCTCTGCTGTATTTCCCATCATAAATATCTGGCAGATAAATCATTTAAGCTTGTCAATTTTAACTTTAGCAGCACATCATAACTGTGTACTCTTGAAAGCTAAAAGTAATTTGCATCCTTTTGAAACAATTGTATGTCACTGTTCTATAAGCCGCAATGTTTAATTGGCTCATACCCTCTCAATCCTCACCCTGCTCATTATCTCGAAAAATGGTGTCACTTCTTGGTACTAAATGGTAGAGTTTGGTCTACTTCTATAATGTATTTGGATCACATGAAGAAAGGATTAGCCCGAATTACAATACCCTAACTAGAGTTTCAACACTTAGGAATATTCCCCAGAGATAGAACAGGACCATTTTGAGTATCGGGTTCTGACAAGGAGCGGTGCCTGCTTCCGAATTGTACCTAAGCGAATCGGTGAGCAGTTAATTAGCAACGAGTCAAAACTCTGCGCTACCAACCGCTCACTGATGCCCTTTGATGCAGTTTGGAAGCAGGCACCGCTACTTGTCAGAACCCGATACTCAAAATGGTCCTACTCTACTCCGCGACAAGTAAATTCTCAGGGAGGGATATTCCCAGATTTTATTGTCTTTCTCTCAGTTTTTTCCTTCATACCTGGTCATGCAAAGATGATCTTCTAGAAAAATAAAGGACAAACATCAATTTTCCATTATATCAATGAAGAATCCAATCAGCAATTTCGCTAAGTAAGGAGCACTTTTGGCAGCCTCCAAGTTTTATCTTCGAAATGAAATTAGAATCAAGACAAGACAAGTTCAGAAATAACTTCTGGAGCATGATTGAAAAAAAATTGAAAGAGAAGTTTATCATTCATTTGAGAGTAAAATTACAGAAATCCTTCACACTCATCTCAGTCACAAGAATAATGAAAAAAGTAAGTTTCTTACCCATCATTCTATTCCTACATTTTGAGAAAGCTTTGGGTCTCCTTATATTATGATTAGAAGTTGAGGATGATCTAACCCATCGACAAACAGGTTGATTGGATCCAGAGGCTGACAATGAAATGCTGCGACAACGTACAGGTGATGACGGTGTTGAGCTCCAAATTTGCCGATTACTCCAACCAGAATCTAAAGATAGAGCAGACGGATGGAACGAGTGTCTTCTGCGACGGTTTTCAGCTAACTCTAGCGGTGAGGAAGGTGACATTGACATGAGAGAACACTCACACTGATCCCAGCTGGGTTGCTGACTGCAATCGAATGGTGACCAAGTATTTTGACTACCATATCCAGGAGACATGATGTAATCAGTATTCTTCATGAAAGAAAACGCGCGGGGATAATTTTTACAAAGTGACGATATTCCAAAATCCTCTTGAATTTGACACAGATGATCAAAGCTTTGAGAGAGCTCTGGTACCATGCTGGTAAAGTTTATATCTGATAAGAGGATTCGCCTCGCCTCTTGAGTTTTTTCGCACAATTTCAATGACTGTTTTCTCGGAGGAAAATTCTCTGGGGGTAAAGTGAACTTAGATGGTAGAGTGGTGAAATTATGAGAGATTTTGTGATGAGCTAAATAGCTTTCCGATTTCCAATGGGATGGGAGCGCACTAATGTCTGTTTGCGCCTCCGACTCTTGAGTAGGATTATTATTCTCAGTTAGAATGGGGCGAACACTCGATAAATTATCAGCAAATTTAACATAATGACTAGTACCTTGAGGCTGGGATTTTATACCGGGAGAAACTTCCCTATGCAGTATAGGACGGTATGCAGAAAAAGTGTGGGCGACAGTATTCCTGCGGGATAGCTGAGTTGGTTGCTCACTGTCGTTGATGACACCACATTTGGAAATATCAGTTTCAACAAAAACAGATTGCAAATTCTTTGATCCTGGCCATGCATCCGTTTCATTTATAGAGACCATATCTTCTTGCAAGGTGCATAATTCTTTAGTGTCATCAGTCGTAAAGATTAGTTCTATATCGTCGACTTCCTCGGAGTCTTCTGAGTCAGTTTTGCTCATTCTTTGGGCTGCTTCTTCAGGATCTATGAGTCCTGTTCCATCGATTTTGTTTTCATTTTTCACCAACTCATCTGTTGATTTGATAATATTGTTGTTTTCTAATTTTTCTGTAACTGCAGAATCTTCATGGTCAACCTTGATGTCAACACTCGCAGTTGCAAAACCTACCTCATCTTCAACCCTTTTCTCACCTTCCTCTGTAATGTTATCATTGTCGCTCGAGTTTTCTGGCTTGTTAACATCCATTAAACTATTTTTTTCACTCTTGCCTGCTTTTAGGTCAGAATCATCAGAAGTTGTATGTAAGTTTCCATCGCTTAGAGACAGAAGTCTCCGACGCAAAGCATGATTTTCGACAGAAAGCTTTTCAATCGTTCCCAGAAATGCAGCAGAATTGACATTTTTCTTGGCAGAGACTTTTTTTAAGGAATTTAATTCCACTTGAGATTGCTCTAGGGCTTGGCGAAGAGAGACAACAGTTTGATGCAAAACTCGTACAGTGTCTAATGCTCGTACTTCTGCATCACAAGAACCCATAATAGGTTACCGAGCATGGCGGGTGAATTTAGAAGCGCAGCCTTGAAATTCCAAAACTCTGAAAAATAAGAAACCATAAAAAAACCTTTCAAAACAGAAAATGCAAAAGAAATAGATTTGAAGCAACAGCAAACCTGTAAAAAAAAAGATATTCCGGGCGTAAATTACATGCTAGGGTAGGGGTGCAAAAAATGCCCTATCTGGCGATCCGTGATTAGCGTGGAAGTAAAAAAATTCATTCGAATTTGAGGAAATTTGCTTTAGAAAATTGCCTCACTGTTTTGAAAATATCAGGCATTATTATTACTCACAAATAGTGCATACAGTGTAAAAAGAAAAGCTTGTCACTTATCCAATTTTGGTGAGGAAAAATTCCAGAACACGTAAAACTTCTGGAATTTTGGAACATTCGACAACCCTGCGCTAGGGACTGGGGACCAATAACTGTTTGGTACAGATGGTCATCAAAAGACATAGGATAGTGCAGTGGCAGATCCAGAAATTTGTTCTGGGGGGGGGGCACACCTGTGAAATTTTGAAATTTGAAGCGTCGGTGGAAGCAATTTGGGGCTATTTTCTATAGGAAAAAGGCAAAATTTGAGGCTTCTGGGGAGGGGCACGTGCGCCCCGGTGGATCCGCCACTGGGATAGTGAGAGTTTACGTGCGATTTTAAATGGCCATACGTGCTCACAGACCATTTGGGTGCAGGACCGTCGGTACCACACAATTATGGGTTCCAGGAAAATAAGGGTCACCTTCCATGCGGGCGTGGAATGAGTTTTTCTGACAAACGTAAATTTTCAAAGTTATTTCATTGGAGATTAATCAACAATTAACTGAAAAATAGAGCCTCTGCCCTGAGACACAGTCTAGACAGATGGTAGAAAAAAGACCAACCTGAGAAATTGCCCACTTTAATTATGAAGTGAAAGTGCACTTCAGAGAAATGAAATTCTGGTTACACGTTGTTACCTAGGTACATCAAATTGCAGCCAATTACACATTGCTTCAATGGGGCAGTTGCAAGGGTCTGAAATGTTGTGTTTTTTGTAGAGAAAATGAAAGTACTTGATGAGCTGAGAACAAGAATGCCTTTGGTATCTAATTAAGTCCCATTGTTCCGGAGATGAGATTTTGGCCCAAAATACATTGTTTTAAATTGGAATTCCGAGTTGTGGCGTCACTACGCACACGGTTTTTTACAACTTTACACCTGTGTATCTCCAAAGCCGAGACACTTAGAAAAAAACCAAAAGCCCCACTGTTCTCAGCTCATCGAGTACTTTCATTTTCTTTATAAAAAACACAAAAGTTCATACCCTTGCGACTGCCCCATTATATTAAATACCAAAATCATTCAACTCTAGTGAAAAACTTGCTAAAAAAAATTTGAAACAATTAATGACACTTACACCAACTTCCTATTTTCGATATCAACACAAGGGCTACTAATGAATGATTTATTCTACTTCAAACGGCAACGATCTGTAACAACCGGACACAGAGATACTCTCATTACTTAATGATCGGAAAACATGAATAAATCTTGATGGAACTTTGTGAAGGTAGGTAATAGTTCTGTTGAAAACTGCCTGAGTTAACGAGTTTCTAACTGACATACAAGTGGAATCTCGAGGCTTTCAGCGACATTAAAAATCAGATCATGAAGTGATTACAACAGAGCACTCAGAATTCATTCATTTCATACTGATAACAGATGAACTTACAGTCTAACCTGTCAGAAACATTTTTTAAAAGAAAAAAAAAACTTCAACAAAGCAGTACCTACTGCAGTTAAATAAAACTTTTTCAATGTAATAGACAGGAAAGTAAGAGCAGCGAGAAAATAGAGAGGAAACATAGTGGCATATTAAATGGGGAGAGAGTTTAACTAATTACTTGCCTCATGCAATCACTTCAGAGAATACTCAAGAGGAAAACCATATTAGATCATGCAATGCAACAACAAATGTGAGTAAAATTGTTGACGGGCGAGGTGAAAATATAATCAATATCTTGGGGCATTAACCACGAATAACCCCTCCTAGGAGTGAGTAAACAGTAAAAGCGAAAATGGATCAATCAAGAGCATACGCGATCTTATCAATAATGAAAAGGCAGTCGACAAGTCGAGTGCATTGAGTGAGAAAAGCAAGGCGAAGTGGATACTTACATCGCGAAGGATGAATGAGGAAGAGGAAGTGTGGAAAAAAGCAAACACCTCAAAACAATAACAGTAAACACTGAAAGATGAGAAAAGAATGTTTACAACTTAGAATGTTTAAATTTACACGGGAAACTTAGTGGACAAGAGTACAGCATATGCTTGAGAAAAATCAGAATGCAATCCACAAAGCACGACCGAAATAAATTATCGCTCTCAAAACTGTCAAATGGGGCGTTTGCGATTTGCGTCGTGCGCACATCACACTTTTCGATGCTTTTCGAGTTTTCGACTCGGGCGCTGCGCTGCTGTGTTGCAGTTCAAAAGTCAAAAGTTTATCCCCTAAGTTTGCTCTGCCTCTCATCTCAGAAGTGGGGCATCAAAAGTCCTTTTCAGCAATTTTTTTTCAAAAATCTTTGATGTATGCTAGCATATTAAGATGTTTTTTGCTTTCAAGAAATATTAATTGAACAACAGTAACTCAGAACATTGGCGGATTCAGCCCTCGCGAAGAGGGGGGGGGGGGGCATGGGATTTTCGCCACCCGGTGACCCCTTTGTTCTTTTTTCTCTCTTCCCCTCTCTTCCTCCTTTTTCGGCTGAAAGGGGGGGGGGCGCTGCGCTGGTTCCACCAATGAATCAGAAATATTCACTCATTTATCAGTGAGCAAAACAATAATAATGCAGAGTTCGGACACCTCTGCAGGCGCGTGCCGTGGGGGGGGGGGGCCCTTGACCCAGGCTGCAATCTCCGGGGGCGACAAATTGAGGGTGAACATTGTGAACAAGCAAAAAATTAAAATAAAAACAATAAAAAAAAAGGTTATCAAATTCATAGTTTTGATGGGCGGCGATTCGTGCAGGCCGGCAAAATTGCAATCTTATCCCCTCCCCTCTCCAGAAACCTCGGCATGCCCTCGCACCTCTATTCCCATTTCCCTGCATCAGCAAATGAAGGAAAAAGATTACACTTTATCTGCAAAAAATTTACTCCTCAACTTTCCTCCCTTTACCCAATAAAAAATAAAAAATAGAAGCATAGTAAAAAAAGAAGTAAAGTATAACCATACGAGCAACTGAATGTACATTCGTGCACTCACTCAGTATTCGCCCTTTCTGAAGGCGCTTTGATGCATATTGACCAAAGATTACTTATACTCAATCTTTGATATTGACCTCACTCACTTGCATTCGAGTATTCGAGTATTCAAATTCTGACGATATTGGTTGATAAAATCAAGAACGTATCAAATTATTACTCACAATCAGTCGCATTAGCGGATCCATGGGGGGGGGGGAGGTGTCGGGGGCACGAAGCTTCAAATTTGGCCTTTTTTCAATAGATAAGAGCCCGGAAACGCTTCCACTGACGTTTCAGATTTCAGAATTTCACAGGCGTGCTCCCCCCCCCCCCCCTTAAAAAATGTCTGGATCCGCCACTGGGCTCAGTCGATAGGTATTCGGATGCAGATGGAGCGATGGTCGGCGGAATCGCGTGGCGAAAAGCGTCGAAACCTAGAAATACTAAACCACCGGCTTCATTGTACTGCTGGTTGCATAAGCACTGATGAATACTATTACTGATGTTATTGTTTTCAGTCACGTTGACTCGCGGTAACTCGCTCTACTCATATGAATGATCTATAATCCTGTGTAAAGTTTGTGTGTGGTAATGGAGTGTCGGTCGTCAGGCAGTATTTTTAATTTATTTTGATGTTATGTATTTGCTTACATATTCTAGATTTTCGTCATAATGCTAAGATTCCTTAGTAAAAAGCGGGGATCACACAATGAAAGGACTGCTTTCTACAATCAAAATGGATCTCAGAGGATTGTTCCTCCTAATAAGCACTCTATGCTGCTGTGCAACGTTATTTTATTAGATGGGGGAGTACTCCCTGTCGAGCTATCGGTAAGCCAATTATCCTTTACTTCTCAATATATTTACTCTCCAGTCTTTTGATTGCCCCGGAAAGTCTAGAGTTGGCTGATTGGCTCTGTTAATTTGGCCTGAAGCCCTCACCCTGGGTTGTTTTTTTTCACCGCCCTCTGCCACCAACAAGCTCTCCTAAGGTACAATTATGTTCCAAGATTATCAAACCCCTTTGATGACATTGACTCAAGCTAAGTTACCTTTGCTCCTCTTGAATCCTGCAGGATCATTTCTGATGCTTGTACTCAATGAAGTCTCATGATCTCGTTGACTTCTAGGTTATTTTACGAGACCGAGGAACCAAAAGCGAACTTCCGCATGTTGTACTCACCCAGTGTTTGTACGTGACTGCTCCTCCCTTTGGCTCTTACGCACCAACGGAACTGAACCATGTATGCCTAACAACCAGCTGTTTTCAGGCCTGGTTATATCCGAAACTTTGCGTCAGTCAGTAGGCTGTCTTAAGCTTAGTTAGCTGTTGATAAACTCAAAATTATAAGCCTCCTTCAGACATTCAAGCACTGATGAGAAGCATGACTTTTAAACTGTAGAGCTTTCCTTGACGTGTTATTGTTTTAAAATCTTGAGCTCATACTGAGAGGATTGATTAAAATCAAGCTACTGCACTGAACAGAATCTGTCTGACTATGTGTGAAAGTGTTTGGCACCACCGCGAAGTGGCCGTGTGTTACTGTATTTCCCATATCATGAATTTTACTGTTTCTGCATAGTTATTTCACCATACAGAGTACAAAGGTGATCCATGCTAATTAAAGGAACACATTTTGCTAAGTTGATCAGCAAACTTTAACTGAGTTAAAGTTTGAAAATGAGTTAGCATCTGATAATTTGCAGTGTTTATGAGCTGTGAATATGCCTAAAACTTCTGCGTATCAGAATCTATGTCTTGCGCTAATGAAACTTTTTTTGTGTTAATTACGTGAAAACTGTCACATACCAGTTCATTTGAAGTAATCTCAAACAAACTCCTTTAATCTAATCAAAGTTCATACACCTACAGCTCAAGAGGCTGAGCTACAAGCATTAGTAGGAAAGATGTAGACTTTCAAAGGTGTTTGCTTGGGTAGTATGGGTGAGTTGCAACGGAATATTCGATCATTGATTTTATTTTCAAAATAATGATTCTTGCTCTTGAAATGACAAAAATTCACTCCTAAATGCAAGTGCGGCATTCAAAAAGTCTCCCTTCAATGGCATTGCTGGATCAATTTCTGCCCCGTATCTTTCCCTCTTTGGTTATTATTTGAACGATGTATTTATTATGTCCGCTTTAGCAGATCATTTAAATAAACACAACGTAGTTTGATAGTCGTTCGCTTTACAGACCTCACAACGCAAATTACTCTTTTAAAGTGTCGTCCTAAGAAATTATTTAAAATTCTCGGTGTGATCAATAGTTGCTTAAATATATGTTTGGTTCTCTGTTAGGTAGATTAGTATTGCAGATGATAATGGAGAAAAATCTGGAAGTAAAACTGTGAATTTAAGCGGAAGGTACCAAAATGGGTATATTATGACCGGAATGTGATATCAACCATTTTAGTCAGTGGCGTACACAGGATTTTTCTTGGGAGAGGCTTACACTGATAAGTACTTCCCTGAAAATTCTTCCCTCGTTCCCCTCCACCCACAAAAATCGAAGGCGTGGGGGAGGCTTTAGCCCCCCCCCTCCCCCACCCTGTGTACTCCACTGATTTTAGTACATGTGTCAGGCTTTACTGTTAGACTTAAGTTCTTCGGTTCTAGGACCTAATCCTGGTGTAATTATCTATGTCACTGATTTTGCTTCATTTCTATTTTGTTGTTTTAAGTTTGTTTGAATGATTTTGCAAACTTGTGGAAATAATATTCTAGTCCTTGAAATCTATTCTTAAGTTTGTTGATTGTTGTCAAGTTGTTGTATTTGTATCAACTTTGCGTGCAGCAGTCTCAACTTCACACAAAATCAAAAACGATACAGAGTTACTATGCTTAAACATTTACCTAATTTTGGTTGATCTACCTCTGATTGAAACTAAATTTTTTGTAATCTTGTCTTGCTTCCAGAAAAAGGCGATAGGTGAAGACCTCTACAAACATGTACTATATGCGCTAGATTTGCTTGAAAAAGAATATTTTGGACTACAGTTTACTGATACAAACTCAGTACAGGTATGCTGCTAAAAGTTTTTTTAAAATTTTCTTGACAAAAAAAGTCTTGACATTGTAAATCTTCATGCTGCTTGGCCTTACTGGTCCTCATCAAATTTCAATTTCAACCTGTTGTGGCTTATGTTTGCTTTTGCTCTTTTCAAATTTATTTCAGTCTTATTATTTTGGACCAAATGTTTTACAGATTCCATATTTGATGGTTGATTCTTAAGTGAAATGCTGAAAAAATCACTATGATTTCAGTTTCATAATGATTTGTTTAAAAAAAATGATGATGATGTATATGTTTGTCAGGCGGCATACCCTCTTCTCATCATACATTCAGTGCTTGCTTGCAGTCGGATAGTAACTAAAAGTGTGGCACAAAGTGAGGGAGTATGCCGCTTGAAAAACGTTTTTGTCCTAACATCACTTTTTAGAACGGCTATGTCTGTTTTAATACTTAACAGATTGCAAAGGAATTATAACCTCTGTAAATTTCTCGGTATTTTGCATAAGTGTCAACCAGCAAAGTTGCTAGTTAACTGATGGATCAATTTTATACCCTGCAGAAAAGCCTATTCTCTAGCAATCCTCAGAGACTTCTGGATTTCCGTATAACTCCACAAGATCTGCGGGGTTGTTGGAAAGAGAAAAATTACGTAGCCTTTGTTCCTTTTATTTATCCATTTATTAGCTAATTCCTCTTCGCCTAAAAATTACCATTTCTTCATGTCAATTTACTAATATATTTTTCAATTGTTCTTTTTTCAGCATTGGCTTGATCCAATGAAGCCTATAAAAAAACAAGTCAAAAGTAAGTGTTCCTCTTTTCATTCATTTATTTGCTTTATCATTGAAACAGGCTTAATAGCCAAAAAACAAGAAAATATTACAAAAGAACCACGAATGAATGACGCGTACATTTTTTGCACTTGATGTAGGATATTTAATATTCTTAAATTCGCTAAGTTCTCTTTGACATGGGGGTGTACAAATTTAAAGAATAAGAAAATAACGTAAAGTAATAAAGCAGAGAAAATTTACATTCTAAGTGATAAAGTGTAAAATTGAGGTCTGATTTGTCGAGGAGCAGCTGCTATTTTTGTAATAACAGGTTTTCTGATTCTATGTTTCTTCAATCAGAGTTGCCAATAGTGGCTAGATTCGACCACGCGTGGACTATTTTGATGAGAATTTAGCCACGCTCTCGTTATCGCGGTTGCGGCTCGTCCCGCATCCTTTCATCCCTATCCACAGCGTAGCTAGTAACCAACTCGAAAACTGTCCACGCGTGGCTATTCCACCCCCTCCAAACCTGGCAACACTGTCTTCAATACACTGTTTACTAAATTTTGGAATGAGATTTGTAATCAGTAGAGAAAGTAATAAAGAGGGTGAAGGGAAAATTGTGGGAGGTTAAACTTGAAACAAGGCTTTCTTAAAACTGATTTTTGTCACTTCCGCCCTTTTGAAGATGACTCAGCTTAAGACAAATACTCTTGTAAGATGAGAGGAACAATCCCCCTACTAATAGAGAGGACAATGATGTGAAAATCTAACTTTTAATGGAACAACATACTTGTAGCACATGAATTCAAATGTTGTTCAACGGAGAGGTGGAAGTTGAGAGACTGTAATTTTTCAAAATAGATGTGTTTCTACCGTCTTTAATGCTATTTTTCTCTTAGAATTTGGTGACTTTTTCATTCAATTTTGAGCAGTGATCTTTCTAGGGAGATGTTTTACTTATGTTTCCAATGTGTTTTTTGTCTAAACAGTTGGCCCTCCGTACACTCTACGATTGAGAGTCAAGTTCTACTCGTCAGAACCGAACAGTCTACGTGAGGAAGTTACTCGTTACCAGTTCTTCCTCCAATTAAAATTAGATATTGTAGAAGGTCGTTTGGATTGTCCAGAACAAACTGCCATAGAGTTAGCAGCACTTGCCTTGCAGTCTGAACTGGGCGACTACAACGAAGAAGTGCATACACCTGCATTTATTTCAGAATTTAGATTCGTTCCAAATCAGACTGAAGAATTAGAATTAAAAATTGTAGAGGAATTTAAAAAATGCCGGTAAGAAGTGAATTATTTTTGTCTTATTCTTGCTTAGGCTACTGAGACACGTATAAACTTGTGCTTTCAATAAGAATATTGTTACTTAATTTTGATGACCATAAATTTAAGGAAATACGATTGACAGTCTTCACATCTCTCTCCTCCTCCAAGTTCTTTTTTTTCTTTTGCAATACAATGCTTGGGTGGCTGGACTTTGAAAGTATAGTCGGCGAATTAAATAATGTCAGTTGACGCCTTAGATTTAGCTCAGGTAGGCTGCCAGCAATGCTTGAATTCATTGTGATATGTATCGCAAGTTGCCTAACTGAACCGAAATCTAAGGAGTTGTAGGCTGTCATTCTTTAATTTGCCGACTGTACGTTTGTTACTGATGCTTTTTTTTTTTTTTCTTTTCTTTTTTTTAAACTGGAAATTAATGAAATTTTGGCAATTAAAATGTTGATAGTTCTGTTGTTTCTTCCAATAATTTTTTTTAAAATCAAAATTATGAAAGCATTTTGCATTAAGGTAGGATTGCACTGGATATTCAGATGGTGTTTCAAGTTTTAAAAGGAGTAATATCTGCTCTTTGTTTTGCAGGGGTTTAACGACTGCCATGGCAGAAACAAACTACTTGAACAAAGTAAAATGGCTTGAAATGTATGGAGTCAATAATCATACTGTTTTGGTAAGTTTCTTATTTTTTTTATTCTCTAACCCTTTCCGTCACAGTGTACACATATGTATACAGGGTTTAACGTGGAGTCTTATGGGATTTTGAAAAAACAGGGATGCACGTCAATTCAGATGAGAAAAGTTCAACTAGTTCAATGATGTGGATCCAAGATTGATGTGACTACTTTTTCATAATGCGTGTCTCAAAGGGTTCAATTCTCTTTACAGATTTGAAAAAAAGAGATTAAGAGTAAACCAGTCCCTTCCTAGGATCTGTTTTTCTGAGAAGGAAAGCAGGGAACATCAGTGGTTGTGGCTTTTTTTATTCCCTTTATGCTCTCAAGCAAAAAAGAGGGCAAATCAGTCATCAGTGATTTGATTTTCCTCCTGAAGAATGACAAAACAAAAACAAAAATGGGGGGGGAAAAAAAAAAAAACATCTTGCGTCCTTTTGAGAGTTGTTTCTTTTTCTTTGAGATCAGATGGATGCAAAAATATGAGCATTTAAAGAGGACAATTCAAAAGTTTTGTTAGCATTAGTAGCTTTGGATGATGCTCATGGAATAAATCAGAAAAGAATGATTCATGATTAATGACTCTTGAAATCATGGAAGAACTTCAAAAGTGTTCGGTCTGAGCATCTGCTTTTTAAACTAGAATCAACCCTGTGCTGAAATTGGTAATTTTGAAATGTTTTCTTTTTTAGGGTAAAGATGGCTGTGAATACGCTTTGGGGCTGACTCCTACTGGAATTTTAGTGTTTGAAGGAAACCAAAAAATAGGACTTTTCTTTTGGTAAGTTTCCCATCTTTTCAGTTTTGTGACCTAGCCTGGCTAATAACTGTTTATTCATCTTTATTGATTGGTTGTTTGGATTAGATTGGAAAAGCCATTCATTTTACGCGAAGAAATTGACCTAGGTTATTTTGATAGCTAGTCAGAACCTTCAACCCACCTTGAAACCTTGATAGTTTTTTTCCCAATGAATTTTCTATTTATCTAGAGCGGCAGTCAGTGGCGTACGGTGGATTTGAGGATGAGGCAGGCAGCAACGAAAAGGGGGATATGAGAGAACCTCTCCTGCCTTCCTCCTGACTGGGTTGCAGGGTCTTTCTCCTTGGAAATTCTTTGGAAATTACTACCCCATTGAACCAGTTCTATTATCGATAATAATATGCCTTTATGTCAACTCAATTGTACAAAATCTGTGTTTGAGAGGCAAGAGCCAGGCTTTGTCGACTTCAAGTTTATAAAAATTTGTGTTAAATCATAAAAAGTGGTCCTTCTAAAGATTTTCACTTTCCAATTGTAAATTCAGGAAATGCTTGGTGTTCATGAAGTAAGTGACTGATGATATAGTTTTTGAGTTGGAAAAAGAGAGACTGGAACTAAAGTATAAATTGGACTTCACATATAGATGGGTTTCATGAAACATCAGCTTTGTACTGCCAATAGGGCAACCTCTTTGCTTAGTTAGGTTGCTAAGAAGCTGATTTTATTATGATAGCTGTACGATCGTCAAGTCCAATATTATGTGGAATAGCTTATCGCAGAACTTTGAGGTTTGCAATCAAGTTATGGTGTAAGTTTTTAGAATGTGGATCAACGTCATCTGGAGAAGATAGGATACTTTTCTTACTGTAGGGGTTAGCTTTTCGTTTAATCGTTAAAATATTTCCTTTTGTTTTCAGGCCAAAAATTAGTAAATTAAATTTCAAAAAGAAGAAACTAACATTAGTTGTTGTGGAGGATGATGATCAAGGACACGAACAAGAACATACTTTTGTATTTAGGTAAGACCATTTTACAATTTACTCTGTCTCGTGGAACAAGCAGCCCTTTTAACAAAGAGTGCCTAAGTAAAGTTTACAGACCTCTTTTAGAACCCCAGTTATCATGAATGGGTTACGCTAACTCATGCAGCATTCTAGAGATCTCATTCTGTGGTTTTTTCCCCTCAGGCGATGGTTACTTTTTTTTTAACCCTTGTGTGCCTTGGGGGGGGGGGGATTTCACTCCAGGCCAGTTTATTTAAGAAAGAGCTAAAATTTCAACAAATCACTTCAAGCTTCCATCTATTCTTCAATGAGGGTATTTTGAAGCTTTCTACCAAAACTTAGAAATTGTTGTCAAATTTTCCTGCATTCATAGGCAAGAAAGTAGATTGGGTGAAAAAAAAAGTTAAATTTTTGTCAAAAATTGGCAATATTTTTTGACACAGCGTTGGAATACATTTTTTAATTGTGAAATTTTGCAACAACATGACCCAAAATGGCTTGAAATAATACTTAATCATAGTTGCTTTGCCCAAAGCGCCTTAAACTAGAACAAAGTGAGACGAGGAGAGGAGAAAAAATACGCCAAGTTTGATGCTTCTCGACAATTTATCTGAATGAGACCCGTGCAGTGGCGTTGCGTGCAATCTGGTAATGCTGCATTTTGTCCATTCAAAGACTTGTAAAGTATCGATTGGAGGATGTTCACTGTGCACCTCTTTTATATTGACCTTTTTCATGTGTTTAAACGAACCAAAAACGGCTTCGCCAGATTGCAAGCGACGCTACTGGGCACGTGTAAATGAAAACAAATTTTAGAAAAGCACCAACAAAATTTGAAGGTAACTGTATAATTTTACAATTTTTGCAGCTCTTAGCTTATTTCACAAAAGATAAATAGATTTTATGAACGGAAAAACAAATTTATAATTAAATTATTAAATTAATATTTATTTTTAAATTATATACGAAAAGAACTCAGAACTCACCACGAAAAGGTGTCTGCAAATCGGAATACATCAATCAACCAACCAGAATATTTCACGATAATATTGATGTTGCGGCACATTTATTATCAGATTTACATTATCTTCTCTTTACAGTTAAGCTTCGATTTTTGAATTACGCTGTTTTTCACGCCACCCTATTGGGTATGTCACCAAGTGTAGTGTCACTTGTTATTTTGTGCAAGTGACTTTTTAAACCGCAATTTTTGTGATCATTCAATTTGCAGTTGGTGGTCTTGAAACATCTTGAGTTTCTTATGCGTTCTATTTTGTTTTCAGGCTAACCAATGAAAAAGCTTGCAAGCATCTGTGGAAGTGCGCTGTTGAGCATCATGCATTTTTTAGACTGAATGCACCTGTAAAGGATCCATCCGTCAGGCAAAATTTTCTTCGAATGGGTTCCAAATTCCGATATCGGTAACCATTTTTCTTTTCTCTATTTACTCATGTTTCTATTTTAAGTGAACCTCGTGAATGAATGATCTAGATTTTTAATGGATGGAGCACGCTATAAGACTGGCGGTCACCAACAAATGTTGTTTCGACTATGAACAAGAAAAATATCTCAACATCTTGAAAATTTGAAAACGCTAAATGAACTTAAATCTGCATATTGTACAGATGTTAGTTGAAAATCTGCTTTAAATTGTTTTTGCATTGCAAAATGAGGTGTGTGTTATACATATATATTACCTCAGACGGAACCTGCTACACATTATTTGATGCGCTACACTGGTGGCAGCTGACACGTGACCAGCCATTGGTGTGCAGCTTCATTCTGACCCACAAAAAATCTATCGCTCGCTGTTGATTACCTTCTACGTGCTTGACGGAATCAAAGATGATGTGCTCTGGGCTAATGAAGACAAAGATTCCAATTATTCCGATGATGACCTAGATGGTGATGTGGAGACAACCAGCCTTAACGAAGGTGTGGAAGATGATGACGACACTGCTTAGGTGCTGTGTGCAGTTGCCAAAAAGTGGCATTCCAAGAACTTTTTTCTAGGAAATGCCAATATTTTTTTTTTTTTTTTATTTTACCCTGAAAAATGAACGGTGCTTGTTATACAAGGGATAGCTTGTACACAAGTAAATACGGTGCACTTATTTTAGCTGTGTCAGAGTTTTGAGTTTCCATGCTGCTATGATAGTTTCCCAGTTTATTTTTGAAGCCATCTTTTTGTACTTGCGTCAGCCTGTTTTACAGCCAGAGACAAATAGAGACGGAGCACTACGCTAAAATACATAGGAAAGATTTGAGGCACACTGAATTTTCAGGGATTCAACAAAATAACATGTAAATCAACAGTCAACACCTTTTGATGTTGCATGGTGTTGAACGATGACGTTCGGAAAACACGGGGGGGGGGGAAGTGAAGAGGAGGGTGCTCACCATTCAACGCCATGCGACGTTGACTGTTGTTTTGTTGAATCCGCGAGAATTCAGAGTGCCTCTGCTGCAGCCAGTTAGTGCTCCGTCTCTATTTGTCTCTGTTTACAGCACACTCCTCCATTGCATACGTCTCATCAAAACCGTTTCAATATCTTTAATTTTCAGTTGTTTCTATTGATTCATCTTGAATCAAAAACATTCTAGAGCTTATCGTTGAATAAATAAATTGACTCATCGAACAGAATTAAACAAAATACATAGTTAGAATTGTAAGAGTTTTTTATGAACTCTTTTCAATGAACTTATTTATAAAGACATTGAGCGTGAGTTGATTGGTTTAAGCCATAGATTTTGACCTTTGAAACTAAATGGACTTTTTACTGTAAATTTCAGAGGAAAAACAGAGTTTCAAACAACACAACGAACAGCAGCCCGAAGAACAGTCCAGTTTGAAAGGAAACCGAGTCAAAGATATGCGCGGCGACATTCTCATGTTCTGCGAGAGAAACAGAAGTAAGTACATTAATATTATACAGCACCCTTGGATTTTTTGGAGACAAATCAAATTGAACTTAGATGTATGGTTTGCAGACTCTCTGCTCTGCCAGGTGTCCCCCCCCACAAAGCAAGTTGAGAGAAATGTGACAACTGGCTAGGTCTTTCTTTGGATAACAATTGGCACATTTAATAATCAGCTGTGCAACAATGTTGGTATCAATCTGCAACTCCAGCCAAAGTTTGTTTACTCAGCTGGGAATATTCCCGAGGTCTCATCGCATCCTCTAGCTTGGGAAGACAAAGGTCTTAAAAATGTTTGATGTGCAATAGTCTGAACTTTAGGTTTGTGCATTGGCGGATCCAGCCCTCTTTAACGGGGCGAGGGGGGGAGCTAATTTTTTATTTTTACCCCTCGGCAACCCCCCTTTTTGTTTTTTCTCTTTCTTTCCCCCTTCCTCTCCTTCCCTCTTTTTTGGCTGAAAGGGGGGAGGCGACCGCCCCCTTCGCCACCCCCTTCCCCCGTGTATCCACCAATGGGTTTGTGATTCAGTCATGCTTAGCGTTAAATTAAATAGTTGCCTCCCTTTATTGTTTTTTTCGAATCTTCCACCTTGTTTTCTCTTTCAATTAACAAGCCTTTTCTATTTCAGGGAGAATAGCAGTCCTGTTGTGAAAAAAGTCAAAACTACTGAAGAAGAGATTACAAAAGCCGAACCAAAAGTAGTTGAAGCTAATGAGAAGCAAAACGAGGAGACTACTGCGACTACGTCACCAGCATCAACACCTACCCCAACGACCACTCCTACCCCTACACCCACCCCTCTCATGACTGATATAGACTAATTTGATTCAATTTTAATTAAACACTTTTGATGAGTTTGTACTATTTCCCATGATCTTACCGTGCTATGCATCATGATCAAAAATACATACATTTTCTTTTCTTTTTCTTGTGCTTTGAAAGGGCTTGTGATACGACAGCAACATTTTTTGAAAAGAATGAGAATTTGATCATGTTAGTTAAAAAGCTTCACGATTGGAAGTAAATTTACCCTGCAGGGCTTTTCTCTACTTCTACCAGTCCTAAGCCTGAATGTTTTATAGATGGACTGTCTTGCAACATACTGTAAAGCCTGAAAAATTATCCCTCTATACCTTCACTCACCACCAATTGTATGCCTCAAATTTTCGGAAGCAAGTCTTGAATGGGCGTAGCAGAAAATTGTTTTGACTTTGATTTTGAGTAACCTCTTTTGAAGATCCAGTAAAACTAGAAACTTTCCTGATGTGATTGAAAGAAAGATGAGAATGTCCAATGCAGGGGACCTTGTTTTGAAAAGGCAAACAAGAATGAATGAAAAAGATTATGTATTTGAATCACAACTGTTTTGTTTGTGATCATAGTCTTGATGGTGTTTGGTATTTCTTTTCCCTCTTCTTCATACCTGTAAAATATTCTGTATTTGTCAAAATAATTTCTAGAATGTGTTACAAGCCTTTTTAGTAGGAGAGAGAGAAAGAGAAAAAAAAAGCCGAACAAATGAATGCTGTGTTAACAATATCCCTTGTATTTTTAAGTCAGATGAATCCTAGAGTGGAATTTCAGATGGTTTGCAGAATGGATCTATTCCTCATGAGAGGGTTTCAACAGTTGGCTATTGTTGATAGGGCTGCAGTGCACTTTTGTCACTGATAAACGGAGTTAGCTTTAGTCTAAAAACCAGAAAAAATAACAATGATGATATGATTAACATCTGAGACCCTTGCAACAACATCAAAGCTTTTAAGAAACGAAACCATGATGGCAACACACCGCAGGTGCAGCTTGGGACATTAAGAAAGTCAAACGACTCCCTAGATTTCGGCCTTGGTTGGCCACCTGCAATGTTTTAATTCATTGAGACAAGTACTGTGGGTTGCGTTCCTCCAAGAGTTATCTGACATTCTTTTTGTCCCCAACTGTACCATAGGGAGAGACCTATCTAATGGGGCTATTGCACATTTTTGCTATAAGCGATTTAATAGTCGATTCTGGTGTAAAAACCTCCAAAACTAACGATGGCAGCACTAAAAACTTCCGAAATCTAAACCTACACTCAATAAACGCTTTTATTTGCGAGGGCGTAGTGGTGGCTGAGGGCAGTATCAAAGGGAGATTCCTTTCTCAATTTCGTCACTCTCTCTATGTCGACAAGGATGATTCACAGAGTAATTAGTCATCAGAGTAGAGATCCACATCCAATGAATGGTGCGGTGATATCTAGTGACACCGATGTCAAATGAAAGTCGTCTCTTATTGGTCACTTTTTGATGGAGTCACAGTATTGTTAGATGGGAATCTTGCATTATTACTGCCCTCAGCCACCATTACGCCCGCGCAAATACAAGCATTTATTGAGTTTAGGAGTGGATTTTGGAAGTTTTTAGTGCTGCCATCGTTATTTTTGAAGATTTTTATACTAGTATCGACTATTAAATCGCTTTTATCAAAAGTGTGCAACAGCCCCATTTGTCACTTTCTCCATGCTGGCAAAGGAAATTCTTGAAGTAACTAGCTGCTATACCAGTGAGATCAGTATCGAATACTTTTTCTTTCTCTTTCTTTGCTTCTTAAAGGCAGGTGTTGGAAAAAGACAGAGATGGAGGCTAAAGTCACCTTTCAGTCTCTCCCTCTCCATCCTTTTCAAACATGTCTATTTATATGGACAAAGAGAAAGAAAGACTAATCCCTGAATATGGCTCTCATTCTAGTGATTCACAACAGAATCTTTATTGACATCATGGAAAAAGTGAAAAACCAGATTAAACTAGAGTTTGTTTCAGCTCTTTGATAATCTTTGGCAAATTTTTAATTTTTATTTCTTCAAATCAAAACAAAACTTGCCTCCGACTTAAACATTTTGGTTTTAAAGCGTTCCTTAGAGAAAACTCGAAGCTCAAATTCAATTTCATTCATCTCCATCATGCATCATGAGAAATGAGGTTAAGAATTTCCAAAGATTATCCGTCTAAGTGCGCCTATAGTTCTGAAACGACCTCTACGTGCTTCCTGCCTTATGTAGTGATTATCGATTCACTTTTAGAAAGTTTTTGAAAATTACAAGCAGATTTTGGAAGTATTTATAGTCACCATTATTATTATTGATGGCTTTTGCATTAAAGTCATCACTTCGTGAACACGTGGCAACAGTGGGTAACTGTGAGTTGAAAGAAGTTTTTGAAAAAATTGTAAATGATTTAAAAAATGTGTGAAGTTTACGTTTAATGCTATAGTAAAAGTCACAAACCTATCATCAGAAAATAATTGAAAATTGGTTACACATCTAATCGCAAAAGTCTGTTTAGTTGTTCCCTCTGCTATTTCTAACTCCTGCATTTATTGCTTGGATTTTTTTTAAAATTGATAACTCTCATGAATAAAATTAGTCTTTGCTCAGTAACTTTTGAACTGTGAAAATTTTGCATTTTGTAAGCTGAAGGTGCCTTTTCAGTCCGTCCGTATTGACCATGAATGTGCATTATACTCTATGAATCTGCCTTATTCCTTCTTTTTACTCTGTAATTTGCTAACTTCTTTTAACTGCAAGTGGCTGTCAAACTTACCAGTTTGATGTTATTTTATCAGTAGTTACATTTTGTGGGTGAGTTTGAATCCAGATTGGACCCTTGAATTTCAAATCAATGTGGATCGATCATTGCATTTATGCATTTTGTTTGACCCGAGTTCATTCTCTCATCTTCTTTGTTTTTATGGAAAATCTAACAGCAACATATGATGCGTTTTATTTACACTTGCACTTGTTTAACCTCACTTTTTTTGGTGTTGTGGATGATGCTTCAATCTGGACTAAGCTTCTATGCAAAGACTTTGACTCTGGTTTTTCAACTTTTTTCCTCTTCAAATCTCAAACTGGAATGTACTTTATCATTGACCCAGTGGACTCCTCTTCAATCGGAGGTATGCTTGCGCATTGTTTGAACCCAAGCAACGCTTCTCAACTTAACTCAATCTGGATTCAAATTCTAGCATGACAGTAGCCATCAATTCTATGTTCAATGATTTGTCGAATTTTTCTTCTTGATTTCAACTAATTTGAGTCTGTAGAAAACAAGTAACGGAAAAAATTGGATCCGTCAGATTCTTTCATTCTCGCGCTCTTCAATTTAAGATTAGTTAAGGTCATAAAATAGAAGTCCTTGCTCAGATCTGTTTGAAGTCAGTCAGTACAGGTTTTAGTTGCAGAAAACTAGATTAACATTCTCATTGACAAATTTTTTCCCGTGAACTGGGATGAACCTTGATGGACAACTTCATTTTATTTTGCCCGATCCATCGGCACAGTTCGACAGCTCGTTACTGCAAGGTTACTTTGTTCTACTTGAGTGGCCACTTACGATTTGTTTCTGCTGTTAAAGACCCGGACTATTGTGTTAAAGCTAAAAGAATGTATCTCCTGTATATTATTCCTCCTGAAGAACTATTTACGAAACTTTCTTTTTGTTGAAAGTATTATCTGATAATTTTAAAAATCTTTACTTTGTGAAATTTGCTTGAGAAACTAATCTATTCAGTGCTAATCAATTATTTATCTATGTATTTATGTACAATTCAAGACATACTATTCAAGGCAAAAATTCCAAATTGTAATACAAAATTGGCCAGAAAAATAAAGACAAACAAATTAACGCAAGTAAAACAACACAGAATAATTATGAAATCCATGCAAAATTAGAGGCTCTTTACAACATTGGAAAATCCAGATAGCATGTAATGAAAAGATCAGCATTTTTGATTTGCCCTGACAAAGTCAGCCCTAACCTCACCTAGTCAAAAAATGAGCAATTGATACCACTACTACTATGTGTAGAGGAGCTATTACTGAGTGGTCTGCTGCAAAAAAAGTGCCAACATTCTAAAAATTGTTATGTGGAGCGCATTTTAAAGTTTTACGACTGAAAACTGGTGCTAATTTTCTGAAAACAACGGCTTTTTACGGTTTGGAGAGCTGCTTATTATGTTTTAGCGCCAACGAATGCTGAAAATATGGTTTAAAAAGTTTTCTTTACTTCTCAAGGACTCTATAGAGCGCTTGTCATGATGAACTAAGTGATAATTTTGGCCGAAAAGTCTTCTGTTGACCCTCCCAAAAGTTGTGTCTCTTTTAGTTACAGTCAGTTTTGTATGGATTTGTCAACATCGATTGATTATACATACGGATGCTAAAAAAATTCTTTATAGCAAAACTGTAATCTTTAAAATGTCCCGTGATACATTCCTGTCGTAAGACTGTGTTTTTCGTAAAGATTAATAGCTTATTCTCAACAAAATTTCACCTGTAACTTTGTTTGTTAACCAAGGGACTTTGGTCCTTGCAGTTTATACTGCATTGTAGAGTCAATTCCTCTTAATTAACGACAAAGGAAACAATATTCAAATTTGCCACAAATCCTTCCACCCTCTTTTAAATTAAGTTTTGTAGCGTTAGTTTAGAATGAGTCTAAGACTGTTGTAAGCATGATTGTCAGTTAATATAATTCCTCAGCGACTGGTTATGATCCTCTTATCTTCTAGATACGTGTCACTATTGTGCACTCTCTGAAAGCTTAGCTTTTCCGCCTTTGACCGTCCTTTATGTGAGCAAGAATGAACCTTTAAAAATGTTGGAATGCTGTGTTCAAAATCAAATCTTATGGAATTCTGAGCTTGCGACTAATTTTTATGGTCGAAATTATTGGCGAGAAATTGTGAGTTTGAGGGTTTTGATTGAATCCATTCAAGACCCTCAAACTCACAATTTCTAGCCAGTAATTACGACTCAAAAATTGGTCATAGAAAGCTCTGAGTGTTATCAAAATATTCCTTAGGATTTGATCTTGAACACTATGTGCCAACATTCCTGAAAAGTTCATTCTCCCTCACGTAAAGGACGGTCAAAGGCGGAAAAGCTATGCTTTCAGAGAGTGCGATATAGTGGAACAAATCTAGTGGATAAGAACATCACAACCAGTCGCTGAGGATTCACCTGAAGCTCCCCTGCCGAAAAGGATTTTACTGAAAGACAATCAAGGGCGAAATAGGAAATTTTTAATTTGATTGACAGTTGTAGACATAACTACCGTACGTTCTTTACTTCCTTTCACGAAACCTCATGCCAGAGGTCCATTGTATTTTAATAAAATAAATATAATCTAACCTGTAGTGCTCTGCAGTATGCTAGTCTACTCAATATGGACTCAGTATGGCTGTATATAATTGTATTTAATGATGACCGTACGAATATTGAGTCTTTGTATATTTTCTGGAGAAGCTCTCCTCAAATGTCAAGTCCAGGGTAAGAATGGGGTCATGAGTCACAAAAAACCCATTTTTGTTTTCAAGCTGGAGGAAACGAGGAAACGAGGTTTTACAAGTCGTTCTTTCTCATAAGAATCAAAATGTTTCCATTTTCCAAAAATGTTGGTCTTGCGTCTGAACAGATCTCTATTCAATCCTTTGTTTTAATCCAGACAGATGACCATGAATCATGAAAATATTAATTTTGATTTTTGTGGCTTATATTGTTTTTCCCCTGGACACTTCAGATACTTCCTTGTTCACTTGATTTCCTCCATGTTTATTATCTCTTCCATTTAATCTTTCCTTGTGGCCTAAAACGAATTTTCATCGCTCCTTGTTTTATGGTGTAGTAATGGCTTTTGCATTGCTACTGTTTTCTTTTCAAAATGTTAGCCTGCTTGTTCTCGGTCGATATCCCATTACTATTGCCTCCAAATCCTTGTTCTGACTAATTTAAGGTGTGAAGTGCCCTCCCTGCCCCCTCCCGAGCCTTATAAATTGTATCTTTTTAAACAAAAACCAACCCAAAAATGCCTCTTCTGTGACATTTAAAACTTAATAGGCACCGTCCCCCTCCTTCCTTTTAAAAAACTTTCTGGATCCGTCTCGGCTAAGGAGCAATAGTGATCCAATATCAACTAGTGGAAGCCACATGAGCAGTTGCATTTTTAAGTTCCGTAACGTAGATAAATGATATCGACTGGAAAAGGAGATTACCTAGTAGAATTGAGGTTTTCCTTTTTTTAAGTTGGGCTTATTTTTAATAGCTCAACTTCGTTTAGGCCTCTTGCGGAAGTTTTAAATTATATCCCTCAAAAGAGTTTTGAATTTCTTTTTGGTGGCCTCGTAAATTAAACTGAGTATCACATTCTTCAAATGCCGGAACTATTTTCCATTTTTCAGTGTTATTGTGCAATATGTTCCGTCCTCATTTTAAGTAGGATAATAGCTGTGAATGAAAATTTTGGTGTCTCACTCTCCTTGTCGAGTGTCCGTGAACAAAAGCATTTTCACTATGAAAATTCAGTCAAATCATAGATAGAGATTTTGCATCGACCAATAATTTAAATTAACATTGAATTTTTTCAGGTATTATGATAATATTCTTTTGAAAATTGCATTTTTCGTTTCAGATTATTTTTGAACCGTCCTGACGCTAAGTGCATAAGCCTTACTAGTGTACCTATCTGTAGTTTTTTTTTTTTTTTTTTTTTAATCAATAGACTTTGAAGAGAACTTTCCTGTATCAAAAAGTAATTAATTAGAAATCATTTTCAGTATTGTATTATTGTTAAGCATGTAAGATGGTTTTAGACTTATTATGCTGTATTTCAAGCTATATTTTTCTGCTTTACTCACTCCAGTATTTTTATCTTTCTTTCTTTCAAGGAACTTAGCCTTCTCTGCATCTTTTTTGTTGTTGTTGGTTTTTTTATTTTTTTTTTATTTTTAATGGTGTTTCATCGTGATCTGTAACTCACAAAAGAAAAGGGAAAATTGCAACTCAATAACTTTTATTTGATCAATTATTGTTTTTGGCGCCCTTTTTGTCAAACTGGCTGAATTTCGGTTACTGCAGAGACTAGCCACATCAAATTTTGCTTGTTTGCCTCTTCAGTGCCTTGTTCTACGTTTCTAAAGCATTAGAAAGATCTTCAAAAAATTTTTGCTAACAGAATTGTTACTTTATTTTTGATCATGGAAAATTGATTAGGAAAAAGGATTTAAAAAATGAATAAAAGTAGCCATTATTCGATCAGCTGCACTTTGATAGGAAAAGTAGAAATTGAACACTGAAGATTCTCTGGAAACAGGTGTAAAGTTTTGCCAAGAAAAGAGTTCAAAAATGTCCATGTCCAAGCTTCAAATTCTGTAACAATTAATTTTCCATCCACAATTCCTGGCTCAATTTGAGTGAAACTCTTGTTTAAACCGTTTTCTTGAGACAAGACTTAATCTCCAAAAAAAATATTGTTTTCTGAGACTGTGAATTTTCATCAATTGTAAAAGGGAAATGTGATTGGCATTTACAAGGAAGTGAAAATCCATTTTTATTTTATTTGAATATTTTTCTTGAAAGTTTCTCGAGATTAGATTTTTGTACCCTCTGCAGAAACCTGATTCTTTCATCCCTCGGATATGATTCATTGTAAATTGTATGCCTTCTAATTGTAAAAAATGTGAGAGAAACATCCGTAAACTTGACTTGACTTGTCAGTTTGGCAAAAATGGGTACCTAAACTGTAGATAATATGTCTCTTTAAGACAATTTTCCTCTTATCTATGCCTTTCCTTTGAAACAAAACCCATGGTGTATAGTGAAAGACTGTTTAGTGACTGTAATATTTTGCTTTAAAGTAAGCTGATAATTGTATCAATAGTTAGATTAAGTATTTATTTTATTTATTTATGGTTTATAATTTATTTGCTGTTTCTTTTCATTCCTGTAGGTATATTAGAGATCAGAATTTGCTGATTGTGTGGAATAGTCAAGTGAGATATAGGTATGGTTTGTAAAGGGTGCTAAATTCCATAATTTTCTCTTGTTTGTACCTATCTCTCTGTTTGTTCAAAATTATTATTATCTTGTTTTTTTTTTTTTTTTTTTTTTTCTTTCATCAGTAAATGGACCGTACTTTTAGCTTACTTTTCCTCGAAAAGCCCTCTTCTTATTTTTTCATATATTGTTTTCTCCTCGCAGTAAAAGTTTTATGATGTTTATGTCTTTAATAATTGACTAATAGACAATAGTGAGCTTAACTAATGCAATGTGGCCTTAATTGAGCTTCATTTTTTAAAAATTATTTAAAAATTAATTTTTTAAACTGTTTAACTTGTTCCATTTGCTATTTTAGACCAAGTAAAATTTGGTTTCTTTCACTTTTTCCTCTCTTCCATTTTGAAGAAATTATAAAATGTTTTAGCCTTTGTAAATCTTCTTAAGTGTCACGTTTGACTTTATCTAGTTGTTTAGCTGGAAAACCTCCTTCAAAAATTTGCGATAGCCATGAACTTTTGAGTTCTTGAGGTTTGTATAGCTCATCTATTTGACTTAACCTCAATTAATTATTGCGTTTTATTTTTCAACTATTTCACAGAACTTTTCAATTAATTTATTTGCTGAAGGGGTGTTTTTTTTTTTTTTTTTTCAAGGAAATCGGCATTATAGACCCAACATATCTTAAAAAATCCCTAAAATCAACATCGAGCTTCTAAAATTCAGTCTTGTTTTAATTTCATTGTCATCTAGTTGGTGCTGTCCATCTTCTATTTTCTTGGGACTGTGACCATTTCCCTTACAAAATATCTGCCTTTTGCATTATGTACTTATTTTGAGTGTATTTACCAGTGTAGATACACTCGCATGTCTCTCAGGCGGTCTGCCTCCTTCTTAAATTCCCTCTTTGAATACACAAAAATAGAGTATATGAAGAAAGGTTTTTTCGGTTTTAAAATTCCCTCCAACATAATTTCTTGATAGTGTAGACTTTAATTGTAAGTCAAGTTCCAAGTTAAGAAAGTTTACCTCTCCCGCCTTTATCTATCTACCTTGTATTAGACTATCGGTAGATTACACTCATAATGTGCTCGGAAAACACAATGTGTAATTGTGTGTTTTTTTAGGAAATCAGTATCTACATCATACTTGTCTAAAGTTAAATTCTACAGATTTAGAATTACTGAATGAAAATTTGTTCTCTATTTATTTATTTTTTTTTTTTTTTGAGTTCTGTCCAAACTCGCATTTGTCAAGAGAAGAAAAAATTCTTTTCATCGTCAAATTTGTATCATCTTTTTAACTTGAAATATTTATTAAACTTTTTGTTGTCAAAATCTTGTCTTTTGGCTCACTTTATCCTTATTGCCTTTGTTTGTGTGGGATCTAATTTTATTGCTGGTTTAATCTTATGGTAGTCCATGTACGCTTTTAATTCAGAAGGCAGTAATCCCGGCTTCTCCCTTTTTTCAACTTTGCTGTAGTAATCAAGTTGAATCTATAGAGAACCAAATGGGGAGGAGGGAGGTTTGGGGGTCAACCCCCCTCTCCCTTAAGAGCAGTGCTGCCTGATTCGGCATTAAAGATACTTTTCCGTATAATTTAATGTAGAGTAGCCCAGGGGTGTTTTCTGACTGGACCTGTTGCGGCTACCGCTGGCCAATGATATGTTTTTTTTTTTTTTTTTTTTTTTTTTTTTTTTTTTTTTTTTTTTTTTTTTACCAAATCTGGCAGCTCTGTGGAAGGCGCAATTAAAAGATGTTTAAAGGAAAATATGAGAAAGAAAGGGGGTAGGGGAAGGAAAGAAGCGGTTATTGAGGTGCGATAATTCATGTTTATTTGTCCATTAATAGCTGAGACTGTCTCAAGTTAAAGTGAATACTTTTTTAAAATTCTATTCAAAAATTGCATCGGATTGAAAGGAAGGTTGCAAAAATGCAAAAGTTTTCATTAGGGAGACCAGACCCTTGATCCTCACCTGCTTGTAACCCCCCCCCCCCCCCCAGGTGGTCTGAGTTGAAAAGCCACACTATAAACTGGCCGTGTTGGAGAAAGCATGAGACCCCCCCCCCCCCAATTTATAATATAATGATGACTCCACTGTCTAAAGTGCAATTTTAAATAATCTTTTGAAAATAAATTTATGCTCTGAAGTCTAAACTTCTGGTCTTTCGCAGGATTCAGGCTGCATCTTTGACATTATTGATGCGGCATAGTAATTATTGATGATTGTGAGGTTTCCCGTATTTTTACATTTCTGTTTTACTTTGCTTGATTTTGTTTAAATCTCATGAAAGTGTGACAGTTTCCATCGTTTAAATCGCGGGTCGGAACCAGAGATTAGTCAGCCAAAGAGATATGGCAAGTCCTATCCCCGCCATGTTAGAAAACCGTTAATCGACGTTTCGTAAAAAACGCCTTCAATAGGCCGTGATACAATTCGGCGTACCACCTGGTGGACCATTTTTCGTAAACATTGCTATTACTGTTGTTACTGGAACTAAATTCAAGGCACACAATTTTCTGATTTTTTTTACTTTTTAAACACGTTGACAATATGGAAAATGTCAAGGGAAAAATTTATCCACAAAAGGAACCAATAAAACTTCAATCAAAAGTCATTTGCTGGCAGCAGAACGGACTTCGGTTACTTTCAGAAGGTCGCAGAAAATCGCCTTTGTTTTTGTCAATTTCTTTACTAAAATGGTCCACCAGATCGTATGCCAGTTTGCATACTTCGAAGGAGTCGATTAACAGTTTTGAGCAGTTTTGCCATATCTCTTTGGCTTAGTAATCTCTGGTCGGAACTATTCGCTCAAGCATGTGCCGTTTTAGTCTATCTTTAAAAATGAAGGCGCATCCATTAAAAGGAGAATAACAATCGATCGGTCGAACTACGGGAGTTTTCGGTCAGGAGGAGTGTTTAAATCGGAAAGCGTTGGTAATGGGGTCGGAAAGTAGTTAACTATTCGTATGTTACTGTACCGTTCTAGTCGACCTTAAAAAATGAAGGCGCACCTAGAAAAGTAAGACACAATTTCCAGATCAAATTGTAGGATCTTACGGTAGGAGTATTCGAATCGGATACCTCAAGTTGTGCGTCGAAATTACGTGGTCAGCGTATGACTCCTCTCTCCACCTTTCTTCCGGGCTCTAGTAAAGCTGGTTTGTTCTATGATGTCGTCATTGTCATCCATACTTTTACCTACTTCTCAATCCTCTCCTCTTTTTCTTTCCTCGTGTTGTCCAATGAGCTACGAAAAACCTATCTTTTCGCCTCTTTTTGTTTACCCGAAACGAGATAAATGAATTCCCCACCACCTCAGTTTTTTCAGTGAGAGACTCCAGTTCTTTGTTCTACTTCAAGCTTTTGTTTGTAGCGCCCCCCCCCCCCCCCCTTGCCAGACTCACTCCACCAAAGGAGATTAGCCGGTTTTGAGCATCTTATGAGATTCAAAGGAGTAAAAAGACAGAATTTTTTTTTATTCTGAACCAGTGGTATTCAACAACAACCATCCGTAGTATGTAAATCGCCCGATTTTGCCTCAGTGACCTACTTTCCCGTCCGACCATCTACGGCGGGCGGCACGCTTCTGGTTCTGACTTCTGCAGAGCCTGAGCCCTGAGCTCACTACTCACTACTAGACGTAACTCGCAGGCCGCGGCCGCCTGCCGCCACACAGTGGAACGAGTCAATGGGTCTGTTGCAAACTTTTGCTACAACGAGTAAGAGTATTTCATCCAATGTAAAATCGCCTGTAAAGTCCATTGGTGGCATCAGAAAGTCATAAAATGCAATAATAAACTCACAAGAGGCGTTTAATGAAATCCAAGATGGCAGAGAAATATCGAGCAATTTGTATGCCTGCACCCTGAACATCCAAGGATAGCCAACCTCACTTTATCGATCACAACCAATCACAACGTAAACAAACACATAAATTCTACCTCCAGTGAGGTTGTCAAAGCTGGCCATCCTTGGCTGTTCACGGTGCATGCATACAGATTGCTCGATATTTATCCGCCATCTTGGATTTCATTAAACGCCTCTTGCGAGTTTATTATTTCATTTTATGACTCTGATGCCACCAATGGACATTTCAGGCGATTTTACATTAGATTAAACACTCTTAATCGTTGTAGCAAAAGTTTGCAACAGACCCATTCTGACATCGGAGCAACATATTGCACTATATTTTCTGTTGCGCTCGCGCTGTAGGAGGGGGTGGGGCGACGGGCGCGCATCGCAAAATCCTTTCGATTACTTCTTATTATAAGTCTCCTCTTTTTCTTTAAAGAAGTCTTTTTTCTTCTCTCTTTCTTTCCTTTTCTCTCTTTCCCTTTCCCTTCTCACTGGGTATTTTCCGCCCCCCTCAAATTGTCTCTCAAGATTTTGAGCCCCTAAAAATCTTGCACCCCAGGTTATATCATGCCTTTTTTCTGCTTGGTGGCAATCCAGCCGTGGTGATTCCTATGGCAGCTCGTGCAATTTGACAACAATGTTTTTCCTCCATTTGACTCTATGTAAAACAATCGAATGCTGGTGAAGCGCTGCTTTACCATCGAATCGATTGTTTTACATAAACCAGATGGAGGAAAAACACTGTTGCCAATTAGCACAAGCCGCTAATGGGCGATTCCTGTAGAAAATGTCATAATAAAACCAATGAAACCACTTTCAAATTTCTACGTTGCGTAACAAAGATATATATATATTATAGATATACGAATTTAAAGTTGTCGCGCCATGTCCAGCCTCTCACATTAACTCGCTCCACTGTGCGCCGCTCGAACTCGGCGTGTCGATGTCGCGTGCGTTGACCTCCTGTTCAGTTCGCGCACCAAAACACTATGGAACACCGTAGGCGTCACTTACGTAAATACTCGCGAGTCTCGTTTCGTCTCCGTCGTGTGCCGCGAACGAACGTTCAGGGAGAGCCAGGTTTAATTTATGGAAGAAGTTCTCTTTTGTATTACTGAAAATCACTTATTAATCGTCTTCATTTTCACAAAGCAGTCTCTTCCTCCGCCCCGCCCCGCCTTACCGAGACCGACCTTGTTTTGGTTTCCAACCAAGAAGTGATTTTTTGTTTGTACACCCTCCCCCTCTCATCCCTCCAGTGGCGGCTTTTGAATTGCGATTTATCAATATCCCTCCATTGTATATTAATTGATATGAAAAATAAATTATCTCTTTAGTTACACAAAAAGTTTGATATTGAAACTATCGACACTTCTCTGTAGGTTCAAATGTAAGTTGCGAATTCACGCATCTCAAATGTTCGAGACGAAACTTGCGAATGGGTCAAGTAGGGATCGATGCGAAATATTAATAAGAGAAGAAAAGGGAGGAGTAAAAAGAGGGGGGAAATATGGGAAAGACAATAAATAAAAAATGGAAAAATAGAGAGAATGATGAACGACCTCACAGAACCGACCAGCTTTATTAGATCTCGGGCCGTGTGTTTTGATCTGAGAGCGGGAAAATGTGGAGTGGGGTCACATTATGTTGACCCCGCATTGTCGAAGCACAGCTTCAGGTATTTATATTTTATTCAAATATTTCCCCTAGAAGATCTCGCAATTCGATCGGAAAACCGCGTCTTACTTTTATGGATGCGCCTTCATTTTGTTGGGTAGACTCAAACGTTACAGTCGCGTACGAATAGTTAACTACTTGTCTAATTGTCAACACCTCGCTGATGATGGCACCCAATTAATATACTCATCCCGCAAATGTGCTCTGTCCGACCGATGCGATGGATATTGTGTCTTACTTTCAAAGATGCGCCTTCATTTTCTAAGGTAGACTAAAACGGTACAATCGCGTACGAATAGTTAACTACTTGTCTAATTGTCAACACCTCGCTGATGATGACACCCAATTAATATACTCATCCCGAAAATGTGCTCTGTTCGACCGATGCGATGGATATTGTATCTTACTTTCATAGATGCGCCTTCATTTTCTAAGGTAGATTAAAACGGTACAATCGCGTACGAATAGTTAACTACTTGTCTAATTGTCAACACCTCGCTGATGATGACACCCAATTAATATACTCATCCCGAAAATGTGCTCTGTTCGACCGATGCGATGGATATTGTGTCTTACTTTCATAGATGCACCTTCATTTTCTATGGTAGACTAAATCGGTACAATCGCGTACGAATAGTTAACTACTTTTCAACATACAGCTACCGCTATCCGACTCAACCAGAGACAAATAGAGACCCAGTACAAGGGTGAGGGTACCGCGGGTACCCCCTTCTAGATCCGCGTCTGGGTTAATTCGGATCAAACTAATTAATTCGGATCGACGCGACGCACTATGTGGTATTTGACCAAAAAAGCTGGCATAAACTCAAAAAAAAAAAAGTCGCTATTGGGAAAAACTGTTGTGATATTCGGAATCTACATAGATTTTTGCATTAGAAACTTGTATTTAGCGGGTCTAAACTAGATTAATTTAACTAGAATCCACCAGGGGAAAAATCAGTTTTACCACCATTAAATTTAGCCTCAGCACGAGACTATAATCAAAGTAAAAAAAAAGTGTTTCAAATGAAGTCAGAACAAAATTTTTGTACATGGATCGTCTTCCTGAAGGTATTTACAATCAGTTTATGCCTATTTTATCCAATTTTAATTTGAATTTGATATTTTTTTGCTATTTCAAAGTTTTTAGCTAAAAACGTAAATTTTCCGATTTTCAAGAGAACTTAAGTTCAATTATCCTGCCACATCCCGCGGGTATATATATGAGAAATGGTAGTCCTTAGTGCGTACTAATAGGCCTTGAAGTCAGAAGTTGCGGAAAAATGCGGCTTTTCCGGGAAAATTAGTTCGAATTTTGCGTTTTTGCACGAAATTCTCGTTTTTACGTGTTGTAAGGGCTACATCGCTACAAGAGTGAAATTTTGCAACACCGTCCAAATGACTTGAAACTCAGTATCCAAGGGTACTTTTTAACGCTGAATTCATATTTTGCATCAGTTTTTCAAAATTCGAAAATCCAAGATGGCTGCCGACCGATTAGCCAAAAAATTTGTCGGCGGCCATCTTGGATTTTCAAATTTTGAAAAACTGATGTGAAATTTGAATTCAGCGTTGAAAAGTACCCCCGAATACCAAATTTCAAGTTATTTGGACAGTAGAAACAGTTTATGCCAACTTTTTCGGTCAAATACCACATAGTGCGACGCACGGCCGCGGCTTGAGGCCACTCGCCGGAATTGGGTTCCGGTTCCATTTCACTGCATGATCGAGTAGCCGCACCTGCGCACCGTGAAAATGAAGCAAATCAAACTAAAGAGAATCTGAAAAATTAAAACAAAAAAACATCATCGAAGAAAACGCCGAGAATTTATTCTTTCTTTCAGTACGAATCATGAATTTTTAATGAACACGCACCTACGTTGAAGGATCTGCATTAATATACTCATTCTTGCAAAGTCGAATGAAGAGAAATATTGGTATAGTTCTTGACATTGCGGCGAATCTAGCACTCACCAACGGGAGGCGAACTTGGGGGACCCCCCCCCCCCCCCCCCGATGACTTTCCTTTTCTTTTGCTCTCTTTCTTTCTCCCTTCCTCCCACTTTCTCCCCCATTTTTTAATTGAAGGAGAGGAGCGATCGCCCCCTTCACCCCCCTCGGTTCCGCCATGGTTTTCTTGACATCTTTATGTATTTCTGATAAATGAAGCTGCGGCTGTAGTTGTCATTTAGTTTTCTGCAAACCGGAGCGACACGCGACGTGAAAGTGATTCGACCGCGTGCGGCGGCATGGTGTGTAGAAAAGTAGCAGCATCCAGCATCCTACAGATTATTTCAAAAATCGTTGTGGCGCGGTTTCCCCCTTTTTTGAGAGATTAATCGTAAGAAAAAAAGAAGAAAAAAATATTGTTATTTAGACGCGAACGACATACACGCAGGAGGTTGCGTCAACATATCATTGGAATATTACGCACTTGATTATCGATCCTTTCTCCTGACACATAGTTATGCTCTGTTATTGTAAGGACGATGTTTACATTTTTGTTGAACTGCCGACGTAATAATTACCACTTCCGTTTTGAAAAAAAACCGTAATTACGCAGCGATTGTTTGACGCGGCATTGCATTCAGTCGCGCGCGGCGCGTAACCACGCAATCTGCAAAGGGAAAACGCATTTAGAGGTTCGGTTCCTCCTCTGACTCATCAATGACTCTGTTTACGATTTCTGAGCGGCTGTGAGGTATGCGCACTATTTGTTCATTCATGACTACACGCGACGTCATTACTTGCGTTTTTCACTTTTTGCCGTTTATATGCGAGGACGATATTTTAATTTATCTTATATTTTTCCAATATACTTACTTAATTACTTACTTACTCACATACTGAGTATCAATACGAAATTATATTTAAATCGATGAGCTGTCGAAAGTAAATGGGTCAGTTGCGTATGCTTTATAGCTAAAGCAGTGAAACGGCACATTGATTCACACGTAAAATCCCACAAGTATATAACGATGCACACATTCATAATTTCCAAGATCCACTCGTTTTAACTCAGGAAATAATTTGCTAGAATTTTCCATTCAAGCAACCCGCGCGAAACTATACAATATTTTCACCGACTATGTAACCTCTATACCAGTGGCGTAGCGTGCAATCTGTCAACGTTGTACCTACTGTTTTCATGTAAACCCATGAGGGTGTTCACCGAACACCCAGTAGTTCGATCTTTTTCATGGCTTTAAATGGACGAGCTGTAATGTTGCCAAATTGCACGCTACGCCACTGCTCTATATACGTCAGTGCCGGGTCTAGCAATTTAGCAACAATGTTTTCCCTATACTCGATTTCATGTTAAACAATCGATTCGATTGTGAAGCGCTGCTTCATCTACAATCAATTGCTGTGCACAAATTCAAATGGAGGAAAAACGCTGTTGTCAGATTGCACAATCCGTCACTGCTATTCGTGCAGTCGAAACCACCGGGTTTCTAGGTGGTATCGCGAATCAAAACATTGTTTGTTTTGTTTGGATACATATCTAAGGAGGGCACAAGTGCAATTTTTGCTTTGTTTCAAAATAATCTTCTGATGCATACGAGTAAAACCAGGATATAAATGTAACCGATGTGTCATGAATTTAAATAGGAAACCAACATTTTGAGGTTACGATGATGTTCATTGTTCATACATAAACATTCCGTCCAGTGGCGGATCCAGCAAATTTTTCTAGGGGGCTGTGGGGGCATGCCTGTGAAATTTGAAATTTGAAGTGTCGCGTCGGAGGAAGCAATATTTCGGGCTATTTTCCGTGGAAAAAGGCCAAATTTGAGGTTTTGAGGCACATGCCCCCCTGAATTCGCCACTGATTCCGTCTTTAAGTCTTTAGCAAAAGGGTTCGTCGGTAAATTTGTAAATGTATACTATTATAAAGTTGTGCACGGGTTGTTCAACCGGATCATTATTCTTTAAAGTTATTCACTGAGTTGACTATAGTGTATTTTGAACATTTTCTAAATGCATTCATATATTCATTCTTTATATTTTATATTTCTATATTTATTCATTAAAGTTATTCACTGAGTTATCTAGTGGATTTTGAACATTTTCTAGATGCACATCGTTAATTTCGTGGAATTTTACATGAAAATTAATAAGGAGGTGGCTCTAGACATTTGGCAACCAAGTCTTTCGCCATTCAAACCTATATCTAGATATGCAAAAGTATCCATGTCTAGGAAATTCACATCAAACCCCTTGAAAATCGATTATTTAATAGAGGTTTAAAAGGAGGGGCTCAGTTGTTGCCACATTGCAGGAGCCATCTCCAGACAGCGGCAGACACATCCAAATTGACCCCCCCCCCCTTCCGGTGCGTCACTGATGAATTATTAGGCTTCATTTAACTGTATATGTAGACATTCAAGGGTGTAGTTGCTGAGAGTGGTAGAGAAAGGCGATTTCAAGTAACGGTTTTGCCCTCCTCTGAATGGCTTACAGCCCTCTCCTCCTTTCATTTTTCTATGCGCGCCCTCGCCTTAGAGACGCCGCCATTGCCATGACGCAAAGCATACCGAAAAAGATAGTTCAGAATGATGAGTCAGAAGTGCTAAAACGTTTCCAATTGGTCGAGACGTTGCATGTTGATTCGGCTGCGGTCGTATAATAAGTAAACACGTAAGTAAACTGCGAATAAACATTGCGCAACTGTCGAAAGTCAACTAATTTGAGACTACCTGTACAATAATTTTTGACCCACCAAACATCTCGTCATAAACTATGGGGCTGTTACATACTTACTTTCGCCACGGGCGATTTAAGAGTCGATTCAGATGTAAAAACTTCCAAAATTAACGATGGTAAGTAGCACTAAAAATTTGCGACATTCACTTGTATACTCATAAAACGCTATTAAACGAGCGACTATAGTGGCGTCACTGGGCGCTAATAAAGGAAGATTCCCATCTTAATTCCGTCACTGTTTCTATGCTGGGAAGGAAAATTCGCAGAAAGTATTTACCAGAAGATATGGTGATTAATAGTAGATTAAAAATGTACAGTCAACACATCATTTCGGTTCTCGTCTCTCAAAATATCCCATGAACAACATGAACCTATCATACAAACTTTGCAAGATCACCACCGAATTTTAGGTACTTTGAAAACTGTGGATGGGGGGGGGGGGATACTACTTTGTCACAATAGGTCAACAATTGTAGAGGCAACTGACAATGTAAAAAATGTCAAAAGTAGGTACTTCACTTTTTCGGTGACTGGGTCGAGGGGAGGGGGGGGGGGTCTTTGGATGCTTGTTTATGGGGGGGGGTGTCATATTTGGCTGCTATAAAACCATGGTAAAAATATTGACTGGAAGCAATGTAAAATAATTAGTTTAGATACACACTGTAATTATAAATATATTCTATTTGGTAAGTATAGATACTTTCATAGTCGAATGAGACTTTCCGCGGCTTCCACGAATTGAAAGTTAGAGGTAGTTTCAGAAGTGTGGGCGGACCTAGACCGATAATCTTTGGAATTTTTCAACATTATTTCTGATATTACTCGATGAAAATGAATAAAAATGAAATTGAGTGTTCACTTTTCAATGAGGAAAACTTTAAACACAAAAGAATAAAGTCAGGAGCAAATTCGGTATTGATTTGAAGGAATGAAAGTTGTAATTCGCCAAAAATTATGGTTTTGGTCCGCCTACACTTCTGAAACTACCTCTAGCTAGGTAACACTTTGAAATTGAAAATAAGTTTTGCAGTTTTAAATTAGTTTCAAAACTATTCAGATTTATCTAACAATAAGTACCTACGGTGTTAGTGCTTTGAAAGTGCCTACAATACGTCACGTCGTGTTGCAAGTTCCAAAGCGAAAATAATTTCCGGTTTTAGACATCGCACCCTGACTTTAAAGTTCTCGGAAATAACTCCATGAAAATCCCCTTCACTTTTTCCCCTTTTGCTTCTGCATCTAAAACTTTTGCTGTAACCAACGGGCAACCTTTTAATTATTGGTACCAAACCATACCTACTTGTAAAATTTTGAATTAAATTTTTTTCGAAATTCAATTTTCAGTATACCTACGTTTTTTGTTCGTGAGCAGGTACATTTACCGTTAAAATTTCAATTTCGAAGAAATCTGATTGGCGGCTATTTTGGTGCCTACTTCAGAAAAATGTGATTCTGTATTTAACACGACTTTCAGTCGATAAAAGTCATTACACATGTTTTATCAGCTCTGGTTTATTTTACATAGGTTCAAATATAGGGACTCCGTTGCCTTGTTGCCAAATTGCACGAGCCGCCACTGGCATATAATTACATAATTCGTCTCCGAGAAATAAAAGCTACATGACAGTTTTACGGAATAACAACGTATTTCAACTGAAATTTTGTCATTACTAGACGGAATAACAACGTATTTCAACTGAAATTTTGTCATTACTAGGCTTGCGTACGGTTGCAAAAATTATACCTATTGGATTTCAATTAGATCTGTAAAAATATAGTTTCTTTATAGAGCTGCCCCAGTGGCGTAGCGTGCAATTTTGCATCGTTGTATTGCGTCCATTTAAACCCATGTAGAAGGTCGAATGCGAGGGTGTTCACCGAACATCCAATATTTCGATCTCTCTCATGAGATCAAATGGTGAACATAGTGCAACGTTGTCAAATTACACGCTATACGCCACGGGTTGTGGTTTAATTAAGGCGGCAATACTAACTAGATACTTACTTCGTTGGAAAGTCAAATGGGCCTTTTGACAACTTTCCTCTTTTCAGTCCATGTCGGAATTTGCCGAGAGAATAATATTGACAACTTTTGCAGCTGCAGCTTGCTCGAGGCCTTGAGGCCTTGACCTAATGTTTTCTGCACATTTGTAACGCAGGTCGTATCTGCGATGTAACAACGGCGCAGAGACGTAGCGAGAAGCGCCCTGCCTGCCGCACCGCGCTGTCTCGCCGCTCTGTAGAGTGTAGATGCTGCGCTTGGTAAATATGACGTCGCACGTTGCGTCGCCGTAGCCGTGCTGTCGAATTCGTAAATTGATAGAAGACATATTCGCGACAGCTACGTCGAGACATCGTTGTTGTCATATTTTCTCTTACTTCTAGTTTTTTTTTTTAATATGGGTAGGTAAGTGGGTGGGTGTGTAAAATTAGTATTTTGTCATCTGTCAACGTCCCAATCGACGTTTAGAATATTAGTCTACAGGTTGATGTTCGAAGGGGAACTCAAGTTCATAGCCCTTGGGGTCAGTGGCGCGTGCAATTTGACAACGTTGTATTGTGTCCATTTGTACCCGTGTAAAAGGTCGAATGCGAAGGTGTTCACCGAACACCCAATAGTTCGATCATTTTCATGGGTTTAAATGGACACATTGCACGCTACGTCATCGCCTTGAGGTCACTAATATTTTCTTATAAATGCAGAGCGAGGTGCGCTGAACATTTGCGAGTCGAGTGTCGAGACATGCTTCGCGCAGCGGTTTTTGACCCTATATAAATGATTGATATTGAAAGGAGCGGCATTGAAAGCTCGGTACTTCTATAGTATTAGGCAGTATCGATTTTATGATTTCGTTACTTTCTAGTTTTTCTATATATAGGTTGTTGTTATCTATAGCTCGGAGAGCGTACCGGCAAAACTGCCGTAACCATGATTGAATTTGTCATTTTCCCTCTTTGATGAAAAATGGGGAATAATAAATTGATACATTGTTCACTGCAGGGCTGCCGTTTTGCGTATAATCAATGCTATTTTTTTGTACACCGATGATTCTACCGGTTGAGAAAAGATTACACAGTTCAGTTCAGTTATGACTGTAATGCACGAAAATACTCTGATCTGTAATCTTTCCTTAATCGGTGGAAACTCCGTTGATTAATTAAAATATCCGCAAGTTTTTTAAAGTCATCGACGACTCCACCGGTTGAGAAAAGATTACAGATATACGAGTATTTTCATGCATTACAGTAATACACTGAGCTGAACTGTGTAATCTTTTCTCAACCGGTGGAATCATCGGTGAATTGAAAAATAGCATTGATTATACGCAAAACGGCAGCCCTGGTTCACTGCCTCATAAAAATGTGAGACAACACCGTGAATTCATGAGCAACTTAAAACGGTAATAAAAACGCTGACTGCACCACGCATGAAGGAGCAGTGGTGGCTCTTGCAATGTATAGCAACAACGTATTTTCTCTACATTTAAATTTTCGTAAAATAATCGATATTCAGGGGATTCACTGTATCCCTGAGAAATCGATACTTTCGCATAGGTACAAATGGCAAAAAACATGGTTGCCAATTAGCACGCGAAAAGATTTTCATTTGTACATTTTTTTTTTTTTTTTTTTTACATTGGTCATCAATGAAATATTCATTGGTCACCAATGTTTTCATGGAGAATTGGAACCGTTTTAATGGTCGCCAATGAAAACATTTTACCAGGGGCGCGAGCCGCCTCTGTCTGTGGAGGAGTATATACCTAACCTGCCGCGTGTTTCGCCAATATAAGCCAAGAGCTTTCTGAAATTCTGTGTGCATGTTGTCTCAAAGGCAAGCCAACACCCTGTCAGAGCTGGAGAAAAAAAAAAAAAAAAAAAAAAAAACCCGAACAATTTTGAGGTGATCAGAATGGCAGGTACTAAATAATCCCAGAATTGGTGTTCGCATGGTATTGATGGCCCAGCTTGACTTTAATTTGATAAAAAAAAAAAAAATAAAGTACACAACCATTGTGGGTCGCTATAACGATGCAAGACAAAAATCACCGCGGCACGGCACCTCTCGCTCGCTCAATTTAAGTGGATAGTTAAATATTTCTACTCCGTAGTGTTGGTTTTGCCTAAGGCATCAGTTGAAGGCGCTTGGCGAAGCACTATTTTACAAGTACCGGCCACCGGGAAGTATCAAAAGTATCAGTTTCTTTTACAGTCAAATGCTGAGCGGCGTGCTACAGATCTAATTAATTTTTTATCGTCATTATACCTCCAAAGTAGAGAAATCAACGAATATCGAATATCAATGCAATGTATGAATAAAACTCAACAAACTATCGATACTTACCAGTGTGTCTGCATTGATGTAATGTCACAATCCTTATGTTGACATTTTTTATAGCACGAAATGCGGTCAATCGAGTTTATTTAATTTGAGATTTAGAATTAGAGTTAAAGCCTTTTATTACTGCCTCCCTCCCCCAATATAACTTCTACCCTCCCCACGTCATAGGTATAAAGATTGACCAATAAAGCAGAGGTCACGCACTTTTTTTTCCTTTTTTTTTTTAATTTTTTTTCTTTTCTTTTTCTTTTTTAAGCGGCGGAGGGGAAGATATTTGGCACCTTTCTACTCAACGTACAGCGTCAATCTCTGATATCGGTGATTCGACTAATGTAAATGTAGTGCAACTGAACTGTTCAAAGAGTATTGAAAGCTATGTGGCATTGTTGGCAATATGCAACATTGTTGACCGTTGTTTGCGACTGTTGTGCAAAAATTGACACTGTTATGATTGCTCGGCGCATTTCGCAAAATGCAACAATAACGAAGACAATAATAAGTAAAGTAAGGAAGTAAGCACAAGTGCCTAACTGTAATAAACAGAGGGAGCCGCATTAATTTGTTTACGGCGGCGACTGAGTGCTGAGTGGAATTCTAAAAGAGATTCATGCAAATTGCAATTGAACGCGTCGAGACGTAAAAAAATAAAAAAGTTGTTGACGTCGCTGTTTTAGGAGCTTGTTTACTTTTATTTTGAAGTGATGACGAAGTGGGGTCTGGCTTCGTCCCCGCGTCCCGTCTTCTCGCCACACCGCAACTCCTCCACCACCGCTGCAAAATTTAATTCACCTTGCTTGGCGGCGCGCGGCGGCGCGGCGCTTCGCTCATAAACAAAAATAAACTCCGCCTCCCGGTAAAGAAAAAAAAAAAAGAAGAAGAGAAAGAAAGAGAATAAGTTAGTACTTAATTATTGTTTTGAGGTGCATGTAAGTAACTGTGGCACGCGAGAGTTAAAATATTGTTGTGAAGAAACCGACCTCGACGAGTGCTGTGTCAGTGAAATACATCTAATTTAATCTCATTCGATCAATACTTACTTAATTATATTATATTTGAGTGGGAGGACCAATCAATAATAACCATAAGCGCAGTGATTTCCCATCAATTTGATTATATCACTCGCAATCAGTTCGATTGAGCATCAAGCGCTTCAATTTTTACGTTTATGTTATTGTTCGGCTATCGCTCGTTTCAGTCATAAATACTTTGACACACATGGCGTGACATTTATTTTCCCCACTTCCTTCCCCCTCTTAAATTTCTCGGCCACCAGTCGTATGGTAAATATTTATCAATTTCGCGACATGATAAGCTCCCCGCCACTGAGTTTGACTCCATTGTAGTTTGTTGTCGTATTCTCGCGCAGCTCATTGGTAGCGCTCGTGTCAGCTGATTTTACGTGCAGCGTTTCAGTACGGATTACGGAAATTTTGTCCACTCTTTTTTATTCCATTCCATTAACCTATGAGGAAAGTGTACACTTCTTTTGTGCTTTTTGTGCAATTTTCCTTCTAATATTTGGACTTTATCTCGCGATTGTCGCGTCGTTTTCGGATTTCTATTCAGCGAGTGAATTGTTCTACCGACCTGTTTTGGTATTTCGAAATAACCCGACGCGCAAGACTTCGCCAAAAGTGAATGAAAACTCACTGTGCCCTTGGCTGTTGTTTTCTTTGTGATACTAAAATTTTAAGTGTAGAGAAGAAGAAAATATCGTTCTAAATGTGTGTGTTAGGATTAAACCCTGTGCATCCGTGATTAAATCATCATCTGTGGACTGTGTATTGGATTTTGATCAAACACTGGTAAGATATAGCTTCCTTATGTAGCTTCAAGTCCCCATTTTATTACCATCAACCTGTGCTCTTGCAAGGTGCTTTGTTATCATCTCAATTAATAAAGGCCTTCTAGAACCAGTACTTTTTTATCTACATATTTTTTTTGCTTTTTTTTTACCTCTAAGATTTCTTCATGAGATCCCACACCCGTGTTTCAAATGTCTATGCCTGTCATAGAATTTTTATCTAAGTATTTTTGTACTCTCTGTAAGTAGTGTTTCCCCATTCTTCATTTTCCTCTCTTGCATGTTCTGACAACCCCACATGAAGCTTTGTATTTTCACTCCATTCTTCCCATTTGATTCACAGTAGTCGATATTCTACCATTTATCAGCAGCAAAAGCAATCAAGAAATTGCAATATGTTGTGCAGTCTTTGTTACATTGACAATCATGGAACGTGAGTCATGTTGAAAAGCTCTCATGCGACTTGTTCGGCTGTCTTATCAAATTTTCTCTTATCTTTCCGAAAGTGTTTGCTTTGTGAAAACTTTGATAAATATTTACCAAAACGTTTGACCCTTAAAATATTACGGCCTCTGCCAACTGATTAAGCTTTTTTAACTATGGTGAAAAGATGTGACCATGCTGCTCTGAAAATGGTCAGTTATTTTGAATGTCCGAAAAGCGTGGAATATTGTGTTTGATGGCAATTGGAGACCTCTGCTGTAACAATCTTTGATTGATTGTTGGTCGTTCCGTCGTGGGAGGTCTGGTTTTTATTTGATTCCTCCAATTAATTATAATTAATCTTTCATCATTTAACCAGAGCCCTAACATTACCCCAAGAGATATCTGTTTAAAGGTTAGGATTTGAAGATATTGCATCACAATTTTCATCATATAGTTTGCAGGGAGGAGTATTTGATGCCCACTTCTCCCCCTGGAAATTTTAGAAATGAATGAAAAGGCAATTGATTAAGAAATAAGGGAGGGGTGGCAAAAGAAGGAAGAATATCTTGTCACTTCTAGATTTCTTTTCCACCCATGCGTTTATCTCTTAACGCCACTATTTACTTTTCCATTTGCAAGAAATGAAGCTAGGTATGTCACTAGATTTCATCTGACTTAGTGAACGAAGCAAAAACTCAGTGCTTTAGAATATGATCCCTAAGCAGGACCATCCCCGCGGCTCCAGACAACTTCTAAACATTTTGTTGCAAATTTCGCATGCACAGATGGATTTAAAGTGATCTCTTGTTACTTACTGCATTTTGATTCGAAAGATTTTTCTTTAGTTATAGATTGAATGTGAGATACCTACCTCAAAGTTGTAAGAACTGATCCTAAGAGATGATGATTTGTGATCCCGTTTTGTTGTCATGAACAATTTATTGAAGCATCTTTTTCCTTAAACTCGAATGGGGCTCTTGCAAACTTTTGCTACAGGGGGGATTGAAGGGTTGATTCTTGCATACAAACCTGTAAAAATGACGATGAGTACACCAAAAAATCACGAAATTTGCTCTCAGAATCTGGCTTAATGGTGGAGAGACGCAGGTATCATGGAAGATTCCTATCTAAATTGAGACATATCTCTGTTTTCGTAGAGAAAGTGACATAATTGACAGGAATCTCCCATGATACCTGCATCAAACCTCCATTACCATCTTGCCGTTATAGCAGTTATGTGAGTTTATTACTGAAATTTAGACTTCCTCAGTGTGATTTTCGTGATTTTTGCTGGTCTTTACATAAGATTGGACTATTTATTTGCTTATAGCAAAAGTTTACAAGAGCCCCATTATCTGTTTTCATGCTTCTCAGGAAAGTGTGTTTTCATGCTTCTCAGGAAAATGTGTTTTCATGCAACCACATTTGAGCATTTGGCATCAATGGACGAAACATCACATGCCTGTAATTAAAGAAAATGTAAATGAACAATTTGGCACTAAATTTCCTCCATTGCCTCATGCTTGGCACTCATTTACATCTTTTCAAAGAAGTCCCAAATTTTGGCAGCTTTCAGCAGTTCATTATTCTTCGAATAGCCTTGTACCGGTCTGCTCTCTCAATCTGCTGAAACATTTTTATAAGCTCTTTATTCTAGGACATTATTAACTCTTATAATCAAAATCTTCATCTCTCTCATTGCGAATTATGTAGGTCTCCATAATTTGTGACAATTGACTACGCTTTGGGGGGAGGGGGGTTATTTTTATCAACTGTTTAGCGTCACCTCTGCATACTTTCCTATTCTCTGAAGAGTGTTGAATTTTTTCTGGAAAGATGTTTTCTTCAAACAGTATGTTTCTAAAAGGAATTGTTTTTAAAGTTTCTCTGAAATTTACAGATCACCTAACCCTATTAATTTCACATTTTGCTTCTGTTTGCTAAATTTAGGTCTAGAAAAGTATGAACTACTTGGGGAAAGTCATAAACAATTTCAGATACGTCTATAATGAAATAAATGCTGCTACATTGACTGGTGCCATTGATGTGATTGTTGTCGAACAGCCTGATGGAAGTTTCACCTGCTCACCTTTTCACGTACGCTTCGGAAAAATCGGTGTCCTGCGCAGTCGTGAAAAAGTGGTTAGTTCCAGTTGTATACCTATCTCTTCAAAAAATGAATTTCTCTTTAAGCAGCATCAGTCCAATATCTTTTCTGAAGGTTAACAGAGTAGCTTAGCCGATTATTTTATTTTTTTTTATTTTTTAAATTTTACTTTTACTTACTTTGGAACTGAACCTCCCCAGTCTTGAGAAAGTTGATTTCAAGATAAATACTCATAGGTTTTAAAGTCTTTCTCATTGAAGGGGGAAGATTCAAACAGGCTTTGTTCAAATCTCATTTGCTATGCAATCATAAATGCTTTCAGCTGAGTGGTGGTCAGTGGCCGATTGACATTACCTGAATTTTTTCCTCCCTGCCTCTCCTCTCACTTTGTACGGAGTAAGTATATGCCTTCTCCCCATACAAACACATCTTAGTGTGTGATGGAGTTGCCAAGTATGTGTGTGTGTTTAGGGAGAGGGATCGCACCGACTCTTTTCTAAGTGTGAAGAGAGGGAGGGAAGAGAGAAATCAGCTAACGTCAGTCAGCCACTGGCGGCTTATTGAAGTTAGGTTCACGCTCAATAGCAGTGCGAATGCAATATAAACATAGCAATCTTGATTCAGGTGGTATCTCAATGTTGATTTCAATTAGTTTTTAACGTAAATTTCAAAATTGGAGAATATTTGATCAGTGTTATTATTAAATTTCAGGTTGAAGTTGAAATCAATGGCGAGCCCGTCGATATTCATATGAAATTGGGAGAGTCCGGAGAAGCATTTTTCGTTGAAGAACTAAGTAGTGATGATACTATTCCACCTCATCTTGCAACCTCACCGATACCTCAAACATCTGGATTCTCGCCAGACTTCAGTCAGGCAGGAGCCGGTGGTTGGGAAGAGTAAGTGACAATCTTATTTTAACTTGAAATCTTTTTAAGAAGTCCAGAATAGTCCTTCAGAATAGTTTTAATGCATGCTGCATTTGGCAAAGTCGCTAATCTGATGAGTTACTCCAAGCTCTGAATTGTCGTGAAACACAAGCAATTTGTAATTTCAAAACAATTATCAAACCATGGGCTTGATTGTATCTCAATGAACTGCGTTTGCTTCTATGAATGTGGTTTTTTTCCTGGGTATCCACAGAATTTAGGAGAATAATGGGGACTGCCCTTTTTTGAAATTTTGAGTCAGTTGGCGCAGCCAAGAATTTCTCGAGAGGGGGGGGAGGGTCCAGGAACCGAAAATTGTCCAGGGGGACTGAAGGTAATAATTTGGTAAAATTCCTCTGAAAATGCAGAAAATTATCTTTTTTTAAGGCAAGTTTTGGTGTTACTTGGGGGGCATCCAGACCCCTTGGAACCCCCCTGTTTCGAGTAGTGGGTGCCCTATTCTTTTCCAAGAAGAGCTCTTTATATTCTGATTCTGACAAAATTATTATGTATTAAATCCCCACTCATATGAAAATACAGTCATGTAAAGAAAGTGCAGCGTGTAAAGGGAAAAAGGTTGAAGGTGATGGTGTCACCAGTTCATATTGTAAACGGAGCAATTACCACAATATTTCAGTGAGGTCTTTGTGGACATCTCCTTTTTCCTTCGCAGTTATGAGATCCAGATTTAACTAATCTCACTGACAAATCAAGCATTTTTTGGGTTGTTGAGTTTAAAAAAAGTTTCCTTTGTTATAAGAACCTCAATGAGACAGCTGCATATCGTAAATCAAACATAACATAGCATTCGATTGAACCTTACAAATGTGTTTTTGGAAAATCAAAGGTATGGACACTCCCCCTCCCTGCTCTATTTCTCTTTGACTCTTCATTTGATGATTCTTATTCTGTTTTCATCCTTGCAAAACTTTGATATTGCCATGCTTTTCAGCATGACACTATTTCTTTTTTTTACTGTACAAAAGTCTCCTAACTTGTTTCATTTCATTTTTTCAGGATTTCTAATAAATTAGCGGATATTAAGGAAGAAAATGGAAGTAAACCGGTGGTGATTGTTGCCGGAAGTGTCCCTAAAACATTCCGAGCAGAAACCATTGATGACCCTGGAGAAAATGAAAAAATTCGTAAAATTAGCATAGCTGGAGGTGAATTTAGACCGATTGATTCTGATTTATTTCTGAATGATTCCCCTGAATCGCTCAGTCTGCAACAAAGTTTCAGCGGTTTGGACCTCACCAATGATAATTATGTCCAACCCCTTCAAGAGGAAGTGGCAAGAACATCCTCCTCCTTACCTGTTAACAAACGCAAAAGACGGAAAAAGTCTTTGATGAAGAAGAAGACAGCTTCTTTCAATGTAGATCAGAAAAATGACAGTTCGAGTAGTGGTAATGAACATTTGGCGGACTCGGGGATCCGTACCCTGGATGTTAAAGTTGAACACAACCCTGAAATTAATGACAACTCAATTTTCCAGATGGAGGACATTGATGGTTCCAAGCCGAAAAAAGCTATGGTATGTAAAACAGCTGATTTTGCTCATTGTGAAATGGAGCTGTAGTAAACTCTTGCTGGAGATGTGTCGGGTTCTGTGCAATAACCAACAAAAACGATTGTGACTAAAATGCTTGTTAAGCTTTAATGGAGATGTAACTTAGGCACCATGGGGGTAGTTCTTTCCAATTTGTCTCTTTCTCCATGGTTGCAAAGGAGATTTTGTTGTGAATCTCTACTCCGGTGGCTATTTACTCCCCAAACTCCCTAAACCAGCATGGAAAAAGTGACGTTTGGAGGGTCGGGAACCCCCTTACCCCTTGGCATCGAAATTTGCCCTCTGAGAAAGGTAATCTGCATTTTCAGGAAATTTCAACAAATTTTAGACTCTGGATCTCCCCCTCCCCAAATTATATTTCTGGGCTCCTCGCTAGCTTTTAATTAATGATCTTCACTGTTTCGTTCTGAGGAATTCCTCTGGAAGTTTCTTTCCCAAGGCTATAGGAAAAGTACCAAAAACAAGAGAGAATCCAAGACTTGATAATAAATCAGCGAATCATCAAATAAGTGAATTACCCAATGAATGTAGCAAGATATAACTGTCTATCATTAACTGCCAATTAAGAGTTTTTTAATTTTATGGTTTTATCACTCAAGGAACACTATCAGTGTGTGCTAAAAAGTGTACTCATCTCTGACATGTCATTCGATTCTGCACTGACACACAGTGGGTTGAAGCATGGAATTTTCCAAATATGATTCGTTGAACAAAAATTGAGATTCTGAGCAATACATGACAAGATGACTGAATTTCATAATTTGTTGTAATACTTAAAATGAGTCAGTTCCCATTTTGTGTTTTTTACTAGAAAATATTAACACTCAAAGATTCATGAAGGGAGAAATGAACACTTCCTTTTCCCAGAAAAGTCCTTTTTTCGATCCATTGTGTGTCCAAAGCTTTTTTTTTTCTCTTCAATCCTCTCCCTTCCCCCTTTTTCAGTTCCCTTCTTTCTATTTTAACCCAGCTGAGATTTCACTTCTCTGCGATCTTGAAGTAACCTGATAACCCTTTTTATCAATCAACGTGTGCTCAGAGTGTTTGACTAGTTGAACCTGTTGATGCCTGTGCATCACTCTCGATTGCTTTCCCGTTGTCTGCTGGTTTATCTATTGCCACATAGTGTCAAATGAAGCCAGTGTTGCCTGATTTCAAGTTTAAATCCGCTTATTTTCTATTGATTCAAATGAGAAATAGACGACCTGAAATAGTAGATGTAGCAATACTGAACAAAGCTCTGCCTGTGCCCAGCATTTTTTGTAAGTAATCTAATATCGAGTTGAAATGAAGCAATCTGAAGGAAGGGATCGTTGCTCTCCTCTTCTTTCGAAGCAATAGGAGGTACTTGAACCTTCACCTTCAGCTAGGTTATGATATGCTGGAAAGAAGGGCTGGACCTATAAGGGGCATGTGCTCTTGCCCCTTGGCAACATTTTGAGTGAGACTGCGGGGGGGGGGGGAGATGGATGAAAAAAAAAGGCCATCATTTTTTAAATTTTTCCTCCTGGTGCACCGCGTATGTAAACCGCTAGTGAAAAGGAACAGAAAAGGTTGTCCCTGAAATTTTTCTCTTAGAGGCGAAAAAATTGAAAACTTACTCCTCAATGACTTGGGCTTGAAGCTGCTTGTATTCAGATTAAAGCAGGCTCTTTGCCCTTTATGGATCCTGGTCTCAACCCCCCCTCCCTTCCTCATTTTCATCAGTGTTAAGTAAGGGCAGAGAAAGTAGATTTTCTTGGAAATTTTCTTTTTGCTACTCATTAATTTTTCCTCCAATGTGGAAAAAAAAAACAAAAAGGTTAAGGTTAAATTAAGGTTATATTCAATTGCATCTGATTTTGTTCCTATATATTTTTGAATTTCAAATTCACAGGTTGAGAAGTTAGATCTTGATGATACCAATAATGAATTGGCGAGGGTGTGTGATGCTCCCATCGAAAATGATATACATTTCTTTAGTGACACTGAAATAACCCCAGGATGCAGGTAATTTGATCTACTTTTGTTTAATATTTCTCCCCAAATGATATTAAGTTTATCCTTTTTTTCTGTTTAATCCTGTTTTTGAAACAAGGGCGCATGAACATGAAGTGTGCTCTTCTGTCGAAAGCCTCTAACCACCCCCTGCACTAATTGCAAACTGTAATGTAAACATTATCAAGGCAACATTAGATGCAGATCTTCATTCTGATAATAAAAAGCGAGATTCAGTTTCTCAGCCATTCTCATCTGAGCGTGACGTCCATTACACCTTTTAAAGTTAAAAAAGTGGGTGAAAACCAACATTCGAAAATTAATAAAAATATGTGTTAGATTAAAAGCAATGGAATGTTTCATCCTTGAAAGTATGAAGTATTGAACTCAACTAATACAGAAGCCACAGGGAAATAAAATGCGTAATGGACGTCACGCTCAAATGAGAATGGCTGTTCTCTAGAATCATTTACCAAAAAGCCCATAAACTGCTACTTGAACTGATTTTACAATCATAAAATTATTCTTTAAAGATGAAGTGTACCACATCTTTGAAAATGAAGAGTACTACATCTTTGAAAATGAAGTGTACTACATCTTTGAAGATGAAGTGTACTACACTGTAGATAATTTTTTTTGTAGAGAAGCATCCGAACAATAAAAGTAAATGAAGCAAAACGCTCATGTACAGTCAACAAATTGAAAACGATGTCTGTTGACTCCTTGGATTTTGCTTCTGGTAGGCAACCTGTAATACTTATCCCAACAAGTTTAAGCTCTGCGGGTGGCTTGCCTGAGCAGAAATTTATAGAGACTACTGATATTTTTCCTGAATTCACCGACCATAACTTGGTCTGAGAACTTATTTATTTCTGACATTGACATAAGTTGCAACAAATTACGGTACCTGTTTGTAATCTATGCTATAAAATATTACAACTATCATTCTTATTATAAGTCCCGATACTTGATAGTCATTGCTCTAAATTGATTTTGTATTTTAGCCCACCAGAGAGTAGAGCCTTCCCTCCTATCAAGTCTGATTCCGAGTTTGAAATTCAAAGAACTGCTAGTGTAGGCTCAAAGGATGACATTTCGAAAAGCAGTGTAGGCTCAAAAGAACCGCAGCAGAGTTGGAAATGGGGAGAGCTGCCTTCACCTCCACCTACCAAAGAGGTTTCCTCCAAGGAAGCAAGCAATGTAGAGGAGGCGAAGAAACAGCAGGAAGGTTGGTCTCAATTTCCTCAACATTTTTTTATTTCATCCACAAGAATGTATCATCTTTAATAATGCGTTTAGTTATGAGACTGTAAGACAAAGAAACATTAAGCTCTCAGCTGTGGTGCATCCTATCTTTTTGAAGAAATGCTAAAAGCCTCTAATAATTCTAATTCTAAATTTAATGTTTGCTTAAGATGGACTTTTGAAGTATCAAGCAAAGTCCTATCCAGACGTAGTGAAGAACTGTTCGATTCTTTGCGCAGCATTTATCAAAACCCCATTGAAATAAGTTTGACCATTTTTTTCTAATTTTTTTTCATTTGATTACAGCTGCTGCTCACCGTTCGATGTTACAAAATATGTTAGGATTCATGAAGAAAACAAAACACATTCGACAATCTGAAGGAATCTACCTGTCAGAACTGAACCCGGAAGAATTAGATCCTGAAATCGCAGCATTGTATTTTCCAACTGCGTACCGGAAACACCAACTTGACTCAACAGGTAATTTGATGGAGCTCTCACACTTAGTTACCCTTTTAATAATTTGATTTTGTTTTGTCCAAAATTACAATGCCATGTCGTTCGCTGTGAAACACCAGTCTAATGAACAATAGTTTGAGCGGCTGGACTTTACTAATACGACTGCTACTTCTACAAAAAAAAAGTATCACTCAGGATATCAACCCAGATAAAGAAATAGGTAACCAAAGCGAGGTAACTGCTGGTTTATTGGTTGTAATCTGACTGGTTTTTCAGACAAATAAATTGGCCCCACCCTGGCCGTCCTTTTTAACTGACATTTTTTTTTATGAATGATTAGTTTTCTAATTTACTGAATTATTTTTTTGAATTTTATACAATTTCTTTGGTTAATTTTGATAGGTGTTGATAACTTCATTCATGACGAGGATGCTGAGTCAGGAAATGGGTCGTCACTACCTCACTCACCCCATAGTGTGCTTGGCTCACCTACTGGACAGTCCACCATGTATCAGTAAGTTTTTGTCTTCATGAAAATCCCTTGAAAAATGAACTTTTTTTTTAAATATTTCTGTCATTTTATTTTTTCATCCTCTAAATTGTTGTATTTTTTATTTCTTTGTATTTGTTTTTCTTTCTTCAAAAGCAGAAAGTAAACAAGGAAAAAACAGGTCATGCTTTGAAATTCAAATTTGAAAATCTTGCAGTAAAAATTGTTCAAGGCAGATTAAAGATGATAAGAAACAATGTAAGGAAAAACAATTAGTGTCCATAATATTGCACAATTTCCGCAACCACATTTTTGCTGTCTAAAAAACAATAAAGGAATGAGGAACCATAAAACTATACTAGCAGGCCAATCTTTTATTTTACATCAAACTGATTGTTAAGACTGTCTATAAGTGACACTATTGGTTGAACATTGTAAGACTTGGCTGCTGTAGTGATAACCTAACCTAACCTAACCATCGTTACGTTGCCAGTGTTTAACAGCTGCCCATGAGTAGCCTCTAGTGAATGGTAAACTAAATGATGGTTATCATAGCAACGGCTGAGTCTTGAAATTCTCAACCAATTGCGTCACTTAAAGAAGGTCTTAACGATTGCTCGATCAGTTTAACAAAAAATAAATGATCAGCCTGCAGGAACTTGTGATGGCCAGGTAGCTAATTGTAATACCTAGCTCATGTTATATTGAGAGTCTATGGAGAACTACCACTTAGATTACTGATTTTAAATAGCATGCAATGAATATAGCCTTTAGTTTTCTTATTTAAACAAATTGTGATTAATTTTGTGACAGTAGTGTAATTTTTATTTTGTATTCCTTTTGATCTTCCAGTTCAATAGAGGATGTTCATTTGTCTTTGTGTGGTGGTCTTGGCACTGCTGATGGACCTACAGAAGAAGCATTTCTAACAAATTTTGTTGATTTTAATCAATTAGCAAATGACCCTGGTCTCCTTGATAATCCAAATCTAGTCGTTAAAATTGGTGGTAAACTTTACAATTGGCGCACTGCTGTTCCGATTATTGTGTCGTTAGTCACTTTTCACAAATCTTTACCTTCTGTAAGTAACTTAAGACAGTGTATCTTTATGCTTTTAGTTTATTTTTTTTATACTTGAATTTTTGATAGCGAGTGGATATTGAAGGTTAATCTTTCCCATGAAAAATGATATCGAACTCAGGTTTGTACCAAAATTCTCAGAAATACAGAGTGCTAATGGTATGCTATTAGTGATGTAAATAAGAAGTAAGAGTCACCATTTAAAATATTTAATGTAGGGGGGCAGTGACTCCCTACCCCGCGTCTCATGGGGGATTGAAAATTGGGGACCACCTGAAAATATGTCCCCTCTAGAAAAATTGAAGCCATGAGTAAGTGTTTTCCATAATTTGCATCTGTATCTGAAAAAATTTGAGTAGAAACTATTTCAATCAACATCCTGTATAATTCTATTCACCATCTGAATCTAATGTCAGTTATCATCAAATAAATTGATGAAATAATTAACTCGTCAATCTTTTTCCCAATTTTAGGATACTATTGATCGTCTCTGCCGTGAGTGGATGCCAAAGACAGACAAGAAACAGTCACCAACCAATAGAAGTTATTCATCATGGTTTGGGTGGTCTAGAGGTTCTGAATCAAAATCCAAATCCAATCGTGAGTTTCTCTCTATTTCTGTTTATGCCACTTTTATCATGATGTTTAGAAGTAGGTCATTTCCTGAGTATTTTTTCAATTCCGACAGAAACTCAAAATCCGGTAAAAAAAATTTCAAATTAAAGTTTTACCAAATTTTGTTTCAATGAATCTGCTAATGCGGGAAACTTTTTGCTCAACTCTGAAGTTCAGAAGGTGAAAGAATGAAATGATAGGAAAGTCTTCCAAGATTTTAACATTGTAATGATATATGTAGTATTGAGTTCTCTGATTGGGCCCTATCTGAAGTAGTATTTTAGACTTAGTGAAATTGTTGACTGGAATTTCCAGCAGGAAATTTCCCTAAAAGTCATCGATGGCCCTTAAATTACCTGTAAAATTTATAAACTTGTAAAATTTGAAAGTCTGTAAATGTTTCCAGGAAGTTATCTTTGATCTGAGGATGCCTGAAAAACAAGAAAATAGATAAATTGAATCTCCTAGGGAATTCCAATTGTACAATTCATGGTTTTTTATTGTTCTTTTTTGTTTTAAATTTGCTGATGCTTTTTAAAGAAGAATTATATCATAGAAATTTGGTTAAATAATAAATTTTGAAAAAAAAAGAAAAGAAAATGGGTGCTGCACCTTTTCCAACAATATTAATCTTGTGAATTTTTTTCTTATCTTCATTTCAGTTGACTCTGTAGACACCACTGGTGAATCAGAAAAACTTATTTTAGACAAGTCTCTTGATAAAGCAGATGCAGAAAGAATCATAGATATTGAAAAAGCTCTTGTAACTGATGAAATTGGTGAAAAAGAGAGCTCAAACATTGTTCCGGAGAAAACTATTGACTTCGGAAAGAATGATTTGAAAGTTAGTTTGTCTTTGAACATTGGCTGTGAAATTGAAAAGACTGATCGTGAATTGACGGATCTGGTGGAGGTTATTACCGGCCCAGGATCTCCTACAAATCGCATTGATATCAAGACTAGTGATTGTGTTAACATTCCAGAGTAAGTTTAACTTTAAATTATTTCTTAAATTTAGCCACTCCTTCATCTGACTAACTCACGAGTTATGTTATCTCAAACATAACAACAGAATTGCATTATTGAAGCAATCTTAGGCAAAAAGAAACCAGTGGACGCAATCAAAGTTAAAGATTTTGTAAGTCCGGGTGATGTGATTTAAATTATGTATTCATGAAAAAATTTTCCCCTGTAACTATTTTCCTTGTCTCATCAATTTTTCCTCCTCTGTTTTTTCAGATCTATTTCTGGAAAAAAATCCAGTGACCCTAGGTACAGTGAATCACATTCCTCCGACTCTGAAAGTGAACATACTGCGGCTAGCTCTTCCGACAAATTTCGCAAGACTCTTAGACTTTCTTCGGAACAAATAGTGAGTAAAATTTAATCTTCCTTATTAAACAAAGAAACATCTTTGTTTCGTTTTCCATCAGCTTCTCTCAAAATTTGTAAGTGCATCGCTCCACAAATAGGAAAGCCAAAAACCCAATCGAAAAAATTTGGAAGAAAAATTATTTTCTGTTGGTTGAAGCATTGTTTAGTAAAACATGTTAAAAAAATTCAAAATTGTCATAGTCAAGTTGCGGAAGAAATGGCAAGCTTTTTCATCAATAATTATGTTAATTCCTTCCATCTTCTCGTCACTTATGTCTCATATCAAAATCTCATATTTTTCAGTTGGTACTGCCATTTTCCAGACTACATTTTTGTGTCTTGAATTTTATCAACCATGATCATTTAAACTGTTTTTTCTATTTTCAGGCTAAATTGAAATTGTTACAAGGTGCTAATGAAGTTGTTTTTAGTGTAACCACTGCATATCAGGGAACATCCCGTTGTAAATGTTTCCTTTTCTTGTGGAGATACGATGATAAAATTGTCATATCTGACATTGATGGTACCATAACAAAGTAAGATTTTTTTTCTTTATGATGAAGTTCTGCTTCCTTTTTTTTCCCTTTTGAGATGAATCTAATTTCTATGAAAGCCCAAGAAATTCAAAAGTGAATACAATCTTTGTCAATTTTCTATTGAAAAAATTATTATTATTATTAATTTTTTTTTTTCTTTTTCTATGAATTATTTTTGTCTATTTTTCTCAATATGAATTGCTCTTTCTAAGTGAGTGTTAGACATTTCAAAAAGAAATTAGGAAGCGATATTTGTGACAGTATCTTTATTATTTGTTGTTAATAAGAGCTTTTGCCATTGATAGAAATCGTTTCATAATAGATGGCAGGTGACAGCTTGCCCAGCTGCCTGCGTCGCAGGTTTATTCGCGTCTCTGTGCATTGAAATCAGAGTGCAGGAACACAAAACTCATCCACTGCACAGTAAACAAGCCGATCTGTCATCTGCCAACTAGCTTGAAATGACCTCTATCCTGCCTTTTTATGTGATCAGTGAGGACGGTCATCTTGAATTTGCCGCCTGCGTAGTATCTATAGTGAAAAGAATAGTCAATGAGAACAGTGATCCGCGGTAACATCAGAAAGTGGCTTTTTGTTTGCTTTTCTTCAGCTTAGGATTGAGTTTTAGTTATCTATCTATCTATCTATCTCATTGTTGATGCTTTTTACTGTAGCAAAAGTTTGTAATGGACTCATTGACCCAACTGTTCTTGATTAGTGCCATTTAAATCGCAGAACGAAGGGTTGTTATTCCTTATCCATAGTTAATTAGTATCAAATTTTGAATTTTCAGATCTGATGTTCTTGGTCATCTATTACCCATAGTCGGGAAAGACTGGGCTCAAAGTGGAGTCGCTAAACTTTTCACTAAAATCAAGAATAATGGTTATAAACTTTTATATCTGTCGGCGAGAGCTATTGGTGAGTTTGTTTTTCCCCCCATTACTAAAACTGTATTATTTATTTATGTATCCGAATTATTAACCAATCAAATTTGTGACAAAAGCTAGTTAACATAAAATATTAGAAATCCACCTCAAGGCAAATCCTGTTCGGCAGCGCAATCAAATTAAACTTCAGAAAATAGAAAGAAAAGAAAACAACAATACAATTGACCAGTGGCGGCTTGAGCTATTTGGCAACCTTGTTTTTTGCCATTCATACCTATGCGATCAATTTCTCAGGGATTCAGTGAATCCCCTATAGAACATTGCTTGAGCCACCGCTGTAACTATCCAAAAAAAATTAATCAAGAAAGAATAAAAAGAATAAAGCAGATAAGTGAAGATGGTGCATTAAAGGCCTCTACAGAGGATCCCTTTATTCTCGCAAATTCAACAACTCAACAGTCAACAGCACTCTGGTTTAGCCTGGTGTTGAATGGTGAACACCCTCCTCTTCACTTCTAGCCTATGGGCCTTCGTACACGCTCAAATGGATTTGATCAAACTGCAGAATTGCCAACCTGACTTTTCTAAAATTCAAACATAACATTGACCAAAACACCTCCAAAACGGGTTTATTGGTTTTGTAGTCTGTAGGTTGGTGAACAGATGACACACTATCCATCGTCAAATAACTCTGCAGTTTGACAGGCCGTCAAATTGCACATTTATTTGTTGAACGGAACATGAACCAAACATGCAAAGGTTGGCTCACCTGCCGTTTGTGATGGATTCCGGCTTACCGATGCCATTTTGACAATTTTGAGCATGTATGAAGGCCTTATCTCCCCTGTATTTACTGCATGTCACCATTCAACACCATATTCACTCCTTCTGGAGTATCGTACACAGAGACTGTAGAGAAACTAGAATCTTATGTGTTCTCAACTTTTTCTTTTGATAATATGCTGGGGCTGAAAACTGGCATTTTAAGGCACCCCTCGTCAAAATTTTTTGGACTCGCCCATCATTCTCTGCTTGCTCTCATTTCAGGACAATCAAGGCTTACAAGAGAGTACTTGAAATCCATCAAACAAGAAGACTTATCCCTACCTGAAGGACCGATGCTCCTAAACCCTACCAGTCTTCTCAATGCTTTCCACACGTGAGTAAACCAACCATTATGTAAACCCTTCCTCTGCTCTGTTTTTTGTCTTTCTTGCCTAGTGAGATGTCGAATCTCTTTTTTATCTTTTTTTTTAAACAAATTAAAAAAAAAAGAAAAAATTTGCTGTACTGTAAAGCATGTCCTTAATTTTTATGCCAGTTGATTATAAGTGGCGGTAGTCGCCCAGGCCAAGTCAGAAAACGCAACCTGAAGGGCAACTGTAAACACTTATTATACATGATGAATATTTTCATGAAGAACTTGTTCATTAGTTTTCAACTGAACTGTGCTGTGTAAGAGTACGTCGTGAAGCAACTCATTTTTTCATGTAAGGGCAGAAGTCCATTGTAACCAGATCCCTGATTTGATTCTCCCTGGAAGTTAAGGTCTCAACATTGTAAATTTATGGTATTTAAAAACTTTCATCGTTGCCATTCTGCATAATTAAAAAGATGTCATCATAGTATTCATAGTATTGGCGAAACAAAGCAACTCTGCCACTATTTTCAACTGCATTGTTTTTTCTGCTATGAAAAAAATAAATTGAAAAACGAAACACACGAAACACTGTAACTACAAATTATATTTCAAGTGCATTTCGGACTTGAAAGTTCATCGCCATACTTCTACAATGAAAAGCTCAAATGTTTCTACAAAATTCAAAAGTGTAAATTTTGACAATTAGTTAAATTCTTTCAATATTGCTGTAAAATGACAAGATCATGTATGTGAAAGCTGCATTTCAGTTAGTTTCTATCTCAAGGTTTGTTTTGTCAGATTTTGCTTTCAATTTATTCCTATGTTTTCAGAACTATGCTAATTAATATGAATGTGTGGAATTTTTAATTTCAGGGAAGTGATTGAGAAAAAGCCGGAAGAATTCAAAATTTCTTGCTTGCGTGACATTCTGGCTCTATTCCCGTCCAATTGTAAACCTTTTTATGCCGGATATGGTAATAAAATTAATGTAAGTGACCCGGACCATTTTTAAGGTTTATTTCTCTTTCCTAATAGATACTGTTTTTAATTAGACTATCAAGGTTTCTTCCTCTTTTTATTGACTGAAAAAATGTCAATACTTTTATTTAGTAAACCTCCTTAAGATAAAGAAAATACTTGAAAAATAAAAACTTTATTTTTGAAGGACTTTTTAGATTGTGTCTATTAAGATAATTTGTCTTTGAATCTTCCAGATCTGGAAATTTACTTGGTTTTTTCAAGGTTTTTTAAAATTATTATTTTCAATTGATCTTTCAACTGATCGTCGCCAAGTTACAGCTGCGCCACCCTTGGGAACGCACTGTATTGTTGTAACCTCTATCTGTGGGAAAAAATTAATTCCCTAAAAATTAAGTAAATTCCCGCAAATAAATGAACTCTACCTAATGGTAATCTGAATTTTTTTTCGTAGTCCTTTTTACTTAAACAATATTTATTTGATTGTAGACTAATTAACTATCAATGTGGAGCCTTCAAAAATAGAAAAATGGATCTAGCAATCCGCTGATCGCGTGAAAGTGAGAAAATTTCTGGGAAAGTGAGGAAATTTGTCCAATTTTTTTTTTTTTTTTAAAATAATGGCAAGGATTTCCCAGGAAAGTTGTGTAACAAATGGGGAAATATCGGTTATTTTGCGAAGACACGGTGTTGAAATGTTACAATAACCAAAAAAATGTCATCACTTTCAAATTTTTGTGAGGAAATTTTTTAAAATCCTGTGAGGAAATAAGTCATGGATCGCATGAAACTTCCAAAGTTTTTGAACATTTTGCACCCCTGGTAATAGCCTTAAGTTTTTTCACAGTGGAATGTTCATTTTTGCAGGATGTGTGGGCGTACCAAGCTGTCGGAATTCCTATCTTTAGAATATTTACCATTAACCATAGAGGGGAATTGAAACATGAACTTACCCAAACTTTCCAATCATCGTAAGTATTTTTGATTGTATTATCTACCTAATTTCTATTTCCCAAAGAAGACTTTTCATGATTCATCATTTCTCCCTTTCCTTAAGCTCAGACTTCTATTGTCATTCTTTTAATCTTTAAAGGGTGTACATCCAAAAGGTAACAAGGGACTCACTTTGAAAAATCTACTCTCGAATTTTAAAGTGTCCCCTCCTCCCTTTTGGCGGATCTCTGTCAAATTGCTATGTTTTTTTTGTTTTGTCTGCAATCTAAGGTTAATCGGTGTATGTGCATTATCATGTCCATGCTTTCACTGTCTCATTTTCAATCTTTGCAACTTTTCTCTCCGAATGATCCCTATTTTTATCAATGTTTCATTGCTTTCTTATTCATGAAGGACCCTGCACTATCCTTATGGAAAGTCACTCTCGTCACGTGTGCTTGAAAGTCAAACGACAAAGTTAGGTATTCTTTTAATGCTGAATCAAAGTGCTCACAGATCTCAATAAAGTTTAGGTTTAGGTCTAGAATTGGGGGTGAGGAGAGGGAAGGCAAGGTAGGTTGATACAAGTTCAAGCATTGCTGGACTGATCAAAGTTTTGTCAAAGAGTGTAAGACATTGTTATCAATCGAAGCAAAGACGCTCCTTCTAACAGAAAATCTTGAACTTTGATTGTGTGCAGGCTTACAGAATCTTCCACGACCTCTGCATTCCCCTGCAATCACTGCACAAACTCTTGTTACACTTTTCTCAAAAAGGTCAACCTTACGTGGTTGATGAAATTTTACGTCTCAATCAGAGGGCTTATAAAATTTTAGCTAGTGAAAAAAGAAGAAGAAAAAATTAGCACAATTGGCCACATGATTTCCTGTTTTTTAAACCAATCTTGCGATCCCAGGATTGCCAAATTGGGAATATTCTACGGGCCTGATAGTGTTTTACACGGAAACGTAGCCTAAATTTCTTTTTTGAGCTGTTCAGGATATTGGTTCAGCTCAAACAAAAATTGTTTTCATGTAATTTATGATAGACACTTTCCATCAAGATCGTTGGGGGTCCATTTGATTCTTTTGGGGCTCTAGGCATCTGTGCATTATCATTCTGTCTGTTCATCTTCTAATTCATCTCGGAGTTGGTGGGTGTGAGGAAAATTTCCAACTGAGCTCTCATTTTATGTTGGTGCACCGTTTCAGTCTATAAGCTATAGAACTCTATAAATAAATATAAGAAATCCTATTCCAGCTTGCACTTACCCTTCTCATCATTTTTTCTGCTGACTTTCATCCTTTCTTCTATTTTATTCCTATTTCGAAAGATTCTAATGATGATTAAAAAAGAAACAGCTGATTACTTCGCTCTCAATTTTTTTTGTGTATTTAAAGAAAAATAAACAATTCTGTTGATACCTCTGAGATTTTAATTGCTCGTAATTTTTTACCTGATACTTAAACTTCTTTACATTTGTCAGTCAAAAAATACTCTGACTAATCTTCTTTTCCATTCTTTTTTTCTTTTTTTCCTTTTTCTATGTATTCATCAGTTGTCATCTTTCGATGGTTCATTTTCCCTGCCCATTCTCATTTACATACTCATCAATGTATTTATTTTTCTATTCCAATTGTATTTTCCCTAAAATTATCGAGTCAGAATTATTCTGACTTTTAAACTAAAATAATATTTCCCCCCAAAAAAAAGAGTAAATTTAGGGGAATGTTTTAATGCTCTTGTTTTCTCAATGTATGAGCATAGAGTTCCCTCAATTTAAAGCTTGATTGCTTCAAGAAGTAAAAAAAGTAATTTAATTTAAATTTAAATCCTCCAATTAATTAAATTTAAATTTAAATCCTCTTGGTGCTACATTTCTTTTATATTTTTGCATGTCTTTGTTGGTGGTTGGTTCTGGATAAATTGAAAGGATATAATTCAGCAAGCCCATCTTCTTAGAATTTGATCCATTTTCTATTTTCTCGTGTATTCCCTCTCATATAAGAGGTTTGAATTAGCAAAGGATCTGTGCAAGATCAACTTGAGACCATTGAAAATTGGACCAAGTTTCTTCTCTGGACCTTCTGAATATTCTCCGCTCCGAATTGGCCGTCTCGAGAATAAAAACCCTTCTCGTTTTTGCTTTGTGAACTGATTCAAATTATTTCATCCGCACTGATTTATGTTTTCAGTTATTCCGGACAAAGTTGTATCGTGAATGACTTGTTTCCTCCTCTAATGATGAGCAGCTAGCTAGCTCCCCAAAATACCCACTTCTAAAGCCGAATCAATCCGGCTATAAAGTTACTCAATGGTATTGATTGGGTAAGCAAAAATTACTGGTGCTCAAGCTGGTCACTTGGCATCAGAAACTGTTGGTGCTTATAGGCTTCTGAATGTTTCTACTAATTTCCACTAACACTTAGCCCTGTCCTCAAGCATGCGGCTCGTAATGTCTGCTGTTTTTTTTCTTTCATAAATCATTATTTGGCATTTTGGTTTGGATAACCTATCATGAAATTAGGTCTCGTATTTTTATTGCGGTTGTTGAAGTTGAGTTTTTGCAGTGTCAAAAAAAGGTTTGAAGTATTGGATGGACTATCACTTTATCAGCTACGAATTGTTATGAAGATTCAATTAATGATCAGTAACATTCTAACATCACAACATCCTTTGATAGTATTGGAATCTTTTAATTTACAGGAGGCGTTGATTTAAATTGAATCCAAATGATTCACTCATCAGTCATCAGGTTAGAAAGCAGTGATGAGGGGTGCAGATTGCTCCAAAGTAAGGGTTCTGGGGCCTCAGAAATTTCACGGCAATATTTTAGAAATTTAAAAATTCCAACTCCTTGAAATTGTAAAGTTTATAATTTTCCAACTGGAACTAATTAAATGTAGAAAAAATATCATCGTTGTTCATGCACTTTAACATTATTTAAAGTTTCAAGTCAAAACTTAACCTTGTAACATATTTCATTTCTGGTAGCTTTCAAGTAAACTGTTACTCAACAGTTATTGGTGTGAGAAAAAAATTAAGGTTAGGTTAGGTTAGGTTAACAGGTTAACAGATTCTTTGCTGAGTTTGCAACTGCATTTCTCATGAAACAACTTAAAGAAAGTTGACTTTTTGGCACTGATGAATTTTCATTGTGAAAGCCCCACTTATTTAAGCTTCTCAAACAGATCGGCCAATTATTTGGAACTTGACTAACTATCCACTCCTACATCTTTGAGGGTTTATTGATAGACAAAGAGAAAGTTTTTCCTTTGCAAAAGAGTCAGAGCAGACGCATTTTGAGTATCGGGTTCTAACAAGTAGCAGTGCGTGCTACCAAACTGCATCAAAGCGCATCGGTAAGCGGTTGATTAGCAACGAGTTGAACTTCTGCGCAAATCAACCGCTCACTGATGCGTTTTGATGCGATTTGGTAGTACGCACCGCTACTTGTCAGAGCCCGATACTCAAAATGCGTCTGCTCTAACGAGTTTAACAGTTTGACTCCAAAGTTTCCTGAAACTTCACTCTAAATTTCAACTGTCATGGAAACAGTATCTAAAGTGCTAAATCGCTCACAAGATTCTAATCTAATTCTTCAATGATTTTCCAAAAGTTTGTCTGACGTACCAATTCTGATAAACAACTGTTAGAAAAAGTAACTTCTAAAAGTTTCCATTTAATTTGAAATTCACCTCGAGCAATACTTTGATGATGTATTTTTGCACCCCTGTTCGCCCTGGCTCCGTTTTTGCAATGTTTTGATCTTTGAGTTATTGGCGTTTGTTTAAATGCTGCGTTCGAAAATCTCCCCTTTTACCAAAAATCTTGATCTTTTTTTTCCTACAACTAACTGTTTGAATCTGTCAACTAAATAGTTGTTGTGATGACTTTTAAATTTTGTACTTACCTACATATTCAAGGAGAATTTTAAAGAACTTTGGAAGACTGGACTTTATGGCTACAACTAACCTTGGATTGACTTGTTCTGTTCCTTTTCACTGTAAACACTAGGCTTCCTCTGTAGGGAGTTTCCCAAAGAACCGTCGTTCACTACGGTTGTTTTTAACTGAATCCACAAAACTTTTCCAGCTAATTTCGTATTCTACTTGTTCCTGTTGTCAACTTTGTTTTTTTTTACGTCTTTCTATTCAGCTCATGATAATTAAATCCTTTTGCTCCTCAAAATTTTCATTATCTTATCCTCATCACCCCAGGTTTGTTTGTTACAACATTTGATCTGATTCGATTGTTAGTTTCTGCCAAAACAATCCTTCACTTGTGTAAATAAATTCACAAGCTGCTCTTTAAGGAAGGATGGTATCTGGTGATCTTGACCTATTTTTAAGAATACTTATCAAGGTCATCTGAAGAATTTCTCTTGAGTTAAATCAATCAATCATGCATGGAAGAAAATTTGAAATTATCAACGTTGTTGCTATGCAACCTATTTTTGACTCGTGTTCATCATAGTTCATCTCACTGCATCCAAAAAATCCTGTTCATATTTTTTCATGAAGCGCTTCTCCAAAAACAACTTGGAACCATTTACCAGACGTAAGGCAAGATTTTGTTAAGGGAGTAAAAGTCGAGAATGATATAATCGAGGGAACCATGAAGGTTTTAAAAACAAATGAATCTGTAATCCTTGCACTGGTTTGTTTACAAACATGTCTCATATGTAATCTTTGCAAGCCAGAATTCTGTCATCCTTCTGACCCCTTCGGGTTGTATTAAGGTAGAAATTTTCACTGTTCTTCTCTCTTCACGGTACAAAGGCAGAATAGCTTCTAGCGTATTTGTTTGTATAAGTTATCTTCAGGCATTCCCTGCCTGTCCAATTTTTTCTCTGACAAATGAGCTGCATTGCTTTTTATGTGGTGCCATACTGAGCATTATTTTCCTGCCGCCACTGGAATCGATTTTACATCATTTACTCTGCGTCCTCTATCAATGTATAGGTGCCTGCTCAGCACTGATGATAACTTTTATACCAGTAGCCTCTCTGCACTGCGATGTCCATTCTTGATTTTATTTACCATGTCGATTAGTACTCGTCCTCGCTCAGTTTGCCTCTCCGGAGGATCAAAAATTTCTAGATAAAACTTGCTGCTTCTCTACGATCCGGAAAAAAAAATGTACAGATAATAGGTCTGTTGGAGGAGCCTTCAAAGACTGAACTCAAAATTTGCTGCTTTTCTACAAACCTGAAAAAAAAATGTGTAGTTATTTGGTCTTTTGGAGGAGTCTTCAAAGACTGAATTCAAAACTTGCTGCACGATTCCGAAAAAAAAAAAATTGTAGATAATAGGTCTGTTGGAGGGTTTTTCAAAGACTGAATTCGATATTCGTATCTAGCAGGTTTTGCCATTAGGAAAACAGTGATGCCAGTAGATGATTTTAGCAATCACTCCAGCCTGTTTAGAAGTTTGTTGAGCGCTCCAAAGTATCTAGCTCTCATTCTCGTCCAACCTCTTTGCGCTTCTATCTTGCTCTCTTTGCTAAAATCATATTCTTAGACATTTTTTTGGCAGAAATGATTTTTCAGAATCAATTTAATGTAATAATCACCAGGAAAGTCACAAAGGGAGCCTCTGTTCAGGATTTCGGTACTGTGGGAGAGATAGCAGTTACTCAGAGATTGAGTGAGAGGGATAGTTTGAAACACTGATGACGGCTTATTTCTACCAAGGAGTGTATTCTAGGCCAACTGTTGATTTCTATGACATTGCTCCCAGACTTTCTGAAAAAGAGCTCTTCATTGTGTGGCAACTGAGAGAACTGCTTCTGAAATACTGGCCAGACGGTATCATCAGGTTACCGATTTTGGGCGCTCTGTGTGTGCATGCACTGTGGTTTACTGCGTATACACCTGCGTCTCCTGAGTGTTTGCTGTGATGCAGTGCTAGCATATCCATGGAGCAAATATGCAAAAGAAGGCGGAAGACCATGAGCATAGTTTCTTTAATAGCTATTTTCTCTGTTAATTAACAACATGGAAAATATTTTTGGGCGTCACTGTTCTCCACCAAAAAAATTGTTTAATAAAAATGGTGTTTAGCGATAGTGCAGCTGACGTTAAGTGGAAACCCTTAAACAAGTAGATAATCGTGAATTATCGAAATCCTTCCCTAAATTGTAGTTTGTTTCCTTCTATTTTCACTCTTACAGCCATTATTTTAGTTGGTTACATCCGTAATGCCATTTTCAGAAATTTTAAATTCAATGAAATCTGTGCTAGTTGTTTTTCTTTCTTTTCTTTTTTTTTTTTTTTTTTTGAATAAAACTGAAAAAGTATGGAATTTTAAAAATGGAGGGTCTTAAGAACCTTGTTACATTTATTGTCTAGAATGATCTTTCTATTCAATTTTGAATTCTGAAGATGAAACCCTCAACTATCACTCTTCTTTTTCAAATAAAACCCCCCAAAGAGAATTACACATTTAACAAACCTAAAAAACAATGTTCCAAAATTTTTCTACTTTTTCAATAATTAATTTACAATCGATAAAATTGTTTAAAACTTTAAATGTAGAAAAATACCTCAGTTTGCGGTTGATGTTAAAAATAATGGCTGCTTAGCTTGCTTAAAGTGATTCAATTGTTTTACTTTTTTCCTTCAAAGATACTCTTATTAATCAGATTGCTAATCATTTTTCATTTTTTTTTTTTTTTTTACAGATACTCGAGTATGACTTTCATTGTCGATCAAATGTTTCCATCGCCCCCTGAAGAATCGACAGTAGAAAACTTCTCTCAATTCTCTTACTGGAGGGACCCGATTCCCTCTCTTGATCTCACTGTGGCAGAATTGAAGTAGTCATTCAATTTTAAATGAATATCGGTGCTTTTTTATTAATTTTTATCACGTTATGGACAGTTTTGATTTTTAATCGGTTCTCAATGTAGCTCTTTGTAAGTCTTGACTTAAAATGCATTTTTAAATTTTTATGCTATCTATTTTTCTAAAGCTTCCTCGTGCTCAATCCCTTCTGTAGTGGTGGAATAACCAGAAAATCTTGAGTAAATATTGACCTCATAAAAAGTCAAGTATTTCAAAAATCTATGAGATTCAGCAAGCTATGGCTGATCGTACTTCCCGTGTAATTTTTTATGTGAAAATAATAGGTTCTTATTTTTATTAAATAGTTCCCTCCATCAATCTATGTTAGAGATTAGTTTGTTATTATTTGTTGTGCTCTAGTGAATGTCATTTTTTTCCCCTGTACAAACTATAAGGCTGTATCAATAAGAAAAGTTTTGAGGAAGTTATGGAAAACCCTCAGTGAATTGCTGTAAACTCTCAATTTAAGTGACTTTTATTTCCTCTAATATTCCCTCGGCAGAATTTTCAAATTCCCTCAGTGTGTGGTGAGTGTGAGGAGAGGAGATATTTTTATTTAATGAAAGTATTTATGAAATTTCAAATTTGCAATCGAGGAATTCTTTTGAGAAACCACTAATTATAACGAAAATTACCAGTCTGAGCAAATCGCATTTGTAAGTTTATTTGCATTTATCTCCGTAGCTTATTCTACTGCTAAAATTTTACAATTATTGTTATAAATTATAGGTCGAAAGGTGTCAAGAGTGAATCACACTATTCACATTCTTCATTTCAAGGTCCTAACCTACACATACTATATTTGTATGGAAAGCTGAGAGCATATACATGTGTCAGTGGTTTCCCCAAAGAATTCCTCAATTGTAACAATTTAAAAATGTAAATTTGCTTGAGAAAACTGAAATAGCCAATTTTTGTGTTCTAATGAATCAATGTTTTCTTGAATTTCAAACGGTAGGCATACTTGAAGGAAAGGGACTGAAATCTGTTAGTTTTTTTTCCCCCTTTGTAGGTAGGTACAGTAAGTTTTTTTTAACCCCGTGTCTACTTTTGGTAAAGACCAGTAAACATTTTGCATACTTTTTGAACAACGTACTATTACATAATTGTAGTTTCTTAGAAACTGTGTGATTAGATCTCTATTTTTAATGATCTGTTCATGGCTCATTGTACATTTTTAGTCATTACATACCCCCTATCTGTTTTATCATTTTCTCAAAATGTATATTTTCTTAAAACTATAAATCTTGCCTGTATTCAATAGGTTTGATTCTCAGGCTTTTTCGCCCCCTCTACATTTCATATTGTGATTTAGAAAGTTCTACTTTTAACCGTAAGTTTGTGCAAGACAATGAGTGTTGTCAACATATTTATTCAAAGAATACCAATAATATTTATTGTTTAGGATTGCAAAATGTTTCTTTTGGTAAAACTGATGAGCATGAAATTATGAAAAAGGCAAATAAATAAATATTTGAAGTTGATCAAAAAAATGTTTTATCTCTCATTTTACTAAAAATTTTATTCAATTTCCCTTCAATTTTCCCCTTCTTTCTGTTTAGGAGGTGCTGTCACGTAGCATGAACACCTATTGCAAAAGCAAAGTAACTTAATCAATGTAAAAAATACAGCGAGATCAAAACAATCCGTTTGTTTAGTTGGGAGTGATGAGTTCCAATTGCATTTCATAAAGCTTCGTTCAACATTTTTTTAATTTTAAAAAGCATCTGCAGCTAGAGGTCATTTCATGTAACTTCGGTTCTGGTAATTTTTTGTTTACAAGTGCGATTTAGTGTCTTCTACACAGGTTCTCTTTAGCACCACTATCCACTTGAAAACATCAACCCCCCTCTCACAAATCACGAAAAATTTGTGCCACTTAGTCATCATAAAGAATGAATCTTTTAATATTCACTGCATACAATAACTAACTGAGTCAAAAAAGCAGCAAATACAGGCACAAAGCTCTTGTGATCTGTGTGAGCGAGTCTACCCAAGGTCCATATATATACGGTCTGGCCGGTAGCTTTTGGCTCCCCTCGTTGTTCCACAGTTTGGGAACCACTTCTCCATTTAAAACCATTGATCCAAGATGACGGCAAACTCGGGAAGAATGTTAAAGTAAATGGGGGTATGGGTTCCCAAACTTTGGACTTCCCGAGTTGGCACTACCGGCCAGACCTTATATTTATGGACCTTGAGTCTACCTATGTTATAATGCAGATAGTGATGCTAGGTAGAATCTATGCAGAAGATGCAGAAGATGCATGTAAACTGAGAACTGAGAACATGCAAAGAACTGTGAGAATTGAAGACATCCAAAACAAAAAAGAAATTCTTTTTTGGAATGACAATGAACCCAGCCTCTAATAAAAAGGAAATATTTTTGGTACAACACGAAAGCAGACACCATTTCCAAAAAAAAAAAAAAATAGAAAATTTAATTTATTCAAGGCTAATCATCTATGTACATTTTTACGTTTGTAGCAATTTTTACTGACAGTAATAAATAAAAATATAGAAATTAAAGTTGAGACTGCGTAGAACACAGCAGGCTCATAGTATGGCTGCCAGTTTGTGATATGAAAAGGGTTGTAGTCCTCTGGCAATAAGTATCCGTAAAACTGCAAGGCAGCAGTTCCGTTTGGAGCAGGGCAAGGTAATTGTACTATTATATCTTGGTGCTGGACCTAGGGAGAGAAAAAAGGGATTATTGAAAAAATTACTAATGAACAGAAAAGCGAAACAATTACCCAATTCAGAATGAAACTAAATCATCATTCACGGCTAGATTCCGAAACTTGCTTAAAACTGCCATCCAATTGGTTAGATTGTTCTTTCAAGAGAGTTGCCATTTTGCATTTTATGTTCTAAAATGCCTGCAGATTCAGGGAATTTGATTATTATTCTGGTCAATCCTTTGGGAAATCCAAAAATAACTGAAATTTCAGTAAAATTACTCAACTTACTCTCTTTCGACTTATTTTGGTCTTCGCAATAAATTTCTAACTATACAGCTACAGTTATGCAAAATCCTTAAAATTAATTGCAGGCTGAACTCCAACTGGGCTGGACGGGGATTTCTCCAAGGATGAACGATCTAAACATCTAAATTTTCTGAAAATTATGCGCTGAATCGGCAATTTTTTTCAAAATTAAAAAGCGAAGCGGCAGTACTTCAAATCTTTCTATTGAGCTTACATTTGGCAGAGGACCTTCATTTTAGAGGGAACGTAATACAGTGCATTCATAGGCCTTTCCACTCCCACCGGCATTTATTTACATCCACAACCAGCAGCATATATACACAGCAGCACCCCGCATATTCAACCATATACTCAATCTGTTGGTGAGGATGAGAACAACTAATCACCGTAATTAGAGATACAGTGCGAGTAGATGTCAAATTTGCGCAGTGCAAAAAGAAATGAGAAGAGGAGTTTGTGTTTCCATCTTTCTTTCTGTTTACGTTTTTAGTCTTCACATGTTGCCTTCATTTCTAATGTTATGGATTGGTTTTGGTTAAAATGTTTTGACATCACAAAGCATATAAATGCGCCCATAGCCCCAGAGAGACGCGCTGTTGCAGGCATATAGATACATATACCAGTTGGCGTGAAAAGGTTCATTTAACACCTCAAACAGCTCCATTTTCCTACGTTTACTTAGTCGTGCGGTGCTGCTGCAACTTTCTCTTAGGGGTTAAAAGGTTCAGAACAGTGTAGCAAATAAATAAATAAGTTTTAGGATCGGATCCAATGTAAGATGTATTTTTCTAGGAAATATTCATGGACTGAGCTATTTGATTGAAAAGTTAGAGCAGAGGTACTTACTTGCTTATTCCTACAGACAAGATTGGCAGAATTTAAAGCTAATGCTTCCGAGGATAGTTCTCTCCTAACAAAGAAGGGCATAATCCATCGAGAAGTAGAGAGTAAACCTAGATAATCTTTAAACCAAGGCACTCGTAGATCGCTCAAGTGGACTGTAAATCCATTAACTAGAGAGAGGCTGGTTAGAATGAAGCTTGAAAATATGGCAACAGAGATACAATTTGGCAAGAAATATCCGAGCATTGTTAAAAACGACTGTACTCCACTCAAGTGTAGAAGCATATAAACTGAAAAAAAGAGGAGATTATTGGAAGATTAGTATTTTTTCAGGAGGCAAATTAAAAAAAAAAAAATAAATAAAAGGAGGGAGAAAACACAAATTATTTAATTCTGGAACACTCTGTGTTGAATATAAAATTTTTGGAGACATAAAAGAAACAGGTATACGGACAAATGCAGGAAAACAAGCAAAACAAATGTAATGAGGACATTTTGGCTGAAATTTCAGCCATTTTTGACTCAAAAATTTAATCAAATAATTTCAAGATGCGAAGAGAGCCACTACTACACAATGTAAACATGAGAAATGTGCAGGACTTTAGGAGTGTAGGAGTATTGGCTCTCTTCACATTTTGAAATTACATATTTTTATATTATTTTTTTACTTTTTTAAATTTTCGAGTTGAAAATGGCTGCGATTTGAGCCAAAACGTCCTCACCAATTTTTTTTACGTGTTTCCTATTACATATCTTGATTCTTGGAGGCTCCATTCTGACCCATTTATGCCCAAAAATATTTGAAATTGTCAGTGATTTTTAATTAATCATTCAACTCGAGGTTAGGATACTTATTTAGAAGAAATGTAAAGTTCAGCTACCCAGCAAAGCTTGTTACATTTACCATTCATAGCTAACAACAGAATTGGAGAAAAATGGAAAAATGTGAATCACAGAAAGACAGCTGCACGCTTGAGCTTTCCACAGGATGAGAAGGGTAGAAAACAAAAAAACTTAGACTTTTCTTTTCTGATATAACAAAAGGAGCAAACATATTAAAAATGTTTCTAGTGAAAATGGTATCTTCTTTAGCAAAATGAAAATTCATCTTTTGGATGGAATTGGTTCAAAACGAAACAAAGAGAGTAACTTACTGATATAAAAGTAGATTCCATCGCTATCATTTCCTTGTACATATAGACCAGACATGGCATACGCTGGGATTACATATGCTAACCAAATTACCAGGGATGCTGGAAGTCCACAAAGTAACTGAGAAAAAAAGAAAAGAAATTCACATGAATATAACACTATTTTACAAAAAAAAGTCTTCCCAAAAATAAAATTTGGAACGATATGAGTAATTTTTGGCCCTAAAACCATTTATTTTCTTGGATGTAAATAATAATTTCAAATGGACAGAAAAAATTTCAAAAATATCAGAGTGGGTAAAAATTATACTTTAATTAATTGGGGTCTGAGGGGGACCCTCATGTGTAAACTTTCTGAGTCAAATACCATGGTGTTTAGAAAGTTACTTGATGTGGTTCCACATCATTTTGCGGTGCAATTTTGATCCCCTAGTAGGGCCACCTGCCTCTTTTATAGATTTTGACTTTGATGGCTTAAAGCTTTTTCTGGGACCAAAAAAAAAAAAAACTAGCCCACGGGAAACGTGTCATTTTTCACTCAATTTTTTGAGTTTAGTTCCAACAAAATTGGTTGCAATTTTAGGAAAATTTGGTAAAGCAAAAACGTTGATAAGTTTCAGGCATTTGAGTGCACTCCCACAGATGTCCAGCAGTTGGCCAAATTTGCATTCAACAACTTTTTCAAATCGCAACCAATTTTGTTGGGACTAAGTGTGAAAAAATTGAGCAAAATATTACAAGTGTCCCATGGGTGATTTTGTTGACTTCAGGTCTCGTAAAAAAATTATGAGCAGTCTAAGTCTGAGAAAGAAACTAAAGCCGTGGGACAAAAGCACCTCCGCCATTTGCAGTTTGCCTCTTGAGCGATCCATGATCTGTTTCTTAATAGGAAGAAAATGGCATAGAGCAACTATCAAAGTATAAAAAAGACTAACTGATACAACTAAGTAAATACTTACAGCTACAAAAACATAAATAAATCGGCTGTATAAACCATCTTGAATATCACTTTCGACAGCCGCTCGATCATGACCATGGGATCGAGCCACAGATAGCATTAAAAGTAAAGGCCACGATGCCACGCACATGACTGTATAGTGAAATCCTAACCTTTAAAATAAAGGAGAAAACACAAAACTTTAAAAAACCAGGCTGTTTTGGAAGAAAAACAAAAGTTGGCGTAACTTAGCACAACATAGTAAGTGATGAGACAGAAAAGATTCTCAAGGCAGACAATGTTATAACCTTCATTTGGGCGCAATTTGACTGAGATATTTTGGATGAAATACCCAGCCTCTGTAAATTTAGTGACAATGGCTTTGAACACATATAGGTCCCATGTTTGAATCCCAGAGGTGGCTTATAGACTTTTAAGGAATTGTTATTTTTGCTAGGGAACTTTTTGCTCTTACCACATCACTTCTTAATTACTCACAGAAAAATAATTTTGGATTTCTGATCCATCATCAGGCGAACGTTACAGGATGATGAGTGAAAAAATTGATAGGTAATAAATTAGATGAATATTTAGAAAATTTGGATTCAAATAAAGCTGCTGTTTTGAGGATTTTTAATGAATTCTACAACAAGCCATCGTCGATTCTAATGGTTGAAGCAAAGATAGTGGTTATCAGTAGAGAAGTACAACAATAACTTGTAGAAATACTTAAATCACTAATCTCTGCTCCGACCAATTAAATTACTCATAGATTGTAGAATGCCATAAATGTTCCCAAAATGGCAAAAATTACTGAATTGTAAATAAATAAAGGATGAGAAAATCAGGGCAAAAAAATGATTAAAAATATAAACTTATTGACAAGTTCTCCAATATGGTAACATTCAACTTGATTAACAATAAAAGAAACAACAATAAAAAAAAAAAAAAAAAAAAAAAAAAAAAAAATAATTAATTTAATTTTAATTAAATTCTTCAAATTAAAAGACATTAAAAATCAAGAATACCTATCATTCAGAGTGAGCTGCGGGTCTGTCGACGGCAAATTCCAAAACACAGCACCAACAATTAGTGATAGAATAACTGAGAGAAGTAAATAAGACAACCAAGTGAGGAGACTGCTTGGTTGTGAGTATACCATTTGTCGTCTGAAAACAAGTCAATTTGTTAAGCAACAACATTCCAATGCATCTTTCCGATAATAATTTATTTATTTTTATCATTTAATTTTATTTTTTTATAAATAGAATAATGAGGCTGTTAATGTGCTACGGATGAATCATAAGTCAGAATTTTGCATAAAAACCAGCAATGGCATAACAACAAGGGGGCTAGGGGGTGGCCTAGAAAATAGCAAAAAAAGAAAAACTGGGGTAGAAAAGGAGAAGAAAAAAAAATTGAAAGGAAGTTCTAGCTCTACGATTAGGACAAAAAGTTAATGCTATACTAGGGGTGTGACTGATGGCCCCCTCAAAAATAATTTCCTGGTTACACTCATGAAAACTAGAATAAATAAACAACTAAAATGCCACAGAAAACTTTCAAAATCCACTCACTAGCTTCATAAAATCAATAAATATTAATAAATCTAACTACATATTTATAATGCTCCAGGATTTTCACTCATTTCAAACACCTCAGAAGAGCGTGCTGAACTTACAATCACTTTTCCATAAAAAAATTAGGCATGAATTCTGAGATTTTGGAACTACGGAAGTATTGAGCAGAAACTTACAAAATTATGGCACTAGCTTGAGAGAAGAGGCCCGCTCGTCTCGTTTTTCCTGGCAACGTTTGAGGTGGTCCTGGATCCGCAAGAGGTTCTTGCCTACGATGAAATAATTCAGATAATTGTTCTATTCTCTGGCTGGATTCTAGCATTGCTTCTGCAGATAAATCATCTAAAGTGACAAGGTCCACTGAATGAAGAAAAAAAATAATTAAAAGATTAATCAATTTATAGATTAGACAAAGATTCAGTATTCTTGGGCAGTGAAAGGAAAAAAAAAAAAAAAAAAAATACTTCAAAGTGAATTCAAAACAGGCCTGCATGTTGATAACTTCTGCTACAGTTGTTGTAAGCTGTGAGTTCAATGAAAAAATCCACAATACCTACAGCCCAACGATTTCCTGAAAAAATAGGATTATAACATCACCGTCTATATCTTGGCAAACCTGTATTTCTACACTGCAATCTGCACTTTTTCAGTACCGATTGCAGAGCAAGAATACAGGATGCAAATAATGTTATGTCCTCACAAATCTCCTCATAGGTAGACAGTGCGTATTTAAGAGGCATTTAAACCCATCATACATAGCAAACACCAACCATCTACTGATAACTCCTTGTAAGAGGACATGAGTTAAAACATAATTTGGGCCCAGGTATGCCAGGATGAGGTCAATGATATTATAATTAGAAGACTTCAGCGCCTTCAATTTTTAATCTGCGCAGTTAGCAATGCATTTCTTATTTAAAATTGCATACTTCAAGAAATGAAGGAGTATGAAGGCACATGCGAGAAAAAACTTGAAAAAACAAAATTTATGAGTCTCAAATTATAATCCTTAAAAATTGAAGCCAACAATCTTGTAAGGCACCTGTCTTTGAGATGTAGTCAACTACCTAAAAGTTTTCCTCAATTATAAACCAAACAACTTGAAAAATTAAACCGAATTAAAGAAAATTCATTGTTGGATACACAATTACTTACAATAATAATCAGACGGATTTTTATAAGCTGGACAGGGATAGTCGGCAGTCGCAAAATAGGGCAACATGTCTCGCCGCCGCCCCGAATACATCATTCGACCACTAGAGATTAAAATTACTCGTGAAACCATTGTAAATATTTCGTATGTAGGAGGATGCAGCGTAAGGATAACGATGCGTCCCATCATTCCAGCTGTAGGAGAAAATACAAGAAATCAAATTAAAAAAAAGCAATCATTGACCTCAAGCTTAATGCATTTAGTGTGGCAGCAGTTTCACCTACATTGCTAAAAAAAAAAACAAACAACACTACGCGAGCACAGTATTCAACACTCACCATTTTTAGGATGAAAATACAAACAAAAAAGTGGTAGTAGTAGTAAAGTCCAAACTATTTTTTCATTATGCTCAAAAAAAATGAAACTACATTTCTGCCAATGCACTTTGCTGAAAAGTGTAAAACGTTACGATTCAATTCATGGACTGCTCTTGAGGTAGGTATTGAGTGCAATCACTTCCAGTGACTAATCTTCAAAGTATAAAGTTTGAGAAATTTGCGCTTAGAGTTTAGACTATTACTTCGAAAGAATTTTAAGGAAACTGGAATCAAAATATCTGATTAATTAAAGAAAGAATGAAACTTGGTACTGCAGAGAGAAAAAATTAAAAAATATGTCTTACTGGTTCCTCCAGAGGCCCACTGTCGAAGAAATTCTACCAGAAAAAAAGTATCAAAAATATCCATAACTTGAGTTGGTTGATCTAGAAGTAAAATTTCTGAGTCAGAAAGGAGATGGCAGGCAAGATTTAACCTTTGAACTTCAGATGGTGTCAAACTTGAAACTTTTGTGTTTAAAACTTGAGCAAGACCTAGTTCTTCGATAAGCAACCCCATCTATAACAGAAAGGAGAGAATTAGCAAAGAAGTTTCTTTATCAAGGTCTGCGAGTATTTCCACATGAACACTGATTTTCAAATACTTTTTATAAGAAGGTATATAAGAGAAAGTAAGTAGTTAACAATTAAGATGATTAGTTCCAACGGTGGACACCACGTCGCGCTGCCCAAAAAGTCAACAGTTTTTTGCTTAATTTGACGATTTCACGCTGGAAACACAAATTTGAGGAACGTCAGCACCTGCGAGCATACTTCAGGAAGACACCCTGAAAGTTTCAAGCTGAAACACTCAAAAATAAAGCCGGAAATTATGAAATACGAAACTTCCTGTAAGCCGCAATGAGTGCGAGTGAGGCAGATAGACTTATCATCACTCGCGCTCACTCTCACTCACTAAGCTTATGGCGAAACGAATTTCATAATTTACGGCTTTAATTTTAAACCAATTTTGCTCATTTTGGGCTCCAAAAATCCATAAAAAAATTCTGCAGGTGCTGACGTTATTGGATTTTGCGTTATATCTATGGTTTCAGTTTAAAACACCAAAAACACGACTTTTCCAACAAACGAATAGTGGCACTATCCATCGGATTGAAATCTAGAAAAGTTTTGCCTGGAATCACCTTAAACATCTAAGCATGGCCCGCGTAGCCCATAACATAGGGATATATACAGGGTGTCCGGTAAGTCCCGGAACGGCTGCGCCATTTCTTTATTTACGCAGATAAAAAAACCAAACTTTGGGAATGTTCCTGGATAAATAAAAACTACTTTTTGGGGGGGTCAAAATTTTGGTCGCCCCTCCCAGGGGGGCGGGGGCGCCCCTAACTTTTTTTTTTCAAATGGCAACCCCTATCTTGTGATACCTCATTCGAAAGAGGGTAAAAAACTAAGCATTTTGGCGCAAACCGCATGTCGATATCTCTTTTAGTATTCGAGATATCGAACTTCAAAATCTATGGAAACCCATTTTAAAAAAATCATAACTCTTATTCAGAAAGTCGCTATTTAAAAAACTAGGGGTCTAAACTACTCTACATAACAAGCTCTTTCCAGGGAAAAACATCTCTGCCCAAAAAAATTAACTTACAGTTATTGTTTTTTTTTCCCGCCAAAATTTTTTAAAACATTTTGGCGGGAAAAAAAACAATAACTGTAAGTTAATTTTTTTGGGCAGAGGTGTTTTTCTCTAGAAAGAGCTTGTTATGTAGAGTAGTTTAGACCCCTAGTTTTTTAAACAGCGACTTTCTGAATAAGAGTTATGATTTTTTTAAAATGGGTTTCCATAGATTTTGAAGTTCGATATCTCGAATACTAAAAGAGATATCGACATGCAGTTTGCGCCAAAATGCTTAGTTTTTTACCCTCTTTCGAATGAGGTATCACAAGATAGGGGTTGCCATTTGAAAAAAAAAAGTTAGGGGTGCCCCCGCCCCCCCGGGAGGGGCGACCAAAATTTTGACCCCCCCAAAAAGTAGTTTTTATTTATCCAGGAACATTCCCAAAGTTTGGTTTTTTTATCTGCGTAAATAAAGAAATGGCGCAGCCGTTCCGGGACTTACCGGACACCCTGTATATGTATTCATAGATAAAATAACGAAAGGAAAAGAATGGAAAAAACACTAAAATAAAAAGAAATGTAGAAATTGCAAACATGTATCAGTACATTGTACCGCACATCATTATTAACTACAAAAAATTAAAATTAAAAAAAAAGAAGAAAAAATATATACTGAGCCACATCATGACTGGCAAAAATAAAAACAACAGATTGAAACCACAGTGAGGAGAGGACTGGGGGGCAACAAAAAATGATTGTATCGTTTCGTAGTTGCAAATGGAATCAGATCGAATTGATGTTCAGAGCGTTGAAGAAGTAGAAATAAAATAAAATATGCTAGCTTACAGTAAAAAAAAAAAACCTAAATGTTAAGGACTGGACCATGTAAAGAACTAATGTTTAGCGTTGATATGAAAAAAGAAACTCACTTGTTCGGAGAGAGAGAGCTTGACCGCAGGCATCCTTGGCGGCCTTCGAAGTTTTGAATAGAAAGTAAGGGTTTGAGCAACATTGAAGTCAGGTGATAAATATGTGTTAGAGCGGACATAGGTAATTCGCTGTCGAAGAGCCTCCATTGAGATGCTTTGTCCGTTGAGCAAAACATGGCTAACGCGAGATTTTCGCCTCCCAGCTAAGGCATCCAATAAAGCTGTTCCTTCTCTTTCTGCAAATTTTATAAAGCGATCAATAGTTTCATTCCAATTTATCTTTTTAGAGATAAACCTGTTTGCAAATGATACCTACGCAGTTTTCAGAGGCACTGCCATAAAATAACACAAATAGGAATAATCACAGTATAAAGTGGCAGATTTAAACAAAAATGGCCCCTTCAACCAAGAGCTTCCTAACTTAGGGCACCAGTGGCAGTCCGTGGGTTGAAAAGTGGGGGCCTTGAAAAATTGTGATGACCTTTTTTTTCATTTTTTTTTTCTTGGCTTCTCGCTTTCCTTTTTAAGCTCTTTCATTTAAAAAGTGGGGTGGGAGACTTCAGGTGTGTGTTACAACCTTCGTTTTTTTTATTTTTTTAGCCCTTTTCCAAAAAGTGGGGGAGGGGGCATGAGCCCTCAAAAGACCGCTACTGAGGGGTGCACGCATTGAATGATACTTTGCACACCACTTGAATCACATTAGTTCTTCAGTTTTTGAAAAATTCACCGATACCAAACCACTCGTTTGCCAAATGACTTGATTACAAAATGAGTAAACTGAACAAAACATTATGGCTTTAGGAACTAGGCAGCGCAGGGTATAATGGTTCACCGTACTGTTAAATATAAAGCAGCCAAAATTCTCAACCATTCCATCCAAAAATTGTGGCATCTATGCGATAATCATAAATAGTACTCTACTATTGCCCACACTGCTCAGTTTTTTCAGTCGAACAGAATTATCAAACTGAAAAATTCTTACCTGAAGTGGCCATGACGGATAATATTTCACCCGCCCGAGCCTCAAAGGTAATTCCCTGAAGGAGGGCTTCATTTTTGTTGAGCAAGACATCCAAACTCCTCAACTGGAACAGAAAATGGAATATTATAATTAAGTTAATAGAGTCAGCGAATAGAAATTCGAACAATTTGATGAAAAAAATACCGAGTATTTTCTGCAAACAAAACAAAATTATGGCTTTGTAAAGGATAAAAGAAAAGGGAATAACAGGCTGAAACAAAAAGCTTTTTAAATACCTGTGACAGTAACAAAGGAGAGACTTAAATGAGAGGGACACAAAGCAGACTAATAAAAAGGAACTCCGAGTCTGAAGCCTTTACTGTACAAAGCCTTTTTTTTCTTTTCAGAAAAGCATACAAACAGGAATGAGCTGATAGCAACTACACTTTTTTGAAGTGATAAGTATTTTTTTTCTTTTTAAATAAGTAGGCCAAAGGTACTAATCCTACCCTCGGGTACCCGTACTTTTTGGTGGCCAAAAGGGAAGCAACAGATTCCACACTTCCCTGTGAAGAGTGGCTTACTCACAAAAAACCTTCTATCGCTGAGGCATTATTCGTAAGAGCGCAGCTGTTGCACACTTTTGCTCTATTTGAACTTTGATGATTTCTGCGACGGCTTTTGTGAATAGTGCTGTTAGAGGGAGGCATTTAAAAAAAAATATATAAAATACAAGGAAGAATAGATAGTAAAAATAATAGTAAAAATCTTTTCAATAGCAAAAAAGAAAAAAGGAGAAAAATAAACAGTAAAATGAAGCAAAAAAAGAGATTTAGCTTACTTGAAGATGAGGATACTGGCCACTATACATATCAGGTCGAGTGACTTGGAAGGACATCACACCCGGCTCCATATGAGAAAGGTGACCTCCGCTAAGAACACTGGCCGCTGAGCTAAGGCCCATCATTCCGCGATGAGGGACAAGATGATTGGGTACAGCTACCGAGGCAGGCCGCCTGTTCAAATGCCTAGAGAGAGGGGGGAAAAAACATGAATTAATCTAAGATGCAGCAATAGGCTTCAAACACACTTGAGGTGAGACATTCAACTACCTTCCTATGAGAGACAGAGGAGAGAGAGAAGGTAATTTAATTAAAGCAGCAATGTTAGGGCCAACACTGACCCTCTCTTTCACTGGCGTAAGATGAAAGAGTATCAAAGCAGTGATTGCCAAAGAAAGGGGGGGGGCGGGGGGGTTAGGAGTGTAATTTGATTGAGACGGATCAATCACATTTTTTGAATGTAAATAATCATTTAAAAAAAAGGCGAGTAAAGTTTCCATAAACACACTTCACAAGTAAGACTTCACTTCAATTTTTTTTTTTTTTTTTTTTTTTTTTTTTTTTTTTTTTTTTTTTACATGCTAATAATTGATACCATTCGTTATTTTTCAATAATCATCAATTTGTTTGTTACAGCTCTTATTTTTGCTTCATTGACTTCTATCAATGTAATTCATGGCTAGAAGATGGCCCCTTTGAGCCTTCAGGGGTGATAAAAACTCAGAGAAGGGGGGATGGGGGCTAACCTTCAAAGCCACAACAATTAGAGACTCTGGTTGGTCTCAATTTAGTTTATATAAGAACTGAAATTCAATTCTGGTCTTTTATGCCATTACGCAATGGGCTCCTCTTTTTTTTTTACGCTTCATTGAAATTAAATGTTTTGACAAAGATATTTACGCTAAAAAAACTGGTAAGCCCCACAATCAGGGCCTATCAACCACAGCGACATTTTGTTGACACTCATATAAATAATAATATTCCTTCCCCCCCTTTTTTCCCTTTTTTTTTCCTTCTTCCAATTTGAAATTAATCTTAAAATTAATACTGCCATAAATTTTAATAACTTAAACTTATGTATGAACTAAACTTTTCTACAATTAAAATAAACAAAAAGGCAATGCATGAGATTCCCTTACATTCCTTGATACGAGTCTTCCATTAACTGATAAGCAGGATTGTAAAAATAATTGTAAGAATCAGGCGACTGAAAGTGATAAAATTCTACTAACAGAACTGATAATAATTCTGCAGATGCTTTCGTACATGAAGATGTAATGTAGATAAAAATGTCACTTTCTGAGAAAATAAAAAAGGAGAAAGAGAAAAGTAAAGACTTACTCAGGATGATGCATAGGAATATGATGTTCTAATTCTGATACCGCCCTCAAATCGTGAACGCTCCGACGATACCGCGGACGGTGGTCCACGCCTTGGTGGTGTCGCATCACAGCTTCCGCAGAGAGCAAATTGGCTTCACTAACACTTTTTTGACGGACACCTTTCTGTGGCATCATTGCCGGGTGCATCAAGGCCGGCTCCCTTGGCCGCATCACAGGCTGCATTCAAATAAACAGAACACATAAACATCCATTTTAAAGAAGAGAAGCTGCTCAGAGGATAAAGAAAAAGTCTCAACTTCATAAAAAAAAAACAAAAATGGAGGGGGGGGGGTTAAGGTGACTTCAGGCGAAAGTTTTCCAGATTTCAATCCGATGGATTGCGCCACTAATTGCTTTGCGGAAAAGTCGTGTTTTTGGCGTTTTAAACTGAAAGCATATACATAAAACACAAAATCCAATAATTCCAGCACCTGTGAATTTTTTTTGGGATTTTTTTGAGCCCAAAACGAGCAAAATTGGTTTAGAATTAAAACCGTAAATTATGAAATTCATTTCGCCATAAGCTTCGTGAGTGAGAGTGAAGGCGAGTGATAATACGTCGATCTGCTTCACTCGCACTCATTGAGGCTTAAGAAGTATGGGAATTTCCGTATTTCATAATTTCCGGCTTTATTTTTGAGTGTTTTAGCTTGAAACTTTCAGAGTATCTTCCTGAAGTATGCTCGCAGGTGCTGACGTTCCTCAAATTTGTGTTTTTTGAGTAAATTCGTCAATTTTAGCCAAAAACTGTTGCCTTCCTAGCAGCGCGACGTGGGTCCAAGATTGGGAACTAATCGACCCTGGAATCATCTTAAGGGACACAGGAAACAGCGCAAAACAATACGCCAATAGTGACACCAAAAAGACAAAACACTATGTGTGTACCGTTTAATGTGTTTTTTCGGCTGTAAGTCTGAATTTTATTAGCTTTTAGTCAAGATGACGTGAATAACGAGCTTTTGAAAAACAAAACTTTCATGTGCAGGTGAAAATCGTAACTTTTTCACTTCATAATGGGTTTTCCGCATCATTTTGCAAACTTTTTCTACGTACAGCAATATGGGAATGCATTTCCATGGACTATATTCCAAAAATCCGACGAACACACTGAAAATAAGAGCATTCAAGAAATCCACTCACAAAGTCGTGAAAGTATTTTGAAAACCCGTAAATTCAAAGAACGCAATCGCAATTTTTATGCCATCATACACGTAACTCAGTAACTGCTTCAGTCTCTAAGTCCAGTTACCGAACGCGCAGAACTGCGCGGAACGCGACTTTTTGAGCCGAGAGCAACCGATGATGTGATATCAGTCAGAACTATATACCTACAGTTTTATACCTATTCATAGTTACAATATCTTAGAGGATAATAAATAGTTATCATAGCTCTTAGTTATTATATCTTAGTTATCAATATTTCTATAACAAAAGTTTGAAAAATACCCATATTCCGATTAAGTTACAAGAAGTAGCAGTCCCCAGAACAAGAGCTGATACGACATGAGGCCGGTCTAGCTGTTCTCCCGGGAAATCTTGATTTAATTTTATGATGTTGATTCCTTGGATAGAGCGCACTCCCTTGTCATATCTTATGGGCTCCTCTTCACTGGACTCAGCTTCAAATATTTTTCTACTTTTAACCCTTTCCGTCACATGGAGCCTTATGGAAATTCGGAAAAATTGACTCACGTATGAAATTAAATGAGAAAAGTTCGTTCAATTTAATGGTATAGGTTTCAGATTACAGTGACAATTTTTTCATAATTCATGACAGAAAGGGTTAATATCGACTCGATCCCGATAAAGATACAAAGTCTTCCGCAATGCTCGCGGAACCGAAACCTTACTTACCCCGTGATACGGCGTATTCCTGAAATCGGGGTCACTCCGCGTCCTGAGATAGTATGATTGTGATTGGTTGGGATTTGAATGATGGTGGGGATGAAGGGGTCGCGTGTCGTTGGGCTGAAGTCGTCCTCTGCTGGGGGGTCCACCACCTCCACCACCGGCGCCGTCGTCGCTCGAGTCGTATCCGCTGGAGCCGTCCCGGGGGGCACGCGAGCCCCTCGAACCGTTCGGCGGAAATACCCGAGGCAAACCGAATTTTAAGTAGGTATACATATTTGAACCCAAAGGTGACCTGCGAAAATCAGTGAAAAACATGTCATGATGAGCGTGTTGGATTTGAAAAAAAAAAAAAAAAAAAAATAGAAATAAAAAAGGGTTGCAAAGTGCAGATGAAAGCTTGAGGCGTTCAATAATAGAGTGATTTTTTATGGCCAGTCCGCACAGGGCCCAGGGGCGTGCCGAGGGGCTTGTGGGTATCCTTGTCTCGGGCGGCGCTCTTTCGGAGCGACAAAATCAGGGTGAACAAGCAAATTTGTTAGAGCTTGAAATGAGTTAAATAACATGGTTTGAGCAAGAAATCATAAGGACTATAATGGTTTTTTTTTTTTTTTTTTTTTTTTTTTTTTTTTTAGACAAAACAACTTTTCATGTCCGGAAAATTTATGTTTCGATCTGTAGATCGAGTAAAATGTCGGTAAATTATTTACAATTTTTGATTTAAGGTTTAAGAGGCAAAGAAAAAGAAACAAATCTCACAAGCTGCCTCACTTAGAGATAGGACTGATAACAAAGCGTAAACTCTCTATGTATGGGCATGGTTATAGCTCGTTGCTCAAAATTGTAAGCGTATACAAAAAGAAAGAAGAAGAGAAAAAGCCGGAAAGTTTTTCAAACTTTGGCGCGAAATTTGTAACAGCACGGCGCGGCGGGTTCATTTTCGGAAAAATAATTTTATAAGTAGAAGAAAATGTACTTTACTATGACGCTTATGAGGCTACCTACGTGGTAAAAAAAAGTGAGCAAAAGTTTAGTTAAACAGTGCTTGCACCTTACAAGTTGAACTACATATCCATAGGGACTAGGGAACGGAATCATGCTGTTACTTTTGAAAGACTTACTTGGGTCCATAACGGGGATGGCTAAGAATAGATTGCACAGTTGATTCTCTTAATTGAAAGTTACCGTAAGGCAAGGGCGATTTTTCACTCGACCCCAGAGCTGAGTCGGTGAAGTCAGAATTTAAATTTTGTCTGAAAAGGAACAAAAATATACGAATAACGTTAGAAGTCCATACGTGTTTTGAGAAAAACAAACAAATTAAATTTTCAAGCGATCAATGCGGGACTTTTGCAAACTTTTGCTATAGGGGATTGAAGAGTCAATTCTTGCATAAAAACCTGTAAAAATGACAATGAGTACACTAAAAAATCACGAAATTCGCTCTTAAAGTTGGGCTTAATGGCGGAGAGACGCAGGTATCATGGGAGATTCCTATCTACATTGAGACTTATCTCTGTGTTTCCAAAGATAAAGTGACACAGTATAGACAGGAATCTCCCATTGTACCTGCATTGAAGCGCCATTACGAACTTGTCGTTATAGCAGTTATGTGAGTTTATTACTGAATTTTAGACTTTCTTAGTGTGATTTTCGCTGGTTTTTACATCAGATTGGACTTCATATTTGCCCACAGCAAAAGTTTGCAAGAGCCCCATTATACGTATTGAATCATTAATTTAGCTTTCATACAGCTACTACAAATAAAGCTCAATGATTGAATCGGTCATTTAAAAAAAAAAAAAAAATCTCCATTTGAACCTTTCAAAAATGTCTCCAACACTTTATTCCTCTTTAAAAAAACGCAAGTTAACAGTACGTCAACACTCTTGAGTGAAATTGGGCAAATAATCCCAGATTACGTGCGGAACTCACGAAAAAAACCCCAAATAATGTCACTATAATCTCATCACATTGGCGGATACAGGGGGGGGGGGGGACGAAGAGGGCGATCGCCCCCCCCCCCGTTCGGCTCAAAAAGTGGGAAAAGAGGGGAGAGGAAGGGGAAAAGCAAGAGCAAAAGCAGGAAAAGGGGGTTATGTGGGGCGAAAATCCCAAAATCGCCCCCCCCCGTTCGCGAGGGCTGGATCCGCCACTGTCTCATCAGTGGCGTAGCCACAGGGGAGGAGCAGTGACGGCTCGTGCAATATGGCAGAAATGCCATCCCTCCATTTAATTGCATGAAAAACAATCGATTCGAAAGTGAAGTAGCGCTGCACCAGCAATCGATTGTTAAACATAGATTCAAATGGAGCGAAGACATTGTTGCCAGATGGCACGAGCCACCACTGGGGAGGGGTGGGTTTCTTAAATGAGGCAAACAGACACGACATGGGAAACAGGAGCAAAAATCCGCGGAACATGTCTGATTAGTATTTACACGGATGCAAATTTCTCTTAATAAGAGTGATGTATGCTCACAAAGTCAAAAGTAAAAAAAAAAAAAAATCAATGGACGACGGACGTTTTCGCATGAGCCCGTTCAATTATAAAATTTGCATAAGTGCATGATATGATGAGAATATGCAAAAGAGCTCACCTATAAATGGACCAGGCATGTAGATCCTCGGACGCAGAAGGTAGAATGGCAGTGGTCGGAGGTAGAGAGGGGGGCCGATGAGCTGATCTGCTCGAGCTGTCGATGAGGCCCGTTTCGTTGGATGGGACCGAATACCTCCGCTCCATTTCCCACATGTTGGGCCCATTCGCCGAAGCTCCAGGCATCTTGGCACCCTAGCAACTAGGTTGCTGCCTACAGAACAGAAGAAACAAACAAATTGTTGAATGAGATGACTCCTCAGGATTTGATAGTTTGAAAATTCGGAAAAATGAAATCATCGATGTTTGTATGAAACATGAAGGCGTGAGATGGGTCAAAATTGAACATTCAGGTGGACAAAACAAATGTCACACGATTCCTTACAGTTTGGCTTTACCTGGAGGCTGATTCTGCTCTTCACAAAGACTTCTAATACTCTCTTTACGACGAGACGAGACGAGAAAGCGGGAATCGATCATTCCCATTGGGTTAAATGACGTTACGTGACGCGTTGATTTGAAGTAGTTTAAGTCGTTCATTTCAAAAAAGGACTCCTCATAGTTCCTCCTCAGTCAAAATTCAGTTTTCTGGTGTTAGAGATAGGGTTGTTGTATACTTTTGCTATAAGCGATATAATAGTCGACACTAGTGTAACAACCTCCAAAAATAACGATAGCAGCGCTAAAAACTTCACAAATCCTCTCCCAAACTGAAATAAACGCTTTTATTTGCGCGAGCGTAATGGTGGCTTAGAGCAGCAATGATGGGAGATTCCCATCTGACAATACTGTAACTCCAACAAGAAGTGACCAATAAGAGACCACTTTCATCTGACACCGATGTCACTAGGTGTCACAGTACCATTCATTGGATGTGGATTGTGGATCACTACTCTGATGCTATAATTACTCTGTAAATCATCCTTGTCAGCATAGAAAGAGTGAAGAAATTAAGATAGGAGTCTCTCATTATTACTGTCCCATGCCACCATAACGCTCGCGCAAATATGTATAAGCGTTCATTGAGTTTAGGAGTGGATTTTGGAAGTTTTTAGTGCTGCCATCGTTATTTAAGGAGGTACACTTACACCAGAATCGACGATTAAATCGCCAAAAAAAAAAAAAAAAAAAAAAAAAAAAAAAAAGTGTGCAACAGCCCCATTAGAAATGAAAAGTTACAGATTCACATTTAGCTACCATTTAAGTTGTTGTCCGAGGGGCCCACCAACCCAACCAATGATATTGGAAGTTCGCGGTACAGGTGAGGTGATACGAGAGACTGGCATCCAAACCGAGAGCCAAAGAAAGCCTGCATGAGGACACACAACTATTCATTGTTCAAAGATGGGAGTGCTTTGCTTTATTTATTTTCCTATCCTAATAGTCAGTTGCCAGATTTAGTTTAGAAGGACATTCCAAGCTAACTGTCTCCCAGCCACACTCGTTACATTTTAAAACTAGCTAGATTTTTCTCACTGAAACTGAATAGAACCGTTTACATTGAAGGACTCCATGATACCACGGAATGATAAATAAAAATTAGATTTTTTACAACTATGGAAAAAAAATAAATACATAAAAATAAATTGAAGAATTAATTGAATGCTTCGCTTTCCATTCGTTCAATTTACCGAGAATCGAGAGAATATTTGGGACGGGAAGCGCCAAATATCGAGACAAGAATCAATTTCTTTTCTATAGAATAGAGGCTGCGAGCATGTCGGTTGACGTGCGAATGTGCGACGTCCACTTGAGACGACAGTATAGCGCAAGGAGAGAAATTCTCTACCTCTCTCTTTTCTTCATTGAAACACGTACGTTTGACAAGGATAGACAAGGGAATGAACTCTCTTATTTCTGTCCTTTTTCTACTTACACATTTAAAGGTAAAAGGAGAAAAACGGGAGACATCCTGTCCAGTGACCACTGACCGGTGGCGTGAGGTGGTAATGGAATTAAGGCAGGCATAATACGTTTCGCAAAGATGTATTTAGACGGTTTTAAAGCCCATTCAACGGTTAGCCAACAATCACAGCAATAAACATTGCACTCATCGGTCCATGGGCGGAGCCAGCAATTAGGCAACTGTGGGTTCTTCTCATTTGCATGTATGAGAAACAATCGATTAGAAATTGGGCCATGGCCCCCTCAAGGATCGATTGTTTCTCATACATTCAAATGGGAAGAATCCACAGTTGCCAAATTGCTCGCACCGCCCATGCATCGGTCGAAATCAGCTGTGACAAAACTCGGGTAGCGTTTCATACTATCTCAGTCACTCTCCTATATGAACCTCATACATAGCCATCTTTTTCTACTGTCAATGTTCGCATACAGGGCCTTGTATCGCAATTTTTTTTTTTTCTTAATATAAAATTCACAAACTTTTTGTCAGTCTAAATACCAATTGTTGATTCAACATTCTGCAGCTTTGTTAAACTAACGAAACCATGTAGAGAGCTCCAACTTTTACCATTAGAAATGTTAAATCATGTTCTATGGTATTTTCTCTCCCCCCCCTCCCTGGTTGCAATGATGGGTGAACCAACTCTGGTGAACCGACTTGCGTCAAACTAACCTTAAAATTCCTTGCGAGAAGTATATTTCGCAAAACGCTCCAAGACGGCTAACGCATCTACCTTACTTCGAGACAGTCAAAGGGGTGTCTCTCCATCTGCGAATTTAAAAGCGCGAATAAACTGATTGAGCCACTGCCTTGAAGTCAATAGCCCTCGAGTCCGATGTATCAACAAAAAAGAAGCCCATTGGCTCAAGCAGTCAAATTCGCAGGTGGAGAGACCCCTTTAGACAGACCACCCGCGAGTGACAGTTTCCATCGTTCTCCGATACGCACAAATCGCGATAAAATTGTCACTTTTTCGTCGCGTCAATTCGATAGATCGACATTTCTGAGAAATCGATCTCATCATGCGTGCGTCATATTCCGATGAGTATGCACTATGCAGATCGCGAAAAGAAACAGGCAGAGCGGAGAGCAGAGGAGGGAGGAGGGGGGGGGGGGAGCCGCGGCAGTTTTATGCGCGGTACACAGTGTCACGGTTACACGGTCAACGCCGGGACGCGCGTATACCTATAGCTATGGGTATTCGGCATTCATGCCGCAGAGACAGGACGGGTCGCGGACGGCCGGGACATGCATGATGCACTCGCGCTGCAACAATGCACTTCGCGTACAATACGCATGCGCTTACGAGCATTTTTTTTTCTTAAAATCACTCCATGTATGAAACGATGAAAATGCACAAAATACTCGTAGTTTAGTATACATAAATGGGGTCAGTCACAAATAGTTTCCTACTCATGTCATGCTTCGTATCAAGATAGCTGTTTCGATATTTTGATGTTTAACAAGAGATGCACTGATCAGAGGCAGAACCAAAGGGGGAGGGAGGGGTGGTCGGGGGTGCACTGGCCCTCAAAGCCTCACATTTTGAATTTTTTCAACTGCAGGAAATAGCAGAAAAATGCTTCCAGTGACGCTTCAATTTACAATTTTTATTTGACCCCCCCCCCCCCCCCCCAACTCCATGAAAAACTTTTAGGATGTACCGCAAGGATTGATTGTGAAAAAAATTTCTAGTTACTGTGAAAAGAATTCTATATGCTTCGTAGGTCTTTGCTTCCCAACCCGGAATTTCTTTTAACTTAACAGGAGTAAGGTTACTCAAATCTTGGTTAAGAAAATTGAATAGAATTCTTGTTACAAGGTGTAACCGGGATTTTTCACAGGGTGACTCATTAGTTTATTAGGACAGTAATGCTCAGTAAGTGCTGTATTATTTTCTTTTTGATTTGTAAATTATGTAAATAAACTCCCTCCGCGCAGGCCCGCAGGGTTACATGCTCGGTGGAAATTTAAAAAAAAAAAAAAAAAAAAAAAAAAAAAATTGGGATATTAAACGGTGATATTCCATGGTAGCAGCTAGAACTGTTCGCTGAAATCGAAAAAAGTCAAAGAACGTGATCATTGGAACGTTTAAATCTACCAAACGAATGAACATTTCTCCTGAAGACGTTGATGCTTTGGCTTTCAGAAAGTTCAAAAATAACGGACCCTAATATATTTATTGAATCCTAGAAGTTACACGGCTTCTTCAGTGGCGTAGCGTGCAATTTGGCAACGTTGTATTATGCCCATTTTAAATCCATTAAAAATATCGAACTATTGGGTATTCGGTGAACACCTTCGCATTCGACCTTTTACATTGGTTTAAATGAACACTGTGCAACGTTGCCAAATTGCACGCTGCGCCACTGGGCTTCTTTAGAGTATATAAAATGGAGGAATCAGCCTTTATACTCTTTGAAGCTGTGTAATTTTAATGATTCATTAAATGGTCTGCTATTATTATTTTTAAAGTTGCTGAAAGCAATGCCTTCAAACGGAATGTTCATTCATTTGATAGCTTTCACCCTTAAGCTCAAACAAAAAAGAAATTGATCTTTTGAGGATCTATTGGTTCTTCTTTTGCTCACTTATTAAACATAGATAAGTGTTTTCATAAATGTTGTTGTAGTTCGTTTTTTTTTTTTTTTTTTTTTTTTTTTTTTTTTTTTTTTTTTTTAGCGACAGCTAGACGCCACCGACAATTTTCATGAGCTTGTCATGAATGAGTCATACATGTAGAGTGTCAAAATTGTTATTGTTTTTTTTTTTTTTTTTTTTTTACACCACGAAACTGTTTACATACAAAATTAGTAATATTTCGAGTTAATAGAAAAAAGACTACTTTATTCAACACAAATTTAAAGAGCAAATGCATGGGAAGAATAAAATAAGTCACTTTTTTCCTTCTTCTTCTTTTCAAGACTATGTTTCATGAGCTTCTGAATAGTTCTTGATCTTCAAGTATACTTTTGAGAGGCTCTGAATTTTTTAGGAATATGTGATTTTTACGCAGGGAATAAAGTTAATTGATTTACAAAACGTGTACTAAAGAAGAAGGTCGAAAGGCCTACTTTACTGCGGCAAAAAGGCGCGTGTCTTCCACACACACGTGTCTCCAAGTGGGGAGGGAAAAGCCACAAATCTGAATTCGCATTGGACCGCGAGATAATCGAAATGACAAGTTTCAGCGTCACTCTGATTGTGAGAGGAGACACGTGTGCGAAAATGATGCGTCACGCAATTTTAAAATGAGGCTAAAATGAGTAGAATGAATCACAGATCATGGACGATAGAAACCCTTCAGACACAAATTTGAAGTACTCAAGTAATACACAGTTAGATCAAAGCAGAACCGACTGGCTTAAAGTGGGAAGTTTGATGAGCGGTGCTCCAACAATCAACATCAACTATCGAAAATATACGGCCGGCAGATCTTTGATGGTCATGCGCCTGAAATCAACATCGCAATCACTAAACATACTTACTTCCTGCCAAGAAACACAAGATGTTTTAAAATATTTTACGATTTAAATAATCCACATTTCCTTGTGCATATTTGCACATACTCGATGTCATCCAAAGTTCAAATTAAGGCTGCATTGAAACTTTTACTTCTATAGTTCGCTGGCAGGTATCCTGAGAGAATTCTTTCTTTGATTCAAAGTTGTATCTCGTTTATGTTAAAGAAATTGCACAGTGAAATATTGACTAAGGGAAAACTCGTTTAACCCAAGGAAAATGTCTACTGCTACAAGTAAAAGATTCCTTGTTGTGACAGTGATTCTCCTTCATGCAACAGAACTGGAAAACTGTCACAAGTGTCGATGCATTGAAAAATGTAATTAAAACGCGAAGCAGCTATGACTTGGCACTGATCACGCGTGATAACTATCATATCAGTCAACTATAATCTGAAGCGACCTACAACCACCAAACTTCATTCGCGCTGGATGGGGGTGGTAATTGATTACACGATTACCGAGTAATCGTAATCGTCGTTTTTTCGGAGGGTGATTTTATGGTAATCAGGGCTAATTTTTTACAAGCCACCCAACATATTTGTTGCAGAAGAATTAGATTTAATCGAAAAGACCCTAAAAATTACTATTTATCTGAGAGGAATACATTCAATTACCACACAGAAAAAACAGAAAAAAAAAACTTTGGTAGCGCTGACAAAACCATTGGTAGAAAAATGACCCAGCAAAAGACTTTAGTTGAGCCAACCAAAAATTCTTTACGCAAAACTAAAAAGATTTTGCTGGGTGAATAAAAAATTTGGTTGGCCCAACTAAAGTCTTTTGCTGAGTCATTTTCCTACCAAAGGTTTTGTCAGCGCTATACCAAAGTGTTTCTTTCCGTTTTTTCTGTGCATCCAAAGGTTTGAAGATTACCGATTACCCAGTAATCGTGTAATCGATTATACTCCAATTTGCCCAACTCTGCTGGATATTTACGTTTGGAAGTTGCTTGGGGGAAGGCGGCGAATAAAAAATAAAATAAAAAAAATAAATAAATAAAAGAGAAAGCAGTAAAAATATACTATACGCAGAAGCATAAGCAACGCTGAGAGAGAAGTGAGATATTGGGTGGTGGGGGGAGGGGTTCAAAAAAGCTGGGAGAGGAGTATCCTGGCATCGATCAAAGAGTGATTGGGTCGGGTTTTGGATTTATTTACATTGGACCCGGAATGAGGAATGACCTAGTGGGCGAGGCACTCCTAGTCTAGTCCCGACATCCCAGAGTTGACTAAACGACTACCAACTTCCGCTCGCTAGAGATTTCATCAGACAAGCAAACAAACAAAAAGTAACAACATTCAGTGACACGGCATCTGTCATACAGATTCAAATTGCTTCCCGAACACACACTGTAGACGTTAAGAGCGGAAAAAATTGAATGAGGTAAGGGGAAAGTGTGTGATGTGTGAGAAAGTTGAATGGCTACACATACTATACTTTTATGCGCGGTTTGTGACAAAAAAAAAATATTCTTATGATGCGACTTCAAAGTTCGAATTCGAGCAGAGAAAATATTTCAGAGGTCCAGAGGAGTCGTGGTCAAACGAAAGAAAACCAGTAGCATAGCGACTCCCGGCTCGTGCGCAATCTAGCAACCGTGTTTTTTTTTGCCATAGAAACACAAAAATGAAAAATTGATTCTAGATGAGGTACGTCGCCTCACCAAAAACCGATTATTTTACAAAGGTTTATGTGATGTTGCCAAATTTTAAGAGCCGCCACTAGAGGAAACGGGTTGTGACATCAGAACGTAAAATTCCCATTTAAAGCATTAAGTTTTGGGTCAAAATTGCATCTCAAGAACTATGAATCCTAAAAACAATCCCAAAGCTTAAACTCCGAAAAAAAAAAACAAAACAAAAAAAACAAACAAACAAAAAACACTTTGAAAGCACTGAAAAAACCTTTAGTAGAAAAATGACCCGGGAAAAGACTTTAGTTAGTAGAGCCAACCGAATCTTTGATTCACCTAGCAAAAGCTCTTTAGTTAGGCGTACAAAACATTTGGTTAGCTCTACGAAAATCTTTTGCAGGACCATTTTTCTACCAAAGGTTTTGTCAGCGCCACGGAAGTATTTTTTCTGTTTTTTTTTTTCTGTGCATAAGAATCGATTCATTTCCATAGGTTAAAATGGGATAGGCATCAGCAAATCGTACTCACGGGCCGCTACTGAGAACCTAGAACTAGGATACTTCGAACAAAGAATGCATATGCGCCTTGTGCAACGACGGACCGATTGAAAGCTCTCCCATAGAGTGGGCAACAACAACAATTCGATGAAAAGGGCGTATTGCGGGCAAAGCGCGTACGAGAGTGAACGCATTTCACAAACGCATATCGAGGGCGGTGCCGCATGCCGATTACGGTGACAGTGCCAGACTGCCCACGAAAAAAAAAAAAGAAGAAAGAAATAATAGAAGCGGCATAGATAACATCTGGTCCTTACGTGTTTCATCATCGTCATAGGGACATAAGTTTGCCGAGCTCAATGATGGGTTCGATAAATTAGGATCCACTGGGCAATGGGCATGGCATGGTGATGAAAACATATACCGATTTATTGGATGAGAAAATTGGATTCGAGAATGACAGGAAGTGGCCAATGAAGGGGGGGGGGGGTCAGGGTCGGGTCAATAGAATTGACGAGTCCAATAAATTTACCTAAAAACATATGTACTATGACCTGCCAAAAAAGGGTTTCCCATCCAAATTGTACTTCATAAAGTCAATGAGATATAACTTTAGAGTGGCAGTGGATTGGTCCACCTTGTGCCACACAGGGTAGAAGGAATCCCGGGAAAAAGCGGAATTTGGACGGCAGATTCCAAGGTTTGAGGTTAAGTTTTGTAGGTCGTTTCCAAGTCGTTTCCGGCGATGCCCGAGTTTGTTTATGGAACGACCGGAAACTGCCTACAAAATTTAACCTCAAAATCGATTTTTACGGCAAGATGGCGGCGCCCTAGGTGACAACAATGAACCAGCGGAACGTTCCTTGATGTGCCACTCTAAAGTTATAGCTCATTGAATAAAGTTGTATATTACAAGGGGTGTCCCAAAAGTACTGCATAGTTTTGTCTGAGGGGCGAACGAAAGCAGATATCAAAAAACGGTTTTGTGAGAGGCGATTGTCCCAATAATTACCCACAAATCAAGACCAAATTCAGCTCGGTAAAGGTTTTACCTTCTTAGTTTTTCTCCCTTCTTTTCTCCTTCAATCACCTTCCCTCCCCCTCTTTTCCCCCTTTTTTGGTCAAACGGGGGGGGATGGGGGCGATTGCCTCTTCCTCCCCCCCGGATCCGCCCAATGCAACGCGACCGGTTGATAGAGAGCCACAGTATTGGAGTACAGTTGCACCAAAGTACACCAATTATTATATACACATAAGTGCAGCAGTAAACAGTATATCGATCCCTCGATATTTTTTCGCTTTTTATTTAGCGCTTCAGCGTTCCGGAGCAAGTAAGTACATCTTCACCTCACACTGTGTTTGGATTACGGTACAATTTCTGCACGGGACCGAACTCCGAAGCAATATGACCGACACCAAATTAAGTGCCTTTGTTGCGTCATGTTATATGTTAGGTTATATCAGCTAATAACAGCAATTTCAAATTTTCTTGACGTATTCGGTGAAGTGCATGGCGATGCATGGGCTAATAACGTGGCATGAATTGAGGGTCTCGGTGGAAACGCGCGACGCGACGCGACGCTGCGTCCGGCGCGGGCGTCCGTCGGCGATTATAGCGCAGCGCGCGGTTGGCGTTGGAAGTTTATACTGTGACTTGACGCGCGTCGTCGTCCACCCGTGGGAACTTTGACGTCCGATGATGCTACCTCCGGAACCTTGTGCCACCACGTTGCCAAACACCATAAAATACCTCAGTATTCAGTACACGCTCAACCAGTTTCATCAAACAATGAATTCACGGAGAAAAAGGTATGTCGATGAAGCACATAAAGTATGTCCAATTTGCAGCTCCTGGGGCGAGTATGAGTTCTGAAGACATAGAGTATGTCTTTTAAGCATATACGTATGTCGTTCAAAAACATATAGAGTATGTCGTTCAAGCACATAAAATATGCTGTTAGAAGACATACTCAGCCCAGCAGCTGCAAATTCACCATACTCTATGTGCTTCATCGACATACCTTTTTCTCTGTGAAATAAGGCAACATGATATTTTCAGAATTCAAAAATAAACACGAAGAAAGTTGTTGTTTTCGGACTGTTGGAGATAGAACTGAACATGTTTAATGAGGTTATTTTGAAGCATGTGTTTGACGCGACATCAATAGGTCACAGCTAATTATATAGTTGTATATGAAGGCTTAGGCAATTTTTAGTTTCAGAATTTTAGGGTGGAGGGGGGGGGGGGAGGTTGTAAAGATGCTAAGCACGTCCCATACTTACGAATTTTCAGGTTGTTAGATTGTCTACAAACAATACCTCGTAAACGCAGACCACCATCGCGACCTTTGATCTGAGCGAAAATGCTCGATTTGTTGTCTTTTATATGGTGATATGTCACGAGTTGGAGGGCCTAACCGTCTCCCCCAAAATCATAACCCCGCCAAACGATAGTTTCTTTCAAGTTAAAAACAACTCCGAGCCCCCCCCCCCCCCCATTATCATCTACAGCCGCTTAAAAGTTAATCAGGTGTTGCCAAACTTTTTGTACACGTCGCACAGTTTCCATTAGTTTAAGAAGAGTTCACTCGCAAGATTGATCTAGGATAGAATGTGGACAGATTCTTGACACCCCCTCTCCCCCGCTCCATAGCTTGCGGCTATAACATCGAGAAAGTTGTGCGCAGTGTTTTTTTTTTTTTCGCCAATTTCTTTTCATCTTGCATATCCTTGCCCCGCTGGCCGCTGCCCTTACCCTGTCTATCCCCTCCTCCCCCCCTCTCTCAAGTCTAGCATTACCTGACAATGTCTCATTGAACGCGATGCTACACATATACCTACTTGGGACTTTGGGAGTGTGCGGGCTGAGCGTTGAGATTAAACACGAAGAAGCCTCCTCTTATTCTCCTTTAGTGGTAACGTGATAGCCCCTTCCCTTCTCCTCACAATTTTATTCTTATTGACATAGAGAGGGGGTGGAGAGAGAGAGAGAGAGTTGAGTGGGGGGGGGGAGAACCCTGGATGCGCCTTTGGCATCACTTCGCTTGTCACTTCATGAGTATGAGCGCTGCGCGAAGTACAAGCGGCGCGGCGCGGCGCGGCCTGGCCGCAAGTGCGTCCCAGTTTGATCGTGTAAACTGGGCTATTGTGTGAAAAGACGCGCCGCGGCCGCCCGCAGAGGGAACTGGAAGTCATCTTTGTGTCGCGGCGCGCGGCATAGTTGAAGCGACCCGCGGTGGAAACGCGACGCAGAAGAATCATAAGACAGAGCAAACGGACGGACACGTTAACACTATATAAGAAAACACGATGACACGAAGTCGGACAATCGGGTGACCGACGAGAGAGAGGCGACGAATCGCGTGTTGTGCAGAAATCTGGAGTTATGTACCCGTTTTGTAGTGTCAACTGAATAATATCTCGCATCTTCTTGTCGTTTTTTACCACATGCAGGTCTTAAATGAATGAATGAACGGGAGGGAGTAAAAATAAATGGTGATGACCGTGGCAGGGGGAGGGGGGGAAGTAAACTCGGGAGGCTACTCCACGGTTCAGTGGTTTAGAAAAACAATGGACAACCTCTTATTACCACAGAGAAAAACTGGAAAAAAAAAACAAACAAAAAACAAAAAACCACGCTGTGGTAGCGCTGACAAAACCTTCGGTTAAAAAAAAAGTCCCAACTCGACCTTTAGTTGAGCCAACCAAATCGTTGGTTTTCTCAGCAAAATCTCTTTAATTTGTGTAAGACTAATGGTTTGCTCGGGGGAGGGGGGGGGGGTTATTGGTTAAAACCTCAAAACCGCAAGTTTCAGGCGAGGGTAAGCCTTCGATTTTCTAAATTTTTTGCTTGTTTCCAGATCATAAGAGGACAAATTATAGTGAAATTCGGTAAGTATTTAGGTTCATGGTACAACAAAGGTCTTCAAAATCTTGCATACATCTCTTGACATTCGCTCTCTCAATCCGGGGTGCGGGGAAGGGGGGGGGGAAGTCTTGTGACATGCACGACATCGAGCGTCAGCGCAGTCTTACGGAACCGTTTTAAGTAAATTGCCGATTTCTCGACTGCAATTGCGCGTGGTTCTTGCCCGTGGTCCTCGTCGGCCCGTGGAGATCCTGATGAGCGCGGATCTGTTTCCATTCCTTCAATCCTATATGGTTCATAGTGTTTCCTCTCTACTTAATTCCTCCGTCCAATCTTGGGGACCTCAACAACCTCTGCGATATTTGATACTGCATGCAGCATCAAATAAAACCAAAAACGAATCAGAACTCGGTATCGCATCGGTGCAATACCGATTCCAGAAACCAGCATGGCAGCGCATATACCCTCCCCGTGTACCCGTACCACGAGTTCCACATAGGTACCCTGGTTGGTATATATACCTACCAGCATGGAATAAATCAAGTGTCCTACTTTTCGTCTCTCTCGTCTCGCTTACTCGTCAATCAAATCCAAACAATACTGTCGAATATTCAGGTATCTATCGCTCTCTGAGACCGAGCTGCGCGTGGAGCAGCCGACCGCCATCCATATCGTCACGCTGCCATTATTTGTCGAATTGGAAACAATGACCTGCCTCCAAGTGGTCTAGATAGAAAAAAAAAGAAAGAATAAAAACGATAAAAAAATAGACACAGAGAGGTGTAGGTGCTGACTTGCTGAGAGATAGAGCTTAAAAAACGAACGTAAAAGTTGTGGTTCTGTTCGCTGCACCGCACGTATCCTCGATGGTGAATTGCGCGGGCAATCGAGCTTTGAGCAGAAGCGGATCCAGAAGTTGGTCTCTCTCGCTCTCTCTCCTCATTCATTTGAACGCATGTGTTTGACAAGGATAGAGGGAGGGACTAAAATAACTTGAAGACCCCCCTCCCCAGGTCTATCGCATTTTAACATACATATTAGTTCCATTGAGTGAGTAAGTGTGAAAAAAGGAGAAAATACCAATACTTCTTGCAGGATCCTTTGACCTTGAAAAAGTTGAAAGTCAGTGGCAGATCCAGTTCTCGCGAACGGGGGGGGGGGGCGAACTTGGGATTTTCTCTATACTTAGTGACCCCCTTTTTATTTTTTTGCTCTTACTTCACCCCTTCCACCTCCCTCTTTTCCCATTTTGTGGGCCAAACGGGAGGGGCAATTGCCCCCTTCGCCACCCCTCTGTATCCGCCAATGTTGAAAGTCATTTGGTATGGGTATAAAACGAATAATTTCAAACTTTCAAAAATGTTAAAACAGGGTGACACATTTATTTTGTCCCGTATTTTTTTATTGTTTTGGTTGTACTTATACGTCATCACTCAGAAAAGATAAACAAGATCATCCACCTTCAAAAGAGGTGACACCAAATTTATTCACCCCATGCCCACGGTAACCCGCGTTCTGACTGTATGCTACTTGATCGAAATAAATCTCCGCTTTTTTTTGTGTAAAATACATACATCGGACTCAAATTGAATGTAACCCGAAAAAAAATAAACTGTAGGGAACACCCTACGAACACTTTCTCCCTCCATTTTTATCTGGGGGGTCGAAGGACCCCCAGACCCCATTAAGAATTCTGGAGGAGACCCCCAGACCCCCCTCTAGTATTCTGGGGGAGACCCCCAGACCCCCCCCCCCTTTAGAATTCTGGGAGAGACCCCCAGACCCCCCTTTAGATATCTGGGGGAGACCCCAACCCCCTTTAGAATTCTGGGAGAGACTCCTAGACTCCCATCAAATTTAAAATATTTTCATCTCTGGACATAATTCCGCCTTCAATTCGAAGTGTTTGCGATTTTGCAGAGAAGCTGTACGAATAGTTGCCTACTTCATCCTTTGAAGGATGGGTTTTGAACTGTGGATCTTCAAAAGAATTTTTTAGTTTGGTAGATTAAACCTCCCTTTAAAGATGTTCTTTGTTTGTAGATTGTGTACACCAAATGTCAACAAAATTCATCCATCCATTTTCTTTATAAGTTTAATTTTCTTTGGATATGCTATTTTTTGGGTTTATTGATGGAACAGCTATTTTGCCTTTAAACAGTCTCAGACTTAAGAAGAGTTGTATATTATAGTTTTACATTGAAAAGAAATCCCTGTGTAGGTTGGTTGCAAACTTTTTGTTTCATTTTTCATCAAACATAATTGAGTCATAATTGAATTTCTTATTCCAAGTATTACGATTATTTTTTTATTTGCTTGGTTTCAAAGATTTTTGCTCGATCGCACCTATATTGGCCCTTGAAACGGTCTTAAAGGTTTTTGATGATGACTGTATGATAGGAATATTTTAGTGGGTCAGTAACATAGTATGTTTGTGCAAAGTTCCATCAAAATTCATCCCATGAATGATTGACTCCAAGTTTTAACATTAATTCCCCGCTTTAATTCATGTTTTTGGGTCAAACACCCTTTTTTGATTTTTAAACTCTCTTAAGTGTTGTATATTGTATCTGTAAGGAATACTTTCTTTTAAAGACTAATTGTAGATTGTATTTGCCAGTTTTCATAAAAATTCATTGGACCAAACCTGAATTATCCCAATTAATAGAATTATGTTTTTATTTGCTTATATTCCCATATTTTTTTCTCAATCCCACCTACATTGCCTCTTGAAAAGGTTTTATCAGTTGTGTATGGTGACTAAGAAAGGAAAATATCTTAGTATTTTGATAGTGGATTGTGTGTACAAAAGTTTTTATCAAAATTCATCGAGCCATAATTGATTGACTCCAAGTTTAAAGATTAATTTCTCACGATAATTCCATTTTTTGGCTCCAGCGCACCGATTTTAATTTTTTAAACAGTCTTAAGGGCTGTATATTGTAATGATAAGAAATTCTATATAAAGTAGAGTAAATGTAGGTAGGTAGATTGTTTGTGCCGGATTTAATTAAAATTAATTGGACCTAACCCGAATTATCTCAATAAGTAGGATTATGTTTTTATTTGCTTAGTTGGTCTTATTTTTTCTCAATCGCACCTATATGGTCCCTTGAAACGGTCCAAAGGATTTATTATGATGATAGTGAGAAGAAAATATTTTAGTACTGTGGTAGTACATTGTGTATACAAAGTTTCATCAAAATATATCCAGCTTTTAGTAATTGGCACTGATATACAAGATTCATTTCTCACTTTTATTCCATTTTTTGGCTCGAACGCCCTAAATTGATTTTTTAAACGGTCTTAAGGGTTATTTTACTGAACTATAAGGGGTTAATTTTACTGTGGGCTGGTTGTAGAATGTTTTTACAAATTTTCTTCCAAATCCAAAGATCCAATATTGAAATATTTAAATTTTTCTCTTTTTTGACCCATTTTCCCATTGATTTTAATGGAAACCATTTTTCATCCATAACTAACCTAAAAATTAAAATTTTAAAAAAACAAAAAAAGTCCTTCTGGGGAATGTTAAAAGCAACATCTCTGCAAAATTTGGATGCATATGGATCAATAGTTCAAAAGTTATGCTGGATTTCACGTTCTTGACTACAGACAGACAGACGGACAGACAGACAGACAGACGGACAGACAGACGCCAAAGAAATTTTGTGCATTTACTCCTCCCTACCACATATGGTTCAGAAATATTGAAATATCATGGATGGATGTTCTTTAGGATAGTATTAGGCATGATAAGAGCCAATTATTTTATAATTATCATGATTGACTTAGTCGCAGCGGGCCAAGTATCGAAACAAAATTCATCAAAAATCTCTGCGCCATCGCAATACTTTCTCAATTTTTCTAATTTCATTAGAGTGAGAAAGTAAAAAGTTGAAGAGATAACAATTAGCCGGATTATATAGGACTTACAAAAAAACAAATAAAAATAAAAATAGGTATCACTTGAGTTTTAATATTCTAGTGTGAAATATTCAGAAATGCATTTCAATGGAACATGCATATTTTATCGTTTTGAATGAGATGAGATTACTGACAAACACGTATAAAGATGTTCGATTGTTCGACCTTCAGGATTATGGCATATAATCAAATTATTTACAAATTATGCAATCGAACAGTCGAGTTTTGTGGCTGTGTCGGTATGCTTTCCGCACGGCTCTCAGAGTAAGGGGCGAGGGGACAGGTTTTTAACTCCAAAAAAAAGAGCAAAAACCTGCTGAAAAATTTACGAACTATTCATGGCAACATTTCATTCACATTTTTAAACTTTTATGACTGGATTAAACACTTGCTGCGACCGAGATACATTTTTCAAAGAACCGGTGCCGACCATTGAAATTTTTGTGGCTTTAAATGAGGTGAATCATCTTAACAGAATCTTATAACAATTTGTTACGAGCAAAAAAACACGCGTCTTGGATCCTCACAGCAAGAGAGTCAAAAATTTTATGCTATCAAAAAGAATCTTACAAAAAATAATCGGAAAATTATGGTGGTCTGATCTCGTAAATGTAAGTGCATACTAATTAGTCCAGGTAATCTATCATCGGATCTTCAGAAAAACTAGAACCGGGTGCGAGTTTAATGAGGTTCGACTGCACGACGCACTAAGGTCTGAGAACGTCTAAGAGTGGCAAAAAATTAGAAAGAATTCGAAAATTACAAAAAATGAAAATTAGAATTAGAAATTTCACATCAATTTATTATTAATAAACTATCAAGACCAATAAGGCTCTTGCAAACTTTTGCTATAGGGAATTGAAGAGTTGATTTTTGCATAAAAACCTGTAAAAATGACGACGAGGACACTAAAAAATCACTAAATTCACTCTTAAAGTTGGGCTTAATGGCGGAGAGACGCAGGTATCATGGGAGATTCCTATCTAAATTGAGACATATCTCTGTGTTTCTGTAGAGAAAGTGACATACTACTTGACAGGAATCTCCCATGATACCTGCGTTGAATCGCCATTACGCTCTTGTCGTTATAGCATAGTTATGTGAGTTTATCAATGAAGTTTAGACTTTCTTAATGTGATTTTCGTGATTTCCGCTGGTCTTTGCATCAGATTGGATTATTTATTTGCTTATACAGCAAAAGTTTGCAAGAGCCCCAATTTAATCACAGAAAACACTTTTAACAAGTAATGTAAACCTGTGAATGTCACAGGAAAGTTTTACATCAAGCTGCGAAAAGGTAAAACACAAATCTTTTTGATTCCTTTCATTTCATTGATTTTAGGCCAATTTTTTCTCGTTCACAGATCATAGTGCGACGCACAATTTTAAGTATTACTTAGTTCACAAAGTTTCCTATCACTCTGACTCTGGCAAAGCCCTGGAAATCCGATAAAATCTCGACAACTACAATTTTTTATTGCTTGTAACTCCATTTTTGATTAAAATATATGTAAAATAATGCTGTTTCTGGCCTCATTTTGTAAGGAAGACATTGGTATTGCCACCTTTCACTTGTTATAACTAGTTTTTCTTTGTTTTGCTTCGCTTTGATATCATGAGTTCAGTTGTTTCTAAAGGCATCGGTAGGTATTTTAAGTACAAATAAGAAATGTATTATCTGTATCTTTGAATAGTTCATTCTTTCATTTAATATATACTACCCTAAGGTAAACGTACCAGTGATTGGCACCCTACGGCCAATGAATGGCAACATTATTGTTTACCTCTACCTTATTTCAACAACAAAAAATTCTTTTAAAACTGAATCAGTTTAAAGATAACTTTCAAGACTAAAAATTATCAATTGCAATTCTCACTTCAACAGCCCAATAATGTACAAAATTTACAAAACTGACATTCAATGGTGAAAATTAATAGTTGTCCACACCGTTACCCAAAAAATCTTGCCGTCTGCGAGAAAAATCGGCCTTAAAAAGCTGCCTTAAAATGAATCAGATTCATCGCTCCTTTACGAGATGAAGATGCTACCGGCATTGCAGCACGGCTGTAGCCGGCCGGCTGCAACCACGCAGAATTAATACACCACACATTCCATACTGATGACCAGACTCGGAGGCTCGAGTCGAAAGCAAGGACAAGGTCAAGGTTCATCATGACCGTCTCTTTGCATCAGGATTGCCAGTTTTTTCTACAAAACCACTTTATTCCTCATATTTTACAAGCATTTACTTTACAGTAAAATGCACGGGAGAAAAGTGGCGAAAAACCGGTGGAAAAAAAGTCATGCAAAATCATCGTTTCCAACCAAGGCTTAATTTAAAACTTTCCAGTCACATTTTTAGGTCTAAATTACTAGTTGAAAGTGTTCTCTCTGATTGAAATTGCTCTTGAAAGTTTATAAATGATAAATTGATGAGAAAGAGCCTCGCCAAAAAAAGGGCCAAATTTGGACCCTCTTTTTCGCCCTTCGAAATCCTGGACCAAATATGGCTTAAATTACTTCCTAAGGTGACCTGATACTCGTGTTAAAATTTCAGCTTGAGTATACGCACGGTTTCCGAGATATGGGGGGGGGAGGGCAAAGTTCCCCATTGAAAGCATTGAAATGCATGCATTTCAATGCTTTCAATTCATATCGCAAGGGGAATTGGTTAGGTATCTGTATGGACCATTTTTACCAGGGTTATACGGCGCCAATTTTCATCAGATTATATTCCCGCAGTTCCTTTCGGGGTTGCAACAAAAGATAGTGTGCCACTGGTGCCTATACGTTAGATTACAGTAATGCTTATATTGTCAACAATAGCAACTGAGAGCGAAGTTGGAGTTTTAGGACTTTTCGTCGCTATTGGTTTTAGCATCTAACGTTGCGACTAGTTGAATGTTCTTCTCTATGTTATTTTGTTATAAGTCCCTCCCCTACAAGTTAGCCAACGCGAGATTGGCTATGGTGCGACGGTGCGTGGTCAGATATTCTCTCCGGTGCACAATGAAACCCGCGGCAATAATTTTCTAGGCATTTTACATCGAATCGACCATCAAAAAGGGAATAAATTGATAGTGCCCACTAAGCGTTGCTAGTCGATCGACATCAAGCAAAAAAACCCCATAGCTCCAGGGTCCGGGGCCATATTGAATTTTTATTTGGCCAAAAGAGCTATCATAGATCCCAATATGACGCGGGTGTGGGTGTGAAGTCGAAGAAATTCCGAGTTCAAGAAACGCGGTCCTCAATCCCTATTGTTAAACAGAGATCAATCCGTATGATCCAACTACCCAATTCCTATGCTTGCCTTTCGCAGCTTTCGATCCTTTCATCTCTGCGTAACGTCATCTTCTGACTGTCGGCAAACTATGAAGTAAACATACATAGTCAGCTAGAGCAGTCATTGTCAGGGAAACAAGAGCTTGGACGGAAACTGATGGGGGGGGGGGGCGATGCTGAGGCAGAGGCATCCTATGGAGGGGTGAATGACCCTCACCGTTGACCAAAGATCAGCAACGACCAACGACCAGTTTACCGCTACCAAACAAAGCTCCTCGACGTCCACGGACTCGGCAGTGGACCGCTCGCTGGCACTTCTAGGATTCTTCCGATTAACAACGGAACCCCCCCCCCCAACTGGTCAATCGCCCATCTGCTTTCGGAGGAACAATCCCGTCTGCATCCCATTTAGTCAGCATCTGTATATTACACGAACATAACGTATATGATCTCGGACGCAATTTTTATTGACAACGGATGATACGAGGAAGGAAATTAGACGCTTTCTCGATTGGATCCGTTTGTCGGCAGGCAGCGTTGTCTGACAGCACGAAGAAAAATCGTCCGCGATTCCGGCAATCTTGAAATGATACGTATAGAGGGGTATACGTAGAGCACCGAGTTTGCTCTCCCGTGGAGCAACACTAGTTTAAACTTAAAACTGATTGCACCGAGAGAGGACCCCTGGTTCCTGCTTCCTGCTTCCTGGTGTAAAGAGTTGCTTTTCCTTCATATGCAATACGCTAAAACCATCATGTGATGAGAAGCGGTTATCAAGCAACGTGCGTTGCATTTTGCATACACGGGAAGGGAAGATTGTACGCACGGCGCATGCTCGGATTGCTCGGCGCAGAAGGGGCTGCTGATGACAGGGCAACATATATAGACTGTTTTAGTGCGGTGCTATATATGTGAGTTTCTTGATGGATAATGGGTCTGTTGCAAACTTTTGCTACAACGATTGAAAGATGTTTATCTGAAGTGAAATCGCCTGAAAAGTCCAATGGTGGTGTCAGGAAGTCATAAAATGCAATAATAAACTCACAAGAGGCGTTTAATGAAATCCAAGATGGCGGAGAAATATCGAGCAATCTGTATGCATGCACCGTGCATATCCAAGGATGGCCAACTTTAACAACCTCACTGGAGGTAGAGGTTATGTGTTTGTTTACATTGTGATTGGCTGTGATCGATATTGTGAGGTTGGCTATCCTTGGATGTTCGTGGTGCATGCATACAAATGGCTCGATATTTCTCCGCCATCTTGGATTTCATTAAACGCCTCTTGTGAGTTTATTATTGAATTTTATGACTTTCTGATGCCACCAATGGACTTTTCAGGCGATTTTACATGAGATTGTACACTCTTAATTGTTGTAGCAAAAGTTTGCAACAGACCCATTCTAAAAATAGGGAGTACGGTGGACCAATACCGTCTTCTTCCATACCTCCAACCGCTCCATTGAGGTTACGTTCACTCGGGTTCTTCGTGTACACAGCCGCTTATGGGAGACGGTGGATTTTTTGCAGTTTTTGGGATTTTTCGAGCATTTCTAGGCATTTTTCGGCCTTTTCGTCGATTTTTTCGGTTAGAGGGGTCTTCGGCTGATGTTCCTGATACATTTTGCGAAAAAAAAAATTTATCACCGAAATTACCATAAGCTTTAATAGAAGTCCCTCACAACTGAAAGCATCTATGCTTGGGACTTCTGTTAAAGCTTAAGGTAATTTCGGTGATAAATTTTTTTTTTTGCAAAATGTATCAGGAACATCAGCCGAAGACCCCCCCCCCCCCCCCCAAATGAAAAAATCGACGAAAAGGCCGAAAAGTGCCTAGAAATGCCCGAAAAATCCCAAAAACTGCAAAAAATCCACTGTCTCCCATAAGCGGCTGTGTAAACGTAGAACCCGAGTGAACATAACCTCAATGGAGCGGTTGGAGGTATGGAAGAAGACGGTATTGGGTGGACACAACGCTTTATCAAACAAAAACAAAAACGTAAACAATAAACAGCATGTAACTCTAAAAACTTATAAAAGGCCTTCATTATACTTGGATCATTTCACATCACATTTTGGGCAACCAGAGAAGGTCGTAGGAGAAATAGCCGTAATTTTTTGTTCGTTTCGATTAAAAAAAAAAAAAAAAGATTACCAGAAGCATGACAATATGTGAACCTATGTAAGGGACAGTACAAATTCTGGTGTTTGTATACCATACTTCTTGAACAGTTTAGGAAATTCTAGTTCTACGACTATATTCTGGTATTAACACCAGATTTTCCTGGTGAAAGGACTAGAATTTCTTTCGTTCACATATCGTTGTGCTTCTGGTAATACGACTAGAATCGGGTATTATGACTATAGTTTTTTTTTTTTTTTTTTTTTTTTTTTTTTTTTTTTTCAGTACACGGAAAAAAAAAACACGGTAAAAAATACCGTAACCCGGTTTCAATTACCAGAAAACATGGTCGGTATGGAACACCGTAAACTGCGGTTTGTTTTACCGTGCTCTTCTGGTAGCTGACGCAGGTAACATGCACCAGGGTTGCAGGGTCCCCTATTCCGTGCGCTCCGATGAGGGTTACCACGGGCCTCGTAAAAATTACCGTGCTCCACGGAAGCCGATACTCCGGCCTCTGGAAGAGGGAATCGTGCTTCATGGAAGATCGGGCCAGATTAAAATTACCGTGCTCCACGGACAAAAATCTACCCCTCCGTATCACGTTCGATTTATACTTTTACCTTTTTATTTTTAATAAACATTTCCATCGAATGACAAAAAGTAATTTTCCCGCTTTCCATTTTATTGACTCAACTTGTTGTGCCTCACTTTAGGAATCAACCAAGGAGGAGAGATTTCAGAATTTGGAATGTGCCTGGCCCTGGCTGGCCCGGGAATCGAACCCAGGTCTCCGGGTTCGCAGTCAAGTGTCCTAGCCATTAGGCCACCGTTTCTGATTGAGGGAGATGGGTCAATTTCGTAGGTTTTAAAGTTTTATACTTACTCCTCAAATTTGCCTACGATAATGCATTGCGAGTTCCAATAATTGGAGAAAAAATTATTAATTATTTGCTGGCAAATCGACTTCAATGATTAAAGTATTTTTCTCCATTCTCCGAATAGCGGCAAAAGTAACAATAGAGGAATATAGCAGTAAATAACTTGAAATGAGTCTGAATTTGAAAAAAATATTTGTGTTCGTCCCAAATGAAATGCATACTTATTAAAATGTAATAAATGATGTGTGTATAAAAGAAAAAAATAAAAATAAAATTTACCTAAGTCAATAAAAAATAGTAATAGTAAATAATGCAGAAAATACTTATGGGCACCTGGTTTCTCATGGGATAAAACACTTGAACCGATAAAGATGTCTTGCAATCTTTTAAAAACTATTGTTCCATTCTCATAGTTTTTTACTTATAGACCAAGTTACATTCCTAATGAGTGTACCCGTTGTTCTTTTTATAAGTTAAACAATGTTGCTTCCTTCTCTTCAAGCGTTTTAAATAAAAAATGTGGTAACTACGCTGATTATCACAGGGATGAGCAATTTAAGTTCATTGAAGTAAATTTCTCTGGAAAGAAAGAATCAAACTATCTGCATTTACACATAACAAATGGATTTAAAAATATACTTATATGAAAGTTCAAGAAAGAAGCTTGGCCTGCAGTCAGTTGCGCAAAATTTTAACTCTCATTTCCCATGCGCTCTGTAGCGCAGCGGTCAAATGTTTCTTAATATCATTGCAGATAGGCTTCAATCAACTCATTAATGACTTAAAACTGATATTAATGTGGGTAAAAATACTATCAATACAGTTATATTTTGTATTTTAAATTTAATTGCTCTAGTCATTTTGATATTAGCGTCACCGGTCCAGTTATTTAACGGTCAGTATAGTAGTTCAGCAAGGTGTAAACAAATCAAACTATTCCATTTCAATTCTATGAAGTTCCAGCTGCATTGAATACAAGCAGCTGTCTTTCACACAGATTGTGATGCCAGCTTGAAGTCATCGATTGTTAGATTAAAGGTTAACTGCAATGATGAAGACAATTTGACCGGTGCGCCCCAGTGCACATGGGAACGGATAGCTTAAATCTTTCACAACTAATCACATTCAAATCTCCTTTCTTATACTTGCATAATTAAAAATCCATTTGATTGAGTATCAGTTCAACTATAGTTAAACATGCTGTTTATTTTTTTGCTTCTCTTCACCTACTTTAAGTGAATTCAATTTGCCGATCCTTGTGATAATTGGTAGCATGTCTTTGATTTATAATGCTTAAAGAGAGGCGAGCAATTTTTTTTCATTTTTGATTGATCCAAAGGTACACTCAATTGGAATGTAATTTGATTAATAATTAAACAATGATGTGTGGTTTATTCCTATTCTGAATATGAGCATTCATTGAAAGGAATGAGTGGAACCACTTTTACTTATTAAATAGCCCTTTGAATTGCAAAAATTCAGCCAATCTTATTAGAGTATGTTGAGTCATATGTGTTTGAAAAGAATTAGAGAATCAAGATTTCAATGAGAAGGTAAAACTTCCTATTGCAAAAGAATGCAGGTGATGTCATAGCATCCATTGGTCATATTTCCATAGCAAAACATTTAATATAATATTATAAAATGCTCAGCGGTACACTTTTACGCAGAAACTAGGATGGCCCGCTAAGCATGGTGAGACAATTTTACTCAGAGATTTTGAATAAGTTTACTGCCTGAGCATGAAGTAACTATGACAACTAAGACAAAAGAAATGGAAATCAAATCATGCGACTCACCAATAATTTAATTTACTTATGAAAAGTAGGTTAGGACGGCTTTTTTGTTTTGGAGACAGGGCAGAATGTGAGGTAGATTAAATACATTTGCTGATGAAAAATTCAAAACAACACTGGGTCAAACTTAAACTCGTGATCTCAAATTGCATTAGAGACCCACGTGTGTTGTAAATATTTTGACAGACAGATGTCAGTAAAACAGTACAGTGTCACAGTAATGATTCCACAAGCAATAATAAATCACTGAAAATGGGAGAACTCTCAAGTCACAAACTATTTCCACTAAAACAACAGTAGACAAATGCTCGGGTTTGCCATTGCACGGGAAAAATCACGGCCGTGGAAAAATAGAATTAATACTGCAAGGAAAAAACAAAACTTCTGCAAAGAACACAAAGTGACGCGCACTTCCACGGACTACTCGAAAAGAAGAAAAATTATGGCCTTTCAAACACTTCCCATTACGAGTACTCGAATCTTCTTCCAAAAAGCAACCGATATTCCTTACACTAACACAGATTATGAGAACTACTTATTTTTAATACATATTCAAAGTAAGAGGACATGAAACAAAACATGCAAACTAAGTACCTCTCTTAGCACAGAGTTTATTATGATCAGAGCTTAGAGGTTAGGTTGACGGATGTTGCCAATTGGGCCCGTTCCGAAATACCAAGCGCACGGTAGTTTCAAATTACCGTGCTCTCTGGTAGAGGTCTATTCCAATGCGGAAGGAACCTGGCTATAACTACCCCGCTGAAGTGACTCCCTGCCTGGTATTTGTAACCGGGCAAGTGCGTTCTTTGGAGGTTATGAAGGATTCTTCCGTGGGCACGGTAATTTTCACCACGCACCACGGATGAAGTTACCGTTTCGTTGGTATATTCCACCATAATGGCGAATACCGTGTTCCCAGGTATTTCAGTACCAGGTAGCACGGAATTTTAAACCACGCCCGGGGTACAATTTACCTTACCTACGGAATTAGTGACCAGAAAATGCCCTACCATGCTCCTCGGTACATATGACTACGTTTTTTTTTTCAGTGTAAGAATCTGAGGCGTCGAGTTTCTTAGATTTGCTCTAGCATGGTTAGTACTTAAAAAAAAAAAAACAAAAACAAAAACAAAACAAAAACAAAACAAAAAAAACAAAAACAAAAAAAAACAACAACAACAACAGAAAAACAAACCTATAAGTACTTAAGTGAGATACCCCTCGTAAGTATAAGAATTAGTGTTTAAAAGGTAGCACTATGGCCAGAGTTCGTAACAGACCCATTTTGTAAGATTCCGATTTTAACTTCCGAGTTCCGGGCTGCAGTAATCATAGCCGTATAGCCATGAATTTGTCTTCCTCTCTGCCCATTTGAACGCAAGTGTTAAATAATGATGGAAAAAGGGGATGACACGTGAATTCAACCCATATTTTTGCATTTTTCTCACACATGCGTTTAACTTTAAATGAGCAAGAAAGAATGACAAATTCCTGGCTGAGGTTACGGTTGCTAATAGGTATTAATATACCTTCTTCTTTTCGAAGCGGCAACATAGCTCATGAATTTAATACTGATTAACGCTTGTCTTGTGACGTCACGCCGTCCTAACGCGCCATAAAACGATGAGTATAGCGTCCATTCAAGACGGGGAAAAGCTCAGTAAAACGATAAAAAGTGAGATTATATGTTCTCTCTGCGCTCCGGAGTCTCTCATTTGGACTCAGGGCAGAGCAGAGACAAACCGCAAGACCAAGTTCATAACTCAGTTACGCTCATTTCGACTTCGAAGTTTTGAAAACTAGCGGCTTCTCATTGGTCATTGGTTCGGATTCACTGTGTTTCTGAGAGCTTCACTGTAAACTATAGGCCGAGATTAAGGAAATCCGACTTCTCTGAGCTGGAGAAGTATCGACTTGAAAACGACGACGAAAGGAAATAGGAAGCGAGGCTTTGAAAACGGGGATATAAAACTTTAAGTCAACGATTTATCGATTTTGAATTTTTGATAGAAATTTGCGGCCATACTAAAGGATTAACAATTCGGGACAAGCATCTATAAATAAATGAACTTGGAGTTTAGAAATTTTTTCGTGAACATATAGGATGTTCCTTCGCACCATTGCTATTTTGCGAACAATCGATTGTCCTTTCCTCCCATTTTCGAACCTTATGGCAAAATTATCGATTTTCTTTGAAGGTTTAACTGAGCCGCTTTACACTGAGAAAAAACTGAGAAAATACTGTAGGCACCACATGGATACCAATCATTTTTTTGGTTATAAGAGAACCAAAGCTTTAAACAGGAGAACCAAAGATTTAGGCAGATTGTCCAAAGACTTTAGTTCTCCTACCTAAAGAATGCCCGGTATCGACATATTAACCACTCACTTTGGTGTTTGGTCAGTGTGCCTCAAGTGTTTTCTCAGTGTACAAGAATCGATGAAGCGATAGATCGGAATTAATGAGCTGCTGCCGTTTTTCTTACTCTGTTGCCTTATCGAGAATTGACATGGAATAGTGTCTATTCTTGAGTATCGAAAATCAATGTCAAAATAGCTGCTCCAATGCAATGCTTGTATGTATAAATGTATGTATGTACACACATTTCATCAAAAGCTTTAAAAACGTATATATAAAGAAATACACCGAGCATCGAAACGCAGGGTGATAGAATATATGTCATTTCTTCCATAAAAATAAATGCAATTAGACCTATAACTACTTAACTTATGGCGGAAGATTTCACCTTGAAGGAGCATTCCTTCGTATGTTAACACGCATCTGACGCATCAACACATTTTCATGCGGAAACGCTGGTGCACAGAGAAAAAATAATTGAGGAGTTCTCTGGAAGAGAGGCGTGATTGCAAAAATCGAGTTTTGAGATAATCAGCTTTGAATATTTCAAACTGCTACCAACCAAGTGCTACCAACCGAGATTTAAAATGCTATATTTCCCTCAATTTTTGAGCTATTGGTATGAAATTTGGTACGCATTTAAACTAGGATACGTAGAATCGATTTAGCCGTTCTCCCGAAAAACGGCGTGAGTGCACTCACGCCCCTCTTCTTCCGACCTCCTCAATTATACCTACCACATTTTAATTATAGTATCAGAAGCACAACGATAGGTCAACCGAGAAAAACAGTATTTTCAACAGGAAATTCTGATATTTCCATTAGAATCTGGTCGCAGTGCCAGAATTTCCTTCAAATTTTCAAGAATTACGGTGCAAGAACCGGAATTCTAGTAACTAATAGCATCAGAAAATTCTCTGGTCGATAAATCGCTGTGCTTCTGGTTTTATATCTTACTCTGTTTTTTAATGTGCATGCAGTGTAGTCGTGGATTGAATGTTCAATAAATGTGAAAAAATATTTTGAACATTCCATCAATTTGAGTCGAGAGAGGCACGTAGACCCAAAATGTCTGATTTAGTAAAATTATTGCGATAAATCTCGATGCTTCATATCGCTTACCTATAGTTCGATATATCGCGCGAAACAGCCCTGCGCTCGATAAACATCGAACTATAAGCTTGACCCTTGAGAGGAGAAAGAATCGCGACTCACACGTACAACCCAAATTATACACACCTACCGTATGATACCGTATGATTCGATTAACCTTCGAAGCTTATAATTTAGCGATATCCAAGATGTTATAAAGGATTCAATTTCGTATCACGTTTTACACAGGCGATAACAATCACACGGCGGTCACTTACAATTAGAAGGATTGGAGCGGTCTTAGTGATTACTTCAAAATTGAAGTTTAATTTTCTGTACGATCGTTTCGAATAATAACGGGGTGTACGTAGGGTTGAATGGTCTAAGTTTACTTATGGACGATCATAATCATTGACGTCGGATATCCCGATAAAAACGGTTTTCAGCAGCATTGTACCTGCAAATCGTGCTGTATGAGGAAATTCTCGAATAAAAGTTCAGGGAGGTTATGTGGGAAGCGGCCTCCTCTCCAGAAACCACGGAGGGGGGGGGGGGGGTCGTCGTCACTCGTGCCTCTGCTCTGTCGGCGTACGCAACTTGCGAGGGGGGGCTGGGGTCTCAGAGGGCTCGAGAACCCTACAAACCACCAAAATGAGCCTATAAGTCCATTTAAAAATACTTGGAACTTATCTATCTTTTTAATTATTGGTGCACAGTCGCGCAGAGCAGAATAAATCTATCCACGCGCATCTTGATTAGTGATGATGTCTTTTGTCTACATGTATACGTACTGTCTCTGAAAATAACACGCCAAACCAATAAAACTTACGTATTGCATAAATACAACCCCCCCCCCCCACAAGTATAGGTACATAAGATCATCCTCCTTCCGTTAATGTATCGATGTATTTTGAATATCTTTGGATCTAAGGCAAACCCCGTGTTATAAAAACCAACCATGATATCACACATCACAAGTCTAAGAAAACGCACCTCGCTGAGACTGACGTAATAATTGAGGAGTTCTCCGGAAAAACCACTTATAAAACAGTGGGTATGCTCGTTCTCAAAAATGTATAATTCAAAGTGTTATTATACGTGTGTTTCTCAGAGGCGGACTGGCCCACCGGGACGCCGCGCCGGGAAATTTCCCGGTGGGCCGCGGCCACTTAGGGCCGGTTGGATCGTGAGAGGGAAAAAAATAAAAAAAAGAGAGAAAAAGAGGAAGAAAGAAAGGAAGAAAAAAAGGAAGAAAGGAAGAAAAAAGGAAAAAAGAAGAGAGAGAGGAAGAAAAAAGAAGGAAAACACCAGAGACGAAGATAAAAGTGAGGCCGTGGATGTATTTACACTTGGTAAATTTGGGCTGCGGGCCAGTCATTCGATTTTTTAGGGCCGGGCCGGGCCGATCATTCATTCGATTTTTTAGGGCCGATCTGATCATTCTATACTTCAGGGCCGGGCTGGGCCGATCATTCGATACGTCAGGGCCGGGCCGGTTACTCAATGCGTTTTGGACGGGCCGGGCCGGGCCAGACCTGTCATTCGATAAATTCGGGTCGGGCCGGGGCGGGGCGGGCTTTATTCATTCGTTTTATGTGGGTCTGACCGGGCCGGGCCGATCATTCGCTTCATTAGGGCTGGTTTTGTGTGGATCTGAACAGGCCGGGCCGATCATTCGCTTCATTAGGGCTGAAACGAAAGCAGAGAGGAAATATTTCAGAGTGTTTAGGTAGCCCTGAAAAGGGCTTTTCTTTTTTTTTTTACTTTTTTTATATTTAATATATTTAAGATAAAATGGCAGTCTCTACCCTGCAAAAACGCAGAGAGTCAGCGATCATATTATAATGAAATTGATGACCCAAACATGCTTCAGATTGTTGTTTTTGACTCTGAAAATACCAAGATTTTCTCGGGTGGGGGGGGGGGGAACCCCCCCGGTTAGGTTAGGTTGGGTTTTCTGTCGTCACTAAGATAAAATGGCAGTCTCTACCCTGCAAAAACGCAGAGAGTCAGCGATTATATAATAATGAAATTGATGACCCAAACATGCTTCAGATGGTTGTTTTTGACTTGAAAATACCAACATTTTCTCGGAGGGGGGGGCAGACCCCCCAAACCCACCTAGGTGGGGGGTGTCCTCCACACCCCCCATATGGGCCGGTCCAAAGTTGGATTCCCGGTCCGAATTTGGGGGCCAGTCCGCCTCTGGTGTTTCTAGTGAGTTAAACGGGTTATTCTTTTCATCTGAGGAATGGTCTAAGCTTCAATTGTTGTCAGGAAAGATCACTCCGTTTAACTCATCAGAAACACACACAATAAAACTTTGAAACATTAATTTTAAAGAAAGAGCATACCCCTTGTTTCATACGTGGTTTTTCCAGAGAACTCCTCAATTATTGTGCATCCAACTCCTTCCGATTGTCAAATTTCGTATCTGCATAAGTGTGATATCTTTAGATTCGCCGCAAGGCCCACTCGGCCCAGTTGATACAGGAATTCGAACCGTGGCACTCCCACTGGCGGATCCAGAAATCCATCCTTCTCTCTCATCTCCCATTAGAATGCGTGTGTTAGAAAAGGACAGATTGAGGGGCAGTCACTTGATTTTCGCCGCCTTTTCTATCCTTTTCTTACATGTGCGTTCAAATCAGTGGCAAGGCGTGCGATTTGGACTTTCCTTTTTCCCCATTTAAACACATACGAGAGGTCGAAATGCTTGGTCATCGCCGATGACTGAAGCGTTCGACTTTTTCGGTGAATTTAAATAGAAAATACATTGTTGCCAAATTTCACGCCTCGCCACTGATTCAAATGGGAAAAGAGTGAGAAGGACAATTTCTTGGATCCGCTAGTGAGCTCTGCCGTTCCACGATTGTCGCAGCGGGAATCGCGGGATGCGGGTGCGCTGACCACGCACGGCGGGACGGTGAAGGGACGGGATGGGACCAGCAGACCACCGGACCACCAGACCAAGGCACGAGGGCGAGGGCGAGAGGCTCGCGGGCGGCATGCGCATGCGCACTGCGCAGGCGCTCGGGCAGGCAGCCGAGTGGAGTGAAATTAAGTCCTGAATGGGTTGTGGAGTTGTGGAAGCGCGGTGGAGCATGATATGGTGATATCGTGATATGACCTTGGAACTGAGGCCATCATTACAACCACTCTGCTTTTTTTTCTGCTATTCTGTGTATACTGTATACACTCGGTACTCACTCAAGAGAATTCCCGGTCCCGATGGGATGGCCCGACGTCGGCGTCGATGCCAGTCGGTGGTTGTACCCGAAGGCAGGAGGAGGACGATGGTGGTGTGGCTGAGGGAGAAGGGGAGGGGGGAGGGGAGGGGGGAGGGGAGGGGGTGTTCACCAGTGTTAAGCACACCGTTGCCAGGCATCAATGATCCATCGGTTTCGCGCAGGCGCACAGAGCCCAGGTCAAAAAACTTTACTCTACTCACGGCAAGATTGAGCGACTGAGCGTATAAGTTTGGAATTTGCGAGATGAGACAAAGAAAATAAAAAAAAAATAAATAAAAACCGGAAAGCGAACACTGAAAAATGTTTGTAGGATGACTGTTGACCGTGATGAGTCGATGATTGACGATCAGATAAAAAAGTCTTTGTAACACAGTTGGGCAAATAGGAGTGCAATCGATTACACGATTACTGGCTGATCGGTAATAATCGTCAAACCTTTGGGTGGTAATTATGAATGGAGTCTTCACAGATTTGAAAAAAACTTGAAGGTTCATTTCAATTGGATCCAATTCTTCTACAACTAATATGATGGATGACTTGAAAAAATTAAATTAAGTCAGCCTTTGTTACCGTAAAATCACCCTCCGAAAAAAAGATGATTACACGCAATTACTCGGTAATGGTGTAATCGATTGCCACCCCCCATTTGCCTACCTCTGCTCTGCTCAGTACACGCTCAAACAGTTTGATGAATCAGGCGGTTAAGGCAACATAACACGAAATTTGTTTGATGGGTCGTCAAAGAACAGCTTCTGTTTGACAAACACTGATGGAATATTTTCGGCCTCAACGCGCAACAGTTTTTCACCTGATCTTTCCTGTCTGTGGTGAATTTCTGTTTCATTTGCTCTGTTTGATTTAAATTGTTTGAGCGACTAATGGTAATGGGTCTGTTGCATACTTTTGCTATAGCGTTATGGAGGGTTGATTCTGGTGTAAAATCGCTTGAAAACCACATTGAGAGCATCAAGTCTCAAAATCCACTCATAAACCCACAAAAGCAGTTTTAAGGAAATCCTATAAGATGGTGGTCGAAAGAGCGCAGGAATCACCTGCATGCATGCATCACGAGTACCAAAAGATGGCCGACGACGGCAGTTTATGATGTTGGCTATAGAATATAAACAAACGACTCACTTCTTCATAGCACCTACATTTTATGTCATTCTGCATGTGTGTTTTTATCCGCTGAACTTTCTCGTAATTGTTTGTGCGATTACTAAGGCGAATATATCACGTTTCGTGTCGATTTGCTCGAACTCTGAATGGAAAACGCCGGGCAAGTATATAGACCTATACTTTGTCGAATGCCGTCGCGTCGTTGGCCATCTTTGCTTCTATGGTGGTGCATGCACGCAGGGTTGATTCGCCCATTTGACCGCCATCTTGGGCTTTCCTTAAAACGCCTATTGTGGGTTAATGTATAGATTTTGAGAGTTATTGATGGTATCAATGAGATTTTCACCCAATTTTACGTAAGATTCGGCCCACCATAATGCTGCATCAAAAGTTTGCAAGAGACCCATTGAGCGCGTATAAACGGAGGCCTCTAGATCTCCTCAGAAGACGAAATTGGATCCTCAAAGTAGTCTCTAAGTGAACATCTGATGGAAATTGATGCGCACCATCCACCATCATCGTTAGGTGACCCACGGTCATCGATGTTGTCGGGGATCATTATCAAAATCATGGCGCAGATTCGTTTCCCATTAAGATATACAAAATTTTGAAAGTTTAGACGTCAAAAATGTTCATTAATATTCAAGTATTTGAACATTATGTATATTGCACACCAATAACCAACCAAAAGTTATACTTTGAGGATCTTTAATCGCCGAAGTGGCCTTTTGAGAGCGGGCCGCTCTTATCTTGGTTCACAACTCAACAGCTGCCTGATGCATCAACTAAAGCTCAAAATGGTGCTCAATAATCTTAAAGGGTATCTCCACCTGCGAATTTAAAAGCGCGAATAAACTGATTGATCCAATGAGGTATACCTTGAAGTTGATGGGTCGAGTCCGATGTATCGACAACAAAAAAGCCTATTGGCTCAAGCGGTCAATTCGCGCTTTTAAAACCGCAGGTGGAGACACCCCTTTACCGTGCGAGGACAGAACACTTCGGACTTCTGGGCCCTGGACCCACATCAAGAGACCAGCGCAGATTGGACTTGCACTTTTATCACAAATGGGTATAGATATTATAAATCAAGTTAGATTGTTGGTTTACGCTGCGCGACCGCGCTTAGGATTTAAGTCTACTTTTTACAGGGCCTAATTGCTTGGTCCTCAGCGCAGAGGTGCAAGCAAACAATCTAAGACCTATACTCTGCAATTTTTATGAGTAGTGAGAGGACCGTCCCAACAGCTCTCTATTTAGAATAACCAAGGTACCAAGGCGTCTTTATAACAAACACCCCTTTACATGAAATCATAAAAGAAACAATAGTATAGCGTACTATGTTTCAACGTTGCATTTTGTCCATTTCAGCCCATATAAGAGAGATCGAACTGACGGAAGTGTTGCGAATACATACGAATTCGACCTTCTACATGAAAATGCAACGTTGACAAATTGCACGCTCCGCAACTGAAAAACAGATGACTCAAGTTGCCTGCGTACAAAGAAAAAAAAAAATGTTTTGAAATTTCAAAAAAAAAAAAAAAAAAAAAAAATTGAATTATATGATAATAAATAAGACGTACTTTCAAACTAAAATTAATTGTTTTTAAAGCAAAAGTAATTGTTTTTCAATTAAAAATAACTATATTTAAATTGAAAATAATTGTTTGTAAATTGAAAATTCGGTGTTTTGATCGAATGAAAAGTTTTTTCAATTTAAAAATACGTCTTTTTGTCATATAATTCAAAAATATGTGTTTTTAAATCTGAAACATTTTTTTCTCCGTGGATATCCTCCCTAACAGAGGGACATTTTGTACGTACCTACTCACTTACAGATTTGGGTAGAGCAAAAACAGATTTTTTTGAAAACTGAATGAATATAGTGCATGTGCGGAAAATACGGTCCTCTTGGTGACGATCAAGAATTTTCTAAAAAAAAAATTGAAAAACAGGTCTTGCGTATATAGTTTCGCTGCAGCATGGCATGTTGATTTTTACGTAAGATTCCTTGAAAATAACGATACGCATATTAAAAACTTTCAAAAATACACGAACGTTAGCTCGACAGAACCTCACTGTAAAGAATCGTTCATTTTGGAGAGACCCGAGCTATGGACGGTTTCCAGATGACTCGAATATTTTCCTCTCTTCGACGTGACAACACTGTAGGAGTGGCGATTCTGAACTGTGAGCTCACACTCTTCGGGGTCAACAACACCGAGTCTGTAGACTCTTCATTCTCATTCTTCATCTTGGAGGTTTCCTTTCCTCTCCTGCCTTACGCGCGCTGTTGCCGAGTCTCGTCAAAAAAGTTTTCGAATTCCGGATCGATTTAGAGGCCAAGGACGACTCGGAACAACAATTCAACTGCTAGAGGCGGCAACCGCGTTTAGACTTGTGCCTTCACTTGCTCCATGATCCTCCGTGGCTCCGAGACTTCTTCACATAGTTGCCATATTTAGCTAAAAAATCACCGGATTTCTCACAAAACTTAATTTACATTTGTTAAATCTGGCAACGGTTCTTCGTCTTGGTCGACTCCTCCTGCTATCCTCTGTCCTGGAGTTTCGCTCGATCCCTCCTCAGTCCTTGAATCTTTATCACGTCCTTCCCGAATTCGGATTGGAGGAATGTTCTATAATAATCGAAGATAATCGATTGATCGATTCGTCCTAATTCTTAAAAATGCAAAAATAAACCTTTCTCGTGGTCAATCGATTACCATTAATCGATCACATTGCGGTTTCTGCAGACAATGGGGCTGTTGCGCACTGTTGCTGCAGACAAATTGATATCTCCTTCATTAAATGCAGAAATCGACCTTCCTCCCAATAAATCGATTACCCAGCGCATTGGTTTTGAACAATGGGGCTGCGTTGCACACTTTAGCTGTGCGGATGAATGGTGGAGTGTCGGCCTTCACGAGACAATTAAAAGTTAAAGAGAGATGAAAGATGGATCGGACCTTTAATCAGCAGGGTATAACTTTACCTGCATTTTGTTCATTCAAACTCAGGTATAAGTAATAGGGTGCAAGTTCGCACTGAACACAGTAGCGCCAATTTGGGAAGGGGCACGGGGGCCCCCTTTCGTCCATAACGGTATTTTGTGGTTCAGAATCTGAAAACCTGCAATGAGGGGAAAAAAGGTCATAACTATTCTCCAACCCCCCCCCCCCCCTCCCAAAGTCAACGCTGAATTGGCGCCACTGACTGAACACCAGACAAGTCGCGATCTTTTTCATGGGTTTGAATGGATGAAACTTTGAAAAATTGTACACTATGTCAATTTTCATGACCCCTGTTTTAGTATAAAATAAGCTTAATCTACACAACGAAGTTGTAAAAATACGAAATTCTGAGAACTCACAAGAACCTATTTTGAAATGATTCCTCTATAATTCCTGTCTTTTCCCATGTATTTCGGTGGTCGAGGTTGTCACTTTCGTTGCTTGTCGACACGATAAGACTATATGCAGTAGAATACGAGGGAAAAAGATAGACAAATTGCACCTTAACCCTAACCTAAAAACCTTACATATCCGCCATGCTCACGCAGGTTACTCTTTGGATTGCCACTCTAGATTTAAATGATTGGATCGTTGACGCAGGCAGTTGTTGTTGTGGCGGTGGTGGTTGTTGTTGTTGTTGTTGTTGTTTTTTTTTTTTTTTTTTTTTTTTTTTTTTTTTTTTTTTTTGCAAAGTGCGAGGAAAACAGCCTGGCTCATGACACCTTTAAAATTTTTGCACGTCAAGTTGTATACTATAGTAACGTTCAAATGAGGTAACAGTAACTGTTCGTGTGGGTATACATATAATGTACTACATCGTCTGCATCTTCTTTGGTTTGACACGATGAAGTCATTGATCGCCCATTTCTCCAGTTTTCTGCCCTCTGCGGTGGACGCGGAGCCGGCAGTATGCGGTGCGGTGGTCTCAATCTATGGACATTAACAATGGATTGCGTAAAAAAAACGCAAACGAATAATAACTGAGAAAATGATCCATCTCCACTCATGTACGCACGCACACATGGATACATGTAGTTACACACAAGTACATAATTTATTGTCCGTGCGTCCTCATTCACTGTATCGCGCCATTCAGCGACATGACAGTGAGTGACAAGAAGTTGCCACAATGAACGAGTCAAACTTTTGACAAAAATTATACCCTATAATATGCAAAAGAAAAACAAAAGAACAAAAAACGTGTATATAATACGTATGTGTAAAGAGATGAACATTATATGGTGGATCTGCATCAGTGGCGTAGCGTGCAATTTGGCAACGTCGTACAGTCTCCCCTCCCCCACTGTTTAAACCCCTGTAAAAGGTTGAATGCGAAGGTGTTCACCGAACACCTAATAGTTCGATAGTTTTCATGGGTTTAAATGGACGAACTGAAGCGTTGCCAAATTGCAAGCTACGCCACTGATCTGCATGCGATTTTGCGAACGTTTGCTGCATCAGCGATAGGCCAGTTGCACACTTTGACTACGTATATAAGAATGGAGATTCGGCTACAGTGGTGGCTAGTGAAATACGATTTATCTACATCTCCTCCATATAAACCTTTGTAAAATAATCGATTCTCAGGTGAGTTCAACGGAACCCTTAAGAAATCGATACTTTTGCATATAGGTTCAAAATGGGAGAAAAGTAACTCTCGATTGTTTAGGAGTAGCCTCTGTGCGGATCTGTTGCGATGCAAAAATCAGTGGGAGAAACGAATGTGACGGTTAATAATAACTTCTGCAATCCGCATCTGTAGTTACATTCAGAAAAGCTTTTGAAAAGTGAAGCTTTTTGGGCGACAAAAACGCAGCTGTAAGGGGGCTGTACAGAAGGGGGCAAAAAAAATGTTAGACGAATCCTGGAGGCAGGCAGGCTGCATGCAATTCATTTCTCTACAAATTCAAGCATTGCTGGTGGCCTGTATCTTAGACAAAAATTCAAGGGCTCCTAACATCATACATGAAAGTTGACGAATAAATTTCGGGAGTTTTTAAAGACGCAACTGTTCTTTTGTTTTGTTTTTTGTTTTTTACTTTGTTGTTTAAATGAAAGCTGCCAGTATATTCATCCTTCTTAAAAGTGTTGTGCAACATCCCCATATTTAGAGTATTGGTTCTGATAAAAAACGATTTCAACGTTGCACGCACTTGTAACTAAACCGAAGAAAATCAAAGGAAAAGTCATTTTCTGATCCCGACGCATATTGCTGATCCACACATCTTTCCACTTTGATACTATTCGGGCGACGAATGCTAGACAAGACCGTCTTGACTGAACAAAGCCTATAAACAAAGAAGACGTCTCCTTATCACTCATATACTTCTGAACGCGAAGGAATTTCTGGGATACACGGAGTTATTAAAGAATGATATTATTGGTGAAAGGCGCGACTCGCGTTAGGAGACTTAAACGCACGGCTAAGAAGGCAACCCGCAACACTCCTCAAACCTCAATGCCTGATGCGCATAGATATTCATCAAGTCTGGGTTGAATGATCTTTTATCATTATGGTTAGTTGTTCGAAAGCTCATAGTTTGAACCGTCAGTTTTCAAGAGAGGAGCTTTGTTAACCTTTATATATCTCTTAAATTTACTTGCAATTATTATCTGATGTTTAGGTGTATTCGGTTTTGGTTTTTCGTCTCAAAATGCAACAAAGTCTAAGCATAATACGAAATCATCTGTCGACAATCAAAGTGCGGGAGCTCAAAAAGTGACACACCAATAAAGTTGGTGACTGTTGACTTATACACAGAACTGCGGTCAGCATAACTTTGAGAGCTATCGGTGACGTCGAAACTAATAATTGATCACTGATTGGAGAACACTATCAAAATATCTGGGGGCGGCAGGTTTTGGTGTTTAAAGTAATAAATGTCTCCAATGAGCCATTTTACAAGCTCCCAATTTGATCGCGCGGCTTATTCAGTTAAGTAGAATTCAACTAGGAATTCCAATGATATAGCTTTTGGTTCTTGCAACGTTCAAAATGAATCAGAAGAAAACGAGTCCCAAGTATTAAAAAGAGCAGCAGAGGCGTAGCGTGAAATTTGGCAACGTTGCGCTTGGTCCATTTAGACCAGTGAAAAAGATCGAACTTTTGGATGTTCTAATTCGACCTTTTACAAGAGTTTAAATAGACAACATGTAATGTTGCCAAATGGCACGCTGCGCCACTGCAGAGCGGATGTGGCTGTTGCGGGTCGCCCACTTTGAATGAATGAATGGACCTCCCTCTGTCGGCTATGGCTCGGTCTCCTATCAGTAATCAGCCATGCACATAAGTGGGTATTGATGATTACTGGGTGAACGCACTCACTAAATTATAATCCGGTCGATGATTACGTGTTGCCGCTGAATATGAGTGATTTCATTTTAGTTACACATTCGCTAGACTAAAATTGCACGCTTAGTTCGATTATATCGACATGCATCATACGCGGTAGCAAGCAGGTATATACATACACCGTATATATACGTATATATAATCTGTGGCTTTGCGTGATTGGATTATTGGCGTCATCCGCAAAGCTCAGGGGTGATCGAAAGACAAGATAAGTGAGAAACGATCGTCAAAAACTGATCCAGAATTACCAGCCGATGAAAGTTAACTCGTTTTTTTTCCCCCTTCGTTTTTTTTACATAGTTCCTTTTTCTTTTAGAGCACGCGCAGGATAATTTATTGGCCGATTAGACTTTCGTGCTTGGCTTTGAATAAATTATTTCCGAGTTCACTTTTTTCGTTCCTTTTTTTTTTTTTTTTTTTTTTTTGTTTTTTGTTTTTGTTCGACGCATTAACTATCTGTATAATTTAGCGGTTGATTAGATTTTCGTGATTTGAATCGACTGCAGTATGGTCAAGCACTAGCGGATCCAGGAATCTGTCCATCTCTCTCTCCTCTCATTAGAACGCATGTGTTAGACAAGGATAAAAGTGGGAGCGAAAATCACGTGACTGTCCCTTATCTGCCCTTTTCTAACATACGCTATCTAATGAGAGAAGAGAGAGAAGCACAGATTCCTAGATCCGCCAGTGTGGTCCAGCATTCATATAGGTACGTCTAATTGAGCTGAACTTCAAAACCAGAGGTACTTAAAGCTGTGTACGTACAGGCCCTTTCGAATTCGATAGCTGTTTTAAAACCATTTTATTGCGGTACATTTGCAGGTACTATATGTATTCTTCGTTGTTTGCTTAAACATTTACAGCTCATTTGAAGAGACTGTAATCCTTATACGCGAGACACTGACGTGCATTCCTGAAAAACTCTCAAGCATTAAATTTCACGCAGCATATGTACGAACGTGGGATAGGATAATATGTCCATTGTACAGGCCTGTAAATTATTTTAAATCCTTTCAAACTTTGGCTTGAATTTGTAAAAAATCGGAATTATACTTTGCGATTTGAAATGTTTTCACATTTATTTTGACGGGAGGTCTCGCGTGACTTTCGTAGATCTACAGATGTTCGGGATATTTCATTCGGTCGTCGTGCGTCGCTTACTTCTCTCAAAAACAATTGCATGCAAATAAAAGAATACGTCGACCCTTAAGGACTGGAAGCAATATCAAAATAAAAATGTTAGTTCCATACCATTTGCTGTACAAAATGGCTCAACTGCGTACACTGAAAAAAAAAAAAAGATTATCAGAAGCATGGCAATACGTGAACCTATGTAAAGGATAGTACAGTTACCAGAATTCTATTGTTTGTACCATTATATAGTTCTTGAATTTTTTTTAAAGAAATTCTAGCTCTATGACCATATATTCTGGTATTAACACAAGAATTTTCTGCGGTCAAAGTACTAGACTTTCTGTCGTTCACATATCGTTGTGCTTCTGGTATGAAGACTTTCGCTATTTTTCAGTGTAGTTATAAATTCCTTTACTTGGTGCGTGCAAAAAAGAAGAAGAAAAAATGGATTCAACTATGACGATCGGCAAGCGAGTGGCAACACCGCATAATTTTATACTTTTTGATTGTAATTGTAATATGCTCTCACCGAATGGTGAATGGTGTCGATGCGAGAGATTAGTGGTGCGGGGAGGCGGAGGGGTGCCAATCATGCGAACACAATGAATACTTCCCGCGTCTCGTCTCTGTTAATGCCGTCTTTGATTCCGCACAATAGTCGCAACTTTGCAATCGTTTGATGAATCAAATTCGGGGTCGACACTAAATGATGACACGGGCCCATTCATCAAAATACTCAAATCAGCTACTAATTCAAATTTCGTTTACAAAAAATTATCAGCATCAAGCGAATTTTATTTACAAGTGTCGCGGTCGGGTGAAGATTTTCGGCCGAACCAACCAACGGTTCTGCAAATTATTAGCTCACTCGAACTGTTTGTTCGGTACCGATGGATGGCATCGATGCTGTACCCGAACCTCGGAATTTGTACCCATTCCACGAGGTGGGGCGAAAAGAGTAACTCAACGGTGAGAGGCAACAATAAAAAACGCTCCTGATTGGCTTGAAGAGGTTTTGTTGACTTTGGTGTTTAGTGTCCCCCGAAAAGTTCCGAACCTCGAATCATCACCCGACACTGTAAATAAAATTCGCTTATCGAGTGTGATGCTTGTCGCGCGGCTCGTGAAGAATAGTCCTTCTCCCATAGAATAGTTCTTCTCCCATTTGAATTTAAATGAAAGTATCGATTTATAGGCGGTTCAATTTAAAGCCCTAAGAATCGATTATTTCTATAGGTTCAGATGGACGAGACATCGACAAATCGCATTTCACTAGCAGCAACTGGAAGAGCGGATGACGTTGAGTTTTCTTCAACAGCTATTATTTCGGTTGATACGCAGCTAAGACCTTATTTTTATGGGTATCGATGACGTGTTTCTCGCAGAAGGGAAACTTGTAAACATTAAAATATTATGTATTGACAGATTGACTCTTTTGCTCGCTGGGTCCACTATATGTAATCGAAAACATTATTTTCACATCGAGCAGCCCTGTGGAAAGTCAAAAAAATTGAGTCACTCATGAAATCATAAGAGGCTAGTTCGGCTCAATTTAAAGGTAAAGGTCCTACATTACACTGATCATTTTTTCACTCCTTACTTTTTTAATTTCATGATCCGTCTTCTTCTATGATGACTTTTAAGATGCGTTCTTTTTTCCCATTGGGTGCGATAGGTCGGGAATTTCTTAGATTAGGCACTCTTGGTGCAGATTATCCAACTGTCCATCGTTCCATCAAAGCGTTTCCGCTGATTTCCGATTAAACGATATAGATTGAGGAGGTTAAGAAATTCGTTGATTGTAAACACAGATGTTAACAAATCAACAAATCAAATCGGTCCAATCGGTTAACTCGATCTCCATAGGCCGTTGGATCGATGTAAAACAGATGGAATCCATCCAAGACAACAATTAGAATGGGGCTCTTGCAAACTTTTGTTGACGTGAGCAAATGAATGGTTCAATCCGAAGTAAAAACCAGCAAAAATCACGAAAATCTAACTAAGAAAGTCTAAAATTCAGTGATGAACTCACGGCAAGCTCGTAAAGTCGGTTCAACGCAGGTATCATGGGCGATTCCTGTCTAATTTGTCACTGTCTCTACGGAAACACAGAGATACGTCTCATTCTAGATAGGAATCTCCTATGAAACCCGCGTCTCTCCGTCATTAAGCCCGATTCTGAGCGTGAATTTCGTGATTTTTCAGTATACTCATCGTCATTTTTACAGGTTTTTATGCATAATCAACTCTTCAATCCCCTATAGCAAAAGTTTGCAAGAGCCCCATTTAGAGGAACAGATACATTATACACGTCTTTGATACAATCCAGTGGCGGCTCGTGCTACTTGGCAACAATGTTTTCTCTCCATTTGAATCTATATCCAACAATCGATTGCTGGTGAAGCGCTGCTTCACTTTCGAAACGATTGTTTTACATGCAATCAAATGGATTGAAGACATTGTTGCCAAGTAGCACGAGCCGCCACTGATACAATCTCCGATCGGTCGATGGAGCATTGAATGGAAGAAGAAACGATAGTCTTATGGTCTTATGGTATGGAAATGTGTCCACTGTCCACTGTGCCGCGAGCCAAATGCGTTCAATCTCATCGCGGCACGACCGACGCGACGCGACGCCGATGGTCGTGCGGCGACTCACGCGTCGCGCAGCGTTCACTGTCAACGACATGCGTCAAACCACGCGCGCGCGCCCGTGCAGGCGAGGCGTGCAAGTTGCTATGGGTCACACGTCGCGCGTCGCCGTATCCACGGTGCAATGCTGCGTCTCGTCGCGGTCGCTGTACGACCCATGAGAGTCGATCGCGAGCGCCCTACCCTCTATCAAACGAAGTGTCGTGCGTCGTCGTCGACGAAAATATGCCGACGAGGCTAAATGGCCGCATGGGGTCCGCGAGTCCCAATACCAGATTCACTGCGCCTCTTTTATTTCCGTACTATTGATCTATTATCTACAATTCCGATCGGATGCTGGAGGGAGTGTCGCCGAGCGCCGGGTCGCGTCGATTTGATCGCACTGTCTATAGGTCTCTTTGAGGACAAGACAAGTTTACAGTTAAAACGGACGGATGGATGGCGGGGGCAAGGCGACGGGAAGTTGCGCGTCGGTGGGAGGGCGGGGGCTCGAAAGACTTTGCATAACTAGATCAAAAGGGGCCCCGGGCTGGACAACGCATTTTAATCGTGCCTCTTTGGCCGTTTCCTCCGCCATAGCACTCTAGAATCAAAGCGATGTTTGTAGTTAGCGTCAAATTCGTCCACATAGCAGACATAGCTTTCTTGGTCTAATAATTGGTCAACAACTCAACAAATTCGTCCACATAGCATACATAGCATACATAGCAGACATACCTTCCCTGGTCTATTAACAAATTCGTCCACATAGCAGACATAACTTCCTTGGTCTATTATAATCGGGTTCTTGTCTTGCTAACTTTTGCTACAAGCTATTGAATAACTTATGGTTATCCTGGAGTAAAATCTATCAAAAACTAAGATGAGCACGTTAATAAATTACGAAATGGGTCTGTTGCAAACTTTTGCTACAGCGGTAAAAAGTGTATTATCCAGTGTAAAATCGTCTGAAAAGTCCATTGGTGGCATCATAAAGTCATGAAATACAATATTAAACTCACAAGAGGCGTTTATTGAAATCCAAGATGGCGGCAAAATATCGAGGAGTCTGAGTGTATGCACCGTGATCATCCAAGGATTGCCAACTTTGACAACCTCACTGGAGGTAGAGGTTATGTGTTTGTTTACGTTGTGATTGATTGTGATGGATATATTGTGAGGTTGGCTATCCTTGAATGTTCGTGGTGCATGCATACAGATTGCTCAATATTTTGCCGCCATCTTGGATTTCATTAAACGCCTTTTGTGAGTTTATTATTGCATTTCATGGCTTTCTGATGCCACTATCCAACTTTTCAGGTGATTTTACAATAGATTTTACACTCTATAGCGCTGTAGCAAAAGTTTGCAACAGACCCATTCACTCACAGACTCACGAAATGACTTAAAGCTTAAGGCGGAATGTCAAAGCTACGCAGGTTCAAAGAGAGATTCCTACCTGATTTGAGGCTTTTCTCTATGTGATTATATACAGTATAGAGAGAGTGACAAAATTAGACAGGAATTCTCCGAGGTACCTGCGGGCTGCGACCCGTCCATTTAATCCCTTTGGGAATAGAAAGCAAAGTACGTAAAGTTGCAGAAATAGTGCAATATAGCGATAGACTTTTCCCCCTTTTTCCAGGAAGGAGGATCGCGATTAAACTGTATACTCGCATGTAAAAATGCAAAATGCCTGAAAATTGTTGAATAGTTGCAGATAAGTCCTTTTGGTAAAGGGATGTAGAGGGTACTTGTAAGGATTTAAATCTTGTTGATTGTGCATCAAGGAACTGCATCGAAGCCCTAATGTATAGTGGACACCTGAATTTAAGGTTTTTTGATATGGTCTCTAGCTCCGCGACTGTTATAACTGAACCTACACAACACACCACACACCTACTTACCTATACAAGATACAAATTAGTTCAAGATGCGTATACTCCGTCTTCTAAAACCTTAATTTCTTCGTCGTTTGTTCACATTAATGGGGCTATTGCACACTTTTGCTATAAGCGATTTAAAAGTCGATTATGGCGTAAAAACCTCAACAAATAACGATGGCGGCACTTAAAACTTCCAAAATCCACTCCTAAACTCAATAAACGCAGTTATTTGCGGGAGTGTAATGGTGGCCGAAGGCACTAACAATGGGAGATTCCCATCTAACAATTCTGAAACTCCATCAAGAAGTGACCAATTAGAGACTACTTTCATTTGACACCGGTGTCACTCGGTGTTGCGGTACCATTCATCGGATGTGGATCACCACTCTGATGACTAATTACTCTGTGAATCATCCTTGTCAGCATAGAAAGAGTGACGAAATTAAGATAGGAATCACCCATTGTTAGTGCCTTCGGCCACCATTACGCTCGCGCAAATAACTGCGTTTATTGAGTTTAGGAGGGGATTTTGGAAGTTTTTAGTGCCACCATCGTTATTTTTTGAGGTTTTTACGCCATAATCGACTATTAAATCGCTTATAGCAAAAGTGTGCAATAGCCCCATTGACAATCTACTATGAATTGTAAATTAGTAAATGATGACCTATATATGCATGAGACTTTTTCAACATCAAGTAAAGGTCGTTGCTTTTGGCTATTCACGTCTCACTCATGGAGCGATAGAAGTCGATTTATTAAAACAGAAAAAATATGTAAATATTGTAAATGCATCAACAAAAAAAAAAAAAAAAAAAAAACAAAAAAAAAACAAAAAATGAAACAAAAAATACAGACCGACCAGGCCTTCGGAGTTGGTTTCAAGAACTGGTGTGTTGGGCCATTCAGAAGGCGAGGAGAGAAAAACAAAACAAAATTGAAGTTGAGTCCTGCGACTAATTCTCATAAATGGGGCTAATCGCTAATCGACACGAAACTTTCAGCCGTAATTTTTTTTTAAGACCCTGTTGTATTTCCACCTCTCAATCAGATACAAATACAAATTGGGGAACAGAAAACAAACATAGGTGAAATAATTGCTAATCGATTCCGAGGACTAGACGATTTTATTTTTTACGACAATCGACAAATAATATTATAATAATAAGAAAAATTACATTTGGTAGAATAAATATCGTATATTTTAATGGTTAAATTTATTGGAAGTCGTTCAAGTATCGACTACTTACTTACAACGGTAAAATTAGAGTATTGAGACAGCTAAAGATAAGCGGCTGCAAAAGCGTGGGCGACACTGCGGGCTCCGAGATATTATTCTGAATTATTTTGTTGAAAGTCGCGCCTCTCCTGCTTATCTGAGACTCAAGAAGACTTTTTCACTGATAAAGAACAATCGAGTCAACTAACTTTCGAAAGAATGTCCAGGACTTACTAACTGTCGCACGCAGAATAAATCGCCTGTGGCGGCTCGCTCAATTTGGAAAAGTTCTTTTAGCCATTTTCGCCATTTGAACCCAAGTAAAAAATTATTTTCCATCGAGGCACACACGAAAGAAGGAAAGACGGAAAAAAGACGGAAAAAGGTGTTCAGAGGAACATAAAAACGTTGTCGGAAGAAGCGCCCGTTAAACATTAAATTGGAAGTGCTGCTGTTTCCCTTAAAATGTGATCGTGGTAAAATGAAAATATCTGGGGAAGAGTGTAGCCTATTGTAAGTTGAGCGTTCTATATGACATGTCCTCAAATGCATCTAGCAAAAGCTCGTGAAAATTGGCAACAACGCAACGCCCCTCCCCATTTAAAGCTTTACAGAATGATCGATTCTTGAGAGGCAATCTGTTCTTCTAAAGTTGGTTCTAACACACATATTTCACGGGCAAAAAGCCTAGTTGTCCGAAAGTTGCAAGCACGAGCGGCACCACAACATCTCAAACTCCAATCGGAAACACCAATAATGAGAGAAATTTAAAACCCAATTTACCGATAAAAAAATTCAGAATACATTGCAACCAGGATTGGAACTTTAGCAAAATTTTGTGAGAGTCATTTAGGCGAACATTCAGTTTAATTTTTATAGAGGACAATCAGAGACATTATTTTTTAGGAGCCATTACAGAAATCCACCATTATTTTAGAGAGAGAGAGAAACAAACTCAATCATCCCTGTAGGCGCCGCAACTTGGGCCAGAGCTTTTGATTTTAAGACACCAAAAACGATTTTTTTTTTTAGTTGGATTTGGCGCATCGCTTCCGGCGAGGTTCGAGCCCAGGGCCCAAAAAATTATCAGGACTAATGATCCTTATTCTTTAACGTCGGGTGGGGTCTTAACCAATCAGTTGCGATGACTCGCAATTCAGGGCCGAAACAAGGGACCCTGCGGGACCGTCCGCACAAAGATGATTGGTGAACACTTAATGTCATTCAAAACCCCGCGTAAGTTCTCGGTTTCTCACCATCCAATGTCTTTCGAGGACCGTCCCACTGTGGTCTACGATCGTCAAAAAGTGGCCAAAAATCATCAAGTAAATTTATCATTAATTTGTCATTTATTAACTTTTAACCCTTCACGGACCAGGTTATAGTTCAAGGGAACACCACTCCTCCATTTATACAGAGAAGATAGTTAACTGTTCGTACTCAGTGGAGTTGAAATTGCCTATACGACAAATTGAAGGCGCCCGGCGAGATCTTATCTTGTAGTATTTTCATCTATATTTGCGTTTATCCGGAATGAAGACTAAATCAATGTGAAACAGACTTGAGGAGAAAAACGAGTATACTCGGGCTTGGTCCATAAAGGGTTAAGACCAAGTTTTATCACAGAAAACACTATTAATGGGCAATTTACATCTATGAAAGTCACTGGAAAGTTTTGAAATTAATATTTTAATGTCGAAAACATTGATTTTCGATGACTTTTTTTCACCGATTTTTGACCTCAGAGTCAGACATCTCGTCGGGCGCCTTCAATTCGTCGTATAGGCAATTTCAACTCCACTGAGTACGAACAGTAAGCTATCTTCTCTGTATAAATGGAAGAGTGGTGTAGGTGTTCTCTTGAACTGAGTCAGACCACAGTGCGTCATTTACATCCCGTACACTTTTTGGGCCCTGATTTCAACGATTGTGAGTGTTGCTCGTCCTTCAAAACTCAACACTCAACACTCAACACTCGAGATGTGACAACCGTCACTTTGAGGCATCACTTTGATCGCGTACTTACCTACATCCCGCTTTGCGTTGACGTTAACCCAGACCATCAATCCTCGTCGGCTTTTTTTAAGCGCCAGTTTGAGCATTGAAAAGCATGATCATTGAAGCATGCGGCGGGCTTCAGATTTTTCACCGAGGCATCCGCGTGAATTGAATAGGTTCGTGGTTCGTGCGCCCATCTACAAAAGAGAGACATCGCCAGAACGCGGCCTCAAGTACGCTCTCAAAAAAACAGTGAATTCCCATGTCGAAATGATGTGAATGATGCTACAGAGACTACATTCACGTTCTACTAAACAGTGTATATAGTCCGTTTGCGAGAACCGCAACCGAATACCGCTGTTTCCACAATATACCATGTATATGTTTGCCGAAAACTTTGGTTTTGAAGGAGCGCCGTTTTTCAATGTTGACACCTACTTTGGATATACCAGCGCCTTGATTCGCATCGAATCGATGCACGAAACGGAAGAAAAGGAAGAGGGGGAGGGGAGGAGTGGGAGTGGAAAGGAGGGGGGAGGGGGAGAGGGAGAGGGGGCGGCAATCCATGTTCTCACACTTGATATGCATTGAAACAAAACGAAACGGGTTAAGTACTTTCTCTTTGTGATCGAAAATCGTAGCGTCGCACAGTAAAAGGCGTTTGTTGTGCCCGCATGCGCATTCTCATTGCACTACATATGAAGTTTTATGGCTAAATAAGGAAACTAAAAAAAATTCCTTTCATTAGCATAAACTTAAAAGAGAAAAGTAAAGAATGATTTCCCAAACTGCCTCTTATAGATTTAAAACTATTAAAGATTGGGCTGATTTTGAAAACAAGATTAAAAATGTACCGGCAACATTAGATCTAGTACCTTTCACGGTAAAAATTTATGTTACGGATAGCTTAAAAATAATTATACTGAAATCAGACGGAGAAAAAATCCTTACAACAAACATTTTTTGTTTTTGTAATCTTATCAATACGCAGCGCGTTTTATAAAAAGAGATAATCCCCGTGCAAAATAAAACTTTTGAGCTCTGAGTCTGAGCAATAGGTGTTTTCAGAGAAGAACACCTCAAACTTTCAAACACTTCTGGGTACATATTTGGGCTGAAAACATATATCTTTACGAAAGACAAGAAAATACGTTTTTGAAACAGTTTGAAAAACAGAAACAAAGATTCGTTTAGAATAATAAACTAATTCTTTAAGAGAACAAGTTTGTAGAAAATGTATTATACAAATTTGTTAAGCATTTATATTTGATCCATGAAAGACGATAAAAACGTTTCCGAAACAACTTAAAAAGGATTGAATTAAATAACTTTTAGTCGTACGGCCGGACGTTTTCAATCGGTGATTATATATAAGATGGGTTGACGCAATGTTGTTTTCTTCTTTACCTTTGTTGTTTTTTTAGAACATTTTCAGGATATAGATATAGGACTAAGTGTTTCGGACAAACTTTGATGTTTCTTCGCGGTGTCAAAAGAGTGCGGAGTGGATAAAAAATGAGGTATGCTCCTTCTTTCAAATATTGATGGCTTTATAACGCTAACACCTACGGGCGAGCTCATCTCATGTTTAATGAGCCATTTTTTTCCGGCGCGGCGCGGCAGTGTCGCTCAATTTGTCTTGCGTGCGATGAGATGCATCGAACGGAACGCTCTGACATTTCAAACGAGAGAGAGGAAAAGGAGAGAGAGAGAGAGAGAGATAGAGAGGGTGGGGGAGAGAGAGAGAGAGAGAGAAAGAGAGAGAGAGAGAGAGAGAGAGAGAGAGAGAGAGAGAGAGAGAGAGAGGAGGGTTCAGTGGACAAGGTTGATGAACGCAGAGGAGGCTTGTGAAGAGCGATAAATCGACGTGTCCTCCCCCATAAACAAACGCATGGAAAATAATCGATTCTTGCAGGCGGTTCAATTAAATCCCCTAAAAATCGATACTTCAGCATAGGTTCAAATGGAAGATAAACTAAACTCGATTTTTAATGCACAAATCGCCACTATATAGATAAACACCGCATCAGAGTTGGAAACCGCTTGTTCGGCGTTGACAGAAAAATTTGAAATGAATCCGATGTGAAATTTTGCGACAGCGATTTCGCGCGTTTTGATTCTTCTATAAAACGGCGCAAAAATCAGAGCTGCCGAATTTGGCGAAAAATGAAAAAAATTATATTGAGTTATATGGGAAAGTATGTATAGTTGAATGCAAAACGGCAACCATGTAGCAAAAATAACGATGCATACGCGCTTGTTTAGAATAGCTAAATTCACTTCTACACTGGAAGGGGAAAAAATATTACCAGTGGCACAACGATATGTCAACCTATAGGAAACTTCAGGCACTGTGACCAGCAAATCTGACATTTAAACATATATATAGTTCTCAAAAATGTTAAGAAAATTCTGGTGCCATGGCCACAATCTTAAAAAAAAAAAAATCTGATAAAAGCATTGGAGAAATTCTTCGGTCGACATGTGGTTGCGCTTTTGATAATATTATTAGAAGTTATAGGAATCATTTTTTAGAATGTAATCTGAGGAAATTCAAACTGATAGTGCATGAAAGTCCCTTTTTGATACCAACGCTGTTTGCTACTTTCGGAAATGTCGGAGCTTTGTACACAGTGTTACCATCACGCTTTTTTTTGTTGGGTCTTTATACAGAGAAGCCGCAACACTCCATACACATGTACAGTGTACACATGTATATATTAGTAGCAGCACCGCGCACTGAGACGATTAAACATTATGTAAATTTCTTCAGTTCTAAAATGATTCAGAATTTTCCATTCTCTATTTGAGACTTGGATTGTTTTTAATTTTTAGTTGAAATACGCCGCGCAACGAACATCTCTACATTCATTGAGAAAGAGTGGAGGCGGTGAGAGGGGGCCGAGCGCGAGGAACTGTGGGAGGGGGGGAGGGGGGAGGAGACATAAATTAGTGTGAAAGACAATGGAGAAATCGGCTCGCTCCAAAGTTCGTCAAGATCTAGAAATCGTGTTCGATCATAATGATCTCGGATCTCGAGATGCTTGAATTGCGAGCTCATGCGTTCCTTTAAACCTAAAGCTCAACTTTGGCTCGGAATGAAACAAATCCGAAGGATTTTCTTCCTCAAATCCTCAATTCTCTTAACCAACATGGCCAGTCAGTCTATATGAACTCAGCTGCGTTTAGACTCGAAACGCGCAATGGGTCTGTTGCATACTTCTGCTACATCAATATGACACATTGTTTCTAATGTTAAATTCGGCGAAAATAACGAAGCGCACATTAAAAAACTTTCAAAATCCACTCATTAACTCAGAAAATACCTTCCATTTCAAACAACCCGCGCTACACTAGACACTATATCACCGACATATAACTACATAAATGGAACCATCTCGTTTATGTAAACATGAACAGACCTTACAAACATTGGAATGTTTCGTTTAGATGCGTTCATTTCTTATAATATTTTGTAATCTTTGATAAACCGAAAAGACCAGACAGCTTTTATTTCACGTATTGAATAAGAAATTCCATCATTTTGTTGTTACGATGTTGTTTACTTATGCACGGTGGTTCCGTCTTTGCAGTAGTATACCGGTGCAAATAGTGTCTAGTGTAGCGCGGTCTTTTTGAAATTGAAGTGATTTCCTGAGTTAATGAGTGGATTTTGAACGTTTTTAATAAACGCATCGTTATTTTCGCCGAATTTTACTTTAGAATCAACGTTCTATACTGTTGTAGCAAAAGTATGCAACAGACCCATTCTCTTAACCAACGCATGGCCAGTCAGTCTATATGAACTTTGCTATGAGTTTAAACTCGAAACGCGCAATTCCTCATACTACAGAGAAATTACGCGACTGTACTTACTTACAGAGAGCAAATAAGCCGACACGGACATCGCGGACTCGTCATTCACTGATTCATGGACCGTCTTCTTCGTATTATCTCATATCCACGATCGTTGGCCACTACTAGCCGCGATTTTAATCAGTGACCCACCCGCCCCGCTTTAAAGGGAACGGAAATACTTGCCTCATAGCCTCACTGACATTTCGAAAGAGCTAAGTAAGTAAGTACTCACAGAGCTAGGTCGCCCAGTTTAAATGAATCGTTCACTTAAACGAAAAACAAAAGATGATGGAGTGATAGTGCGATTCGAAAGTCTCGGTTGAAAAGAATCACAGATGTGATAACTAACCGACGTGTATAACTATCTCCCGTGCTGACGATGAATTTCCAGCGTATAGTGCCGATTTACTCCACCAGAGCGCATGAAGAAACATTTCTCGTCGAAATTACGGAATGTTATTATTATAAATATGGATCATAAAGAAATTGCTTTTAAAATTACCAGAATTATTGACTCTGCGATTCTTTTTTGTGAATTTTGAAATCGTTTGATTGGATCAATATAAGAGTTCTGGTAATCCCTATAACGGACTTTTTTTTAATTGAGATAGTTCTTGTAATTTTAGAAATTTACTTTTCAGTCTCTAGAATTTAATAAGATTTTTTTTTTCTGCGTACGCTGGCGTTCGATTAGGGTCGAAATTAATTGAAGGAGTTTCCGGAAAAATGGCCCATAAAACAAAAGGTACTCTCTTCAGACAAAAGTCTCTATATTCAATCACAATACTGAGAGAAAAGACGCAAAATCCAAGAACGTCGCGTCGGTGGCGAGGTGTGCGATTTGGCAACGTTCTTTTTTCCCCACTTAAACTCATTAGAAAGGTCGAAATGCCTGGTCATCGCCGATAACTACAGCGTTCGACCTTTTTGGTGAATTTAAATGGAGAAAATGCATTGTTGCCTTATTTCACGCCTCGCCAATGAAGAACGCCAGCACCTCCGAGTTTTATTTATGGATATTTTTAGCCCAAAACGAGCAAAAATGGTTGAGCAATGAAGCCGTAATCTGCGACATTAATTTCGCCTTAAGCCTTACATGCACTAATTGAGGCTTATGTGAATTTCCTTATTTCATAATTTCCGGCTTTATTCTTGGGTGTTTCAGCCTGAAACTTTCAGACTATCTTCCTGAAGTATGCTCGCAGGTGCTGACGTTCCTTAAAGGTGCACTTTTAGCGTAAATTCATCAATTTTAGCCAATAAATTTCGAATTTTTAAGCAGCGCGACGCGGTGTCCACGGTTCGAACTAATAAACCCTGAAATCATCTTAAACGCAAAATCTGACATTTTGAGGTTACCACGATTAAAACACATACGCGCAGTGATTCAGTCTATACAGTGTATGTCGGTAAGTCGGCAAACTAGTGTATAGAGTGTAGCGCGGATAATTTTCTGAGTTAAATGAGTCGACTTTGAAAGTTTTTCATGCATGCGCACAGTTATTTTCACGGAATTTTACGTTGCGGAATCAAGACGTCATATATTCCCGCAAAGCACAAGTACGCCACAAACACATTTGACCATGCATAGGCTCATACCTTTACTTTATTTATTTTCGTCAAATTTCCTCAGAAATTTCGATTTACCAGTTAAATAATTATTTCGACTTGTATCAGTGGACGATTAACGAGTCGTACAGTGAAACGGAAGAGGGGGGAGGGAGGACATTCTTTTGTCCATACTGAAGAAGAATAATTGCGCGTCATGACAAAGTTACTGCATGAGTCGACACAAAAGATTGCATTTAAATGCCGAATACCTCTTTGGTCATTTTGCGGATAGTCCACAAGATTACGCAGGAAAAAAAATTCTCGGAAAAATTCCTGCAAAAGCTAAGATCACAAGATCAATCGTAAAATCAACAAACATTTTTCGAGGGCTTTTAGAAAAAAATCCTGTTGTGAAGCCAGAATCTAGGGCAAGCGTTCTGGTAAGGAATTTGAAATGTGGTAATTCACGCTGATTATATCAATGATGGGTAATGGAATAAACATTCGAGAAAAAGAGGGGACAGCGAAGAAGAGAAGAATCGAGGGGGTGAACGATTCCAGGCAGTGGCGTCGCGTGCAATTTGGCAACACTGAATTCTACCCATTTAAACTCATGTAAAAGGTCGAATTCAGGGGGTGCACAGTGCACGAGGAAAATTCGATATATTTAAGGAGTTTAAATAGAGGAGTCGCGTTGTTGCCAGATGGCACGCGACGCCACTGATTCCAGGAGTCTTGACAAACCGCGGAGAAATGTCCTCTTCAAAAACAAAGTGTCAGCAAAATCAGCGTTCAGAGAGAAAAATCAATATACTTAATACTTATACACTCACTTTCCTAAAATTACAGCAAGAGAATGTTTAAGTGACGAGCGGGAAATTCAAAATTCAAAAATCTGATTGGCTTCAATTTTTTTTTTTTTTTTTTTTTTTTTTTTTTTTTTTTTTTTTAAACGTGAACCCGATAACTGATTGGTCAATTTCTAAGTTCTCGCTTCCCACTGGAATACCTTTTTCGTCTAGGGGAGAACGCGTATGTCCAGTTTTTTTCTCGTCATAATGAAGATTACGACACGACAAAGACAAAAGAGAGAGGATGTACTAATACTAGATAATTAACTTACGGTTAAATATCATGTATTGTGAACAATAGAGAGCTTTACAATCACAATGAAACTATACAACTTTGTAATATTGACATCAAAACTATAAGGAATGAATAGTAAAGTTGAACAATGGAATCATTTTATTGATATGATTTCTTGACAATAACACGCAATTTCGTTCACACATCCCCTCCCCCCTCCGGTTGAGGAAATAATTTTAGATTCTTTCAGGAGAGCGCATGTAATTTTGGCACAGCTTTACGTAAGAATCTCATTTAATATGTGATTCCGAGACAAGAAAGTAAAATCATCAATTCATTCTAGATTTTAATCCGCTAAATAGCGCCAAACGTTCGTTTTCCTCTAAATATCTGAGTTCTCAAATAACAATTATTATAAAATCACAACACACGAACTAAAGATCAGATCTTCAGGACCTCGTAATTTGAAGTTCTCTCTCTCCATAGTTCTGTTGAAAGTTTTTGAAAAAGTGAAGAAAATCAACTTTTGGGTAAAAAGACTTGAAAATGACCAAAAAGCTCCAAAATTGACTTACAAACTGCGTTGTAACTTAATTTCAAGACTACTGTCGCACAGCGAGTTACAATGGAGGAGTCAGAGATAAATAGAGACCCAGCACACCGTATGCTTCCCGTGTTAGAAAAGTGAAGCAAGTTTAGCGGTCACAGTTTTGGTCGGGAGTCACCGGCTGCAACGATAAACATTGCCTAATGTTGAATGGTAAAGCTCAACAAAAGGCTGTGATTGGTTCGCCGTCCCGGGAACGGAAACAGGTTTTGCTTTTCGAATGCAAAACACACGCTCATCAGTCAACAGTAGGCAATAGTTGGCTGTTGTTCCGATGAGTTCCGACCAAAATTGAGCCAGAAAAGTGGACGCCTGTCGCAAGCTTTGTGCTGGGTCTCTATTTGTCTCTGGGAGGAGTCCCATTTGGTTAGTCTACTTTTCTAGGGTTAGTCAATTTTCCAACTTCCAAGCGTAGAGAAAAGGTGCAGATAGACTAAGAGACTCCCCTTTTATAGAACACACTATGTGACAGTCATCTTGGAGTTCCGTTCAAACGCAATTACTGAATTTGAGAGTAAAGTTTGAAACTTTTTGATGCTTCCAAGATATTTTCGAGAGATTTTCCGGACCCTCTTTGACGCTGAAGCAAAAGCTTACAACAGATCCATTTGCGCTATACTGTCGCCAATGCGCATTGATTGGCACTGACACAGTCAGGCGTGTTTTTAAGGGACATTAGATAGATAATATTAGAATTAATTGAAAAGAACACACCAACCATTATAACTTCCAGCTCAGTATTTCTTCGATTCCGTTCATCATCCTCAGACATTCTCGCGATACGCGGTTTCGCGGGTGCTACTCAGTACAGTCAGTGCACAGCGCGCGGCAAGTCAATTTATTCGCCCGAGTCCCCGACATGCACCGCGGTCCAATCAACAAATATTAAACGGGAACCCCGTTAGATTATACAATTCGATCATCGCGGAGAGCAAAAAAAAAAAAACGGGATGGACACAAAATATGTTCACGGAGCATGAAGAAGAAGAAGAAGAAGAAGAAGAAGAAGAAGAAGAAGAAGAAGAAGAAGAAGAAGAAGAAGAAACATAAAAAGGAACGCAGGACGCAATTATTTATCGATTCGTTTGATTGTCACGTGCTCAGAACGAAACGAAAAAAATGTACGTGAATGGAATGTTGCCAGGTTGGACAGCGGACACGGCGGGAAAACGCTGCAAACTTTTCAGCAAGTTTCCACCAAACTAGTTTCCATCAGTGGTGGCTCGTGCAATTTGGCAACGATGTCTTCGCTCCATTTGAATCTATGTTTAACAATCGATTGCTGGAGAAGCGCTGCTTCACTTTCGAATCGATTGTTTTACACATAATCAAATGGTGGGATAACACTGTTGCCGAATTGCACACGAGCCGCTACTGGTTTCCATCACGGTGCAGGTTGGCAACATCATTTCTGTCCATTTAAACCGACTCAAATAAAGAACACCAAATGCTCAAGACTTCGATATTTTTCATGAGTTTGAATGGACAGGATACACGCTATACCGCCGCATATATCTACGATGAATTAAAGAGCAGCGCGCAATTATAGTCGGGCCAATGTAAGTTGACACCTGAAGAATCAGGCAGGTTTGCACTATGCGGCAACGCAGCGTGGAACTGACCCTTGTCAAGCGGCGTGCTCCGTCTTGACAGGGGGTGCCGAATTCAGTGCATTGTTGCATTTCTCCATTTTTATTCATCATTTTCTCTCTGTTCAGGTGTCAACTTATATTGGCCCGACTATAGGCAACGCCAAACCTTCTTCCCCTGGTAAAAATGACGACTATTCCAAAAACGACTATGAACATAGTTGCCGTCTATAATCTATAGTTGGCCAACTATAATCCATAGTTGGCCAACTATGTTTATAGTCGTTTTTGGAACGGTTATAGTCGTCATTTTTACCAGGGATAGTTTAAAACCCATGTAAAAAATCGAGGGAAAAGGACAAAATACGTGTTTGGGGTGAGCATTTATGAATTCAACTTTTTACATGGGTTTAAAAAGACAAACTTTAATCTTCCCAAATCGCACGCAACAACTGGCGGATCCAGGAATCTATCCCTCTCTCTCTTCTCCCATTAGAACGCGTGTGTTAGAAAAGGACAGGTAAAGGACAGTCGCGTGATTTTTGCCCGCATTCATCTATCCTTTTCTAACACATGCAACCAAATGGGAAATGAGAGAGAATGACAATTTCTTGGATCCGCTGGTGAGCTTTTAGATTAGGAACGAAAGAATGAGATTATACTAGCTATAGGGGAAAAATGTTGAAAGTATGAGAATGCTTTGTAAGTACTGCACTGCAAACGCGTGTGCGTCAGTCATTGATTAACCTCATTTTTAGCATTTGACATTTGAGGCGGATAACCATTAACCATGTCAGTCGAGTATAAAGGTCGATTTGAACTAACCTGGAAAAAAAAAAAAAAAAAAAAAAAAAAAAAAAAAAAAAAAAAAAAAAAAAATCTGCCTCTGGAAGCTAAGGAAGCTTCAAGTTTCAAAATTAAACTCCAAAGATACATCCCCGTCACTCTTCAAAGTCCACGGGGCCGTCAGCTTAGCCCTTCTCTGACAGACCTTCAGCTGGCCCTCGCAGACCCAACAGGGCCATGCCGAGGACTCAACCCTGCCGAAAAACTCAAGTTTCGTCCAGAGTTGGGCAAATATGAGTGTTATCGATTACACGATTACTGGGTAATCGGTAATCGTCAAACCTTTGGATAGTTATTAAATGTATTCTTCAAAGATAAATGGTAAACTTTAGGGTCTTTTCGATTAGATCTATAATTCTTCTGCAACTAATATGATGGGTGCGACTTGTAAAAAAATCAGCCCTGATTACCATAAAATCATCCTCCGCAAAAATGACGATTACGATTACTCGATTATCGTGTAATCGATTACCATCCCCATTTGCCCAACTGGTTTCGTTTCGGAACCTTGCGATTTTCCGAAGAGTTTGCGCAATAAAACCAATAAACTGGCAATCTGGATGGGGACTTTCAGTGTGGTATTGGGAGGGGGCGGGGGGGCAGTTGTGGATACTCGTGGTGGATGGCCGCATTGGCCCCGGTCTGGGCCCTGGGCGCGATGGCCACCCGACGCTCATGACAACGGCCGCGGCATGGCGTCGGCAGGAGGCACCGAATGTCACATTTTCGCTTCCTTTCGCTCTTTCTCCTTTTATCTTCATCGTCTTCTTCTTTTTATTCTTTCTCTAATACTTCTTCTCCTTCATTACCGTCTCCAATCGAGACCTCTCCAGGATAGTGACACTTTAAAAAGTGCGCGCCAAACGGGAAATGACACTGTCTCTGCGGGAAGGCTGGAGACCGTAAAAAAACAACGGTTCCGGCCATCTTTCATATTTAAGGGCCCAGCCTGATTGCTGATGGGTAAGCAAGCCACTGCTGGTCAGAATCGATTACAATTCCAATTATTCAATTTAGTTATGTACTTTTTGAATGGCCATGATCAAAACAGAAAGATAAACAGTTAGGTGGGTGACGTGTGGTATCTATATTTTAACGAGGTAAGTAAGTACCTACTGCAGAAATTGGGCGCAGTTGAAGCGCGGTTGCTCGGAAAAAGGCCCATAAAACATTGTTGTTGTTGTTGTTTACCAACATTGCATCGTCAATACAATCCCGGAACGTTCATTTCGAAAGAGAAGTGCAAAGTTGTTTTCTTTCTCTATTTTTGCCCATTTGATTTGCCTATGCGATATAAAATTATGGATATCGACGACGTAGTTTCGCATGCAAAGGGAGCAAGTAGAGCTTTGAGCACTATTTTTTTTTTTTTTTTTTTTTTTTTATAAGTTGACATATATTACGTTAGATTCCAAAGTAATTTAAAGAAATATGCAAAAAGAGAGGAAACAGCATTTTTAAAAAAGGTGTATTTAGGGGTCAAATGTAACTGTGTTAGCGATTGACCAAAAGATGTCTCAAGTCTCCTTTACGTTGTAATAGTTGCGCGATACTGCCAACCATCATCTATCGCACAAGAAACATTTTAATACAGCTTCTAAAGAAGTGCTCCAATACTTTTCTTAAGGAGCTGCATTAAAATGTTTCTTGTGAGAGACGGTTGGCAGTAGATGTATCTGAAGGACTCTGGCGGATTAGGTATAGGTATGCCATAAATTACAAAATAAATAAATAAAAAAAAACCCCAATCTAATTATCACACTACCTACGTAAACACTTTCCAGATGAGGTGTTCGATGACGCGCCAAGATTTCCTGTAAGAAATCAACGTAACAGCTGTTTTTTGTTTACTCTCGCGCCCAGTATTTCGTTACGTACTTCCTTTTCTTTCGTATTCACGAAGTGATGTGTTCAGTTAGTTTAATCGGTCTATACCAAGATGGGGTAGTGGCGTAGCCAGAAATTTTTCAAGGGGAAGGTCCTTCAGGATTTGAAAGTAGTCTAAAGGGGTCCAAAGTCCAGAAATTGTCAAAAGTCCCTTGGCAATCACGCAAAAAATGCAGTTTGAGGGGTAATTACGGTAACAAGGGGTGGGGGTAGGGGGTCCATACTGGCTACCCTCCCCTTCCCCGCGCTAAGACAAAAATATGTTTAGGGTTTTCTTTCGGTTTTTTTTTTGTCTTGTTTTTTGTCTTTCTTAAGTACAGTTTCAAGTTATCCTCCTCCTACAGTTACCATGGTGCTATATACTTGACCCGTTTGCGCTAAACAGCGTCAATATAGTAGGGGTTAAAGTCATCAAATGAGGTCCCTCTCTCCATCCTTTTTAACACATCTCTCTCTAAATGGAAAAGAGAGAGAAAAAGAGAAATAGAGAGCTTCTTATCAACGAGTTTGCCTTTCTCTCTCTCACAGCCCAATTGAAAGCGTGTGTTGGACAAGGTTAGATCCATGGACTTAATTTCATTCAAAAGATAGCCCCTGCCTCTCTCTTCGTCCTTTTCAAACACGCCTGTTCAAATACGCAAAGAGAGAGAAACACGGATTATTGGATGCGCCTGCTGGCTTTCAGGCATCATCACGAGTTCTACGAACTCTTGAGGTGAGATCAGGAGAAACAGTAAATGCAATAAAGCTGCGTTATGAGTCAGTGATAAACAGACGGAAATGCACAGGAAATGAACTATATTTAAGTGACATCATTTAGTTTTGTAAATCACTTGGCGATCGAAAGAGTGCGCACAGTGCGTTGCCCCTGACGCTTCTTGGAGTGAACTAATCAGGAAAAAAGGTATTTTATTATAGAAAGGTTTTAGAATTCAGAAAACTCAACATTCTAACGGCAAAAGAGTATGATACCCTTGCATTGGAGTATAGGGGTTTATTCTGGTTTATTACAGAATGCGGAATGTTATGATTATACGGTCGAACCGTTGCGTTATGCCTTCAGGTCCTTTATTAAGCCTCGCGTCATCCCAAATTAATACGGGTTTCAGGATTGCCGTCCCGCACGCTTTTTCGGGGATATAAGTAATAACCGTGCGGTCTAAACCAGATCTGGCACCTTGGGCATCAGAAGTTTCGGCTAGTTTCCTTTTACTCACTGTACGGTCATTACTTTTCGTTTCTTATATTTATACCAGCTTTGTTTATTTTGAAAATGTGAGTGAATGAGACGTAAAACGTGATATACAATTTTTCAACATTATTTTGGGTTGGTTTCATCACTAATGCGTCTGAAGTATGTCCGAAGTCAAAATATACAGAGATGAATAATTATTTGTGTTTTTGCTTTTTAGAGGAGAAAAAGAAATTACGCCCATTTAGCATTGCCAAATTTAAAAAGAGTAATTTGCTTTCAATGTGTTTCATGTTGAATTTTAATTTTTTCTAAAATTGATGCGAGTCCCTAAAAGTAAATCAAATTCGACACAAAGTCATGCAATGGCCCAAAAAGTTTTCAACATGTTTTGAAAAATGCATTAAAACTATACATATGTAGGTATGCAACATTTTTGGAAAGGAATCATTGAACACGAAGAGTCTTCTTACACCCCAGCACTTAAAATGCCTATAAATAAGAGACTTTAACTTTTTATTCTTTCTTCAAAAATTGGTAAGCACATTTCATAAACTTTCGTGGAGGCTTTCAGTTACAGCTTCAGTTTTTTTGCTCTTTCAAAAAATGTTAGCCGCGCGTCCTCAAAAACGGTGGGGGGGGGGGGGGGCGGCGGCTAGGTTATAGCCCCATACATGCGCCGCCTAGGCGCCTGTCTGTGGTACCACAGCCCGCTCCTCCTTTAGCCGGCGAGGTCAAAAGGGATAAAGGGACCGCGAAATTGTCCACTCTTTATCACACAAGCTGATGTAATTCCATACATTTTCTGCGTATATAAGTATGTAAGTACTAATAAGAGAGTTTTTATTTAATTGCGATGCAGACCTATTCTACTTCAACTCATTCAATCACTTCAAACGATTGATCTGCGCCCCCTTCGCCCGGCCGGGGCGGGGTGCCCTCCATTCATTTTATCGAAAACTTATGCGGTAAATATGATCACAAGATGTTTACTTTTTCTTCCGTATCTTATCGATTGATAATTTTTTTTCTCCCAATAATAGTATTAGGTATATAATTATTTTCTTCTTCCTAAATATTCTTCCACATTCTTTCTTCCTTTGTAAATAAACAGAATAAAAAATAGGTCGAAACAAATGGACAAAATATTATTTTTGAGGAAACCAAATTAAAGGATATTTATTTTAGTCCCCAGGATTAGGGGGTATTATTATTAATATTTATTTTATTTTTAACCTGCCTTCGGCTGACGCCCCTAAATTTTCGTGCAAGTGGCAAGACCCCCCCCCCCACCCCTAAAAACCGGTACTGACTTTTACACAGGGTTAAGTGGAAGAAAAGCGATAATCGATTGTTCGCGTGCACGAGCTACTTCTGCTTGCAGAATACTCAGATGCGATCATGGGCGGATCCAGCGATCTGGCAACCGTGTATTCTTCCCATTTGAATGCGTGAGAAACAATCGATTAGTCAAGGGGCTTTGGCCCCCTCGAGAATCGATTCTTCCTCATACGTTCAAATGGGAAGAATACAGGGTTGCCATATTGCTGGATTCGCCCTTGGATGCGATCAAGATCAGTCGACGAATGAGGATGAGCTGCAGCGCTGCCGTTTTGCAGATCTTCAGTAGAATTTTTTAATTCACCGATGATTCCACCGGTTGACACAAAGATTACACAGTTTAGTTCAGCAGCATGACTGTACACACAAAAATACCCTGACGTTCAATCTTTTTCCCAATCGATGTAATCATCGGTGAATATCAAAATTGAATCAAATTTTAAAATCAGATGCGTTTTCGTGGGTAAGTAGACGAAAATATTTAAAATCAAAGTATTTTCGTGGATCATAGTCACCCAGTTGCAGACCTGGATTGTGCATATGTGCAATCTGTTCATTTAGGGAATCACACTGGCGTGGCGTGCAATTTGGTAACGTTGCAGTTCGTCCATTTAAACCCATGAGAAAGATCGAACTATTGGGTGTTCCGCGAACACCTTCGTATTCGACTTTTTACATGGGTTTAAATGGACGCAATAAAATAATGCCAGATTGCACGCCACGCCACTGGCAAACATTCATTCTAAGATCCACGAAACGGCAGCCCTTACGAGTCCTTATACTTACTTCCCCTTCCAGGAGGAGGGGTCTGATTGTTCCTGCTAAGATACTCCCCCCCCCCCCCCCGATAAGAATATTCTTTCATGGGATAGTTACGTTGGTTGTTGTGACAAAACAACCAACCAGAAACAAAATTCGACCAGAAACAAAAAAGACCATAGATGATCAGAATTTTTTAAAAGTATTGAGGCTTTGAGAGAATTCGTCCAATTTTGAATCTTTTCCTAACATTTCTCGAAGGCGCTCACTCGCGGCAGTGGGCTTACATAGCATTTCAACTGGTGATCTGGTTAGTGTCCCAAGTTGTTCTTTACATTCATACAAACCAATGAACACAGTCGTAATAATTATAGTTTCTCAGAGAAGAGAAAACAAATGACAAACAGAGACAAGTTAGTAAGTAAGTACCTAGGTGGATGAAAAAATTGGTTTGGTATCAGATCTGATTTCAAGTTGATATCAAAATGAAGAATACTTATATCGGTTCTGTTTTTTTACAGAGATCAAATGGATCTCCTCAGATTGTAGCTAAACATTTTTGAGCTGGGTTCTAAAATAAAAAGTGGGTGGGAGTTGAAGTCCAGAGCTCGATGTAATCAATAGTATCGACTTTTCTAGGACACCTAAAGCACCAAATTTATTTCATTCCAAGCTTGATTAAAAAGCTTTACCATATTACATACTTAATATCTACGTACTTTAAGTAATTTCTATTAAATTTTTACTTAATCAAAAGAATAAGAAGAGAAACAGATAAATAGTGTCAAATAAGCAAATAAATTTCTTTGTGTTGATGATTCATTAACTCATTTTTAGTTTTCCTGAAACAAGGTTATAAGTCCTTAGCTTCGGTAAAATTGAAAATTATTTGACAGCTTTATCTTGCTAATGTATGAGTGATAAGATATGCTAACATGTTGAACAGTGCGGAAAATGGTGGTAAGAAAAAAAAAATAATAATAATAGAAGAAAGGCAGGATGAAAAGGATTTAAGTGACAGGTGGGCATAGATTCTTGATTTGAAAGGGTCCCAAGTTGGGACTTAGTGTACAACTCAGGTAGGGCAGTCGATTTGCAGTACCTACATGGCGATATTGACCAAAGGACTTTTCTGGCACTCCGGCATTAATGCGCCTTATGTACTAGGGTACCTACTGAAATTAGAGACAGTGTACTGTAAGAGCTTTTGTTGACAATAAAAAGTGTAAATTGAATAATTTGGACTTTTCACTCCATTGACAGAAGCCCGTATACTGCACTACAGCCCTGAGATTAAATACTCCTGTTACACTACACCACTTTTACAAATACCCAGAGTTTAGGCGACGGTAATTTGATCAAAAGTGTGAGGTTGGGATGCGAGATGCTGCACCGGGCTAGCTCCCCTAGCTTTCTAACCATGTATGATGAAGCTTCCTTTTTTGCAACATGGAAGAACGTAATCTTCGTGAACAATTTTTTTTTCCTTCAAAAGATGAGCAGTCTTAAATATGTTTAAAATAAGTATGCTGGCACACTATTTACTGGTGAGCAAAAAACCATGAGTATTCATATGAAGTATAAGGTTTGAAAATTGCCTAACTGCACCCTGTTGCTGTTGCAGGCTGTCCCAATGATAATTGGACTTGACACCTGTTCTACGACTTGAATCATGAATGAAAAAATCAGCTTTTTTCTGCATCTGACCAGCTGGTGTTTTCATGGAAGCCATAGAGCTGTCAAGTCCTTTCGTTTCTGGGGCAACCTATAGTTCACTAGCTAGTTACCAATAACTCTTAGTTTTACTCTAGGTGAAGTTCTAAATTGATGGTCTCATGGCTTCAAATATTTAAGGTAGAGAAAGGAAATAAGAAGAGCAGACTAGAATTAATAAGGTAGGTACCGAACCTCACAGAACCATCCCTCTATTTTCTGAAAGGTAGTCCAACAAGCACTTGTGTAAAGGAACACCGCTCAATTTAAATGACCTCTGAGAGTTAAAGCCCAGTTGCTTACATTGTTACGCGGTTCTTTACGGCGGTGGATTAAAATTCAAACACAGCAAAATCATAAGATATTTAAAATTAGATAATCATTCTAACACACAGCAGCCTTGAAAACACTAGTGATTACCCAAGAGCAGCATGAAAGACTAAATTACGAGATCTTATGCTGAGGTGTCAACCTGCTATGAAAATAGAAATCATCAATCCTAAAAACAGGAAGCATCCGTCCATCATATACCTAATACCTAAGTAATTTGTGGTCACCAATCAGTCTTCCATCACAATAATATGCAAGTCTTTAATCATGCTTAATGGCGACAATAATATCAAAGTTAAGTCTATATTTTCTGATTAGAAACGTAAAATGACAAACAATTTTGAAACGCTTCCTGTAGATAAATAGATACAGAGTGAAGTCAAACAGTTGCAAAAGGAGAGGAACATTTTAAACTATGTTTACCTGTCAAAATTTACTCTGTTGATAAAATTTCCTTAGAGACATCTCTGGATGTGAATGAATCGCTGCAGATGAAATTTCATAATATTATGAATAATACGAATGAATCATAAAAACGTCACCACATAAAAATAGAAAACAAATTACAATGAAAATGATAAGAACTGGATTTTGACATTATCTTCCATCATTGACAAGGATCACAATTATTTTGCTGCGGCACAACTGTAAAAATCACAGAAATCGCGACGGATAACTTTCACGGCACTGAAGAAAAATTAAAAAGCAACTGCGATCAAAGAGAATAACGAAAGGGTTTGAAATACAATGGCAAAAAAAAAAACATACACCTGTTGATAAAATTCGACACAGGTAACCTCTCAAGCTGGGATATCAACAGGTATTCAAGGGTGACGCCTGTGTTTGAGAACACCTAACTAAAAGTCGAACGATTTCTCACTCACGGAAGTATTACAGAAAACACTTTGACGTAAGAACAAATCCCGAGCATTTTATAACAGAATCACAGAATAAATAAAAGTAACAGGTGAAAAGTAGAAGTTTAAATTCACAAAGACTCTGTGACGCCGCTTCTCGAGTCCCGATACACCGACGTCGCTCGAGCACACATCAACAAAACTGACTGCAGGCGAGTGAGCGGGGTTGCCTAGCCGCTTTGTGAATGAGCCGGATAGCGTAAACAAGCGTTGCCAACATTGAACAGAATGCACTAGAATCCGCTGGATATGATGGCGACTCGCGGGCGCCCTGCACTCTGCGCTACATGGGCTTAAAGTTTCCGGCAATTATTTATTTTAACACGCCTTCTTCGTACGTCACTTATTATGTTAGAAGTTACTTTTACAGTATATTACAACTTACGAATTGCCGCCATACTTACATACATAGTTTTACACATTGCGTCTAGGGAAAAAAATAAAAGTTTTGGTAATGTTGGTGCCTCATGTCAACACTTTTTCAGCAGCTGCTGCGTTGCCAAATTCTGCGTTGCATATGTGCAATTAAACGCTATTATTTTAAAAGTAATAATTGTTTTTCATTGACTCTCACCAAACTTCCAGAGACCGAAAACAGACTGTACTTAACGTTTTGAAAATAAAAATTCGACAATTTTTTTTTCTAATCAATCTGGATCGCTCCCTTTAACAACTCACATACAATCATAAATTAATAATGATGCACAAATTGGCCAACGATCAGTGCTATCTGCCGCGCCGTTTAATGCATATGTAATGTCTAATGATGAAAAAAAAATGATAAGTAAGTAGTCCATGCGGGTTTTCTGGAGAAATACAGCACTAACCTTTTCATACCGTGTACTCTAAATAACATAGAATCTTACGAAGAAAATGAAAATATGATATGCACATCTTTTTATATGAGAAAATTATGCCCAGAGTTCAGCCATGATGGCCAAAAAACCGTCCCCAAATAAAAAGTATTTTCGGGTATGAAAGGGTTTAACTGAGACAATCCACCGAGAAATTCGATAAATAAGCGCAGTCTTGACATTGATAATTTTTTAAGTTTTTAAGTTTAAGTTTTTTTTTTAATAAGTTTTGATTCATGATATCAGTGACAAATGTAGGAAATGTATATGAATTCTCATAAATCATATGATACATTGATAAAGTTTCAATCAATTAGTTTAATCGAAAAAAAATGTCTACCAATTTTTTGAGAACTTTCATTCAGACTACATTTCCGCTAATTTTCGTTGAGTCTTGAAAGTGGCTAGATAAAGATAACCGGAAAGAAAATGAATGAATTCCGAGTTACGGGTGCCAACTCGTAAGTGAATTGCAAAAAGTAATCTGCATTTGAATGTTTATGTGTCAAGATAAGAGCAGACATTTTGGGGACTAAGTCACCAAGTCACGAGATAACGTGTCCGTCTATATTTTTCTAACCCGTGTGTTATGAGTGAAGAAATGAGAAAGACGTCAGAGGCGGCTTGCCGGGCGAGGCAAAAGAGGCTCTGCCTGATTCAGGAAATAAGGAAATGAAAGGAAAAATAAACCATTCATAAAATCACATGGAAATGTAGTTAACTATTCGTACGCACCTGTACCGTTTTAGTATATCTTTGAAAATGAAGGCGCACCGTAAAAAGAGGACTTATCGGTCGAATTGCGGGAAGTCTCGGGTGAAGTTTGTGATTATAAGATAGCGTTAGTTGGTTGTGAGTTAGAAAGGAGTTAGCTATTTGTACGCATCTGTGTCGTTTTAGTCCACCTTAAAAAATGAAGGCGCACCCATTACTATTAATTGTAAGCCACTATTTCCCGATCAATTGCGGCCGGGTAATATAGGCATATATTTCCAATTCATTCTATTTTTCTATGCGCTAAGTACTTGACTAATGTTCACAATTAATTTTCGAAAGAGATGAATTTACCTTGGCAAACTGGACGTGAATGTATAGGTTTTGAGGGGATTGACAATGTGGGAAAGAACCGTTAAAAAGCTATGCTCAAAACTTTCTTTTAAAGCTGCGGTCTCATCATCGATAGGCTAACGATAGTTTACATAACATAAGAGCTATCGGCAGCATCGATATTATCGATGTCAGCATCAATAGTTCTTCCATTCTATGAACCCTAATGGGTTCCAAATGGTAAAAACTACTAAAAATGTAGGTATGCTATTGCGTATGCTTACAAACAAAGAGGTGAAAAAAAATGTGTATCAAAGAAAAGGTCGAGCATTACTTAGTTTTGTCTAAAGTTTCTACTGGATACCTGTGGCATAGCGTGTAATTTGGCAACGTTGCAGTTCGCCTATTAAAACCCAATAATAAGATCGAACTATTGGGTGTTCGGTGAAAACCTTTGCATTCGAACTCTTACATGGGTTTAATTAAAGGGACACGAATGACACGATACAACATTGCCAAATTGCACGCTACGCCACTGCTGGATACGCTCTTGGCCAACAGTCGTTATCGCAACTCAAAATCATATAGGACTGAAACGAAATCCAAAAGTCGGAAAGCTTAATAATCGAAACTAATTATAATAGCTCCGATTTTCCAGCTCATGCATGTTACTCCTACGACAAGGCTTCCAATGTCTTTTGCTTACTTTGCGTGCTGAATATCAACACAGAATTGTAGGTAACTCACTCGAGCGGATCCGCGGACGGACAGACCCTCTAATTTAAAACTCGACCCTGCCGACTACATACTTCGCTATTGTTCAAAATTCAAAAAACCATTTGCTTAAATTGCAATCTAAAGTACACAATATCATTCTGTCCTCTAAAATCTAAATGATCACTTGTTAGTGCGAACAAACTCGCGTGATAAATTGAGCTTTCAAGGTATCTCTAGCGATCAAACTGTCTTTCAAAACGCTCCGCAGTTTCATTGTTATCAATGCAAGGAATCATGGACGGGGTCTTACGTCAGTAGAGCGTAGGTACCTAGAAAATATTTGAAAGGTGGTATGGGAGTTAAATTAAAGGTCTTAACGAGAATCTTCACATAATTAGGGCGGCAGAGTGTGAATTTTAGCCAAAAGGGGCTTGTTCTGACGTTTGTGCGGGGGGGGGGGGCTTTTAGCCCAGAAAACTCCCCCCTCCACTGGATGCGTCACTGCCCATTGCAATACGCTGAGTATGCGCTACATGCCCGACTCTGATCAAATTATAATTTACCTACGGTTCAATTTCCGGTTCAATTTCTGGCAATTTTTGGACAGAGAAATAAGCGCAAGGAAACCTACGTCAACATCTGATTTGTGATTTGAGCGTTTGCATTCGAAATATGAATAATGCAAAATTCACTACTTTTATCAAACTATATATTTACGGTTAAATTGGGCAACTGTGTAAAAAGGCAGGGAGCGCATCTGAGGAAACGTATTTGACAAATAAAGACTCGAAAGTTTGCACTTTTGAAGCATCAAGTTGAAAAATATGCAACTTAGGTCGAATTATGATTCATGGTTCAAGGTAAACCGCGTTCAAGATACAGTCAGGGACATGCATTTTTACTGGCGACCTATCTGGAGGTAGGATACTAGGATATCCGCAGCACTTATCTAAATGAATTTCAGAATTACAGTTAGCCTACGTACCTAACCCTGATCCCAACTCTAAGGACAATAAGGCGTCGCCATACTGTCTTCTTGTCCCGGACTGCACGATGAGAACAAATCAGTACTTACTTTAGGTTTCGGGTTTGCAATTTTCAATTCTCCATTTAACCGGTTGAATTGGAAGAAATGCGAAATGCCTAGCTTTCGTCCAATAGAAGCCAACTCCGAAAACGGGACCATAAAACGTAAGGTGTGCTCATTTGATGAAAATATCTACATACTCTAGCTATCACAATGCTGATTTCTCAGAAAGATCACACCCGTCGTTTTATGGGCCCTTTTTCAGTGGCGTAGCGTGCTATTGAGCAACGTTGCAGTTCGTCCATTTAAACCCACGAAAAAGATCGAACGATAGGGTATTCGGTGAACACCTTCGCATTCGACCTTTTATACTGGTTTAAATGGACACAATACAAACGTTGCCAAGTTGCACGCTATACGCCACTGCCCTTTTTCCTGTGACGGAAGCAATGGAATTTCTGGTTAGATCATGTATTCGCATGAAATTGACGGGAAGGGCAACTAGCGACGCCGGAATAGATTTTTAAATTTTGAACTTGACCTACTGAATGATGGCATGAGATCAGTAGCGTACGCAGGAATTTGTCTTTCTCTCTCTTGCTCCATTAGAGCACCTGTGTTAGAAAAGGACAGATACAGGGGCTAAAACGAGACTTCAGCCCCTATTGCTTTCCTTTTCCAGCACACACATTCAAACGGGAGAAGAGAAAGAGAGACATATTCCTGCGTACGCTACTGCATGAGATACAAAATGCAAGACATTGACCAAATCATAATCTAAGCTTAATTTATGCAACTGTGTAAAATTTACGGAAGAGACATTTATGGTTTCGAGGTATTCATAGTATATCGTCAATTTGCAAGTGATACAGTGAACAAAATGATAAACGATCCGCCCGAGGCCCGACTTTCGTCTAATTATAAGTAACGGTTAAACTGGCAACATCTTAGATGGGACGGATTATACATTGAGGGATTTGAGTTCTACTATGTATTTTATAAATTCGCATTTGATCCTTTGAGTAAAATGATAAGCGACACGGCTGACCTTCGTAAAATTATAATGTAGGTACGGTTAAATTTGGCAACTGCATAAATGAACGGATCAACAAATTTTGGGATTCCCGGTTGATTTGAATACCTCGTAAGTTAGTTTGCATTTGTTCTCCTGAGTATAGCGGCATACGACATGCCCGACTTTCGTAGAGTTATAATTTAAGATTCAATTAGCAAAATCGCAAAAAAGGCAATATTGAACCTTTAGGGATTTCCGAACAGATTTGTATTTTGAAAGTTTGCATTGAATCCCTGAGTAAAATAATATGCAACACGCTCGACTTTCGTAAAATTATAATTTACCATTAAAGCAGGCAACATCGGGAAAGGGACGCATTGGACATTTTGGATTTTGAGGTCTAAATTATATTCCGTAAGTTTGCATTCAATCCCTTGGTATAAAGACATGCGACACGCCCGAATTTCGTTGAATTATAATTTAACATTAAATCCGGCAACATCGGCAAAGGGACGAATTGGACGTTTCGGGTTTTTGTGGTCTAATTTATATTCCATAAGTTTGCGTTTGATCCTTTGAGTAAAATGATATGCGACACGCCCGACTTTCGTCGAGTTATAATTTAAGGAAAATCAGGCAACATCGGCAAAAGGACGAATTGGACGTTTCGGGTTTTTGTGGTCTAATTTATATTCCATAAGTTTGCGTTTGATCCTTTGAGTAAAAAGACATCCAACACGCCCGACTTTCGTAGAATTATAATTTAGGTAAAATCAGGCAACATCGGCAAAGGGACGCATTGGACATTAAGGGATTTTGAGGTCCAAATTACATTCCGTAAGTTTGTATTTGATCCCTTGAGAAAAATGATATGCGACACGCCTGACTTTCAAAGAAATATAATTTAAGATTAAATTAGGCAACATTGGGAAAGGGACGGATTGGGCATTAAGGGATTTTGAGGTCCAAATTATATTCTATCCCTTAAGAAAAAAGACATTCGACACGCCTTACTTTCGAAGAATTATAATTAAATGAGACATCATATGCAAAGGGACGGATTGGACGTTTCGGGATTTTGAGGTCTAATTTATATTTTGTAAGTTTGCATTTCATCCCTTGAGAAAAATGATATGCGACACGTCTGACTTCCAAAGAAATATAATTTAAGATTAAATTAGGCAACATTGGCATTTGCACGGATTGGACGTTCCGATATTTTGAGGTCTAAATTATATTCCGTAAGTTTGCATTCAATCCCTTAAGTAAAATGATATGCGACACGCCTGACTTTCGTAGACTTATAATTTAACATTAAATCAGGCAACTTCGGCAAAGGGACGGATTGGACGTTTCGGGATTTTGAGGTCTAACTTATATTTTGTATGTTTGCATTTGATCGCTTGAGAAAAATGATATGCGACACGCCTGACTTTCAAAGAAATATAATTTAAGATTAAATTAGGCAACATTGGCAAAGGGACGGATTGGACGTTCCGAGATTTTGAGGTCTAAATTATATTCCGTAAGTTTGCATTCAACCCCTTAAGTCAATGATATGCGACACTCTTGACTTTCGTAGACTTATAATTTAACATTAAATCAGGCATCATTGGCAAAGGGACGGATTGGACGTTTCGGGATTTTGAGGTCTAATTTATATTTTGTAAGTTTGCATTTGATCCCTTGAGAAAAATTATATGCGACACGCCTGACTTTCAAAGAAATATAATTTGAGATTAAATTAGGCAACATTGGCAAAGGGAGGGATTGGGCACTTGGGCTTTTGAGGTCTAAGTTATATTCTGTAAGTGTGCATTCGATCCCTTGAGTAAAAAGACATGTAACACGCCCGACTTTTGTAGAATTATAACTTAACATTAAATCAGGCAACTACGGCAAAGGGACGGATTGGACGTTTCGGGATTTTGAGGTCTAATTTATATTTTGTATGTTTGCATTTGATCGCTTGAGAAAAATGATATGCGACACGCCTGACTTTCAAAGAAATATAATTTAAGATTAAATTAGGCAACATTGGCAAAGAGACGGACTGGGCAATTTGGATTTTGAGGCCTAATTATATTCCGTAAGTTTGCTTTGAACCCTTTGAGTAAAAAGACATGCGACACGCCTTACTTTCGTAGAATTATAATTTGACATTAAATCAGGCAACATCGGCAATGGGTCGGATTGGACACTTGGGATTTTGAGGTCTAAATTATATTCCGTAATTTTTTATTCAACTCCTTGAGTAAAAGGACCTGCGACACGCCTGAGTTTCGTAGCATTATAATTTAAGATTAAATTAGGCAACATCGTAAAAGGGACAGATTGGAGGTCCAGGGGCTCGAAGTCTAATTTCGATTTCGTGAGTTCGAAATATACCTATCCCCTGATTGAAATGATCCATGGCACGCCCGACATTCGTGAAATTATAAATAATGGTTAATTTTGGCAACTTCGTAAAATAGAGAAGTTGGAAATATAGGGATTCGATGCCCGATTTATACCTTGTAAGTTTGCATTCGGTGCCCTGAATAAAATGATCGGTGACATGGCCGGCTTTCGTAGAATTATAATTTACAGTTAAATTTGGCAACTGCGTGAAGAGGAAGGAATAAAAAATGTGGGAATTCGAGGTCTGATTTGTGTTATGAAATTTGCATTGGGTCCGAGTAAAACGACATGCGACAAGCCCGACTTACGTAGAATTATAATTGAACATTAAATTATGCAACTGCGTAAAATGGACGGATTGGAAATTCAGGGATTCGAGGACTAACTTGTATCTCGTACACTTGCATTTGGTCCCCTGAGTAAAATGACATGTGACACGCCCTACTGTCGCAATATTATAATTTACAGTTAAATTCGGCAACTGCGTAAAATGGATGGTTTGGAAATTTAGGGATTTGAGGTCTGATTAGTAACTCGTAAGTTTGCACTTGGTCCCCTGGATAAATGATGTGCTACGACGTACGTAAACTTAGTTTTTACGATTAAAATCGGCAACTGCGCGTAGTAGGGACGGAGAAGGCAACTGGGTACACGGGTTTGATTCGTAGTTAGTAGTTCAGCAGTGTCTGATGGATGTAGCGACCCATAGTTGCGACCCATAATCTACGCTTAAGGAGCTAAGAATAAAATAATAATTACATTAAATTGGCTAAAAATAAAATTATTTCATTTTCGGTAAAATTTTAAAATAGAGAGAGGGTTTTTCAAGAGTACGTGACAATTTTCCCTCACACTTTCTCCAGACTTGGGACTGGCTACACTCAAACAAATCGCCAACAATTACTCCAGTAATTCTTAAAACGGCTAAGGCAGAAATTTCCGTGTAGGTGTGTTTAAAAATTGTTTTGAGACATTAAAAACATCCAAACAATTTTTTAAAAAAATAATTCCCTGCAGTAAAGGCAGAATTACTGATCAGTAATTATTTTTTTCTTCTTCAAATCCTGGCTGTAAGTCTGCATGCTGATGGTCGGTGCAGGCAGACCGAATAAATTCCGTGTGTGTACCGTTTCCATTTGCTCGTTCCGATAATCAGTGCAACGCTCCAATTCATTCCAAAGTTTGCCACGATCACTTGAAAATGTCCCACAACACCTTTAAAAATTGGCAGTATGGTCCGAGGGTTTTCAGAAGTTCAAAGATTTTCCCTGCTATCTTGATTGGTTTCTCCAATTTGTCACGAAGTTTCCTCCAGCGCGATTTAAAGGATGGCGCTTCATCCTCAAGACCGATCGCCGTGTAAAAGGAAGAGGTAGAATGGGATGGAGAGGGGGGATTGATGATAGTTGGCTGAGTCTCAGGGAATGGGTGTTGAAGGATAGGGGGAGGACAGTAGCATATTGAGAGCGTGGGAGTGAAGGAAATGGAGAGAGTCGCGGGAGCGGGTGCCGCGGGTGGACTGGGACTGGGCTCCATTCTGTGGCGATCAAGAACCTTGCGCTTTCGGCGTTAGTTCGATAGTCTCGAGAAGAGAAGGACGCCGTGGCTGGGACGTCAGAAAGTTGATCGAACGAAAAGTATCCGCTGGTTGAGCAGACTGAAAAAGCAGCCTTTTACTCTTTGCACGATTTCGCAGTTCCGATATTGCACTAGAACAACAAAATATTCTTTTCCAGCTTCAGTGAAACGGCACTCTTGACTTTTGTCCTTGCTCAGAAACGGTCTGTCGAACGAGGATGTCTTCAGGAAAATCTGGACTGCTGGAGGTCTTCGATCCTGCTTCTGCTTCTTCTTCTTCTGCTGCTGCTGCTTCTGCTCCGGTCACTGGGGTCAAACTAGTCGCGCGCGCGAGATTACACCTCCTTATATACTCTCGGCACTCAGCGGCAAAGTTGGATCTAGACAGGGTGCGCGCGCAACTCCCATTGAGGCTGCCATGTTATCGTAACTAAAGAGGGTTCAAAATTCTAATAGGCGATGAGACCGTGTGTGACGTCATCATGGTACGGGCTGAGCCGTCAGCAAGGTAGCCATATCATGCATACCTTCCTTTGATCCACCTCGTTCCATCGCTGTGCAGTGTGCATGTAAGAACCAGTTGAGCCGCGCTGCGCCAGCTGAATTGAATTATTTTTTATACCCAGGACTCAGGACTTGATCAGCGCCATCTACCGGCCGCGTATTCAACCAGCATCGCGCTGTGACCTGTGAGAAGGAAACAATAACGCGTTGAATCAGAGATAGAGCCAGGTGACTCAGGTGAGACGAGTACCTGGCAATCTGTTGCATGCCGGTGGTTGTGGAGGGGGTATTGGAGGGGGAGACGCCCCCTCCGAGCACGAGCACGAGGACTGGCACCAATCCGCTCTTCACCTGATGCCTGTAAGAATCGTTCACTACAGTGATCCAGTCAAAACGATTCAGTTCCTTGATGTAATTCGTTCAAAAGAACTCGTTCCACTGTTGAGTGCAATATTATGTTTTTTTTTTTACTGCGTTCATCCAGCGGTCTGTATGGTTTTTTTTTCCGGCCAAATTTTGCGAGATCAACTGATGACTAAAGCATCAAATAGATCACAATTAACTTTATTTGATGTGTTTACAGTAGTGATTCTATGTTCAAGCAGGCAAAGAGCCGATTCCTTTATTTTTCAATGTTTGAGTAGTTCTTATTTTCTGACTCGTTCCAAATTGGGACTCAGCTTTGCATTTTTGACTCGAAACACGATTGCCATCGGAGGCAGTCAGTTTCCACTAGTCGTGAAACCTCTTTCATGAACATGGCTTGAACTTTATCAGTTTCGGATGTTGTTGTTGTCGTTGCCTCGAATTTTATTTTGATCCTCAGTTTTGAAAAGTTCAAATGAAAGTTCTAGTGGTGGACAGTTTTTTAGTTTAAGGGTAACCCAAGGCTCCGTGCGGGCAGGTGCACGTCATCATGAAAATGGTTGCACCGGATTATTTTCTAGAACTGTGTAACATCTTTCATACCGGACAGGTTAGTCGAAATTATATTGTATTCAGTAAGGGACATGCGAGGCAAACCCTCTGCCCCCTCCTCTTCACTGATTTTTAAGCACGCGTGGTTTTTCACCGCCCGGGTCGATTACCACGCCAAATAAACATCATATTATCGTAAATTCTTCAGATAAAAACATTGTTTGTTTTGCTTTATTTCATCTAGAATATGTTATTTTTTTCCCATAATTTTCTTCGGCAATGTAAAAACTTTTAATGACTCTTTAAGTCTGAGGACTCAGCGGTGTCGAGAGAGGAACATAGGGGGCACTTTGCCCCCAAACCCTCTTTTCCACAGGGGGGATGTGGCAGGGGGGCCCAATCACCCAAATCATGACAGTTAATAGATGACATACATGAATATGCCTCAGGCCCATAGACTCCTCTCGACGTCTCGTAACTCTAGTAAATCCCTTTCAGACATTATTTCAGAATTTCCCTACGCAGTTGATAATTTAACGATGAATTTCCTTGCCTATACTCTTTATTTCGTATAGGAGTGGATATTTTTCGAAAGGAAGAGGGGGGGGGGCAACAACAACAAATGGACGAGAGGGGGTAGCCGAGAGAGGGCATTTTTTGGACACAGCTTTTTTAATAGGGAGAAAAGTCCTGAAGATGGACCTGGGACCAATATAAATGTTCCGTACGCACGGTACTAGAAAGACTTTGGATGGTGAGCGTTTACGTGTGGTTTTAAATGGCCTTAGGTGCTCACCAATCATCTAGGGGCAGGACCGTCTGTACCGATCTGGTCCCTGACGACCTGAGGACCTGAAGATGTCGACCCAGTTTGAAGTGAAGGGATCATGCAGCACTTTTTGAAATATATATTACGTTATTTCCGGATTGAATCAGTGGCCGCGGTGGCTCGTGCAATTTGCCAAGAATGATATCCCTCCATTTGATTGTATGTAAAACAATCGATTTGAAAGTGAAGCAGCGCTTCACCAGCAATCGATTGTTGAGCACACGGATTCAAATGAAGCGGAGACACTGTTGCCAAATAGCACGAGCTGGCCACTGGATATTGAATGCCTCCATATACACATTACACTAAATTCCTGCATTTTTTAAAGGAATGTGCAATAATATTGATCATAAAATTGAGAAATAATAGATAGAACGGACGATAAATGGAAACAGAAACAGTGCAAGAGTTTTTGATTGAAAGGCTACTTTATTCGTCTTGGAACTCGAAGTTTTTGTTCTTTCCGGCCAAGCCACATTTCGACTCTGGTGGATCCAAAAATTTCACTCTCTCTCTCTCTCTCTCTCTCTCTCTCTCTCTCTCTCTCTCTCTCTCTCTCTCTCTCTCTCTCTCCCTCCCCAATTAGAATGCGTGTGCTAGAAAAGGACATAGCAGGGACAGTCACGTGATTTCCGCTCCTTCTCTTATCCTTAGTTACTCATGCGGTCTTTTGCGGGAAGAGAGAGAGAAGGAAAATTCCCTGGATCCGCCAGAGCATTTTCATTACGTCGAAAGCGCTTTTTTCCGAAATTCTCATGAGACGGTTGCAGCTTGTAGCAGAAGGAATTAGGCCCATTCAAGACATACACAGAATACAGAGCTTTTTACGATGGAAAGCCTTTAAAAAAATAATTTTACTTAATTCACTAATTTATTTTGATTTAATTATTGATTTTTTCTCTGTTTATGTTTGGTCATGAAGGTCGAGCCCGGATCCTGCTTACAAAGGCTGTTTGGTAATGTTCAGACTGGTCTCATCCTGAAAGATGTTTCTCTTGAAGTTCGCGCGGGCGAGGTGCTCGCAATTTTGGGCTCCAAAGGTTAGTAGGTATCCTAATTAAAAGGAGTTAATTTTAAAATGCAGTTTAGAAAATTGCTCTGAGCTTTAATATTTCTTAAACGCATGCGAAACTCCTTATCAACTTAATATGCAGTACCTCCTTACCAACAATGTTTCTATGACAGCAGTGACACAACGGACAATCTGGCAACGTTTCATTTTTATTACTTTAAATCCATGCGAAGAGTCGAACTCTAGCTTATTCTTCGCCAACTTAGTAATTCAATTTTTTTATGAGTTTGAATGAATAAAATGCAACTTTGCCAGATTCTACAATTTGCGACTGCAAAATTGGGAGATTCCAAATAATGTTTATCTTCAATTATGGAATCAGGAATCTATGTAGTTAACATTTATCTGCTCTATAACTTCAAGTTTGAGCCAATCTTCGGTGATTTAAAAATTGCACTAGTGCAGATTCACAATAGTGAATTTTGCAATAGTGTCCCTGGGAATTTTTCATGCGGGTTCTCATGTGACACATTTCTACTAGCACGGAGGAAAAACTCCTTCAAATAAGCAGTTATGCAACCTGACTAGCCAGACACCCAAAAAATTGGCTTTCTCTCCGACCGTTTAAACGTCAGAAAAGGACATGAAAAATAGATGCGAATATCACATGACTGCCACGTATCTTCCCTTTCGCAATCCTTTTCCCACACATGTTATTTACTGACAAAATGTGTAGATAGAGAAGAACTAGTTCCTGGATCCGTTTTGAGTTGAGACAAGATTCGAAAGACGTGTGTTAAAACTCGTCTTTTGAAGTAGAAAATCAAAACTTACTAATCTGCACGATCTTAAAACCGCTTCGTCGCTTCGTTGCTCTTTTCAAGTTTCTATAATGAAAAATCGTATTAGCATTTTAACACCGCACGTGGATAAGATACTGAAGTCAATGCTTTTATGTAGAGTCGCCTTTGATGGAAACTCTATATAAGTACGAGTGCTGGCCCGAGCTCAACGAATTCTGATTGATCGTTGGTTTTAGGCTTTCGCGGAGTGACAAAGAGTCGAAGACATTGAAGGCTCCACACAAAAGAGGATAAAAGGAATTCTTATTTGGGAACTGATTGGATTGCTGGCAAATATGCCTTTCCACCGTCAAACATTAAGGTGGATCCTCAGCGTTTCGTTCCATATTCTGCCACCACAAGAAAATACGTTCTTTAAATGGAGAAGAAAAAGACCATGGTAAACGCAAATAAATGGAGCCTCGGAAGCAATCTAAAGGAACATTTTATCACCATCAGTGTGGTAAAATGTTAAGAAATAAGCGTGGAATTTCGTAAACCTCCCTTTATCGGCCCTGTCGCCACTGGCGTCAGGGCGTCCTCTGGGCGGTTTCTGAAATTCAATAATTTCACGCTTATTTCGTAACATTTTAGCATACTGTTGGTAATAAAATGTTCCTTAGATTGCTTCCGAGGCTCCGTCGAAGCCCTTTTTTCCATTTATTTGCGTTTACCACGATTTTTTCCATTTAAAGAACGTATCTTCTTGTGGAGGCAGAATATGGAACTAAACGCTGAGGACCCCCTTAACCTTCAAATCATTTCAAACATCAGGCTCTCTCTTTTTTCAAATGCATAAAGCGTCGTGTCAGTATTTCTTATAAAGATTTTCAATAAAAGACTTCTAATTTTATGATGCGTTTTCATTATACGTACGTATAAATTAAAATCATCTCTCAAAATCCATTCACAGGGAGTGGGAAACGAGCTCTGCTAGAAGTAATTTCCCGTCGAAGTAGGGGACCAACGAGGGGTCAAATCCTTCTGGATGGTACTCCGATGTCTCTGAGTCTTTTTCAAAGGAGTTGCAGTTACGTCAGTCATAGAAATGACCTTGTAACATCACTCAGCGTTGAACAAACCCTTCACTATGCATCTTACCTCACCGTCGGATCACAGGTTTGTGGCCTACCAATCGCTTATTGTTTCCTCAAAACATCATATCAATTATTTTGATTTTTTTAGGTGCTATCATTGTGTTCCTGACTTCGAGTTCCTATTTCATGTGGTTTTCTAGAGGGGTCAATTTTCATGACTTTTTAATTAAATCAAGAGCCAAGTTTGTAAAAAGCGAGTCTCATCTACTAAACCCTCTGTACCCGGAAGCCCTTATATTCGTTTACTTTAATCAGTTTCACATATTTTCAATCCACTGTATTAAAAACAAAAAACGCTGGACTAGTGCCTTCCATTGATGAAGTAGGCAAAAATAATTACCGCGGAGCAGGAATATTTATCGACTAGCTTAATCTGAATGAGTGCAATGTGGTTGATTGATTAACTTGGTACTTAAATAGTTTACCCATTGAACTGCCACGGCGCCCATTTCATATTGTAAAATTCATAGAATTAACGTGGAATCTCTTAGAAATTTAAAAGAAGAGAAAAACGAGTCGTTATTTTGTAAAATACCTAGATGGGTTATTCAACTACACTGTGGCTCTTTTAATTTTTTGAACAAAAAATATGTCTGTGGCTGATGGGTTTCACTTTTAAATCAATTATGATCCGGAAATAAAATCAATCATGACTTTCCAAGCATTACAAGCTTTAAAGGCGTAGAAAGATAAATTGGTTCCTCCTGGAGAGTTGGGGGGGGGGGGGAAGCATTCTTATTTACCGAAGTTTCTGTCAGCGCCGTCTGTCTGGAATGAGCAGCGGAGGACCATCTTCTTCCTTTCCGATCTGCCTGTATCGGTACTTGCATGTATGTACTATCGACGAATTAAAGATTTTCGCGAGATTTTCTCGAGCGAAGTTTCGCCTTCAAGTTTCCGGTTCGGCCACTCTTCATACTCCTCACACCTTGCAGGTGAGAGGCCTGCAGTGCGGGTGGGGCGGGAAAGCCGTTGCAGATCAGTCCAACACTCACACCCATAACTGAAAATGTGTGAAAATCTCACGACAATCTTTAATACGTCAATAGTACAATCAAAATTCATTGTTTTTGGAACAGTCCTATAGTCACAATAGTCGTCATTTTTACCAGAGTACCAGGGTATTCAACACTGATTTGTGTAATAGAGAAATGAAAAAAATCCTTACAGATGTATTTGTCACATTATTGTGATCAGGATATTCTCTGAACTGTAACATCGCATCATAGATTATTAGACTATTTTCTATACTGTCCAGGTTTCCCGTTACATGCGTAACTCTCGCGTTCGCCAAGTGATGGCTGATTTGGCTTTGAGTCAAGTGGCCAATCGGAACGTCTCTCAGCTCACTCCGAGCGAACATAGAAGACTAGTCATAGGAATCCAGCTAATTAAAGACCCGGGTAAGAAAAATATCGCAGCAAGTCAACAAACACCTTAATACCTCCGCGACGAGAGGTGAAATAGAAATACAAGTGTACGCACCACTTTTTTTGTTTTTTGTTTTTTGAAACTTTGGAATCAACCTTCTGCAGGCCAAGGTTTGCCTAGGAAAGCGCTGAGCGCTGAGCAAACCCATTTGAGGCACAAGGAGTCAACAATTTTCGAAATCAACTTCGAGATCCATCTAAATGAACAGAATACAGCTCCAAATTACAAATATTGAGTAGGTTTAGTCACTTGATTTTTTCAAATCCCTAATGTCTCCCGTGTTGCAAAGTATGAGACAGGTATATAACCACTTAACTATGGTCTGAGATCGAAACAAAAGTGGCCGAAAATCAGTGATGAAAAGTCATCAAAAATCATTGTTTTCGACCTTTCGAAATCAATCTAAAACTTTCCAGAGACACTTCTAGGTTAGAATGACTTGTTTGAAGTGTTCTCTGTGATTAAAATTGGTCTTGAAAGCTTAGAAATGATGAAGCGATGAGGAATTTTCAGTGGCGAAGCGTGCTATTAGGCAACGTAGCATTTTCTCCATTTGAACACATCCAAAAGATCGAATTCGATGTTCATCGCCGATTCCTTTTAGTTCGATAGTTTTCATGAGTTTAAATGGTCCGAGTGCAACGTTGCCGGATGTCACGCTTCGCCACTGGAAATTTCCTCGTAGATTTTTGGCCACTTTTTGACGATCTCAGACCATAGTTCAGTGGTGGAGCCAAAGAGGCAGTGGTGGCTCGTGTAATGCGATATATCGATGTACGCTCCATTTAAAACTACAGAAAAGTATCGATTTCTTGGCGATTCAATTGCGTCCCCTGACAATCGATACTTTTCTATAGTTTTAAATGGAGTAGACATCGATACATCGCATTTCACGTACCGCCACTGCAAAGAGGGTAATCCCCTCCCGCAGCCTCAAGAATGTCCTTCTTGACTAAAAACTTCTATACCTCCAAGCCCCCCCTCCCCCAAGAAAAACTTTTGCCACTGTATACCGCGCCTTGCCTCAAAGAAATGTCTAGGTTTGTACGAGATGGGCATTTTAGGTTTATCTATTGATTTACTAAAATGGTTTACTGATTTGTGACAATTGATATTTCAGTTTTACTGCTCTTGGACGAGCCGACGGTGGGGCTGGACCCCCTCTCGACGTACCTGATTGTCTCGATGTTGAGTAGTCACGCTCGGCGCCGTGGACGAGCTGTGATACTGACAATGGAGAAACCCCGCTCGGACGTGTTCCCATTCTTGGATCGTGCCGCCTACCTCTGCCTCGGAGATCTCGTCTACGCTGGACCCACCCGACTCATGCTCGAGTATTTTCGCGCTATTGGGTTCCCGTGCCCGGAATTGGAGAACCCACTTATGTATTATTGTAAGTTGAGCTCTAGTGAACTACCAGCTACCCCAGGCTATTTGGAAAGTAAAGCTTTCTTCCTTGTAACTACAGACCTGCAAATTGCAGGAAACGCCTTCAATCTATGGATTATGCAATATCATAGTAAGAATGCAATGCTGATTGCATAAAGTGAAAATTGAAGGCGCTCGTACCATACGACAGCTGAATCATGAGAAGTTGAAAAACGCGAATGTATCATACTATCGTGTCTCTATTAAACGCTTTTTTTAAAGTGAACGGAATCTAAAAACAAAATTCAAGCTTATATTCAAGCTCAATTTTTATTGAACTTACGGTATTAGGTTTCTGTATTAGGTTTCTAAAGTTGAACCTCCAAATCCTTGCATTTCCTTCAGCGATGAACCAGTTTTTTTACGACGTCGTCGTGTCTGTGAAAACTATCGAGTCTTGTTCCAACGCACTACGCAACTTGCATCCATTTACTTCCTTGCTTTGGTCCATCTTTGATTTGGTCGATCCATTACTGAAAAATTACAGTCTCGATAATTGATTCCAGAGAGACCGGCAAAAGAGGCGACAAGAGACGAGGTCGGTGCAGGAGCAAGATTTGAAAAGTTTCACCCCCCCCCCCCCCCCGGCTAGGGGGTGCAGGTGCACACTACACGTACAAATATGTGCACTCACCATTTTCTTTGTAAAAAAAAAAAAAAAAAAAAAAAAAAAAAAAAAAAAAAAAAAAAAAAAAAAAAACCACAAAATTTCAGACCATTGCAACTGCCCCAGTTTCGAACTTTCAGACGCTCCCAACGTTATATTTTCGAGCTATTTCAAACGAGAATAAGCCCCTTTACAGCCGTAGAAAAAATTGCAACACACCCATTGATCTCGTGGATAAGAAAAGTGAATTGATTGTTTTCTTTATTCCAGTATGTCTATCAACCGTTGATCGAAGGTCGCGGGAACGATTCATGGAATCGAACACGCAGATCATTGCTTTGGTAGAAAAATTCAAGACGGAAGGAGGGCCTTACAGAAAATCTTCATCAGGGTCCAGCCATCTATTGTTAGGTCACTCGCCAGACCATGCATCCACCTTGCCTGCCAATATGTCGCACAAAATGACAGCCGCCGCTTTCAGCAAACCCTCGACCCTACAAGTTGGATTCGCTCTATACCAGTAAGTTAAAATACCCTCTATGACGAAAGAAAACTTTATTTCGAAACTATGTACTGACGGCGAGACAGAATATGAGAAAGATGGTGTGCCCAAAGACTCGAGGGATTTTAACTCTTATGAGTTCATAGTATTTGTCCAGCGTTTGGTACCGTAGGGGGGGGGGGGGGTGAAAAGACCCCAACCGGTTTTTCACTGTAGAGACTGTATAGTGTATACAGTTTTCTTTTGTTAATATTGTGTATTTCAAGTAGTACACCTACACCCTACTAAATGTTTTGAGGCCTGTCTTTATCGTATATTACCAATTTTGAGATATTTAAATGGATTCATTTTGTGGATATTTGAAATATTTATGGATAATTTTGGAACAAATGACATTTAAAAAAAAAAAAAAAAAAAAAAAAAAAAAAAAAAAAAAAAAAAAAAAAAAAATATATATGCAACAAATCAGAAAAAGTTTTTTTTGCTTTCGTTTTTTACCATTAAAGTATGAAAAATTGAACTACTGACCCTAAAAAGACATAACATTTCCTAAAAAAAATCATATTTATACACAGCCGACTTCTGCCTAACGTAACCCGGAAAAAAAAAAAAAAAAAAAAAAAAAAAAAAAAAACTTTGAATTTCATACAAAAGAAAGATAAGATGCATAAGATTAAAAGAAAGGTAAGAAATGACTTTTCATTTCCTTTCGAGTTGGTTTTAATTTTTGAGGTGCGGCGAATACGTAGGCTGATGTTAGACTCATTTCTCTTTTTGCAGAAGACTATTTGCCTCCACGTTTAATTTTAGTTACTTTGCTATGGGACATTTGTTTATGCGGTTGCTAGCACTGCCACTGTTCTTCGGATTGTTTTGGCTCTTCTATCACAACCTACAGGTAAGAGATATTCAACAAACTTCCTTGTACATACGAATGTACTTCTAGGCATTGGCGCGTCATAAGGGCTAGGGGGGCTTAAGCCCCCCACTTTTTTTAAGGAAGCCCGGGCTAGTAAATACAAATTTTCTTGATTTATAACCTATAAGAAAAAAAAAAAAAAAAAAAAAAAAAAAAAGTCGTCAAGTTCAAGCCCCCCCCCCCCATTTTTCAGACCCACGCGACGTCCCTGCTTCTAGGGAGAAGAAATAGCATGCACTGCCACTAATTACGTCATCTCTATACCGTTCAAAAGCGGCTGGTAAACGTCAGAATTGATGATGCGTGAGGTGAGGCAACTAAAACGAAGAGCCGGGGGAGGGGGCAGGAGGACTGACGAACCGGGAAAGTGGGAAATTTCTTGGTGGGCTGCTATCCAATTTGGGTCAGCAGGGCTATGAAAGGAATATAAAGACGGAAAGAAGAGGAGAAAGAAAAAAGGAGAGAAATGAGAAATGGCCGAGAAAAAAATGGATGACATCATAGAACAGACCAGCTTTATTAGAGCGGAATGTGTGGTTAATTACTATCCGGAATGTGTGGTCCGATCTGAAAGGGGGGAGGTGGAGAGGGGTCATAAGGTAACCGCGTAATGTCTACGCACAGCTCCAGTTATCCGATTCAAATACTCCCACTGGAAGATCCCTCAATGCGATCGGGAAATCGTGTCTTACTTTCAAGGGTGCGCCTTCATTTTTCATGGTAGACTAAAACGGCACAGGCGCGTACGAATAGTTAACTATGACTACTTTCCAACTCCCAACTAACGCTATCTGATTCACGTAATAAGTACTGGAGCCCACTTGCTTCCCACAAGTCGACCGAATAGTCTTACTTTTATGTATGCGCCTTCATTTTTAAAGGTAGACTAAAACGGTGCGGATGCGTACGAATAGTTAACTACTTTCCAACCCTCAGCTAAAGCTGGCTTTAAACTACTTGGCATTCGCCGAGTCCTGAGCCGAGTGCATGGCGACTGTTCGTCTCTCGCAGTATGATGAGTGTCTCCGCGAGTCCACTATCCACACTCTCGGCATTCGCCGAATGTCAAGAGCCACATTCGCCAAACTGAAGATTGGTAGTGTCCATGATGACTAGGCTCCTCTGAATTCGCTCGCCGAAGTCCTGTAATGAGGCTCTTGCAAACTTTTGCTATAGGGAATTGAAGAGTTGAATATTGCATGAAACCCCGTAAAAATGACGATGAGTACACTTTAAAGTCACGAAATTTACTCTCAGAATCGGATTTAATGGCGGAGAGACGCAGGTATCATGGGAGATTCCTATCTAAATTGAGACATATCTCTGTGTTTCCATAGACAAAGTGACATAGGCAGGAATCTCCCATGATACCTGCGTTGAACCGTCATTACGAACTTACCTTTATAGCAGTTATGTGAGTTTATTACTGAATTTTAGACCTTCTTAGTGTGTTTCTTAGTTGGTGATTTTCGCTGGTTATCACAGCAGATTGTATTATTTATTTGCCCATAGAAAAAATTTGGAAGAGCTCCATTTGACTCGTGTCAATTTTACAGACTCTGGACGGGAACGGCAAATGGCGAGTCGGCGAGCCAGCTCAAGGCTATCCGATTCAAACACTCCTTCCGAAAACTTCCGCAGTTCGATTAATGGAAACTGTGTCACACTTAAAGTTTAAAACAATCATAGAATTAACGATTTATTATAAAAGAATGTGAAAGATGAGTTTTCCTACTATAGTATGTATAGATAATTATGTAGACCTAATGAAATTTGGTTGACAATGTGTTCCAGAACCATCAGTGGACGTTCATTACTAAAAGCGGTCTCATCCTAAACTGTATTTTCATTACTTATCTCATGTCGATACTTACCACCGCTAGTACCTGTAAGTACCTCCAAGCATTTCATATTGAATCGTAACATTGATTTTAAGAAGGATAAAGCTCCTCTCTACTGATTTAGATCAAATACCGAACAAAGTGCAAGCAATAGTGATAAATGATGGCATTCCCCAGTTCTCAAAAAATTCCATTAGCCCGCTGATGATGACAAGATTAAAATTGTAATTTTCTGAATTACAGCGTCGTGCTTCGGACTGGAAATTTCATGATTTTGGGTTTTTTTTGGATGAGGAATAGAAATTCGAACTTGCATACAATTATATTCAATGACGTGATCACTAACATTGAAATGCCCCCCTTCCTCTTCCGATACAAATGCGTGAAAAAGAATCGATCTCTTGGGCGTTCAATTAAATCGTCAAATAATCGATACTTCTTCGTGGTTTCATGTGATAGAGAAAGAGTATCGATTGTTCACAAGCCACCAATATGCTTTGAACCACCCACACTTTGAATTGTATTAAAAAAAAAAAAAAAAAAAAAAAAAAAAAAAAAAAAAAAAAAGATGCTATTTTACATGTATTCGATTTAATTAACTCGGCTGGCCATATATTATGTATAATTTATTACTAATTAATCCATAATCCATAGAGCGGATTTTAGAGTTTTACCAGTGGCGTCTCTTACAATGTAATAACAACGGACGCTCTCCGTTTAAACTTACGTTACATAATCGATCTTCAGGGGATTCGTTGAATCCCTGAGAAATCGATACTTTTGCTTTGGATCAAATGGCAAAAAGCATTGTTTCTAAATAGCAAGAAACGCCACTGAGTTTCACATTTTATTGTATCGATCCGCACCACATCGTAATTGCTGAGTGAGTATATTTAAAAGTTAAAACGCTTCTTGTTTTCTTGGTTTCAGTTCCAGTTTTTCGCACGCGCTATTACCAGGAGGCTCAAGAGGGACTTTACAGCGGGCCACTCTTCCTCATTAGTCATCTTTTCTATTCCTTACCTCTCTCGTTCTTGTCTCTCGCTGGAGCTACCTATATAATTTTCCCGTAAGGAGTGTTTTCAAATCTTACGTGCCTGGGACCAAAGAATGTTAGGTCCCGAACGTAACTTACACACGGTCACATGACCGTGCATAAGCTCTCTGATTGGTCGAAACCGCACGCAATTCAATGCTCGGGACCTAACATTATTTGGTCCCTGACAGCTAAAAATATATACCTATCCAGAGAACGTATTGATGCAAATAACGATGTTATGCAAACCCCTTTGCTGCTGATGAGAATATTGGTGCCTCAATTGTCGCTTCACTTGTTTAGAAGCATTTATTAATAAGTTAATGAGAGAATTTCGGAAGTTTTTAGTGTAACCGCCGCGGCCGCGTCGTTTCTTCCGTTGGTTTCAGTGGCGTAGCGTGCAATTTGGCAACGTTGCAGTTCGTCCATTTGAACCTATGAAAAAGATCGAACTAGTGGGTGTTCGGCGAACACCTTCGCATTCGATATTATACATGGGTTTAAATGGACGCAGTATGCGGCGTTGCCAATTTGCACGCTACGCCACTGGCTGGTTTCCAATCATATAGAAGCCGACACTCCATTCACTTCTTGCAAAAGTTTGTTACAACTCCATTTTCACAATGACATAGAGCTACTCAAATTCAACGAACAACAAAGATGAGTCTATAATGTTTTAAGGACATTAAAATAATCAAGAGCACCTTTCATTGACTGTTCATCCAACTATAGGCGCGCATAGTCAATCTATAGGTTAAGCTTAAGCTAATGATACGTGCATTGTGCAGGATAGCAGATGAGCTTGAAATTGCGTTCGTGCAAAATGAAGGCACTATATCACTGATCACAAATGCTACACGTGATGTGACTGTTTTGAAGTCTTGGGAGGGGGGGGGGGCGGCTGTTTCGGGAGTTTATAGGCATGAGGCCCTTGGGCTAGAGGAATTCTGATTGGTTGTTGATTTTAGGCTTTCATGGAGGCAAGATGGAGTCGAAAGAAATAATGAAGGCTAAACAGAAAATAGTCGATCAGGGTAAAGGAGATTAGAGGAATTATGGAAACGATCCAAAATGCCGACAATTTGGCGTCGAGCTTAATCTTAAATTCTTTCATATGGTCGACGACTCTTTTCAACTACTTAAAGCGTCATGACTCATGACTATATATACTCCTTAGAGATACAGTTTTTTCTTCGAAGAGACTCAATATACTGTCCATTGAAGGAAAAACTGCGCGTAAAGTATAACGTAAGAGCACCCGCAGTCGTCTCGCTTAATGTAGCTCAAAAAGAGGCCAAAAAATCCATTTTCCTGGCTGTCTCCTTTTTTTTTTTTTGTTTCTACGAATGAAATGTATGAGAGGCAGGTGTCCATGCCAAAATCAACATTTGAAGAGCCGACGGTCACACTCCTTAATCCTCATACAGTTTCCTCTTTAAACGACTCTAAATTCCCGATGAGCTCATTTTTGAACACTCCAAGGGCTAGGTTATTTCGAAAGAACGCCACTCTTCCGTTTATATAGGGAACGTAGTTAACTGTTCGTACTCGGAGGAGTTGGAATTGCCTACACCTTACATTGAAGGCGACCGAAGACGATAATCGCGTAAATCCGGAATGAAGACTGAAACAGAGTGAAATAGATTAGAGAATCAAAAATAGTATACTCGGGCTTGGCACTTAAAGGGTTGAAGATGGCCCGAACCCGGATCAACGGCAGATTCAGAAATATTATTGAGGCTCGTCTTATTGGGAGTGCGTATCAAGTCCGGGTGTATTTTTGAATGTTTAGATCTATGCATGCAAATAACATGATCATGTTTGACTGTTTGTCTGTTTGTTTGGTGTTTTAGAGCAACGGGACTAAAAGAACCGGAGCTAATGTTCCTCTTCGGAGCCATTCTTTGGGGTTGTTATTTGTTCGCTGAGCAGCAAACCATTGCTCTTTTAATGGTCATCAAGAGTTCATTCGTGGCTGCAGTGACGAGTGTTTACATTATGGTCATATACCTTGTCATTGGATCAGGAATTCTGAGGTAGGTTTGAAAAAGACAGTAAGACATCATCCCATTTTTCCTTTCTAGCTTTGATCCTGAAGAGTTGTGTGTATATTTTACCTACAAGGGTTTGCTCTTAAATCCTTTAATCCCCCCCCCCCCATAGTATAATATTTTTCCTAATTAAGATAGACAAGGTTGCCGTTTGGACCATTCTTCATTATTATTTATTCAATATTTTCTATCGCGTCATTGCACCGCCTGTCCGCCCCCCTCCTCCACACACCTCCAATAATCTAACTAAATATTTTAAAATTGAAACCCCTATTTTGTGATAAGTAACTACACTACATTTTAAATACAGAAATTCTAAAAATATAAGTACTTTGTCAACACGTGAATCATGAACAATTGAAGATATTAATCAATTTAAGTGTCTATTTCAAATTGAATAGTATTGAGCAGGGGCGGATTTACATTTCTTGAGGCCCCCAAAGAAAAAGGGTAGGATGCTTGGGGGTCTGAGGGCATCTACCAGAATAAGGGGGGGAGTTTGGGGGTTCTCCCCCTACATTTGTTTTAAAAAGAAAAGGCATTGAAATTCAGTTTTAAACCTTTTTCAGAAAAGTTGTTATTTATTTAATCCTTTTGCCTTTTTAAAGTCTCATTTTTCTCTCTTTTCCTCTCTTCCCTTCTGTTTTCCTCTGTTTTCCTCTCTTTCTCTCTCTTTTTCTCTCTTATTCTCTCTTTTTCTCTCTTATTCTCTCTTTTTCTCTCTTTTTCTCTCTTTTTCTCCCTTTTTCTCTCTTTTTCTCTTTTTCTCTCCCTTTTTCTCTCTTCTTTTCTCTTTTCTTTCTCTCTTTCTTTTTTTTTCTCTCTTTTCCTCTCTCTTTTCCTCTCTCTTTTACTCTCTTTTTCTCTCTTTTTCTCTCTTTTTCTCTCTTTTTCTCTCTTTTTCTCTCTTTTCTCTCCTTTTCTCTCCTTTTCTCTCTTATTTATCTCACTTTTCCTTTCTTTTCTTTTCTTCCTCCTCCCTTCGTGAAGTGAGGCCCCCTTAGGTCTGAAGCCCTACGCAGTTGCGTATTTTGCATAATGGTAAAACCGCCCCTGGTATTGAGAGAAAATTGATGAAAGAATCTCTGTTTCAGGTCTTTCAGAGGCATGTCGGAATGGCTCCTGTACACCAGCTACGCAACACAAGTGCGTTACGCGAGTCCGTACCTGAACCGGCAAATATTCGGGGACGGTCATCTCAGCTCAGTCCTTAATCCAACTACCAACTGCTCGACTTCAGGAAGTTTTACTTCCCTAAGCTACCACGAAAAGTTCGTTTGCCACTTCCAAGATGGCGCCACCTATCTGTCCGAAAGGTTCAGCCACGAGGGTGGGATCGCCCTTCTGTCAGATTTTATGGATTCAGGAGTTCAATCTTACCGTCACTTATATCTTCCCGCTCACCTTGGCTATCCTCAACTGTCTTCTATACTTGATACCATTGCCGGCATTTGTCAAAGCAAAATTCCGCGAGTAGACGTGGCTTTAGGAAACGGAATTCAGGAACCGTGTTTTATGTGTGTTAAGGTGATTCCAGGCGAAACTTTTCCAGATTTCAATCCGATGGATAGCGCCACTAGTCGCTTTTTGGAAAAGACGTGTTTTTGGCGTTTTAAACTGAAACCATAGATAAAACGCAAAATCCAATAACGTCAGCACCTGTAAATTTTTTTTATGGATTTTTTGAGCCCAAAATGAGCCAAATTGGTTTAAAATTAAAGCCGTAAATTATGAAATTCGTTTCGCCATAAGCTTAGTGAGTGAGAGTGAGCGCGAGTGATGATACGTCTATCTGCCTCACTCGCACTCATTGCGGCTTACGGGAAGTTTCGTTTTTCATAAGTTCCGGCTTTATTTTTGAGTATTTCAGTCTGAAACTTTCAGGGTATCTTCCTGAAGTATGCTCGCAGGTGCTGACGTTTCTCAAATTTGTGTTCTTATCGTGAATTTGTCAAATTTAACAAAAAACTGTTGACTTTTTGAGCAGCGCGACATGGTGTCCACAGTTGGAACTAATCGACCCTGGAATCATCTTAAAGCAATTTTTTTCCTACAGGAAATTTCTGTTTCCCCGAAACAATGTTTTACAAAGAGATGGCGGTATTTAGACGTCCAGCAGTAATATTCATCCAATGAAACTGACGAACGATGATGCGTCATAATTTAGAAAAAATCGAAATACCAATCTCCCTGTAGCTCAGCAATGGGACGAGTTTAAGAGCTTGCGGCGTATCCCGTTCGATTGCATCTCTCTGGTCATTCTCCTTCTACGTTTTCACCCTTAGGAGGCGCCCAAAGGCGCAATGTGCAATTTGACAACGTTGCGGTTCGTCTATTTAAACCCATTATAAAGATCGAACTATTGGGTGTTCGGTGAACACATTCACATTCGACCTTTTACACGGGTTTAAAAGTAAAAAAAAAAACCCAACGTTGCCAAATTCAACGCTACGCCATTGGTGTCGCCACTCGCGCAAAAATAACGCACAAGCGTTGTTGCCAAGCATCATAAAATTAAAGATTCAAAGAGTGAATTTTTGGATTAAACAATCGTGCGTTCAGCTGGTAGCGTTTAATCTGGCAACAATGTTTTTTGTCAAAGAAACACATTAAAAAATGTAATAATTGTTTAATAAGCGGAAAGCGCAGTAAATTCAATATTTTGTATGCGATTGAATGAGCAAAGTAAAACGTTGTCAAATTTCATGTAGTCACTACGTGTGTTCTGCATATTTTAGGTAGTATCTTTAACTTTCGGTAAAGCATCTCTTATTTGCTCGTATATGTTCATAAGACCTTTTTCTCCGTGAGAAGTACTATTTTCAGTCTTGTGGGCGACAGTGATTTGCCTCTCAATCTAACTTACGGAAAAGACGTTTTGTATGTTTGAAAAGTTTGGCTATATTTAATTAATTAACAATGGGGGCATCATTAATTCAGCCAAACAATTGAAAATATATATCGTGTGAATATTTTGTACAGTTAGTCAGTTCGATCAGTTGAAATGTCTACATATATAGTTATGAATATGTAAGCAACTATACGAGTACTTACATAGGTATGTGTATATATTTTTTTTAGAAACACTGTCGTGTTCGATTATTTATTTTGCGGGCAAACAAATAAAATAATGCGTTAACATAAGTACATAAATGAATTATTATCATTGTTATTCAATAAAAATTGAAATTTGATTTTTCAGTTCAAAGAAAGTTTCTCTTCCTTTAAATTCCGCAATTAAACGGGTATCTTCTGAAGAAGCATTTTTATTTAATTTACCTAGTTGTAGTTTTAATTCTTTTTTTTTTCTTTTTTTAAATTCCAACTTTTTGAATGGGAGTTTTAATTTTTAAAAATGCGACAAATCGCAATTGGGTGAGTCGAGAGCAAAAACTATATCGATCGCCGGTCTTCGACAAAAGTTTTAAAGTCAAACGCATTTTCTGGCCACGTGTCTCAATCAAGATAGAGGTCTCCATTGGAAATTGTCGAGCTTTCCCCCATGAGATGGTCCGTGTGAGCAGTGGCGGATCCAGAAAATTTTTCCGGGGGAGGGGGGCACGCCTGTGAAATTTAGAAATTTGAAGCGTTGGTGGAAGCAATTTCGGGCTATTTTCTATAGAAAAAAGGCAAAATTTGAGGCTTCTGGGGAGGGGGGACAAGCCCCCGTGCCCCCGAGGATCCGCCACTGCGTATGAGGGTGGTGTTGTTAATTCAAGCCCCATCCCAAAAGTCCTTCATGAAAAATTAAGAAATTTTGCTCTAACCTTAACTTTTTACCTTGAACCGTTCAATTGTTATGGGGGGGGGGGGGGGGAGAGAAGAGGGCCGGGGCGTGCTAAGGAATAAAACTTGCTGTCATTTGTCAAGTCAAGTCTAGTCAGTGCCAACGCTGAACGCACTGTGGCCTGAGATCGAAAAAAGTGACCAAAAATCAGTGAAAAAAAGTAATCAAAAATCATAGTTTTCGATCTTTTAAGTTTACTTAATCTAAAAATTTCCAGTGACATTTTAAGGTTTATATTACTTATTAAAAGTGATGCCTGTGATTGGTCTTGACATTTTGTAAATGATAAATTGATGAGATATTTACAGTGGCGAGGCGTGCGATTTGGCAACGTTACTTTTTCCCATTTAAACACATTAGAAAGGTTGAAATGCCTGGTCATCGCCGATGACTGAAGCGTTCGACTTTTTTAGTGAATTTAAATAGAGAAAATATATTGTTGCCAATTTTTGTTTCGCCACTGGAAATTTACTCTCTGATTTTTGGCCACTATTTGACGATCTCAGACCACAATGCAACGCTGCAATATTTAAACGGGAGAAATGATCACATTTTCACTTTTATCAGTAAATCGCCGCCCAGACAGCATTATTTCCTGATAGTTTTTATTGAACTAATGCTAAACGGGAATCGATGGGAGTCGATTAAAATTTCAGTCGACGAAAATGAGCTTCGATTTGAGGCCCTTCTTGTGGCAGCGTGAAACGTATTCCGATATTTCCAACGTGCACAGCAGTTCTGCTGTAAATGGCCCAACACAAAGCTCATAAAACAAATGCTATCGGGAGGGTGAAAAAACTGAAAAGCAAAAATTATTTCACTCTCTGCTTTCTGCGGGACACGTCGCCATAGAATAAACACAACTATTCTATGACGTCGCGTCGCGTCGGGGCTCGGCGGGCGCTGCGCTGCTGCCGTTGAGTTCCGACCGAGGCACCAGTTAACTCTTTGTTGCGCCTTCAATTTCCAGTATATGCAATAACACCACCGTCAGGTCGGAATAGTTAACTACCTATCGTAACGGTAGTGGTTGTGCTTTGTATAACTACGACCTACGACTCTACGTATGTTTAGGCCTTTTCAGACCATCAAATTGGATCCACAAAGTAGCTCAAACCAGGCTGCTTGGTGATCGGTGCGCATCATGCACCTATTTAAAATAAAATATGACTCTCGTTCCAATAACAAAAATAAGTCGTATTTTGCTTTGTCATCGCGATGGCGATTTTGATTATTTTTTTACGTAAATATGTTTTAACGCATTTTAATTCTGTTTGGACGCTCAAAATGTGCTCATTTGATTGTGTTATGGACCACTATGAGCTTTTAAGTCATTTAATGGCAATTTCCGAATTTCTCCGATGGCGAATTCGGCGTTTGATGGCCATCGCGGTTGACTACCTCAGGAGGTGGTCAACCGCGATGGCCATCAAACGCCGAAATTCGCCATCGGAGAAATTCGGAAATTGCCATTAAAATGACTTAAAAGCTCATAGTGGTCCATAGACACAATCAAAATGAGCACATTTCGAGCGTCCAAACAGAATTAAAATGCGTTAAAACATATTTACGTAAAAAAATAATCAAAATCGCCATCGCGATGACAAAGCAAAATACGACTAATGTGACAAAGACGCTGTATGAATCCTATGAAAAGGCAGAGGGTCCGGGCAATACCTAATGTGTTTAGTCAGCGGCGTAACTAGGCGTTTGTGCGCAAAAAATATAATTGCGCCTGCACCCCTCCCCCTCTTTTTTTTTCGCTTCTCATGCATTTGGTCCTTAAAACTCTGACCTTCGAGATATTTGATGACCTTAATGACCGTATTTACTTAATATCTTGGCAAAGTTTGGGAAAAAATACAATTTGTTCACAACTTTGCAAGAAAAAAGCTTTTTAACCTACATCACTCACGAAATTTGACAACCTTTCTATTTGTTCTTGAATTTTCTACGTGAGCCATAATTTCTGGAAGTCCCAAAACCGGGGGGGCGGCACAATCCCCTCCCCTGTCTCCCCAAATGACGCTTCTGTTCATCTTCAAAACATGGTTGAAAATGGAACTTTTGACCAGTGACCGTGGAATCATCATTACATAGGGGACTTTCTATTCGCATTTCTAGTGCGGGGGAGAGTGCCTCTACTCCCACCTTCCATTGCGACCGGCTCAAAGTGTGCGACCCGGTCCAATTTTTGAACCACTCCCGCCTCTGTAGCAAGGTCACAGGAAGTCGATATTTAAAAAAAGAGGAGGGGGCACCCGCCCTCTCTAAACCCCTATGCGCCAAAGGTGGGCAAAGGGTAATCAATTGCCTCATTTCTTCCCAATTCATTTTTAAAGTAAATAAAATCAATCTGGATTTTAGCGGTAATCACTAATCAGGCGTACCCATCTCACAATCAGTGAAATCAACGTGTAATGACGGTCTACTTTGATCATATATTACAGAATAATACTTCCATGTCTCACAATCAGACGGCATAAAAACTCCTCATCTTCATGGGTGGAACCGAGAATATTTTTTCGGGGAGGGGGGGGGGGCTTAGCGGTGGCGTCATTTCAGATCTTGCCGGGGGGGGGGGGGCTTGAAAAATTATGTTTACTTTATTTTGCTTCTCATGCGTTTGATCGCTGATAACGCTGACCATCGAGATCCTTGAGAACCGCTTTTCACTTACAAGCCTGGCAAATGTTGGGGGAAACACATTCTGTATGAGAAAACCTTTTTTATATTACTCCTTGAATTCTCCACGAGAGCCAAACTTTTAGGATGTGCTAAATCACACGGCCAAATGGGTAAACCTTAATTTGTTTCCAAAATTTTCGAGGGAGGGGGAGGGTGGATCTTTATAGGAGATAGGAGCCCCCCCCCCCCCCCCGGTATTTCCACCTATGCTCATCTCATAATTCACAATCAACAGATGATTGTTTTCTGTCGGGATATTCAGTGTTTTAAAAGCATAAGTGCAACCAGAATGATTCTACCGGGTCGGGAATTTGAGATGAGGTCCAGGGAAATTTCAGGTATTGTATTCTGTGGGGAAATTTTGACTTGACTTCGACACCTGGCCCACCTACGTCTAAACCTAACCTAAAAAAACAAAGAAAACAACGCTGGTCATATCATTTTTGTTTTTCTGTGTTACTGTGCTAAATCAAATCAAATCAAATAGTGTCTAATTACTGCAATTACTCTAATTTCAAATTATTAACTATGTTATAATGTTAAGTAATCGTTACTCAGTATCACGTTTTTGCTGTGACAACATTTTCCGTGTCTTTCGCTCCTTCCGTCTGAATGAAAATATAACATGTCTCTTGAAGAACGCATTAAATGTATCAACCACATGCAAGATTTCGTTCAGGAAGGTTACCAAAGCGTTGGCAAAATTCTGGGCTCCCTTGGATGGAATGAATCAGAGTTCAAGTTTTCCGTAAGTGCTTGATAGTCGTAATTCATTCACTCCAATCTATATCAGCGATGCAAGAAGTTGACAATTTCTTAACTCCGTGTCATCATTGCGCTCTGACCTGAAGTTTTCACAATGCATTGAGAATGATTCCATCCTTTAATTGTAGTTCAATTCTGTAGCGTTGTGTCCTTGCAATGCCTTGTGTCTTATTAGCCTAGTTTATGGGAGAGATCTCAACCTGAGTTGGGCCAACCCGAGTTGAGTCTCAACCCGGGTCTAACTCAAATTAGCGCATAAACACCTGTATACTTGAACTCAAGTTCAAAGGATTTCTATCCTCCTCTTCTCTGTGTTTGTTTATATTTTTGTCAAAAATGGTGGCGATGCTCGGTGCGGTACTGATGAGTGCGGCCGCACAAGATGCTTGTTGAACCTCACATGTTTTGATGGCATCGATGCTGTGTGAACCTGGATTCGGAACTTGGAGGTGTTTGTGTGCAAAATCTCAACCCGAGCTCACCGACTTGTCTAGGGTTTGAATCGGGGTCTAGTCGAACTGGAGTGCAGCGAAGACCGAAGTGATTATGCGAGCATCTCAACATGGGTTCGGTCCAGGTTTGTGAACCTGGATTGAGACTAAACTAGACTATTAGGAATCAGGCTTCAACCTAAATTTTTACCTCTGCAATACGCCCTGGTGTCATGACTGTAACCGTCTCATAGATTATGAACAAGCTTTGATCTTTGATAAACATACATCAATTAAAATACTGTAGGTTTGTTGGTCTTAAGCATGGAGGGCAAAGAGAGAAGGGCGCAAATATATAGAAAGGGTTTCATGGAAGAAAATATTCAATTAACCTGTAAATTATTTATAGAACACTTCTCCTCACCTCACTTCTTTTTCTACTGCCTGAACTGTCAGGCAGTAGAAAAAGTATCAGCTGAGCTACGGTCCGGGGCGGTTGCGCAATGTAATCTGATTGTGCGAATTATCGGGAAGTGATACGCGTGTTGAAGCGCTACGCATACTCGCATATTCGCTAGTTCGAGTATTTTTCGCGTATTTCGTTTTCGCTATTTTCGTTTTAGCTTTTCGAATTGTCGATTTTGATTAAAGTTACCTACTTATTAAAGTTACTGATTGTGGACGGTGGTGTTTTGTGCCAAGTTTAGTTGGTGTAGTTATAGTTTTCCACGTGGTCGTCAGCCGGCGAGGTTCGTAGGATGGATGCAAAAAATGTCAAAATAGGGAGTTTAGAACTAGGGAATGAAGGAAAAGAAAAAAAAGTAAATGGGGGGGATACTTTAAAAAATAAGACAACTAAAGAAGAAAGTAAAAAAGGGGGTATTGTAAACATGAACAGAAATGATGTGGGTGAAGGGGGGGCAAATGGAAATTGTAAAGAGAAGGGAAAAGATAATGAGGATGAGAAAAAGGGAGATGGTTTTGAGAGTAATGATAGGGATAGGGGAGCTTCAATTAAATGTGGGAAATGTAACAAGGAATTAGGGGAGGATGTAAAATGGATAGGTTGTGATGGGGGGTGTAATGAATGGTTTCATCTAGACTGTGCAGGGATGGGGGAAAAGGATTATGAAGTAATTGGGAGGTTGTCACAGAATTTAACATGGAACTGTGATATTTGTAATGGGGGGTGGGAAAGAGAGTGTATGAAGTTAGAGGCTGAATTAAAAGATAAAAGGGAGGAATTTAAAGTAATGAGACGAAAGTTGAGAGTCACTGAAGAAGAATTAAAGATATACGGTGAAAAATTACAGGAAATTGTGGGGGGCATAAATCTTGAAATGGAAGGGAGGGAAATAAGGAAAGTGATATGGATGGAGGTAGAGACGGAGTTAAATGAGTTAAGAAGAAGGGAGATGAAGGAGAAAATAGAGGCGGAAAGGAAAAAAGAAAACGATAGAGAAATTGAGAAAAGAAAAGGTACTAAGGTAATTTGGGTATTGTCGGACGAGTATACGGAGAGAATAACTGTACCTTTATACACGTGGCTATGGGAATTGGATAGAGAGATAGAGGTGAGAGAGATCAAAGGGGTGGGGTGGGAATTGGATAAATACGTAAAAGAGTTGGAAAAAAAACAGGGAAGTTTTTTGGCAGGGGATATTATTTTGTTTGCAGGGGGGAGGAAGGAGTTGTTTAAATGAGGGTAATAAAGTAGTGGAGGGGGTTGGAAAAATTAAAAGCCTCGTGGAAGTGCTAAAATGTAAGTTGTGGGTGTTGGGAATTACGCAAAGGGCGGATCTTCAACCAGCCTCGTGCGTAAACCTGGAAATTGATAGAGTTAACAGAGAGTTGAGAGCAATAAGTGAGAAGGGATTTTTAAATTTGTCAATGATCTTGAATAATGTCGACCTTAACAGGTGGGAGGGTAGTAAACTGAGTAAGAGGGGGATAACAAAGGTCACAGGAGTTGTGGTGGATAAATTTAAAACGGAGAAAAAAGGGGATTTAAACTCCTAAAAGGACGACAAAAATTTGAGAGAATTGGCTTGGAGGGTGGATGGAGTGAAGTGAAAGAGTTGGAGAACAAAAGGGATGGCAATTTTAATAAGAGGGAGGGGGTAGTAGTGTACGAAATAGTTAATGTAGAGGGGTTATATGGAAAATTGATGAGTTAGGAAAAGGGTGGAGGAGAAAAATGTAGATGTGATGGGGTGCACTGAAACGCATTTGACCAAGAGAACAGAGGATGGAGAGATAGAGATCAAAGGTTACAATACATTTAGAGTGGACTCCCATAGTTCTCACACAGGGGGGGTCGTGTTGTTTGTTAAAAATGAGTTAGAGGTAAAGGACGTAGGGAGTATAGAGAGTGTGGGTTTGGTTCAAAAAAATGGAACAAAAGGGATGTGGAAAAAATTCCTGTTGGGGGAAATATATAGGTCACCGAGTGGACTAATAAAAATTTTTTTATTGGTCCCAGGGGAGATGGGAAATTTAAAAAAAAATTTGGGGAAATGGCGTTATTGCAGGGGATTTTAACATTAGGTGGGAAAAGAACCAAGTGGACGGGGCAGCAAAAAATTTTTGGAAATTAATGAAAAAATTTGGGTTTTTTTCCCACTTGTTATGAAAACAAGAATTGGAAAAGGGTGTTCGTCAACGTTGATTTAGTTTTTATTGGGGAAGAAGATCCTCATTAAAAATGTGAAGTGTACCACACACCAAGATCAGTGACCATAGCGGATTAAGCGTGATGGTAAAAAAAATAATAAAGGGAGAAATGAGTAAAGCAAGAAATAAAAATAAGGGGTAGATGAAGGGAAGATTGTTGAAGTGTTAGGACAAGTAGTAAGTAAGAAGAGTTGCCGTCCAGGAAATGTGCGACTGGATTTAGAAAGAGTAAAGAGGCAAGTTACGAAGAAGTGAAGAAACCGTGATTAGAAGAGTTCGATGGTGGACAAAGGAAATCGGGGAAGCAAGAAAATTTAGAGATGAAGCATATGTTAATTTATAAAAAATAATCAGAAGAAAAATTTGGGGGAATTTTAGAACAGAAAAAAATAAGTTTTTGAAAATCATAAAGAGAGCAAGAAGAGATATTACAAAAAAAAATTGGATAGAAATAGGGGAGATGGAAAAAACATGGGAGGTTTTAATGAGTTAATTGGAAGAGAAAAAACAAACTAACGAGGTTATCAAAATTAAAAGGGGTCGGGTATGGTGGGAAAGAAGCTGCGGATAAATTGAATGAGTATTATAGGGAGAGCATTAATGAAATCTGTGAGAGTATGAAGGATGGGATAGGGGAAGGATTTAAATATTGAAGGTAATGGGTAAGAGAAAATTTTGAATTTGAACCAACTAATAAAGTTGAGGTTGAAATGATTATTAAAGGGATGAAAACGAGTAAAAGTGGATTCCCTTGAGTTAAGACTGGCAAAAAGTTAGTGAATGAGTTTAGTGAGGCATTGACTATCTTGATAAAAAAATCATTGGTGGAAGGCGTAGTGCCAAGAAACCTTAAAATAGCTGAAATTACTCCGATCCCTAAATAAAAAATACGTGTAAAGGGAGGAAATGAGACCAAAAAACTCCTTGCCATTTATTGAGAAGGTAATGGAAGGGTAGTAGTAAATAGATAGGAAATTTTTAAAGGACGAGAAATATTAGTAGAGGAGCAAAGGGGTTTCGTGAAAAAGGGGGGCGGAAGAGTTAATCCAGATGCTGTACAGGGAGTGGAGAATAAATAGAGGGAGAGAGAAAAGTAGCGGCAGTATTTCTGGGTTTGAAGAGAGCGTTTGAGACTTTGGACAGGAGGGTATTAATTGGTAAAATGGTAAAATGGGCATAGGGGGGGGTGTATTAAAATGGATAGCAAATTACTTGGAGGTAGGGAACAAATCGTTAAATGGGGGGAGAATAAATCAGACAAGGTAGGGGGGGATTATGGAGTACCTCAAGGAAGTAGATTGGGACCATTGCTGTTTTTGATTTACATCAATGACATTGTTAAGTGTTTAAACAAGTGCAAAATTAAAATGTTTGCAGACGATACCTTAATTTATGTCAGTGGTGGGGGTGAAAAAAAAGTAATGAAGGTACTGAATGGTGAACTGGCAGTAGTAGGGAGGTGGTTGAGAGATAATAAGTTGAAACTGAAAACGGAGAAAACTCGATACATGGTCTTTGGAGATAAGAGGGAGAATGGAGTGAGAAGGTATGGATGGATGGGGTTGAATTAGGGGGGGTAGTGGAATTTAAATATTTGGGGGGTTTTTGTAAATGAAAGTTTAAATTTTAATAAACATTTTAATCAATTGATAAGTAAATTTTTGAAGTAAAGTAAGCCTTATATGGAGAATCGGTAAAATATTAAATGTGGGGAAATAAAAAGATTTATATCATTCCCTGGTGGGGTCGACACTAGAATATTGTGCTACATTATTATTTGAGATGAATAGGAGAGAAGTGGGGTCATACAGGTGAGCCAAAATGCAGCAATGAGGTAAATTTTTGGGAGGAGAAGGGAAGCTAAGATTATTGATATGTTAAATAGTTTAAACTGGTTGTGTATTGAGTTATACATATTTATAAAGTGTTTATATTTATTTATAAGATCAAAAAAGGGGATATTGAGGGTGTTGACAGGGAGGTGGAAGGGGGATTAAATGAAAAAGTGGTGTAGTAACGCGGTTTGGGAGGTATAAAAAAATTTTATGGGAGAAATAAAACTATTGACGAAACTGTGTTCTTGAGGGGGTACGTCGGTATTACGAATTCAAATGTATGAAATGGGAGAATGAGAGTTTGGAGCAGTTTAAAAAAGTGATATTTTTGATGCTCGTAAAATTTTCAAAAAAAATTGGGGGGATGGGAGATTGTTGGTAGGGTATAAAAGGGGGATAGTGACAGATAGGTCCATGGCCTTCCTATTATTTAAATCCTGTCAGTGGGGGGGCAGGTGAAAATAGTAATGTTAATACCTTATTTAACCTATCCTTTCTTTTTTTTTTAGTTAGTTTTAGGAGTAGTAGCTGATATGGGATTAGCCTCGCCGGCTACTTAAAATCAAAAAAAAAAAAAAAAAAAAACTCACTTTTTTCAGGACAGTGCGCCCATTTTCTAAGTTACAAAAAAATTTATGAATAAATGCAGCTATTCATCTACCTTGACTACAGATTTCTTTTCCGCTTTCAGATCTCTGAAAACTTGAAGTGTCCATATGAGGAAGGGCATTACATTCCGGAGGAAAAATTTGACAAACATGTGGAAGTTTGCTGTCTGAGGAAAGAAGGCTATGAGAAAAATGAAAAGTTATTACCACCTGCCTCATGGGAATGGAAAGTTTGCCATCAAAATCGGTAAGTTTGATTTCCTTGCTTCAATAGCGATTCGTTGTAGGAGGAGGTATGATGTATGTTAGCACACTGAAGTACCTAACAAAGCAGGTCTAGAAGAAGCTGGAGATGTTAGTCTAATTTGTTTTATTCATGAACAAGAGAACGACCAGAATGACCAAAATATATTTTTTTGGATTTTGATTTCATCAAAATTCACAGATTTTTAAGATTGTTTTGACTGCTCCTGTTTGGTGTCCCACCCGCACTACTTTTTTTGATGGTAATATCGTTCCTAAAAATTAAAATAATAAGAAAGCTGATTGACAAAAATTAATGGACAAACCACACCCTTCTTTCTTATTGTATTAATTTTGAAGCTTTCCTTATTTAATTTTCATGTGATTAACTTGTAAGTTGTGTGTTTATCCCATCTGCAATGCTGGAACAACTCTTTTACTTAAATTTTCTGGAAAATCTGATGCAATTCTTCATTCTATAGGAATGCTGAATTTTATTAAAATGTTGAAAAAAGGAATGGAGGGAAGCATGATAGGTACTCAATAACTTTGTTGCATTTGTCTTTTCAATAGTGTCGTTTCAATTATTCTTGTTTTCAGATGCAGAAATTCGGAAGAAGGTACTCTCTGCGGCATTCAACGCAGATCCAACTCTTAAGTTGGGTAGGTGATCATTTTATTCAGTATTTTGTTTGTTTGCTGATCTGCTTGACAGAGATTTACTCCTAACGTTTGTTTTTTTTCTACTTGTTGGTGAAGTAGGTATCCTAAATGAATGGTCAATTGGCTTCAGTTGAAGTGGGTATCCTGAAAGAATGATTAACTGGCTCCAGGTGAAGATTAAAAGTAACTTAGCTTCGCATGATTCCTGGTTAAAGTTTCACAGATTCCACTCTGATGAGTAGCGTTACCAGTCATTGTCGTAAATTTTGTCTTCATCCTTGATTTCTTAAGGCATAAACCATCCAAATTGGTTGAGTGTAAAATTATTATTTTGATTGGCAAATTCCAAATTTGGACACCTTCAGAACCGGCGCAAGCAAGCTCTGTTACTGAGGTGAGGTCTGTTTCACCCACATTTGTTGAAAAAATGGCCAATCTTTTCAATTAAGAGTTTTGACCTTATTTCTCGACCAATTTTGATTCTTTAAAAATTACAGAGTTGTCAATAATCCAAGGTAGATTAAAGAAGGTATGTGCAACACTTGCTCGCGCCGCTAGCAGCTGCTTCAAATTATGTTCACATTTTTTCATGACGGCATGCGGGTGAAATCACTGTGATTGGCTGGCGATTATATGCCAGCCAATCAGGGTATATTTGCTCACCGGCCAGCCAAACAGAGTGGTTTCTCATTCCACCCACATGACGTAATTTTTTTGAAAAGTCGTTAGCGCTTCCAGCGGCTACAGGCGGTGCGAACGAGTTATGCACATACCTTCTTTTATCTACCTTGTCAATAAGCGGCAGTTTAACGTTAATGCGTGTTGCTTTATTCAGATTTCCAGGTGTAGACAAAAACAACTGTGGCTAGTGATGCTGTCTATCGGATCAAAATCTGTGATGAATTTGTGTGGAATCACTTTAAAGGTCATTGAGTCTACGGTGAATTTTCGCCACTTCAGATGAGATCCTCTCTAAAAAAGACATAAGAATTGCTGTATGCTCACTGAAAATGATCAAATTCCTGTAATAAATTCAGAAAATTTCAAGTGAAATTTCCTGTTGATGTTGCCTTATTAACACAATTCATCCCTGTAAATTTCAGTCTGTATGCTTTCATTTTAAAGAGTGACTACTATTTTCTTTTTCCCTGAATTTATCCAAAGGAAAATAATATTTAATGCTCACTCATTCATTTTCATATTTCTCGTCATGGACCCTTAAAGTTATTATTTTTTGCCAATTTTCAATGAATCCAACTTAGGTATCGCCCTCCGTCATTAAAAAAATTAAGGCAACATATTTAACCAGAATAAACGTTTTCAAATTAAATTGTGTCGTCGTTGTTGATTATAATTATCTCTTCTCAATTTCTAAATCTGGATGTTCACATTATATGGATTTTCTATTTTTGCAGGCACCCTGTCATTGTACAAAACGATTGTGATCTATTGTTTACAGTATCCTTTCCAATGACTTGTATCCTTTCTTCACCTTTTTTGGTGCTATCATGTGATAGCGTCAGATTTTTTTGTGTTAATCTACTGACAAACCATTTTGAAGCCTCTAGACTCAGGGTGACCAGCAATAAGGGAAAAGTTTAGGAATTTCAAATGGGGATTGGAAATCTGAAAAAGTCACGGAGTCAGTTAAAAAAAAAAAAAGACTTGGACTTATTTCCTGTTCAAGAATAATTTTATTTCTATCAAAAAGAAAGAAAGAAAGAAAGAAAAAAGAAGTAAAAATCAGCAAACATTCTTGCCTAATGTCTGCATTTGGTGTAGCTTAGAATTTGCGATTTTTACTGTGACATCAGCCAACACTGCCAACAGCTGAGTTGTTCTGTATATGAATGGTTATAAGTCCAAAATTCTGATTTTGAGGACATTACCTTCGAAGTTGCTGATTGTTTGTTACCTGGGTCAATGTATTCTCAGTGCTCTGTTTGAATGCAGTCGTCCATGGGAATAATGAGCAGTCTTGACTTTTTAAAACGTAAAGTATGAAACCATTAAACTAATACCACTGTTGCGCAGGACAGTTCAATTAACACAAAAGTAGTGTTTATTACAAAGAACAAGTACCTATTGGAAATTTTTCATTGAAAAAGGAGCAAAGTAAAGCTCATGGAACAATTTAGTAGGTTTACCCTACTTCAATGTAGTCTTGATTTTTCATGTCAAAGAGCAATTCAGAAGCCTCTGAAATTATGGGAGCAAGACATGCAATGTATCATGTAATGGCAGCAACAAAACCTGGAAATTTGATTCTAAAATTGTAGAAAAGTCGGTTTCATTTATCAAACAATCTGGTCACCCTAAGACTGAGCAAGAATCAGTCTTGGACTTGGTTTAAATTATGATTCAACTGCTGTTTAATTTGATTTCCTTAACATAGCAGTTCTTAACTGGTGGTCTGGGGAAAGCCCCTAATAAAAGTGGTCAACAAGCAGCCGACAAAAATATGATGGAAGTTAAAGAAAGACAAGAAAATGATAAATGACAACAGGGGGAAAGGGAGAGAAGGAATTAAACAGAACGAGAGAGGAGAGTTGCAAGGAGCACCAATTTATCAATCAATTACACGGTTTCATACTTCTGCAGAGGAGAGGAGGTGGCAGAGTATTACATTTTTATCATCAGTGTTTTTGAAACCTGAAACTAGGTCCTGAACCAAAATATTGATGCATTTTGACAGTGGTGGTGGTCAAAAGTTTGTAGAGGTCTGGGAAAACCTGTGTCTTGTGCTGTTATAAGCATTGCAACCTTAACCTATTCTATAACTTCCTTCCCTCTTTTTCTCAAAGTCATCATGAGCTTCATAACTTTTTGGTTGTGTATTTCACCTTACTTTTCAGCTTTTAAAGCAAGATTTCAAAGTTTGGCTCCTCTGAAAGACTGCCTTCTTTCTAAAATTACCTTATTTATTTGTATTTTAGGTGTTAGTTATCAATTTAAGTGTCTCACTGTTTTTACAGAATTTTGTTTGAGTGAATACTTATTCCCCGTTCTTTAAAAAGCGGAGAAAAAGCAGCATGATTTTCATCGTATGCTAATGCATTTCCTGAAATTGCGTCACATATGCTGTGTTACCTTTCCTTATCTCATTTATCAAATATAAAGTGTGTAGAAACATTTTTATGCAGGAGTGGAGAATATTCTGGAAGATGAACGTCCGATTCCGAAAAGTGTCGACCGCTGCTTGTCTGAGTTTACTGTGGATGAAAGGAGAGTGCTCTATGATTTTGCCGTGTGCTACACTTCTAGGCCTGATTCAGCCAAAAATGACCAACTGGAACAGCTTTATCAGAATATAGGGTAAGATTTCTTCGTTTATTTTATTCATTTATGGATTATTTATTTATTTATTTCTTGTTTGCTGTGTACTATCAGCATAGTGAGCCACTGTGTTTGGGCGGCTGGACTTCAGTATTACCACTATTACTATTACCAACCAGGGCCGTGCTGATGGAGAGCATGTGGGTACCATTGCCCCGGACGACACTTCCCGGGGGGAGGCAACATCAGAGTGAAGAAGCAAAAAAAAGGCTATCAAACTTAAAAAGTTCGTGCCGTAGGCGGCAAAATCAGTGGGTGGAAGCAAAAAAAAAAAAAAGGGTCATTGAATTTATAATTTTGAAGGGCTGCAATTCGCTGAGGCAAAATTGTAATCTTGCCCCCCTCCTCCCCCCGCCCTCTCCGGAAACCTCCGCATGCCCCTACTACTACCTTATTTATTAACCTTTTTGCACACCCTTTTGTGGCTCATCGAACCCAACTTAAAATAACCAAACCCAACCTACTTCGGGGGCGGAGACTTTTGCAACATCTTTTGGGGGGGGGGAGGGATTTTTATTCCATTTTGGGGGTTTATTTATTTCGTGAGCCGCAGTTTATAGAATAGTGGGCCAAGCGTGAGCTGCAAAAAGTGTGTGTAGCGTTATATATTAATATATTTTTCCAAGCTTATCTGCTTTGAATTGATGTTGATCTCTGATAGGGTAGTTGCCACATCTCACAAAGTATGATCATTGTCCTTGAACATTGATTCAATGGAAGAAGATGAATAAATGTAGAATCAAAATATTGTAAATCGACAGGAAAATACTTAAATTAGCTTAGCTGAATTGGTGTTTAAAAGCGTTTTTCTAATTTTTTTTCTTTTTGATGTATGTAGTGTTGGGAAGAAAATAACAATAATAATAATAATAAAAAAAAAAGCCAAGAGCACACCAGCCGGACCAGCCCTTGTGTGTTCTTTTGATTCTTCCTTTCCTGTGGCTGTCACGCATGTAGCGGTATCCCTGGTTGTCCTCATACTGCTGTAAGGTACTGTCAGGGACAAAAAGAATGTCAAACGACAGAAACGACCCTTGAGGTAGGCTACCTGCTGTACTTAAATTTATTGAGGTAAGTACTGTGGGTGGCCTACTTCAAGGAGACATCTGACATTCTTTTTGTTCCCGACTATACCTTCGTAACCGTGCTGTGATTCCATTCCTTCTTTTTCCCTTTTTGTCTTCACAGTACAGTCGTTCGCTGGGAAACACCAGCATTGCGAACAAATATTTCGGGTGGCTGGACTTTATTTCTGCTACCACATTTTACTTTGCTCCTAGCAGGGGGGGGCTTTTGGATAAACGCAAGCAGAAAAAGTGGGTAAATGGTTAAGAGGCTGTATATTTTATCCATTACCCTAAAGTATTGAGTGTTTTTTTCTTAAAGCTTTCTATTTTATTTCAGAATAACATCTGGAGAGCCATCAAAAACTTCAAAAACTCTTGAAGAGATGATGATTGAACTGCGTGATGCTAAAAGGAGAAGGGCCTCTTATAAAGGGAAGAAAGTAAAAGCAAAAAGCAGATCATATACTCAGGTATTTTTTCAAACTCTCTGTTGTCTTGTATTTATACAGGGTGCTTCTCGTAACCTGCTCACCATGGTTTTCTTGAACGGGTGACCATAAAAAAATTGGGGAAAATCGGTTTTATGGTAATTTGGACCTGAAGTTTCATTTAAATACTGTCACAACTCAAAATTTGGTTTTCGGGGGGTTTCAGGGGGGGTACCCCCTGAATCCCGAAATTTTCAAATGGCAACCTCTACCTTGTGATACCTCATCTAAAAGGGCATAAATTTAAGCTTTTAAATGATCCATGTTTCGTATCGAGAAAAGGACAATTCAATTTAGACCATTTTGAAATCTCTCTTAAAAAACTAATCCTACCGAAATGCTCATTGACGAGGCATTTCAGAAAAACAAGATTTTAGCAATAAACCGGAAGTCAATTACCTAATTTTTTGCGGTCGAGATACCTCGCATTCTCAAATTTCAAATAGGCAACTGAAGCTACTTTGTATGCTATTCAAAGCGCGAAAAAGTTATGACATTGTTGGCGCAATAAATTGATTCGTTTTTCATCGTATTCAAATCGACATTATTTCACCTTTTTGCCCGTAGAGATCCTCCGTTTTTTAACAGGGTTGAAACCAAGATTTTAGGTCAAAATAGAATACGTTTTTTTTCAGATATGCATCAAATTAAGTACAACTAATGAACTTTTCGATTCAAGCGCAAAAGTTTACAAACTTTTTTAGTGCCTTTTCAAGGATCGTTTTTTACGGTTAAAATGTCTGATACGATTTTAATATATCAAATTAGTTATTTTCTTGGTGTTTTTATGTTTGGTTGGGAAAAATTTTTTTTTTGGGAAAACTTTCCTGCAAAAATATGATTAGATAAAAAAATAAATCTTCAGGCATCAAGCGCTAGTAATAATAATTTGATAATAATTTAATAATTTGATAATGATTTAATAATTTGAATAATTAATAATTTGAAATTTTGTTTCAGACTCTCAAGAACTTAATTGAAACTCAAATGGATATTTTAAAAGAACTAAAGGGAGATGAATCATCCATCGAAAAAAGTGAAGCTGTGGAGACAGCAGTTGAAACTAGTGCCGTCAATGAGTTCAGCTATCAGGAAAGACCGAAACAACTGTACGAGAAGCAATATATGTCATATGACCGATGGTCATACCTAGGAGATTGGGTAGCAAGGGAAAACAAGAATAATTATGAGCGTGATCGGAGAAAGACTTCAGAAACGTATGAATCCAAACCAAGCCGTCACTCAAGTTACCGAGACAAAAAATGTAATGATTATTCCGATAGTCACAAAAGATCGAGAGATAATTTTCGAGATAGTGAGAAAGATAGATCCCGGTCCTACTCGCAAAGGAGGTCTGTCAGTCCAAACAATGGTGGGAAATTTAGAGGCGATAACTATTGGTCTTATTCCTCTTCTTCCTCTAGTAAAAATTATGATAGGAATAAAACTAACCATAAATCGGAAAAAGAAACCTTTCCCAGTCTGTCACACTCAGCGTGCTCTGTGGAACACAATCAAGATTCCATCAATCGCCATGAACAAAGTCATGATAATAAGAATTCAATCAATAAACATGACGAAAAAATCAATGATAAAGCTAGGAAACGGAAACATAAAAGTCGTAGTCGTAGTCGTAGTCGCAGTCACAGTCGTTCAAAACATAAAAAAAAACATAAAAGTGAACGTGAAGACAAGCGCAAGGATGCTAGGTACAATTCTCATTCCGATGATAGTGATAATAAATTTAACAGGCATTCCAGAGAAAGTTCGTCTGAATGTAAGTATCGCAGTAGTCACAAAAAGAAGAAGAAAAAGAAGTCATCACGTGGAGAGAGGTGAATTTAGATGATTAGAAAGAACTGTCGTGAATTTCCATCTCCGAGAAACAGATCAGAATCATTAGCTTGTCTTGAAATTAACTTTGACTTAATTGAGATGAAGGCAATTTTTGTTTTATTTTGGGGGGGGGGGGAGATGATCATCTCTTAATGGAGGTTTAAATGGTTGTTAGGCTGGATTGCATCTGGTTAACTCCATTAGAAGCTAAGTGGCCACTATTTTGACCCATATTTTTTCAACAGACCTATTTAACTATCTTTTAGAGCTACTTTTGCACATCCTTATTTTATTTTTGTAACTCTGTTTCCCAGTTTATTTTTCATTACTTTGATTTGTTTTAAATGTTAGTTTGTAATGAGTTCAGCATGAAGTAGGGGTTTAATCCTTTTTTTTCTGTACCCCTTTCATAAGCAAAAAAACAAAACAACAAAACGAAAAGGATGTAAAAAAATTCTCTGGTCCAATTTATTCATAAAAGTGTTATCAATTGATTTTTACTTTTCTTCCTATTCCAATTTATCATGAGATCAAACAAAATTCTCCTGGATTTTAATCCAATAGATAGGGCCACAGTTCTCTTTTTTCGGTTTTCTAAAGGTCTTAATCGGGTAATTTGATGGAAACAACAAATTTTTGCACCGTATATCAGAATGTCAACCTCATTTAACTCTTTTTTAAATTTTTTTGAGGCATCAACCATCAACATTGGTTGAATATTTAAAGTTGTAAGTTTGACTGTCTTTTCAATGGGTGTGAGTGAGACGTATCTTATCCAACTTGAACTCGAGGAACAGATGGGCAAAGTTGCAGTAAAAAATTACAGCATTAAAACTCAACCGATTTTGATGGTTGATACAACAAACTACAATCTGGTTTATGGCTCAAAAAATCCATTGAAAAGCCAAAGAGGTGCCATTGTTTTGTTCTTTATTGCAAGACCTTGTGATTTCAATCAAACTAAGCAACGATGACAAAATTTTGAATAGCAACTATTGGTGCTGTCTGTTAGGTTTGAAATCTCTGTGAATTTTGTCTGGAATCAAGTTAGAGTTTCATTTAAACAAATAATCAAAGGTTACACAATCAACCAACCAATCAATGGATTGTATTTCATTCAGCGTATGTACCAAATCTAATCCTTCACCAGAATTGTGAGAGTTTTTGAGTTCCTCCCTTAGTTTGTAGTCTCTAAAATGTGTCTTATTGAAACCAAAATAAATCTTAATACCTTAATTTTTTTTGATTTTGATCTTTTTACACCATTTTTATTCCCTTAATCATCATTATTATCTTATATTTCTTAAGTGCTTCTCTTCTCTCTGGTGATCCTACCTCTCAATTTTACATATCTAAACATCTGAGTCACTTTAACCTGCAAGAATGGGTGCTGATTTAATTGATGTCTCGGTTAAGTCTGACCTGCTTTACATAGTTCAACTAAAGCTCCTTCGCACAGTAGCAAACTTCTTTTCCCATGGGTTCTTTTGTTAAGGGGTGCAAAACGTACAAGCAGAGCCAAATAAATCCTGCGTTGGCGATTCGACGCAACCCACACTGCACATAAAATAACCGCTCTCTTATCTTTCTTTTCTTTTGCTTCTCTCAAGATCGAGCGAAGTTCGGGCTACGTGTAATGCGGGTTGCGTCGACGATTTGACGCAGGACTAATGGCTCTGCTTGTACAAAGTGCATGCAGGAGGGAGATAAAATCTATCTTCATTGTTTCATTTACCTTGGTGAATACATACATAGGTAGTTGATCTGATCTTTGAACTTATAGTTTTCTCTACGAAGAGGGAGTTTTTAACTTTTTTAATGGTCTTGTTTTTGATTTCTAAACATTTAACATCAAAATTGACAGTCTATTTGCCTACAGCTAAACCTTGCAAGAGCTTCATTGAGAGCGTACCTACCTATTTCCTTTTTCAGTAGGGATAGAGTAGAAGTAATCCTTGGACACCACGCTGCGCAGTATGCAAGAGCACAAGCTGTATTTTGCCGTGTGTGATCAGCTGGTTTTTACATGCACAGATGGGCTGCCTCTGAGCAAGTTGGATCTATTTAAGGAATGGAAGAGTTTTAGAGTTCTAGTAGTATGGTAGAAAAGTAAGGGGTAATTCACCTGCGGGTTACAGATTACAAATTTCTATGTTTTAAGTGTACTTACATAGGTTTACTGCAACACACAACTATGTAATCTTCACTCCCCAAATGAATTCCTTCTAGTAAACCTGTGAACTCTACCTATGCAAAATGTAGGTGTACCTTGCTGGCATCACTGCTTGGTACCCTCACTTATGGCTTTGTACCATATGATGATACCATCCTAGTTCATATCTCCGATGTGAAGTTCCAGTTCAAATTCTGAACCCGATTTGAACCTCCCCAGTGACGACAACTGTGACGGCTAAATCGGAATTTGTGTGCGCACTGTATCTGGATCCACTTTTATGACAAAGTCGCCGAAGGCAAAGCTGGTTTTAAGCATGAGCTGGAGACCCTGGGTCTCTGGCGGCAAATGTCAAGAGGAAATCACGAAGGAAGGCAGAAAGTTATGACCTTTTTTGCCTCCAGAATTTTTTTTGTAGTTCTAAATGAAGAAAAAACAGCGCACTGTGATAAGAATGTGGTTAAAATTCAAATTGATAATTTCCTCTGGTATATGCACTAAAATAGTGCATTTGTGTGCTATCCTTCAGCTGTAAAAGCGGATTTACTGATAATTCCATGAATGAATGAATACAATAGTTCTTTTGAATCTATGTAATTCAAAAAATAAGTTCTACTTTGATTTGCTTTTTTCACCATTGTCTGCCAGAAATTTTTCAGTTGTCTCTAAAAGTTACCTAATATCGTTTTGAGTTTTGGATGTATCGAAACTTTACAACAGGTGAAACCGACTTTGCCATCGGATGTATCGAAAACTTTAAAACGATATCAACCTGCGGTTTGTGCTAAAATGCTCTGTTTTTTGTGCCCTTTCGAGCGATGTGTCACTCAATAGGGGTTATGCCTCTGAATTTTTCAGAAGGCTCCCCGTAGGGGCAATTTTTTTTTTAGCTAGTGGGGGGCTCTAAAACCAAATTTTGACTGAATTCATGTCAAAACGTTATTTTCCCCTGAAAAGGACTTGCCTCTTGGATTATTTGACTCCTAGTTTTCTAAATTCCCTCTTTTCAAATGGGAGTTTTGATTTTTTGAAAATGGGTGGAGATCGAACGTTAACTCTCGATATATTGAAAATGAAAAATGATATTGACCTCCAAGTTACACCAAAGTCATCGAATTTCATGCCCCTTTGAATCAGACATCACAAGATAGGGGGTGCCGTTTAAAAATTGTGAGTTAGGAGGTGGACCCCCCCTTGGAGGTGCCCCCTGGAAATTTTGGATACGCCAGATTGTAGTTCTCATTAAGTTATAGGAACATTTCCCGAGTTTGGTTTTTCCCCATTCATTCGTTCAAAAGTTAAGAGGTGGGGGGGGGGGGGGCTCTTTTGAAACACCCTGTATAATTGCCCTATCTGTCTCTTTAACTCACAATCAGATATCTTCAACGTCAATACGTAATTTGATAAAACTAGGCATGGCATGAGGCATACTTAGCGGGTCAAATGCAAACTTACACGCTCTAAAATAAATACCTTAGTAATTAATTAGTGCTCAAGTTCGCACCAAAAATCTCTATAAAATTTCAAATCTTACCGCTAGAAATGCGAGACGATTCATCACTGGTGAATGGTGACGGAACCAACCACAATTTTTGACAAATTTTTTTGAGGTTATGTCACATCTGTTTTCAAACATTCAATCAATCGCACGAAGTGCAAAAAAAGTGTTATTGCTGAGTTTAAGTGTGTCTGGGGCATTAAATTATCCTTGTTTTTGAAAATTTGATCAAATTTACTTTGTTCATCTTGGGACAGGAAAAGTGTTCAGAACTTTTTTCCACTGTGTAACCAAATTCTGAGGGTTATTGCAGGAAGCTTCAACTTATATGGAAGTTGTGGTGTTCATGCTACCTGTGTTTGATTCCGCTTAATGAATTAATATGCGGTTTGTTTCTTTTCGATTCGGTCGAATTTCTCGATTTATGGGTCAAAATGAGTGAAAATCATCTTGATGCAGAAGCCAGCGGCTCTGACAACCTGGAGAATTCTCCTTCGAAGGTAAATGGTGATGACCACTCGGAGTGCTCAGAAGTCGAAGAACATGAAGCAGTCGTCCCTGTTTGTCCTCTGTACAATGAGGAGTTTTCATATTCGGTATGTACTTCAAATCGAAGCTTTGATTCTGAAAGTTGAAAGTGTGTTTATTCTTCAAGTCAATATTCATAAAATTAAATATCGCTTTTCGTCTTGTACTATGAAAGAATGTCATGTTTTCCTGACTAACAGATACTGTTTTTCAAGAGCTGGAAGATGATTGATGTAGAGTGATTGTTGCTGAAATGGCCTCAACAGGATATGATGCTAACTCCGATAAACGAAAACTGCCAACACGCTCCGTTGGTCGAAACAAACCAAATATCATCTGCTAGAGCTTGTTTCACGAAAGATGGCAGATGACAGAGTTGCACAGGTTTCTGTGTCGTAGGTGTGTTTGCGACTCTGCGCATTGATGTCAATGTGCAGAAATACAAATTCGCCTTGTAAAATGGCCTTGTCTTGTGAATTGAGATTCCTTTTTTCTTTTATTTTTTTATGGTAATAAATTTTTCACAATTCCTCAAGACTTTATGTATGGCGTGTTTATGGTAAAAAATCTGTCACAATTCTTCAAGACTTTATGTTTGGCGAGTCCCTGTATATCAGCATTGGTGAGTGAAAGGGTTGACTTCTATTTTTGCTGGAATGAGTGGAACAATTAATAAGCTAATAGGACCGCATGTAGCTTGTTCAGCATTAATCCTTTCATATTTCACGTTGCCAAAAAGTATTCTTCCCAAAAAAATGTTTGTTTCCAATAGCAATGCTTGTGATTTTTGTGTACTGCTTTTATTCTGCCAAATATTGAAACCAGTGGAAACCTAAATCAAGTCTATTCAAAGTTTTGTCTCATAATTTTTGGTCAAGCACCTGTGAATCTAGAAGTTTAAATTTTCAGAAATGAAATGCTCAAATCTTCTTTTTTTATTCTTTTCTAGCATATGTCCTGCTATTACTGTAATGGTTTTTATGAACCATCGTTCGATGAGCCGGTGTGCGGCACTTGCCACCTCTTTTTATTCTCTGACGATGTGAGCCGATCCCACGCAACAGTTCCAGTGAATAGCGAGGTATCTTTAATTACTTATCTGTATCGTAGAGCCATTGTGTTTAGCTCTCAGTATTCTTCTGTCTGAACTTGGGTTGCAGCCTAGCAAGGTTCTTGTCACTAGACCACTAGCTGAAACAATCCTTTCTGGACAGCAAGGACAACCTGTGGTGGTATTCTTTGTGGCATATTTAGGATCTAGGTCTATTTCTGAGTCTGTTTCTAAAAAGGATCTTTTCTAGAGTAGAGGTAGTTTTAGATGAGTTGGGTGATGACAGTTTGTAATGCTTATGTGCAGTGAACAGTTTCCGACTCCTGCCCATCAGAAGCAATGTCTCCTCTCATTGGAAGTATTTTATTACCTATCTTTAAGCAACTATCATGGACCGACTCATCTGAAACGGTTTCTATCAGAGTAATCTGAATCCTTTCAGAACCAAGCAAATTAGATGAATATTTGAAGAAACTCTTTCAAATTAAGAGGGAAGTCAACTATTCTTCAACTATGTTAGAATTTGTTTCAAATATAAGTTGGTGCAGGACGGTTCTCTGTATTCCCTGCGAATTTGACTTAATCAAATATCTGCTCATTGAGTTTGCTGTGCAGGGATGCCCATGCATCTACCACTCACGGAAATTCTAAACTATCAGACACCAACTAAATTGAAACAATCTTTTCTTATTTTTGCCTTGGTACATAAATTATTAAAGTTGCTCAACAACGCATTATTTTGCAATGGGCGTTGTTGCTAACTTTTGATGTAGCAAATTCGAACGTTGATACTGAATGACTCAAAACGAACAATGGGTGCCCTCAGTATGACAGATTCATTTCTAAACTCTAGAACAGTCAACAAAAAGTCACGTTCTGATGCTGCTGTTTGATACTATTCAGCCCTGTATTGATATCGCCTTCTTCCATACTGAAAGGCGTAAAGTTGAAGGTTGTGGTCATGCAGGTTTTACGTCTCTACAGTCGCTTATGGGAGCTAGTGGGTTTTATGCAGTTTTGGGATTTTTGGGATTTTTGGGCCTTTTTGTCGATACTATTTGTTGGAGTGGGGGGGGGGGTATGGTGTGGAAGAAGACAGTATTTCCTGTATCTTTCCACTGTGGATAACTTTGAGGCAAAAAGTTAAAAATGGCCATTTTAGCCGGCCTTATTGATTAATCTTTATAATTGTTTGATTGTTGTGTGATTCTTGGTTCTCTTACTGAATATGGTTTTTAATCATTCTTGACTTGTAGAAGACTGATGATGGTGACTCTGGGAACGATGAACCAACTGATGGCTATTACGAGAGACGATCGTCCAATCAACTACCCTACCCTGTTCCTGACCAGTCACCAAATTTAGTTGAGCGTCTGAATCAGCTTAGCACTCCTCGAACACAGGACAATTTGTCGTCGAGTCTCGTAGAATGCCTACCGTCAGAAGGTAAGTTCTTCACAGTTAAAATATCTTGTGTCCCTGATCTTTTTTACTGAAAGGATACCTGAAAAATTCCACCAGAGCAAAGAGAGCTTATAAGAAGTTGGAATGTCTAATGAAGTGTTCACCATCAGTAGTTGCAAAGAATGTGCCAACTCTTCTTTCTTGCTTAAAAAATAAATGTATTTATCAATGTAGTTTTTCCTGGAAAAATTTATTCTTGTATTCATAGAATAGTTTAACTTTGTTTTTCTCTCTATTTTTATACAGTTCTACTGGCGGTTTTTTCATATTTGGATGATATGTCTCTATGGTCAGTTGGGTTTGTCTGTAAAAGGTGGCATAATCTTTTGCGATCACACGTGCCTCAGGAATCTTGGAAAGCGCACGTTAAACGCAGATTCCCCTTATATAAACCAATTTGCAATATTTACGATTGGTTTCAAGTTTACTCTCAATTGTAAGTTTATATTTTTATTTATTTGAAAGATATTTTTTGAAATGTGCTATGTTAAAAAAACAAAAACAAAAAAACAAACCCACAAAGAGCAGAGTTACCTAGATGATGAGAGAGTTGAACAAATTAAAAAAAAAAAAAAATGGAGTGTAGGGTTACATAGAGATGCACAATAGTTGAGAAGAGAAGAAAAAAACCAGTCCTGTTTCTGCTCCTAATTTTTTTTATGAAGTTCAGTCATTCGCCGTGAAACACCAGCGTAATAAAATATTGTGTTTGAACGGTTGGACTTTTCTACCATTACTGCTGCTTATTTATTTAGTGAGTAAACAGACTGAGTCCTGAATAAAATGTTTATAATAGAGGTATGTAACTAATAAGGGGGTTAAATTTCAATCCGAAGTAGGGATCCTTATTTACAAATCAAAAATGTTTTTTTAAAGTTTAAACTGGTTGGAACTGGTTTACTAATGGGAAGCATAAGTCATACCTTTATTTATTTTGTTCAACTTTGGCTTCGAGTTTGTAGTTTCAGTTTGGTTCGGAGTTGAGCTGATTTTGTATACTGTCTCTTCAGAAAATTTTGATCTCCTGTGCTAACTTTTGAATGATTAAAGCCAACAAACAAAACTTTGCAGTTGGTCTAGTAGCACCGCGACGAATTTCTGGACTTGATTAAGATTTTGAAGGGCACCCTCAGGAAAGCGCAAGGGGTAGTTACCCCTCCATAACTTGGATATATCAATTGGCAACCCTTATTTTTTATCAAATATTAAAAAGACTCTGGCCCAAATCGCAGGTTGATAATGTTTATCACTATCAATGTGTTGAAGGTCAAAAATCAATATCGATGGAATTTAACAAATTTGTAGCTCCCCGTAAAGTGGTCCAAATTCCAAAAACTTTGTGTGTAAAATGTTAGAAATAAAACAAGCAATTATAGGAAAAAAATTTCAGAGGAAATTATCTAAATTTATTTTTTATTTTTTTCAGTATGCAAAGTTGTCCATGTAAAACTTGTCTCCTGCAGTTATCTTTGCAGCCGCAAACTCCTCGTGAAGAAAATTCATGGCGAAGCAACAGGTTACGGAATGAACTGAAGAGTAAGCTCTTTCCTTTCTAATCTTATGGCTGCTTTCAAATTTTAAGCATTATCATTGTAATTTTGTGCCAGTTTCTTGTCTTGGAATTGTGTGACTCCATGTATGATAAATAAATAAATAAACTATTGGATAAGTGAATATATTAATTAATAAATAAATGAGCAAAGGATTAAAATAAAATTTATTCTCATTATTGCTAACTCCAAGATTCCAAGATACTTATCTCAGGTTGTCAATATTGTGCTCCTGGTGCAAACCTCAAGATTTCTTGTTTTAATTTTTGACAATAACAGACCTATTTCAAATTTCCTGGCGCAACTAGGTGTCACAACCCTTTCATCTACTTGTTCTGTCTGTCAGGAAGAGTATGAACTAAGTGTATGATTGCCCTGCTGTTACTTGCGTGCCTATCGTGTGATTTTCGCCTCAGGTTGTTTTACTCCATGCATACGGTTACAAGTTTTGTTGTTTTAGAATGCTGACTGCTTGGTTTCTTATTCACCACACTTTTTTTTGGATTGTAGAGCCAAAATTATGATGACTGATGTTGTTTCTGTGAAGTTTTTTGAGTCCATAATTTGAACAGTACAACAGGAAATGCCAGCAAAACTAAAAAAATTAAAGCCGCTTTAAGTTAAAATCATGTAATAAATATCAACATTGCTACAGATGTTTAAAATTTGCCAGCAAATTTGAATTTTTTTCATCAATTGGGTTGACTTAATCAATTCATTTACTTTGAAGATAATTCTGAAAAAATGTCATGCAAAACAGATCATAATTTTGGTTCTAATGTTTAAGAATCCAAGTTACCCCGATTCTTAGTAATTTTCTAAATACCTCTACTCACTCACTGAGTTGCTGAGAATTTTGGGTGAAATTCAGCAGTCAAGAGGCTAAGGATCATCAGCAACATTGTACCTTATATTTTTATCTTCAATGTTAAAGATTGTCTTCGAAACATTCAAGTCTTTTTTTATTCATTAATTTGTTGAATCAATCAAGTCTCTATCTTCTCTAATCTTCTCTCTCTTTTATGTTCCTTTAATTCCATGTAAGTTGGTATTAATTATCATAATAATCACTAATGCAAGGTTAAAAAATAATATTTGTCTCTGATTGGTTAATTTGACAAATTTAACAAGTTTTATTTGACTCAACAGTCGATTCGTTGAAGTTTTGCACCTACTTGTGATTGTAAAAAATATGTTTATTTTTGCTTTAATTTTCAGGCCTGAAAACTGAACCGCCTGAAGGAATAGAGGCAGTACCATTAGATATGAAGTATTGTCATTGGCAAGCAACCATCACAGGACCGGTTGGTAGTCCGTATGAAGGAGGAATATTCTATCTCTATGTTCAAGTGCCGTATAGGTAAGACTGTAATCACCTATATCAGTTGTTACCAACCTGTAAGTGGCGGCTTGTCCAATTTGGCAACGTTTTTTTCTCCATTGAAACTTATGTATTTTACAATAGATTCTTTCACTTAAGTTTAAATGGTAAAATAGCATGGTTGCCAAATTGAACGAGCCGCCACTGAGGTCCAAAGACTCCGCTGGGTCTACAAAAGGGTTGGCAATAAAATACGTCTAACTAAAATAGGAGGTAATTTTCCAATAAAAGAACTTGATGAGATGTGTACTCAACCTCTCTATTCACTTTTCAGAAATGACGATTAAATTGCTGACACTAATTGGCACAGTATCAGTATAACTTGAGCTCTGGAGAGCCAGGTAGATTTTCACCATGTTGCCACACGTTGCCTTGACCCTCGTCATTCGACAAGTATTCTCTTTAGATTCAAACCCAACCATCGAAAACAATAGCGACATTTTCAAGCAATTGCTATGTGCATAGCATGTCTTACCCATATACAAGCCTCCTTCATTTCAAGAAAAAACAGATAAAATATTTATAAGAATTTCCCCAAACAGCTGAGGAAATCGAATAATTTCTAGCAGGAATTTTTAATTCTTGCGTTATTTAATTCATTGGTTGGCATTATTGTGGCAGAAAAACTGGTCACCGCTGCAGACATCCTTAACTTTTGCAGGATTTGCGTTTGTGGTGTCTATCGACCATCGCAGCGGCTGGACTCAGGAGAGCTGTGTAGGCGCAAGGGAAATCACAGCGCACCAGCCAGTCGCTGCGTTTTATCAGAGTCTGTGGTGCAGTGGTGAGAGTTATGGAAGGATGACTCACCGCAGGACCCACTGCGTCTTCACTTGCACTGGCGTTGCAGATTTGTCAAGCTGTAGCAGTGGCGGTAGCCGACTGCAGAGGGAGGATACCAAGTCTTGATAATCTTGCCTCCTAGTGCTGTATTTTCCTCCATTTCATAAATTTTTGAGGGTAGACAAACAAAGACCGCGCATATGAGGGTCTGCTCCAGTGGTCACGTACCATCTGCACTCGTACTTTTTAATTTTCCGGTGGGAGCAGGGTGAAATCCTTGTTTAAGACGCGTTCCAAATTTGGAGACCCTAAAATTGTGTTTTTGGTGTGTCTTATACATAGGCAAATACGATAGTTCAGATAGCTGGACTTCTTTCTCACTACTTTTTACTTCTTTTTTAACAATTCCAAAAAAATTAGTCAATTAACATGTTGTGTTTCATTTATTTTGTTTTAGTTATCCGATGTGCCCACCAATAGTAAGGTTTCTAACGAGGATTTTTCATCCAAATGTGTCAAGGCATGGAGATGTGGGTATAGACTCAATACATCACAACTGGAGTTTGGCACTAACACTGAGCAAAGTACTAATCTCCGTTCAGTCACTGTTAACGGATCCATTTTGCCAGGTAAACTGAATTTTACAATAGTTTGCTGAGTATCTTGTATCAAATCAAAATAATGGCTGTTGGAAAAGTTTGTTTAAGACACATGAAGTTTTAGCCTCAACATGACAGGGGTGCAAAATGTTCCAAAACTTTTGAAGTTTCACGCGATCCATGACTTATTTCCTCACAGGATTTCAAAAAAATTTCCTCACAAAAATTTGAAAGTGATGACTTTTTTTTTGGTTATTTTAACATTTCAACACCCTATGTTCGCAAAATAACCTATATTTTCCCATTTTTTACACTACTTACCTGGGAAATCCTTATTGCCATTATTTATAAAAAAAAAAAAAAAAAAAAAAAAAAAAAAAAGACAAATTTCCTCACTTTCCTAGAAATTTCCTCACTTTCACACGATCCGTGGATCGCTAGATCGGGCACAATTTGCACCCCTGCAACATGAGAACCAGCAAATATCTTAAAATAATGTTGGTGACTAAAAACTTCTGAAATCCTTTCATTACTTTTATGAAAGCTTTTTGAAATTGATTTGAAAAAAGAGAGCAGAAGCATTGAGAACCTTACTAGCTGCTTGAGCCATTTTTTTGGGTTTTTAAAATCTTACAGGTTAAAATTTATCTTCTGTGTTTCAGGTGTGTATGGAATCCGAAATAGGCAAGTTGTACTTGAATAACAGAGAATTATTCGAAGATATTGCTAGATCTTGGACCTGGAAGTACGCAATGCATGATATTCTTCCACCTCTGTGATATACATGAATCGTATGTTTGAGTTCATCATTGATCAAAGGAGGTCTTAATGGCGATTTTGAGTCAGGGGTTCTGAAATTCTGCTATCCCTGGAGGGACTCCAGAAGAAATCAGAGAAAACCTTGAGAAAAACCAGGAAATTTAGATATTACGGAAATCTAAGATTCAAAGTCGAATCAAGCCAAGATTCTTTTTTTTTAAAACAGTGGAGTTGTTTAAGGCAGAAAATGAGGCCCTCAAAATCTAAGAATTTCACTGTTTTGGTGTGAATCTTGCCTTAGAAAAATACTGTGGAAACGCAGGAAATTTAAAAAACCCTATAAGAGTACTATTTGGCAAACCTCATTGGTAGCAAGGGAAATTAGAAAGAGTAGTGAAAACAAACTGTAAGAACGTGGCAAGTATCAGATAAAACTCTGAAATTTGTTTCCTCCTGCTGAAAACGCCAAAACTTTTTTGCCCGCTAACAGCAAAAACAACCTTCACCATGAAACTGTTAATTTTTGCCGCGCCATATGTCAGTACTTTTTAAATTTATAGCTCATGGGTGCTAAGTTGAGCTAATTTTTTTGAAAGACAGCACAGTCAACTATAATCATCTCTCCATCTCATTAAATAATGGTGCTCCTGTTTCTCTAAGTGCTGAAATGTTATCCTCACTATTGGTTATGAATAATTAATTTTAAAGTTGCTCTCGTGCCATTTTCAGAACCATGGTACTCATACAAAGCTAGCTTTTTGTAAAAATAAATGTAATAGTTTATAATTTTGAACCGAAGAAGAATTGTTTGAAAGAACCTTTCAGAGATAATTGAGGCTCTCTGATTTTCAAACGGGCATCATTCTATCAGCGTTTTCAACATCTATGTTCAAAATCAAACCGATATCCTAGGCTGAAGGGCCTATAAAGCTCAAAGTTATGCTTTTCATGAAAATCAAGGCGGTAACATTTCTTTGGATTGCCTGGTTCAATTAAATGATCAGGGTTTCAGGAAAGATTTTTCTTAGTATCAAAGTCAGATTGGTTATATTATTTTAAAAATACTTTTTGTATAGTATTTTTGTAAATTACTTTTGTTTTGGGCTTCTGCCCTTGTGTTTTCTTAATAAATAAATTAATGAATGGATGAATAAACAAATGAATAAAAAAATAAACAAATTAATTTAAATAGTTTCATCTTCAGCTGTTTCATTGGTCTCTCTTCTGGAAAACTGATGAACAGGACAGTTGCATTGGTCTGAATTTTGTTGTTTTTTGTTGAAAAAATGAAAATACCCAAGAACGAGGATAGGTCTGTTTTTTTTTTTTTTTTTTTTTTTTTTTTTTTTTTTTTTTATCAGCCTCACAGTTTAGAAAATAAACAAGTTTTTGTTTGTGCAGACAAATTTTATTGCTCTGACATCACATCTTGAATTTCCCATCAGATATGGTATATTTTGGCCTATTATTACACTTCTGGGACTCTGAAACCTTGGCAAAAACCGAAGACAGATTCATATTAGCTCTCTGTATAAGCACTTTTTCTCTCTAAGCAAAAAGCATTAAACTTTAGGCTCATTTCTTGATAAAACTACCTCTAGAGACCCAAAATGTCATATTTGTACGTGTATCACTAATATTTTGCTTGCTCCACTTCTAGAAAAAGCTCTAGGGCTCTGGTTAAATCTTGATTTAACTTTTGAACTTTTGTTACTAAAAATCAGATTAAAGAATTGACATTTTGAATACCTAACTGATTTTAATGGCCTTGTTGTTACATGACTGTTCAAGAGATGCAATTTGTTTCTTCAAATCTTAGCTTTGTCAAGCCATAAACATATCAAGTATAAAGTAAAATAAAATGGCCCATCATGACTGTTTTGCAAGGGGAGGGGGGGACCTTTTTTCTTATCTAAGGAAAGTCATTTCTACTGCAACAAATACTCAAACCTTTGCTTGTTCAAATTTCCTCATAGACACATCAAACCATTTTAAGCATGGTGTGCACATGATTTGTTTGCTTATCCAAATGTAGCCATGGGTTAACACATCTGTATACTTAATTGGGTAAAAAAGTTCAATCAGCTCAAAAAAAATGTATGTCTCAACTCTTTGTCTCATGAATCGATGGATGGTCAATTGATTATGAACTCCTCCGTGACTCTGGAGGAGTAGTTTTTGTTTGCAAGATTTTGCAGGTAGATCAACAAAAAATAACACACTTTGTTTCAACTCTGAAATTTATTTAGCATTTATTAGTTGTGGATTTCATTGTGGAAAAAAAAACCTTGTAGCCAAGGTGAAAATTAAAAATTTACTTACTTTTAATAAACTGTAAGTCCAATGAAGGTGCTGAAACACCTGCGGCATGTCTGTCACCCATCAACTTTTTTTGTTCTTTTTATATTGAACCCCTATGTACATTCTCAACTCCATATGTTTTTGCTCCCAAGAAAATTTATATCATTCCACTCGTAGATTGCAAACTGCATACTAGTTATCTTGCTCAAAATCGGGTAGGTCCTTTTTTTTTCTGGGGTTACAAACGTCCAATACTTCTACGTTAGAATTTGAGCAAATATTTCAATGTTAGTATCCCTTGAGAGCAAAACAACTATCAGTGCTCTTGTCATTGGTCATAAACTAATGTAGGAGCTATAGGACGTTGTTCTTAGTTACAGCAGTGTTGCCAGATTGGGGTGAAAAAACCGTACGCTTTACATTGATTTAAATGGGGACGATACGGCTTTTTACCCTTGATCTGGCAACACTGAGTTACAGTGAAAGTTCGTTGCGCGGAACCTCGGTTATGCCCTAAAAAAAATTCCACTCAGCGAAAGTTCCACTTAGGGAATCACGGTCACGGTTAGAGTATGGGAGGTTTCACGGTGCTGAAAAAAAATTCCACTTGGCAAGATATTCCACTTGGAGGACGTTCCCCACAACGAACTTGCTCTTTATTTTGTTGAATCCTTGAATTAAAAGTTTTCTACTTGAGATCGGCTAGTACGTGCAACCTCTGGTATATATATTGTCTTTGATTTCCCAAACTTTTTTTTTTCCTGACATCTTCCCAGCAGCTTTCTGCTTAAGAAAGAGTGAGAATTCCCATTGAAGTGATTTATTAATACAGATTTGAATTGAAGTTATTCTATTTATTTTTAACCATGTTTAATTTGTACATAAATGTATATTTTGTTTAAAATAAAATCAAGTTTCAAACTTAAATTTTGACTGCACTTTTTTTTTTGTTAAAAACAGATGGTGTGATTCTGAGCAAAAGGCTCACAGATCTCAATCTGATGATAGCACCACTAGCCCCTCTGTATTAAATTTTGTCTTTGTCTTGTGGTTTGAATGATTTTACAAGCACTTATGTTTAATATTGGAGCTTTTGCACCTCCATTTGTCTAGCCAACAAACTTCAATATTGATTGAAGATTAAAAGTTGTAATTTTTCATTTTAATTTTTACTACCTATTTTTTCATTGTCTTCTTCTGTCTCACGTGCTCTCAGTGAAAAAATAGCTAAATTCCCTGAGGAAGAATACGTCTTCCATTCTCTTCCAATTTTGTTAGTTGATGGCTCAGAAAATGTATGCTATTTTTTTGAGGTGCCAACGTTCTGCTGATTCATATCTTAGTTTTACTTGTTATTTTATTCAAATCACCTGATCAAGACAAAATTTAGAACATGGATTAGTTGTACTATTTATTGGAGTGAAATCTGTGAGTTTTGCCTGGCATTACATTTTTATGCAACTTACTTAATCAATGTTCATTGTTTAGTGTTTACTGTGGCAATGGGTCTTCTGTCGTGTACTTTTGCTGTAACTGCATGGCACATTGACTCTGATGTAAAATTTCTCAAAAATAACAATTTGCTCCTTAAAAACTATCAAAATCCACACTTCAATTCAGGAAATTACCTCTACTTTAAAGCAGGGGTTTGAACCGAACCGAAAACCGCTCCGAACCGGCCATTTTCTTGAACCGCAAACCGAACCCGAACCGCATTTGGTAAATTTCATGAACCGCGAACCGAACCGATATTTTGAAAATCTCCGAACCGGCAGTTGAACCGGTTCGCAAGCGGTTCAAAATTTGCAGTAAATTGGAGACGTGTGATCTTGAAACAGGAGGTCTCTGGTCTACTTAAAATTTCCAATCACTTGAGATTGGTTTTCTTACATGCGATGCATGTGATAGTTGCCTTGGACACGCGAAGAAAGATTTTCTTTTTTCAACATTCATTTATATGAGTTAGAAATTTTCATCTTAAAGGCTAATGTCCCTCTTCCGTCTCAATTTTAAACTCTAAATAAGCGGTTTTTGCGACTCACCTGAACCGGTTTGGAGCGGTTCGCTCGTCGAAAGTTCGGTTTGAACTGGTTCAGCAGATTTCAAAAACCCGAACCGCATTTTCAAAATTTCTTGAACCGCGAACCGAACCGTTTAAGCGGTTCATCAACTTTCTGTGAACCGCGAACCGAACCGATTTTTTGGCCATGGTTCAAACCCCTGCTTTAAAGAACCGGAGCAACACTGTACACTATTTTCATCGAAATACAACTACATAGATGTTTATGTAAACATCAATATAGCTTTCGAAAGTTGTGATTTACTTTAGATACAGACGATTCTTGTATTATTTTGTAATCTTCTGCACACCAGGCAGCAAATATAGTCTATATTTCATGCATTTAAGGGGAAAATTCAAAATTTTGTGATCACGAAGATATTTTCACAATCACGGTGCCGGTGGCTCCGTCTATATAGTAGTACATACGTCTGTGAAAATAAGCAAAGTGTAGCAAGGTTTGTTCTAAAGGATAGTGTTATCCTGAGTAAATGAAAGGGTTTTGAAAGTTCTTAATGTGTCCATCGTTTTTTCTGCCGAATTTTTTGGTAGAATGAATGTTTGAATGAAGTGATTCAGCAATAATATACACAACTGACCCATTGTTTCATCAATGAAGTTCGAGAGAGGACTAGAACAGGGGGAGTGTTCCGAAAGGGGGGGGAGATGCTGAATCCTACTGGAAAACTTTGAGTTCTAATTACTCTATTTATTAGGCGATTAAAGCTCTGTTTTCTTCAAAGCGTAAGAATCTTATAATAAATTATTTGCGGTCTCTACTTTTGAATCAATGCTCACAATCAGAAGAATTCAATGACTTTTCAAGTTTATCACGTCGCGTCGCTAAAACCGCGTAAAAATTCGTATTGTTTATGATCAAGATGGATTTCTGGGTGGTGACTGATGACAGGTGAGTTTCTGTGCTGACGTTTGTTTTTGAGGTTATATTTGTTTTGCTGTGATAAAAGCTGCAAAATTCAAATTGAAGTCTTGTAATAATGTAATTGGTGCTTTCATTTGTGTCACCCATCAGTGCTAAAAAATTTTCCTTTCAAAATCCGGGGATAATGGTCTAGAACTTTCGCTGGCTCCCCCGCTTCCTTCGCTAAATTTTCACGTCGGCATTTCCATGTTTTTCTAATGATAAACAACTGCTCAAGTTTGTTGATTGCTTACTAATATGAATCTCATTTTTGTGTCCCTTGTTTTGTTCTTTCACCGTGCCGCAAGTGATTTTGAAGCTTTCGATGACACCATATTATTTAAAATTAATTGGCCCAAACCCGATAAAATTTTGGTAAGTACTTCTCACCGCTCAGTTGTGTCAAATTGTACCAACACTCTTTGATAATTATCTGAAGAGATTTTCGGCAACCCCCTGAACTGTTCAGTTATTTTCCAACAGTGGTACATATCCTCTACCAAACAGTTTTTGGAAGAAGCGTCACCTTCTGCTTCAACAAGATTGAAGTGAGGTACTCAAAGACTTCCATTCTCGTTTTGCAACCTCCTGTAACGTACCGTTTCCAAAGAGCTCAGGGACCATTCATGTCAGTTGTCTTCCTTAAATTTCTTAAATAGACTCTAATACATTGAGGACTCATCACAACGTGGTTGTTGCAGCTATGGTCAGGTAGACTGAAGATTTGTGACTTTTGCCGCTTGGATTACAATGTAATTAACGTCATTCAGGGAGTTTATATGTTGAGAGTCAATGTTCCGGTTCTGATGAATAACCAGGGTTATTGTGATCAGAAGAACAGTTGGTCAATGTGGTCCGAGCGCTTCTTTGATTTTATTGATCTGCTTATTCTGTGTTGGTAGAGTGTAGTAAATAAGTGCAGTGATCTATCAGATTTCTTCCCGTTCTGCGGGCTGATCATTTACTTCATCGTTAAACCGATCGTTAAGACTATAAATGAGTAATTCTTCTGGTCAAAAATTGTTAAACTTGGCTGTTGTTATGGTAACCATAGTTAAGAGTCTCGATAGTTAAAGGCTATTCACGAGTAACCTTGAAATTGCGGGTGCTTTAAGGATGGTCACCATAGCAACAGCCAAGTTTTACAATTTTTGACTTATAGAATCACTCATTTATAGTTTTAACGATTGGTTTAACGATGAAGTAAATGATCGGCCAGCAGGTTGTAAACATTAGATGTAACCCTGTAATCATAAACGTAAGAAAAACCAAGTCAATATGGGAATGAGGCCAAAACAAACCATACGTTTGAAAGACTTGTAACATGGAGGGGACAATCTATCTAACAACCTAACATGGAGGAAAGAAACATTATCTAACCATAGTTTTATTTTGAATGATATTTGTCTATTTTTCTCTCTTTATTTTAGCCCCTGGAAGATGGACAGGAGGTAATGTCGATGTCGACAAACCTGAACGAGCAGTATCATTGTCATTTACCCAATATTAAAGAGAAGGATTCTGTAAGTAATCACACCATAATATTTTGTGTTAAAAGAACTGGAGGGGCTCCTCAAAATTATGATATTTTAGCAATTTCTGATCTGATTAGTGGACAAGAAAAGGAAGAAATATGACTTTGAGCTAACTCCCCAAACCCGGATGTTAGGTTATAGCCCGAAAAATGCAGTGGAAAATTTTTTTAGAGTTGACCGCTTTTCTCTGCAGTCTGGTTTATAAAAGTGAATGGAACGGTTTTGTAGTTTCATAAATGTTTTAAAATTTTCCAAGTTTTTGTGTCAATTCTCATGTTTGTTTTGACCGGATTATGATTAAAAGTGTCCTGGCTACGATTCCCACCGGGGTCTATTTTTCCCCCCCCTCATCTCAAAAAAAAGCTTTAACATGAGTGTAGGCAAATTTTTTAAAAGGTTAACAAAGCCCACTAATTTCAAGGCATTCCAAAGTTTTTTCTGTAAAATTTAAACAGTCTCACGGAAAACAAGTTGGGGGAAAAATTTTCACAGAACCTTTTTTTCATCTCACGAGTTTCTATCCTTTTTCAATTGCCCTTTTCCATTTTTTCCTTACCAAAATTCCCAGGGCCAAAGACCAAATCAGTAGAACCCATTCTTCAAGCTTTAAAAGTTTTTTTTTTTTTTTTTTTACTTTGTCTGGATTATTCTTTTATTTTAGATGTTTTCAGATTTTGGGGGGGAAGCCAAACAGAAAGGTCTTTATTCCCCCGGATTGGGCACCATCCGTGCTCGGGTTTTTGGACTTGGCCTTTATGAATTACTTCCTCCTGAAATTTAAAAACCTTTGTTTAGATTCGGATTTTGGCTTCGGTGGAAAGTATATTATAAATTTCGCTTCATAATCTTTAAATACTAAAAAGGTGAAGACGATTAATAGTAAAAGGAGGAGGCCTGCAATGATTTCAAAAAATTCAAACAGCCCGGAAACTGCACTGGTGAGGAAAAAGGATCAAAGCTGAAACTTTCAGTAAAAAAAAACCCGTGCACCGTTTGAGGGTCAAAACCCCCTCTCAACCTTTAAACCCAAGAGTGGCTGTAGGTATAGTAGCTCCGAGTAATTTTAGATGTAGTGGTCAAATGTCATCTAATCGTTGAGAGTTGTCCGTCTTTATTTCTCTTCAAGTCTGACAAGATTGAATAAAGACGGGAATGAGGACTTTGGTTTTTAGTTTAGTATTTAAATTTCAAGTTAAATGTCAATTCTCATTTTTTTTTTAAGGAATTATAATTAAAAGTTTACTTGTGACTACAAGTCGACGGGGCCTCTGGATCTGAATTGAGCTCTACCCATCTTTTCCTCACTCAGAAACAAAAGCTCCCTTTCAGTGATTTAAAAAGGCAAATAAAAGGGTTATCACGCTTCTAACTTTTAGTTTTTCCAAAGTTTTTTTCGTCTGTAAAATTTAAACAAAGCCATGCAGGTAATACAAGAATAATGAAACAATTCTACTACAGTCATACCTTTTGGCATTATTCATCTTTTCAATTATCTATGCACTTTTTTTATTGCATTTTTATTTTTTCTCCTTTATTCCAGAATTCCCAAGAGGCCTACAACGGACCAAATCCAGTAGACCTCCTGTCTCCGATCTTTAATACAGTCTCTTGTGTTTATCGGGTAAGTTTTATTTTTTACTACTGTTTAATTTCCGCTCCACTTTTATTTTAGCTGTTTTCAGATTTTGGTAATTGAAGCCATAACATGAAAGTCGTCTTTATTCCCGAAACGGATCTGGATTTTGCTATCCATGCAGGGGCTGACATCTGATTTTTTGAAAAAGAAATTTCTTTTTTGTAATTACAATTTTTCTGCCTGAAATTAAATTCAAAACCTTTTCCTTCTTTGCTTGTTCTTTCTCACTTTGTACCCTTCCCTTTTCAGGCTTCCTTGAAAACTTGCCCTACTATTATTATTATGTTCTTATCTTTAAAGTACTCAGTGCTTTCAAGGCTGGTGTTTCATTCCTCTCCCAGTTTAATAGTACAAAGGAGAGGCCTGTTCAATGATTCTAACAACAGAATTACACAAATAGCCCGAAAATTCAACAATATGAGAAAAGAATAAAACAGGATCAAAGCTAAAACAATTTAATTAAAATAAAATAACCGTGGGACGTTTGAGCCTTGAAACGTCCCACGGTTATTTTATTTTAATTTAATTGTTTTAGCTTTGACCCGGTTTTATTCTTTTCTTGTATTTTTTAATGATTCTGTAACTTTCTCTCTGAGTGGCTTTTTGTAGCTGTTGGTGGAGCGTGGCTTTAAGATTTATTGTTTCAAGGCTGAGAAATAACTTTTTAGGGATTTCTTCGGTGGCTCTGAGTGTTATTGTAGCGATGACTACTTCTTCTAGTTTCTGTAGAACCTTGATTTTATCTACCTGAGCTATGTGCTTACTCATCTTCTCAGAGTATTGGTTTTGAGTATTGGTTGCCAGTGGGACAGCAATATCAATGATGTAGGAGACTTTCTTCTTTGTCAGTGTTAGTACTCTATCTGGAATGTTGTTGGGTGTGGTCTTGTGGGTCCAGATTTTCCTCACCCCTCCCGGGCACCATTGAGTTAAAGCAATCCTTCATGGTTTTTAAAAATTTGCTGTTATTTCCCTCCATTCCTCTGTTGCAGCTGGACAGTTATTGGACGTATGAATTATGCCACGGAAAATTCTTGCGGCAGTATCACGAAGATCGAGATGGTAAACAAATTAAATTGCAGGAGTATTTTCTAGGACGATGGAACAAAATCCAAATGGAAAAATTAAGTAAGTTCTCATTTTTCATTTGTGTATTTTATGATTCAAGGGTGCAAAATATTCCATAGGGCCTGAAATGTATGCAATTCAGAACTTTTTCCTCACAGGATTCCTGCAAAAATTCTTCCTGTCTTTAAAATTTTGAAAGTAATCACTTTTTCCTCTTTTGTTCATCAATCATAATTTTTTGAATTCCCTAAAAGAACTCCGTGCAGAAGAAGACGGGAAGCTCAAAACGGTCGATACATCCATAAAAAAGCCAAAGTCTTTGTAATTTTTCTGAGACTTTTTGAGCAGCTGTATAAATTTTCTTTGCGTTCCATGCAATTTGCGGATCCCATGATAGGGAATTTTTAATTTTTTTTTTTGATAGGTGAATGATTTTATGTTCTTTTCTCAAGTTGGAATGAGCCGTTATTGTTTCAGTCATCTTGGCAGGAAAGTCTCATTTTTATGATGGGCTTGTGAGAAATTTTTAGGCGGTTTTATGCACATTACAAGTATAGTAGGAGGAAATTTTGAGTATTAGACGTCAAAATTTGTTTTTTGATGAAAAAACGTTCAAAATTTGTATTCGTAATGCTTAGCACAGGATTATTTTTTGTTTGTTTTTTGTACAGAAGTAGAAAATTTTTAGATGCTGTTAACAATTTGTGTTTCCCAATTTTGAGCATTGGTTTTGTCTGTACGCTCACACAAACAAGTTTTTAAGATTCTCCTGAATTTGTATTTTTTAATCTAATGGAATAATGTAGATGAGTGTGATAAAAATAGTCAAATTGATGAACATACAGTGTTCTACAACCAGATTTTCAAATTCATCTATTCTCTTCTTGTCAAATAATTTGTTTTTATCGTTCTAATCCTAGAAATGGAATTAGAGGCAAAGAAAGATATTCCTCCATCTCGTTTCAAAAAAATCGAAGGAATAAACTTACCTTATTTGGAAATGAACATGACCGATGGTACTATCTGCGATCTAACAGGAAGGCCGAGGCATACAAGTGTGCTGTATGTTTGCTACAATCATGGGAAAAGCGATTTTTATTCCCTGAAGGAAGTATCTAGTTGTCATTATGAAGTTATTATAATTTCCTCTTTGCTTTGCCTTCACCCTCATTACAAGTGAGTCCTTATTTTTATTTTGCTTTACATGTACTCTCAACTAACAATAAGCAAGCCCGTTGTATATATGTAGTAGTGTTGTTTTCATTATCACATTCATATGATCTGATAAAATGACTTTGCAACACAGGGGATTGATCATTTTGGAAATGGCTATGTTGCTTGCAGCTCCTTTACGTGTTGCAGCTCCTTTACGTGTTGCAGCTCCTATACGTGTTGCAGCTCCTTTACGTGTTGCAGCTCCTTGACATGTTGCAGCTCCTTTACGTGTTGCTGATTCTTTTGGCTTCCTAACAAATTTGAAAAACCTTCCAACGGACCTTCACAGGCGACAGTTTTGGGAACTGTTGCTCTAAAGCAATCTATTGGCTTGCAGCAATGGGCCTTTCATTTACCTAGAGTGGTGGTCTAATTGGTTGCTATTGTTACCAATGTAGAGGATGTTTGGGTTAGGGTCAAGTTGTAACTTTTTCTTTCTTTTTCCGTTTATTTCATTGCAATCTTATTCAGAGGAGAGACAGCGACACCTATAAACCTCTATGATCAGAAAATATGGGGTAATGTGTGAAAAATTACTCTTGAATCCTAACCTAAAAATCTTCCAAGTAGGTTCCGTAGATTACCCACGAGATCACCATTCTGTATCAGTGTACAGCTCATTAGTTCGGAGGGAAAGGAAAGTCTCAAAAACTGAATGGCAAATTCACAGATCATAGTTTCACATCCAAATGTATTCTTCTGGAGGATAAATTTTATTCTTCAGAAGAGATTAAAAGTTTTGCTTCATCAGATGCCAGTGTACCTATTTTGCCTTCCGCGAAACTTACAGGTTGGTAAATTTTCTAGGAAACAAATGGGAAGCATCTGGCATTTATGACTTTGCCACAATTTCCAAGGTTTTTTTGGCTTTTGCTTAAGGTTGAGAAAAGGTTTTCCTTGCTAAAGAGATTGTGCTCTAACCTGCCCACTCTAGCCTTGTTCCTTAATTGTATGAATTGGTCCTTGATTTGGTCTCAAGAATAAATTTGGTAGTTGGACACAATACATGTAAAATTTGTCATTTTTTTCCTGTGAAATACTGATCGCCTAGCAAAAAATTTCTCAATAAGACTGATTGTCAGTCATTTAAATGTTGATCCACAATGGATGTATTTTGTTTTTTGAGTTCTGCTGGATTTGATCTACGTTGTCTTCATTACTAATTAATTTTTTTTGAGTTGAATAGAGGAGTCGAGACGGCTAAGTTTTGTGGAACAGAGGAAAGCAGAGTGACCAATCAAAGATAGGAAAGTCAAATACAAAATACCAAAACACTACATTGATTGTAGGAAGTCCTTTTCTACGCAGGATTTACTGCTTGTAGCGGAGTCTTTTTTCTCATCCTTGCATCCTGTCTTTTCCCAAACTCGTTGAATGCTTGACCCCGTGCTAACAATTGCCAAGCGAGTCTCTGCATGGGAGTTGAGTGACCATCAACTAACATGATACTGGGTGATGATCAGTTCTACTGACATCCTTGCTTGACCAAATGGTTTTAACGGGTGTGAAGGAGCCTCACAGAAGTCTGTCCTTTGCAGTGAAAGACCCACACTAGAGAGCCAAGCATACAGCTGGGGCGACAGATAGATTCTATGAATGAGTATTCGTCAAATATTATCCTTTAACTTAAATTTAAATTGATTTTCTTAGACCTAAAGAAACCGGAGAAAATGCCATTGAATGCGTACCTCAACAGAAAGATGGAAAGAAGCCATTACGATTATTGCAGTTGGAGGCAGAAAGTCTCATGTTACGTCACAAAAATTTGTTGGTAAGTATTTATAGGCTTAATTGTTAGTTAACTTAAATGTACTATATCTCTATACTACAACACAATTTAATAGCGGGTGGCGCTCTGTTACTCTTACCTTACGTGAGCCAGTTTTTACCCCTTCCACCTACCCTTACTGAGCTATCCACAGGGTAGCGTCAAACACTGGTCTTTCATTCACTCACTTACTTCACGCAGGTATTTGGCTCCTGATTTTGAATAGATTTGAGGGGAATACAGCGGAGCCGCCGCCAATGGTCGCAGTAGTGAGAGAACTGCTGGCCAGCGTCACCCGCCTATTGAATTGTGTCCTCGTATAACTAAAGATGCAATTAAAATTGCACCTTAGGGGTGCAAAAAAGTATCATAGTAAAATCTGTGTTGTGCACCTCAAAATGAAGTATTTCCTCTCAAATTTGTTCCCTCACTTTCTTTTGTTTGAAAAAGCTCTCCTGTCTTATGGATGTTCAAGACTTTCAGGAGCTTCTGTTTTTTCTTTTTTTTTACAATTTTTTTAGTAAAATTTGACGTCTGCATTTCGTATTGCTTGCTCTTTAAGTTACTGAATTATTTTGCAGGGTTGCTACTGACCCTGAAAACTGGGAAAACAGGGAAAGACAGTAAACAGTAAAAGGTCAGGGAGTTTAAAGAATATTTTGAAAAGTCAAATTCTTATTCTTATAGAACATTTTTTAGTTTTTTTCATGCAAGGTTTTCAACTCACTTTGCTCTCTCACATTACATTTTTTCCATTTCCAAATTAGCTTAGATAGATTCAGAATGGACTAGAAAGTGAGCCCTATCATAAGTGGCGGTGGCCGCCCAGGCCAAGTCAGACAACGCAACCTGGAGAGCACCGTGATTTTCATGATCCAAAATACCTTAGGAGCGAAATGATTAAATAATTCTCACTGTTGGCTTTTCGTGTGATGTAGCTCTCGGGATCATTATTGTCTAAAATCTCTCTGAAAAATTATGAAGTCAGAAATTTTGAAATCAAAATTTGGTAGCAACCCTGTTTTTTTGATGCACCTATGTAGTCAGTGTCTGCTAAGAGTAGCTTCAAAAAAAAAAAAAAAAAAAAAACCCAAAAAAACCCCACTCAAATAAGGTGATCTCCAGAAGAAGGACCTATGAAACATCAGGCGCGCTTTTTCCGAAAAATGAACCTTACGATCAAGTTAAGAATTCTCTGGTAGAGCACATCTCGTGTTTCATAGATTTTTCTTTTGAAGATGGTCTCTATTAACCTCTTCATTGCCCAACCATGCAATATCTCATGGTTTAAAAAAAAAAAAAAAAGTAATAAATTTTTGTAAATCACGAGATAACTCAAAAACGAACTTTATGCGTTCTTGAGTCTTTAGTGCAGTCGCATGGCAATATCATGAAATAACTAATCTCTGCGCCATTTGAGTTGTAGCAAGCTAAAAAATTCTTGGTAGTGTAGAGGTTAAGCCAACTCTCTCTTATTTTGCATGATTTACTTTTGCTGTAGGTAGACGTTCTTTTGATGTTGAGTTAAAGTGAGGCCTATATAATCTTTATTTATTTCAATGAAGTTTCTCAAAACATAAGTAGATCAATTTTTGCTCTTGCTTTGAGCTCAATATTGCCGATGTTTTGAGAAATTTTATTTTATTCGTAATCAATGGCTTACTTTTGAGGAAAAGAAATAGCTTCTACTTTCCTGTTTTTGGATGTGTACAAGATTTTGTGTCCTTTTTTTTTTAAAATTAAAATTACTCCTCTCCAGTTTTCACCAAATTAAATCACTACCCCAAATCTTGGCTTCTTACAAATCATCCTGCTCTGATCCGGCCCTTTTTTTGCCCCTATTTCATACTGTCGTTCTGTTCGCTCATCCTTTCTCAACGAAAACCATTGTCTCAACAATTCTGTGCAATGGCTCTCCCTTTTTAGTTGCTTAAATTCAATGATGAGCTCTTCAGAACTGGTTCCAAATAACTTTGTACTTCAGGTTATGTACTTATTTTGCTGTCACTTGCCTCACTTCGTTTCGCTATTAGCAATGTAGATGAATGTAACTTTTTTTTGCGTAACTGAACATCAGTATGACAGAAAATAGCGTCTTAATGGCTAGACTTTTATTTTTAAATACCGATTATTCAAATTTTATTTCTAATTTGATGGCGGAAACAAAGCTCTTATGATGATTTTGAAGAATTTTTGACGGTCTTCTTAATTTTCAGAGACATTATATAACAGAGACCACGCTCTATCTATCTTGCCCATGTTTGCGCCCGGTGGCAACGTTTTTTTTTGGGGTCTCAACAGAACACCGCAAACGTGGTCCATACGTTGACTGATGAGAAACGTTGTTGAGATTTTTGCCCAGTGAAACCGAAGCACCGACATTGCATCAGTCAACGTATGGACCATATTGGATGGTGCACCCTCATGCTCCCTGTGTTAATTCCTGTTGAGTCCCAAAAAATAAGTCAGCCACTGCGCGCATGGCTAGCGCGTGGTCTCTATTATATATTGTCTCTGATAATTCTGTAACGAATCATTTCAGATTTTTTCGGTTCCCTTGAAAATTGTCTAGTGTCATTATTGGGCATCAAAATCTTTCATGGAGCAATTCGTAATACACTTATAGACGGACCCTGGAATTTGTCCTTCCCTTTCACTCTCTGGCAATTTAAACTCATGAGTTAGAGGTTTAGGATTATGTTTTAGAAAGGGACCATCACGTGTTTATCATCCCTACATCCGTCCTTTCTTACCTCCAGTGGCGGCTCGTGCAATTTGGCAACTATACTTTTTTGCCATTTAAACCTATGCAAAAGTATCGATAACTTGGGGGTGCATTGCACCTCCTGAAGATCAATTGTTTAACATAGGTTTAAATGGAGGGATTACGTTGTTGCCACATTGCACGAGCTGCCACTGCTTACCTCACAAGTTCAAATTGGAGTACAGAGAGAGAGAGACCAATTCCTGAATCCGCCTCTGAATAGAATACCCATGATTGCTGTTAGAGTATAAAATATGCATTTTTTTTACATTACCTGTTACCTCTGTTATTTCCTTTTGTCTTCCGTTTCTTTTTTATGATTTTGTTTTGTTCAAAACTCTCTGCACACTGTTCCTAAGCCATTTTTAAAATTGTAACAGGATGATGATTTTTCACCCTCTCCGAAGATTTATATTTCTGTGCTTGACACTGAGGGAGGTGGACAGGTCTGTACCTTTTTTCTTTTTTTTTTCAATTTAAATCAATTATCCTAGAAAGAAAAGAAAAGAAAATTAAAGAGAGTTTTTACCTCAAAGTTTTGCTCCTTGTGTGCCCTACTGAAAAGTTTAATTCCTAATTTTGAACTTGTAATTCAAGGATACAGAATTTAAGATGATTTCAGTCCCCTCAGTCGCAGTATCGATTGATACATAGCTGAAATCTGGATAGGTTTTGAACAGTTTGAAAAAATTTGAATGTTATTTTAAGAAAGCATGCTACAAATGAATTTGTGGGAAAAGCCATCTCTTTAAATTTTTAAGTTTTGTTTAAACTGCACCATAAAGTAGTATAGCGGATCGATACATCATATTGATCCAGGATATTCCTGTTTGGCGCAGTTGTACCATAATTTATGGGTTTAATCTGTATGCTATACAATAAACAACTTTTGAGGTTATGTTTGTTTGAAGAGGTTTAGATTTACACGTATTCTCACTGGAGTGAAGAGTAATGCAATTGTGTCGGTCTGATCGGAATATTCAAAACATTTTCAGATTCCAGCTGTATCTCAATTAATACGGGAAGCAGAATGGAATGGTCGAGGGGGCTGGAATTGCCTTAATCATTCTAGTTATTTTTTCAAATGGAACTGACTTACACTCGTTTTTTGCCCTTTTATGTTTTACCTTGTTGAATGTGGAGTAGTTAAGAAGCAAATGCCAATCTCAAAAATTTTACTTTCATGTAGATATTATGTTATTTGTCGTTTCAGAAGAGTTTGCTGTTTACAGCTCTTTCTGCACTTGCGTGGAAGGGCGTATCCTCATTTTCTGTGCAGGTCGTTGTGACCAAAATCTGTACAAAAGAAGTGCATTCATTGTTCCTACTGCTTGTGTTCAAAGTAACTTGCGCAGAAGACAGAAATACACCCCTCAATGCTTGTGAACAAAGAGCTGTGAACGCTAAAGTCTTCTGAAACGAAGTCCATCAATGCCGAAAGAATGTCCTCCAAAAAAAAAATCGCTTTGGGAAGTTTTCGGATACTACAGTAAACAATTACACTATTGAAAGCTTCATGGTGGTTTAAAATTGACAGAGAAATCAACGAAGGGAACTTTCTAAGAAAGATTTTTCTTTTAGCATTGATGGTACTTGAAATACTGTCCAACTCATCAATGCAAGCCAATGAGCATCATTCTTGCAAGGTACCCTCATTAGCCCTGCCATTTGTGGAACAACCGGAGCAAGTGTGTAGGTACCCAGAAAAAAAATTGGAAGGGGACAAAGCCTTTTTAGAAGGGAAAAAAACCGAGCAGGAGTGCAAAATGTTGCCAATCCAAAGATCCTGGAACGTCAGGAAATTGAAAAAAAGTTGGAAATTTCTTTTCAAAAGCAAAAAAAAAAAGGAAATCGGGCAGCGCAGTTTGGTTTTGGTAGCTTGAGTAAAGTTATTGGTTAGTGAGTTGTTTTGAGCCAAATTTCTGGTCTGCGCGTTTTTTTGTGCAAAATTGATTTTTTAAATCATGTTGCAGGAAAAATATTTATCCAAGCGTAAAGGTAAAATTTTGTGGCTGCCTAGCAGATAATTAATTTGATGCCTGAAGAATATTTTGCACCCTTAGGGGCCTCTGCTCCCTCCCTTAAACGCCCTTTAACCTGAGTTCTCTAGGCCTGCGAACCTGACAGATGAAAATGTTCCATGAATGGCGAAGGTGCCTCTGTTACTGTCTGTATCAGCCAGTTATGCAAGTTTTGAGCTCAAACAGTCAGAGCCTCAGATGACGCCTCTCTTAATTTGAGATCCACTGCATTGCCATATACCAATTTAAATCAAATTTAGAAGTGGCCATACTAGCCAGCGTGGACTATACTTTGAAGTAAAAAGGATGCCCTGGTTTAATTTATAGAGATGAACGTTTCTCATTTTCATAATTTTCTCTTGCTCTGTCACTCTTTAAAATTCTTTTTGAGAATGGCACGGTTGTTTTTCTCCTTCTTTCTTCCTTATTTTACCACAACTATTTTTCTTTACTTCTCTGTTTTGCAATTTTTTTGGCATGCCTTGAATCTAGACTAAAGCGTATTGCACTAAATCAAAGCTGTTTTCCTCTCTTACTATTTTCGTTTCCTTTTTTCCCCAATTTTTTCACAAATGTAGGAAAAATTGTGTTTTGCTTGTTTTGATACTTAAGCTCTCTAATCACTTCAAAACAATTTTTGATAGAAAATCTGAATGGTGATGAAGCTCTCTAATCACTTCAAAACAATTTTTGACAGAAAATCTGAATGGTGATGACAAACGTTTGAATCATAATCGAATGGACTCGATATTGCCAGGAAAATGTCAATCCTTATTTAGGCTTTTCTCTTTTGGAATGTAAAATTTTCCTCCATACTAGGATTAACATTATCAATTCAATATCGACTCAATCCAATTAAAACATTAATGTTCGTAAGCACCTGGCAGCTAATTGTTTGTATGTTTTTAATCAGGTTTTAATGATTTGTCGTACACAAATAGACTTGTTACGTATCTGTTCTCAGATGAAGTGCATCACTGACCGGAAGATCAGGGCCCAAATTAAAAGAATTTGTCTGATTTAAAAAGAGCAGACAATTGAATTGAATCATCTGTTTGTAAGACTATTCCTTTAACCAGAAAATGAAAAATGAGACACTGATAGCGATAATGAGAAGATGATTTCAAGATAAATTTACTTTTAAACAGAATTTCTGATCTTACCTTTAACAGGAAAAGTCTTAAAATGCATTGCACTTAATGTGATTCTAGGCAAAATTTTCGTAGATTTCAATCCGACAAAACACACTAATTGTGTTATGACTTTAATTCTTCACCTATTTTGATGGTTGACTCAAAAAATCCATAAAAACAACACAGGTGCAGACATTCCCATCATCAGCATAAATACATAATAGGTACCACACACACATTTACAACACATTTTTGGGTATGAAATAACAAGTACTACCAGTCAATAAAAGAAGGGGACTCAATAAGCAGGTGCGCTCATTCTAAGATTCCTATTCTTTAATCGACTAGTGGTACCTATTATGTATTTATGCTGATGATGGGAATGTCTGCTTCTGTGTTGTTTGTATGGATTTTTTGAGTCAACCATCAAAATAGGTGAAGAATTAAAGTCATAATGTTTCCCAGGAATTTTGGACATTGTTCAGGAGTGCAAATGAGATACATCCTGTTTCATTTACACTCATTGAACAGACGTGGCCCTGGTTCCAGTGTAAAATGATATCTATAATTCTCAAATTATTTTGATGAGTGATGGCTCAAGGCTCAAAACATCTGTAAAAAAAACAAAAGAAGGTTCCAATGTTCCGTTATGTAGCATGATGATTCATTATTTCATTCAAATTACTTGAAAAAGATAAAATTTACTATCGTGACTAGTGTTACCATCTGTTGGATTGAAATCTCTAGTATTGTTACTTGGGAATGTGTTGAGGGAGTTGTCAACAATTTTTCTTCTCTAGTGAATACTGTTCAACACACATTAAATTTGTTTTGCAAATAGATTTTAACATAAATTACAATTTACTTACAAGATTGTTTTCATCTTTATGATAGATCTTTGATGCTTGTAGGTATTTGGCTTGCATGACAGACACAATTCATGACACCACAAGCTTTTTTATTTGCTCTTTTGGTTTTTGCCGTGATCGCAATGTTCACTGTCCCTTTCAATTATTCCCAATTTGCATTGTAAATCTCTTTTACGACTTTTTTTTCTTTTATTTTATTTTTGTTTGAATTCTGCCACAAATCCCCGCAGCCGAAATGTTGTCGAGTGTTGATCTGCATGGACTGCATGTGGGATTCTAAACTTTACCAATGAGTTAATTGAAAGTTTTCAAAATTCTTTCCTCAAACAAAAGAGGAAAAGTGCATCAATTGGACTCATTTATACTAAAGGGACCTGCTTGACATTAGATGTTGTCATTATCACTTGGCTTTAATAATATCTTAAAATTAGACCCAGAGCGAAGAATTTTTTGAATTGAAACTTCCAGGAACTTTCCTTCTCTATGGGAAGTCTTGTTCCTGATAATATCAAGCACTTATATCCATCAGATTATTTTTAAGGGAGTTAAAAAGTCGAGATCAAATGGCATCGTTAAAATACTACTAACCGTAGTTAGGTCTGTTTAGTATAAATGCATTCAAATGTCTGCTTGACTATATTTAGGTTTTTTGAAAAGAGGGCACTTATGTGAATGATTTTGCAACTGTAGAAGAAAAATGTCAAAAGCTAAGATCTTGTGTAATCACATTTTTGTTCGTTCATTGTGATTTTTTCATGTTTGTATCAATAAATCCTCATGTCTAAGCATATGAAGAACCTTCATATCTAAGGGGATGAATCAAGGGTTGCTATCAAGTGTGTGTTATTCTTATGGGCGGTTTATCTTTCAAGTTATCATTCCGATAGGGAGATTTCTTGACTTTAGGGTTACACTCAAAACTGCTGTAGTGAAACTTTATTGCAGACTCTTTGCTTCAAATATTTTTAAAATTGTTTGTCTTTGAATCTGTGGAGAAACTTTAGAAAATTAACTATTATTAATCATTTGAATTATTTTCCTTTGATCATGATAGGATGATGAGGCCCCTGTCCTGATAAAAATCAGACCCTTGCAACAGACCGAACCGCAACAGCTGCAAGAGCAGCAAAATTTGGACATGGATCAAATCTCAAAACCATTGTCAAGGCCGGACTTTTCTCCAATTGTGACCACGCCAAATTTGGATCCTGTCTTAGCATTTTTATCCGGAAAGAATTGTCTTCAAGGTGTAAGTAGTCCTTTGTAACCAATTAGCTTTAGATATAAGTAAGCTGTTCACAGAGCAAAAGAAACTTTTGAGGATCATCTTCAACTAACCTTACTGTGAATGCATTGTCTGACTTGGGCGTTGCTGTGGTAACAATCGTTAAATTTTCTGTTTGCTGTAGCTTTATAAGACCGAGTATTGTATAACTTAGAGCGTTGCTATAGTAACAATCGTTAAGTTTCCTGTAAGCTGTAGCTTTATGAGGTGGAACATTGTCTGACTTGGGTGTTGCTATCAGTGGCGTAGCGTGCGATTTGGCAACGTTGCAGTTCATCCATTTAAACCCATGAAAAAGATCAAACTGTAGGGTGTTCGGTGAACACCTTCGCATTTGACCTTTTACACGGGTTTAAATGGACACAGTGAAACGTTGCCAAGTTGCACGCTATGCCACTGATTGCTATGGTAACAAACACTAAGTTTCCTGTAAGCTGTAGCTTTATGAGGTTGAGCATTGTCTGACTTGGGTGTTGCTATGATAACAATCTTTAAGTTTCTTGTTAGCTCTAGCTTTTTAAAGGCTGCTTAGAGGTAGCTGTTAAAAATGGGCATTTTAACCGTGGTTTCTATAGCAACGGTCTAGTTTTACAATTCTAGACCAAAAGCACCACTTGAAGGCAGTGTCAGCAAACTTTTTAATGCAAAATTAAATGATCAGCTTGTAGGTCAGTCCTGTGAAAGTGGGTGGGACAAATGCGTTCTGTTCCACACATTTTCCGGTTTGCTGTTATCCTCAATACTAATAAATGTACCTTTATTGTATTATGACTTGAACTTGCCTATTTGCATGCTCTTATGCACTGAAGAGAAAATATAAATAAAAATAAAACTTTTGCATCTTTAAAATTTAGCGCAGTAATTTTAATTAGATGCCATAAGCGCCAAGTGGGCAATTACTTGTTTTAAAAGCTGTTGCAATAAAAATAAAAATAAATTGTTCTAAGAATCAATCAAATTATTAATCATTTTAAACTTTGTTATGAAGTTTTCTGCCAACTGTGAACCAAACTTTGATTTACTACAAACTATGTGAAGATGATTCATTCTTTATCTCATTATTTTATTCAGTACTATCATTTGTGTTTTTGTTAATTACTTCAGGGATCTAGTTGGTGGAAATTTGAGTTCTGTTACATGATAAAAGCTGATCAGTATCACATTGACTCCGTTGATGGAAGTCGTACAACCGTCAGGTAAAAACGTTATTTATTGAAAATTTAAGATTTCCCAGAAATTCTCCTCCTCCCCTTTTTCACATTTCCTGTTACATAGTTTATTTTTTTATTCTTGTTTTTTTCAATTTATCTATTTTTAAAAGTAAATACACATTTTGCTTTTGTGGTAATTTTTAAGCCATTCTAGATTTGTGTTTTTGAATGATTTTTTTGTCCTTGTCCTCTTTTCTCACAGTGAGGTACCTAGATAGGTATCTCCCTTCCTTCGTATTTCTTTTTGTATTCTCTGTCCAGTTGTTCGCTTTGAAAGACAAGCATAACTAACACAAGGTTTGTGTGGCTGGACTTTACTACCGCTACTAACTTCTACTACATTCGATTTTACTCGAATTCAAAACAACTGGCTCATTCTCTGTTAACTTGAGGATATTGATTAAACAATACTCAAGTTTCCAAAAATGGAAGGTTGAATCAATGTGAGCTCACTGTTGCTTTTTAGAAATTACTTTCCATTCAGTGCTCTGAAGCATAAATACTCTTTTGAAGCAAGGAAATTTCAAACTTCACAATTTTTTTTGCGAAATATTCAATTAGCTCGGTTATGTTTACAACAAAAATTCTTAAATTTGTCTCTGTTTTTCAGGCTTGGCTCATGGAATTTAAAAGATCATTTGGAATGGTTAGAAAAGAATCCTCATAAAAAGCCAAAACCAGTGGAACATCGAACTCATGTCTCTCATTTTTATTCACACGGAAGTATTTGTGAAAAAACAGGTCAACCAAGAGAGGTTGAGGTGCGTACTCACTGAGTACTACTCAGTCATTCTACTCTCTTTTGGAATTCATTCCTATAAGTCAATGGAATGCGATTTTTTTTTTTTTTTTGAAGCTGACTAAAAATCAGGTTGTCACATATGGTGCTGTTTCTCTCTTGTCCTCTCGCCTTACTGTGAGATACAGTCAGCGAATTAAATAATTTCAGTTCACTCCTTAGATTTATGTTCAGGTAGGCAACCTACTATACATAACGTGATGCAATGCAGCATTGCAGGTGGCCTATCTCACCAAAATTTAAGGAGTGGACAGACATTCTTTAATTCGCCGACTGTACCTGGTATTGGTAAGTACCTACTTTCATTCCTTCCGTTTCCGTTTTAGTTCTGTATTCTCAGTCCAGTCGTTTGAAGCAAAAGACCAGCATAACAAAAATATGATTTTGGGGCTGGATTTTACTACTACTACAACTAAACTACTCTTTTGTTGTGATGACAAAAAAAACACATTGTTTTTTCCTACGTAGGAACAAAAATGTTTTAATGAAAATACTTTTGCTAATAATAATTTATGATGTGTTGCTAAATTCATCAAACAGATTCCGATTGGATCTGAATCAGAAAAGTCTGTATTTACCTTGATTGGTAATCCTGGCTCTTGTTGTTTGTTTTGTCACAAACTTGTCAACGTTTTGACTGTAAGATTATCATTAATTTCTGTTAGATATGATCACCGTTTTTAATTGGCTCTCATTTAAATTTGAGCCACTTTTGTGACAAGAATGACTTCATCTCCACTTGCATAACAACCTACAGAACACCTTAGTGAAGGAACTAATTTTCCTGCCCTTTGTTACTCACGATTTTCTTTTTGGTTGGGAACGATTCGGATGGAAAGGTGTGTGTTGCGCAAGAGTAAATACGGTTCCTAGTTTTCTTCCAATCATCTGTTCCATTTTTTTTTTGGTAATAATTTTGTCAGGGATTTTATAAAGTCATTGATTCATTTAATTCCTCTCAATTTCAGGTGAAACTCAAGTGCATGCAAGGAGGGCCTAGCAAAGTATCGCTGTATCTGTTAGAGCCTTATACTTGTAAATATATCCTTGGCGTAGAAGCTAGTATAATTTGTCGACTGTTGCCTCATGCCGACGAAAATGGACTGTTTGTTCTTCCGCAAAATGACTTGGAAGACGTTGATCTCACTGCACTCTAAATCTTTGGTTTCGACCTCAGAACCTCAGATCGTCACAATGGAAACCCCTCTCTTACGCTCTAGCTGTTGGATAGATTTAGCTGTGATGTCAGAGGCGGACCCAGGAATCTGTGTATCTCTCTCTTAGTCTAGAATTCTGTCCTTCCAGTGGAAGTTATTTCTTCTTCAGTCTGAATTCACCTGTGGTTATTGTTTTGTTTTTGCAATAAATTGCATTTCAAATAGAAGCATTTAGTGCTACCAGCATAAACAAAGTGTACTCTGATTTCTTGATTACCAAAGGAATATAACCTCTAAAGTGACAGATGGTGTAAAGATTTGGCTTTTTTCTGCAATTTCTTTGGTCTTAATATGTATATTTTTGTTTGGTAAAGGTTTTTTATGAATGATTTATGCAGTTTCTGCTTACAACCTTAAGTTATTTACAACTATTGGGCCAATTTGGAGGTTTTGTTCTTATGTTGAGTTACTATGCTCTCCAATTGTGACATGCCGTATTGTATTCCCCGTTCAGAAAAAAGATAACAAGGAATATTGTTTTCTTTTTTACAGTCTCCATCTCCCTGTCCGTTTACTTTTTCCTTTGGTCTGTTTTGCATAAAGTTTGAAAATAAAGGGATAGTATCGATTTGCTTGTCTTGAAAAACAAATACTCTCAGAGGAAAAGGAACTTTTTTAAAGAATTTGAATTGAGATTTAATCGCAAGACCAAATCTATGCCTCTTTCTCAGCAACTCAATATATGTCGCGTTCCGACAGAACCAACCTCATCTTCATGGACCAAAATTTTCAGGAGAGCTAAAATAAAAAGCTGGGGTCAAAATTATGAGTTGTCACTGTTTGATGCTAAACGCTCTCTAGTAGCCTTACGAGTTACTACACAAAGTAAAGTTCATAATTTAGCTGATAGAGACTGTGAAAATTCATGTGAATCAATAGATTTTTCTGTTAACTATTGACTTTCCAAAGCTCCCCTTTTCCCGAAATCACATTATTTCTGTTTAAAACTTCAAAACACCTCCATTCCGTTAATTTTCTTAATTTTTTGGTCTTGAACTGTCTGTCATAATCTCTCCCAAAACGGTACCAAGATCTCAATTTTTGTTCTAGAGTAGAAAAGGTTGGTTTTGTTAGAACACATCAGATGTAGCCATTAGTTTCAAAACTTTTTACAAACTAGCAGTTAAAAGCATCAATATATTAGATTTTAAGAAAAAAAGAGGAAAGCTGGCTTTGATACTCTCTTGATAGAGTGAATTCCTCATTCTAATTAGGAGTATTCCCAGAGAATGAATATCTCGGAAATTTAAAATCACCAAGATGCTAAGTGCCTCTGTGTCACACTAAATAAGCCCTTATTGTAACTATGTGGTGTTCCTTTCGTCAAGGAAGGAGAGAGGGAATATTAGAGGGGGAAAAATGTTTTTTGTTTGTTTTAAAACATTTATTCTTTTGTTTATTTTTATTTTTTGTTTCTAGGTTTGGTTTAACTAACCAAGTTATTCAGGTTTTTCTCTGTAATTTTTGGGAGTGTATCTGGGAAGGGTTAGTCATGATTATGTTCTTTTTCCTTTCAAGTTTCAGTCCTTTAAGTCATGAAAGATATATTTCCAGCCTCTGAATCACCTACCTATTCACCATTTTGGAAAAGAAAGGCATTAGATTTTGTTTTGTTTTCTTTGTTTTCTGTCTTGCTTTGCACCATTATCAATCGAAAAATGGGGAAAAAAATCTAAACTAAAATCATTGCACAAGTTTTATATTTAAAATAAGTATGTTTATTTAAAATCGCAAAAAAAGCTTACTTGCATGAAAACCTTTGATTCTTACAAATTAAGATTTGAGTCTGTAAGATCAAAACGTTATTGTGCAATTGAGTTTTCTAGTAATTTCAACGATATCTGTTCAAACTCTATTAATATGTTCCTTGCTGTGAACCCTGGTTTCATTTCAGGCTTATCCTACCGAATCCAGATATTTGCACATTAGTTTCTCTGTTTCTCGAAACATTCAATTTTCTTGTTCCCAAAACGCAATTTAGGTGCCTAGTTTTATATTCTTCTTTGTATTTTATGGGTTGTACTTGTCCAAAAAGTTTGAAGACAAGATGAACTTTGCTGGAATGGAGTCATGTTGAACCTCTTTCTTGGTTGTGTAAATTGAGAATACAAAAGTATCCAAATTTTCACGAGTATATCGATGAGAAAATCAGGGGTGCAATAAATTCTTTATCATATAAGTGCGAGTTTGAATGGAAACTTGGAAGGCGGTGTGAAATCTTGAAAGCCCAAAGCTTGTAATAATGGTGTTGGACATTCGAAGTAGACAAAAGGTCATCAATGTCAGCAACGGGAAGAAAAAATCATCTCTTAGCCTAAAAGAGGTAGAAGCCCTCTTTATTTTATGGTATGAAAATCTGGAAGGCAAAGAACACTGTGCACCTCTAGAGTAAATTGTAAAGGCTAATATTCAGATTCAAATATTGTGGGGTAGTGGGCAATTTGGCAACATCACAGTTCGTCCATTAAAACCCTTGGAAAAGATCAAACTGTAGGGTGTTCGGTGAACACCTTCGCAGTCGACTTTTTGTATGGGTTTAAATGGACACAATACAATATTGCCAAATTGCAAGCTGCATCACTGCATTCAAGCAAGATAAGCTTTTACCTCATAAGTAATACTGCCTGTGCTGTTCATTCTTTCATACACCATGTCTGAATTTGTGATGTCACAATGCGGTAAACACCTTAGCTTGCCTGTCGCAACCGTATTTAATATGCATGGAAATAGTTTTGTTTTAGATGGCTTTTGTAGTTTAATTTTGTCGAAACCTCGGTCCTTAAAAATTCATCAAATCGGTGAGCAAAAGGGTACTGGAGTAAATAATCATTAAAAAAAAAAAAATACTGTCGATTATCCATTTCAAGAAACAATTTTTCATGTATATTTTATACAGATGCCTTGTACCAGCCTTGTTGTAAACGTAATGTTGTGATGTCACAACATTTATCAGGAGACATGCAGTGTTTCAACTGAATTAATCTTATTTTAGAGTACATTTTAGTGTTTTTCAGTGTGCTTACCAAATATTTCTTGAAAGTATACCTCAAAATAATACATTTGTTTGACTGTAGCAAAAGTTTGCTAAAACTTCAACTTTTGTAGATAGTGTTAGCGTAATTTCTGTCCTCTAATTCAAATCTGAAGAACTTGACCAATGTTTTTGGACAAAAAGTGATGTATATACTGTACCATATTTATTTTGTACTTTACTGTATTTGTCTAGTCTTTGTTAAGAGCACTCTACCTAATCGGAATCATAAATTAAGTTTCTATGAGTTAGGTTTCTTGTTAACTTTCTTAAGTTGGACTTGGCCTGCTGGCTACCGCCACTTATGATTTGATTATTGTTTAAGTTTCCTTGGCCAAAATCATGTATTTTGTCACTGTGATAAGATATATTACCAGTATGGTTAACACGTTTTAAAGGGAAGGAAAGTTTAAATTTCAGTTCTTGTCGATGCAATAGCACGACCGGAAAATTTTTTTGAAAGGGGTTTTGCCTTAAAAAATTCTGTAGGAAAAGTATTAGGGTTGCAATGACAATCTGTACTTTTATTTATTTTTTTTTTTGGGAAAAATGAGTGTTTTTGTGGGGTTTTTGGGTGAGGGTTTGAAGGGTTCCTCAACCCCTGTGACTTGTCTTTAACGGCACCAGCTGAACCCTTTTTGGCACGGGATTTTATCATCCAGTTTTGTTTTTTTTTCTTTGATAGATTTTTGTTGGTAAGAAGACATTTATACTACTGTGCACAGTTAGTAATTTTTCGACAGTCATACCACAATCTGCATTAAATTACAAGTATTTCTCTAAATTTTCTTTTAAATTAATTAAAAGAAAAGGAAAAAAGGGGAATTGAGCACAATAATACTACTACATTTGAAAAGGAAAATGGCATTATTCCCAGTGCTTGTGTATATTTACTGCATATTGAAATGTAAATCTTCATTCATAATTTTTTTTTTTTTTTTTTTTACACACACCTGTTTCTTCCATCTCATCCTCTTTTATAACCTTTTGCCTTTCACCAATTAAAGTCCACCACTTTTGTCATAAGAAATCTGATTTTTGTGTCACTCAACTTTCTAGCAGCATTGACTGTTTCTGTTGTTGTTTTTCCTCCTTATTGCTTTCCAAGAATACCTCTAGTCCAACCGTCAGTTTTGAAATATAAGCCTTGTGAACTGTGGTAAGTAGCAAGGTCTTAGACAGTGGAAGGGCTTCTAGAGGCGCTTGTCCCCCACCCCCCCCCCCCCCCCCCCACTCCAAACAGTCCGTGACAAAAGGCCAGAATATTCGGGCCAAAGGCGATAATCTACCTGGAAGTATAAAAAGAATGAGCTTAAATCGAACTATTGCCCCTTTGGATGATTTTGCTGTCCCCCTCCTGGAATTTTTTTCTGGATTTTTACAAGCTGTTGGAGCGGTTGGCTTTCTATTTCTTCATTTTCTTTTAAGAGCACCATTAAAATATTTTACGGGCCTCTTCATTTCAAATTTTAAGTCCGTTATAATTTCCTTTTTTCCTCCCCTTAACGTACCTAGAATTTTGTTTAGTGTACTTTGGGGTTTTCCTTTACTCTCTTCATCATGTACATTTTTGAGAGGAAACAATATTGCTATGAAATTTGTGTTTGTTTCTTGTTTGACTCTTTGTTTTTTATGTGATTTTTGTACATAATAAATCTAAATCCATTGTTAAATTTTGTTTTCTAGTTAATTTTGTGGTATATTACCTTTAGATTACATATTTACCAAATTTTTACGGGTTGTGATGAAAGTCCGATGTGCCATGCACAGAAAACGTTAAAATAATTATGATTTATTGAATAATTTTCATTGAATCCCAGTGATAAAATATCTCTTTGATTATTATATTTAAAGAAAAAAAAAAGAAAACAAACAAGAAAACTCTTCTTGTGATTTTCACTGTGCCACCAAGGTAGCAAAAAATTTACATCATATAGGTCACTTAAAGGGAAGTGCCTATGGAACACTTCATTTCGTTTTCCGGCTTTTGCAACACTGTACAGAGGGAAAGGGATTCAAATTCAATTCTATTTATTTTATTGTTTGAGAGTAGCAGTGGCGGCTTGGCTCATGCTATTTGGCAACCATGTTTTTGTCATGTGACTAACCTATGTCAAAGTATCGCACTCTCAGGATTCAGTGAGTCTCCTAAAGATGGATTATTTTACGTGCGTTTAAATGGAGAGAATCCGTTGTTGCCTCATTGCACCAGCCACTACTGGAGGCTTCGTAGTCATGGCAAGAAAAGAAGGGATTTTTTAAAACATGCTGTGCCTCCTAATCAGCTAACCAGTGTCTGAGTTGGGCAAATAGAAGTGTAATCGATTACACAATTACTGGGTAATCGGTAATTGTCAAATCTTTAGTTTTTAGTCTCCACAAATTGAAAATAAACTGGAGGGTCATTTTGATTAGATCGAATTGTTCTGCAACTAATATGATGGGTGACTCTTGAAAAACCAGTCTTGATTACTGTAACGCCATTTTGAGACCTCCCACCCCCCCCGGTTTGGTTCATCCAGAAACTTCCGTTTTTTCGAAGGAAAATTCTGGAAGCAAAACCAAAACAAAAAACAAAAAATTAAAGTTTTTCAGCGATATGTTCAGAAAGTTTTTAATTTTGGGAAAAAATACGTACCAAATGTGCTTTTTCCCTCAGTTTGCATGGGTTGCAAGTGAAAAATAATCAAACGCACGCGAAGAAAACAAAATGGTAATCAGTTTTTGCCACGTACTTACGACAAACTAAAGATTGTCGCGAGATTTTCACGAGCTAAGTTTCGCCTTCAATGTTCTGGTTCGACCACTCTTCATACTCCTCATACCTTGCTGGATAGAGGTCAGAGCGGGTGGGGCGGGAAAGCCGTTGCAGATCAGTCCCACGCTTACACCGGACAACCATACCTGAAAATGTGTGAAAATCTCGCGACAATTTTTAATTCGTCGATAGGACGTTTACCCACGCTCCAACGACAAGAGACAGGATGACTGATGTCGCGATGATAGAAATGTGGAGGGAAGAGAAGTATAATAAGGAAAGAGAGGAGAAAGAGGGGTGGACTGTGGAGGTTATTAATTTACAAACGGCCACAGGCATTTCACAGAGAATAGATAAGGATGGAGGAGAAGAAGTCCTTATTCGGCAGAGAGAGAACGAGATAAGTGAGACCGTCCAAGGCGGGCGGGAGGATCAAAGGAGCATGCGAGAGTTTATAATTGATGCGGCGACAGAGATAAGAAGGAGCAATGAATCAATGCTAATTATTGTATCAACGAGAGAACCCATAACTACGCAGAAGCTAGTAGTAAATAATCGTTCAGGGGTTGAAGGCTGCAGTGGCGTAGCCTGCAATACGGCAACGTTGAATGTTTTCCATTAAAACCCATGCTAAAGGTGGGATTCAAGGGTGTTCAGTGTTCACTGGTATAGTGTAAACAGTAGGTAAACTTGTACCGTGTGCTCCCCTGTCCCAAATTCCATGAAATCCTGGACCTCCGTGGAATTGAATCTTGCATGAAGTTTTTTGGTATCTCATGATCTCGTGGAATTTTGGACATGGGAGCTCACAGGAATTAATGCAATCATGCGTCACCACGCATGTGTCGTGTCTGTGTCGTCCTCACGAGTGCGCCGCCTTCATTTCAAAGTGATACCAAAAGCATTGTTGGTATCTAGGTAAGTAATCTTCGAAGAAACCGGGAAACTTGTCATTCTATGTATTTGGGCCGGCTCGGTTATTCGATGTGTTTGGGTCTGGTCTACTTTCAATGTAGGGTGTTTCAAAACTCCTGTGTCAAAATTCGAGAGCGTATATTCGGGGCCAAAATGAGACCTTTTTTTCTCTATTAACCGGGTTCGAAAATGACACTCTTTTGAGCTAAATCCCTCCCAAGTTTAGACAAATTTGTGCTTCTTTTTGGAATAACGTCCACAGTTACTATGGGCAAAAAGTCTAAAAAATGAGTGACGACCGTTTGTAATTTTACGCATAGAGTTCGTCAGTGACCTTGAAAAATTTAGAAATTAAGTCTGACCGTACTTTCCCGCTTATCTTGGACCTTATGCGGTAAAAACTTCATGTCACGGAAAGTAAATTTGCAAAAAAAAATAAATAATTGTGATCAGCTAATGAAAAAAACCGTTGGGAAGAGTTTTAGTCTCTTGCTCTTTTGCGATACGACGTGTTTTAAGCGAGATAATTGCTACGCAATGTGGAATAGTTAACGCTATAGCTTTACTGTGGCGGGTGGCAGTAAAGTCTGCGCAGACTGCCGCACTCCACTGCTCGTTTGGGCCACCCAAACATATACCTATACATCGAGAAACCTTCAACACAATGGGGCTCTTGCAAACTTTTGCTATAAGGAAATAAATAGTCCAATCTGATTCAATAAAGACCAGAGGAAATCACGAAAATCACACAAAGAAAGTCTAAAATTCGGAATATATAAACTCACATAACTGCAATAACGGCAAGATCGTAATGGCGGTTCAACGCAGGCATCATGGGAGATTCCTGTCTACTATGTCACTTTCTCTACGGAAATTAGATAGGAATCTCTCATGATACCTGCGTTGAACCGCCATGCATTAATCCCGATTCTGAGAGTGAATTTCGTGATGTTTTAGTGTACCTATACTCATTGTCATTTTTACAGGTTTTTATGCAAGAATCAACTCCTCAATCCCCTATAGCAAAAGTTTGCAAGAGCCCCATCCTAAAAATTATCGCAAAACTAGCATCTGACTAGCCAAAGGTGGATTGCCCGCTCTGTGCGAAAACAGTCAAATCCGCGGTAAACGCGGTTAAAAATCATTTTGCGTGGCTAAATAGTTAAATGACGAAAAAAGGGCATTCGATGAAGAGGAGGATGGCAAGGGAAGATTGAGGGGTGGCTGAGTGGGGTATGAGCAAAGAAGAGGAATGAGTGTTGTGTTAATTAGTGAATCGTCGACCACTCTCGTGGGTGGGGGACAGGAGGATGGGTGATAGGGGGGTGGAGGGGGTGGAGGGGGTGTAGCATTGTGCAAAAGAGTGAGAGTGCAGCGTGTGCGACCGCGCACAGTGGGTTGGATTCAGGATTTTGCCGTTCTCTCACTCTCTCTCTCCCTCTCTCTTCACCCGTTTAAATGCGAGAGTTGGAAAAGGAAAGAAAGCTGGGCCACCACGTGACTTCAGTCCCTATCTCTGTCCTTGTCTAACCCGCCATGCGTTTATTGGGAGGAGAGAGAAGATACATTCATGGACCCACTTTTGACCCAGGCGGTTCGCTGATTGCGATGAATCGATGTTTCTCCTACATATTCTAGACCCCCGAGAAAAAAATGCATCTTCTCGAAGTTCAATATATAGATAGCAATGAATGAATAACTGTTCGGTTAAATTTCCCGAAACAATTCACGGCACCTAGGAGTTTTGTTGAGATAGCGGCAGCTTTTTTTTTTTTTTTAGTTAAAATGAGAAACATGTAACCGCATCCTAGAGAGCAGTGGCGTATAGCGTGCAATTTGGCAACGTTGCAGTTCGTCCATTTAAACCCAGGAAAAAGATCGAACTATCGGGTGAACACCTTCGTATTCGACCTTTTACATGGGTTTCAAGTTCAACGGACACAGTACAACGTTGTCAAATTGCACGCTACGCCACTGCTAGAGAGTGTTTTAATTGCGACCAATGCGACTCGCTCATTCGACCGCCATATTTGAATTTTGCTTAACGCATTTATTGAGTTTGCGAGTGAATTTTGGGACTTTTCGGTGCTTAAAATGTGATTTTCACGTGATTTAACCTAGGATTCGACCCTCCATTATGCTTTAGCAACATTTTGCAACAGACTCCCATTGGTGACCCTATAACGTCATCAGGTTATGTTCAGTTATTCTTTCTTCAGCTTGTTGCGCGATGTGAACATTTTTTATTCACATCACCGCCCCTCCCCCCCCCTAAATACACGATTCTGCCATAGAAAGTTCAGCTTTTAAAGAACTTAATAAACAACAGGTAGGTATTTTCTTCTGGTCGATGTCTTATATTCCATTATAATACTAATTTTCTGGGAACGAAGATGTCTGCATTAGCGTAGTTATAGAATAATTTTCTACAGGTTAGGCCAAACGAAAAAACCCAACTGGGGAGCCCAGGGAGGACATACATGAGCTAGGGGGTACTGGTCCTCCCCTGGAAAGTTTAGAAGATTTAGCTTTTCTCAGTCGTAATTTTTGGCTATCTCTGTTCAAAAACCTAATGAAAATGAACTCGCAAAATAGTGTACCTACCTACTTTTTTACGCGTTTCTCCGCCGACGAAAAACTGATCGACTTCAATATTTTATTTTCCTTTACTGTTGTCTAATAGGCGTAATTTAAAATTAGGAACTTAACATTTCAGGAACATTTCACTAAAATTAGTTAAATGTTCCTGCTCCTCCGATATTTCTTCTTTTCAATTAGAACTTTTGAGAAAATTGGTTTTGACATTGAGCTTTTCGAGTACCTATCTGTGAAGAGTTTATATCAAAATACCCCCGCTGAGCTTTGCACTTTAATAATAATAATAATAATAAATGGTAGGACAGTTACCTAGGTACTCTAAATGAGGCTTTTTTTCTCTTTTTGCGTCAATTTTCTGGGGGTGAGCAGAACCCTGACCCCCTCCCGGTAGTTATTTCCACGTGACTGAGGTTTTTACGGACAGACCCCGCCGCGCCACCTCAATTTCATTTTCATTAAGTCCAGTCAATCAAGACCACTGTGGGGAAGTGATGCCCACGCGGTTGCGAGGGATGGAGAGAGAGAGAGAGAGAGGTAGGGAGAGAGTCGGTTCAAGGCGAGGCGCGAGGGACGAAAAAGCAGAGGGGTAGTCGAGCGGGGCCTCTAGTGGGGGTTAATTAAGCTTAACAAGTTATTTCGTACCAAGTTTGGAGCCCACAAAGACCCCAACTAGGATCTAATATGCAAAATAAAAACTTGTTTTCTAGGTGCAGGCAGCCCGGCCGGCATGCGGCACGGCAGGAGGAGGCGCAGGCAGCTTAAACCCCTGTTAATGAACATCACGTTAAACCCCGTGCATAATTATCCCAAGCAAATTGGCTTCTTGTTTTAAGCGCCATTACTCTAAACCATTTCACAAAGTTTTCGAGCCATTTTAACCCCCCCCCCCCCCCCCACTCTCACTCCTTCATCCTTGCTTTACCAGGCTTGGATATGTGCTCTGTCTTCTTCAATAATCACACTGCGTTACGGTCAATTTAATTGCTCCTAGATTATTATGAATGGGTGTGTAAGTAAATATCCGTGTTGCCTTGAAACTTCTGATTCAAGTGCTCGGATCATTCTAAAAGGCTCGTTTTTAACGTTTCTTTCTTACTATTCCGCCTAGAGGTTGTTGCAGAGGAGCGGGCAGACCGACCGATAATCTTTGGAGTTTTACCAACATCATTTCTCTTATCACATGATGGAAATGTATGAAAATGACTTTGAGCCAGTGGCCGGTGCGTCGCTTTCAATCTGGCATCGCTGCATTTCGTCCATATAAAGCCGTGTAAAATATTGATTCGAGGGAGTGCACCTCTGACTGTTTGATCTTTTTTACGCCTTTAATTAGAGTAAATAAAACGTAGCTAGATTGCACGAGCCGCAAATGCTTTGAGCTTTGAAATTCACAAAAATGTTGAGCTTTTTTCATAAGAAACTGTTTGAAATAAAAAATTCAAACTGTGGAGGGTATGTTTTAATTTGATATGAAGGAATGAAAATTGAAAATTTGCCGAAGATTGTCGGTGAGCTCCGCTTACAATGCTGAAATGGACTTCATTGATGCTGCCGTTTTGTGGACGTTTAATTGCATTCTAGAGAGTCCAGAGGCGGATCCACGGGGAGGGGCACGGGGGCACGTGCTCCCCCCCCCCCCTCCCACCCCCGAAGCCTCAAATTTTGCCTTTTTTTCTGTAGAAAATAGCCCGAAATCGCTTCCACCAACACTTCAAATTTCAAAATTTCATAGGCGTGCCGCCGCGCCCCCCCAGAAAAATTTTCTGGATCCGCCACTGCTAGAGACAATCGGTGATTCAACCTGGATAGTTGTATTAACATTCTGTGTCTGGATATTTGTATTAAAATTCTGTGTCCAGATAGCCACTTTCTGAAACATTTGCAATTTTTGTCCAAAACCAATTTCCACTGGATTAATTACAACTTTTTATTAAAGGTTAAAAAAAGTGTGGCAAACAAACCAGAATTAGATCGCCGACGCTGTCATACTTTGAGTTAGGACTTATAACATGTATACATATGTATACATAACAGCCTCTCTGTCGCTATAGCTCATTGATGGGTATACTGTTAAGAAGTACCAGCGTCATGACATGACGTCCGACGCCGCGCCGCGCCGTTAAAAAGCTTTTTTTTCAGATTAACAAGTGGATTTCGGAAGTTTTCAGTGTCATCATACATACTTATATATTTAACTCCGCAGGTTTTTGCATATAGTATAAGACGGTTAAGTCATCCGTAGCAAAAACCTTGCAACAAACCCATTGAAAAATAAAGCAAAAATATTGCCTACGCAACATGCGCCTTCAATTTTCAAGATAGGCCAAACCACTACTTTCACGTACGAATAGTTAACTAATCAGTATTCAACGTATAAGACTAATAATAATTCTTGCAATACTTATCTGATTGTGAGACCACTTGAGACTTTTCTTACGCGTCTGTTGCGTAAGTACTTTTTTCAGCAAAGGAATTTCAAAATATTTATTAAAAAAATTGACACTCTGCAGCAGGTGCGGCCCCCTCTTTTGTGCAGCCTCTGAAAAGGCGATGAATCCAGGAAAGACTCAGAAAAAATGGGACCTTTGGGTGCTATTTTCGTTCTGTGTCATTGGAGAGGAAATTTCCTCCGGTGCGGGAGGGGGGGATGGACCTAACCTGCAACGGAGGGTTAAATTTTTCAAAATGTTGTTCCTATGGATGACTCGGGGGGGGGGGGGGTGACTCGCAGACCGGCGCCGCGGCAGATATTACGTACGACATACGAGGTGATTGTTTAAATGCGTATATGAAATTACTAGCGATGCTCCTAAAGGGCCGATGGGGCGTTAGGAGAGCCCTCTGCCATGTTGGCGTTTAGAAGTCTCCAAGATTAACAAGTCTTACTCGTAAGTCTATTTTCCCATTTCATAACAAATGCGATGCTATACGGACGAGCAGAGGTATCGTTTTGAGAGCCCTCCACCATGTTACAAATACTACGCTCTCTGTGGTTCACATATCGTTGTGTTTCTGATATTACTAGAATTTAGGAATTATTTTTTCAGTGCGTGATGAAACTTTTTTCTCAGCATATAGAGAGTAGCTATTAGACGAGACTCCCCATGGTGACTTGTGACCAGAGATTACTAAGCCTAAGAGATATGGCACTTCCTATCTCCGCCGTGTTGAAAAACCGTTGGCCGGGCTCCGTAAAAAACGCCTGCAAGATGGCCGTGATGCAACGTGCAGTACTCTGGTGACCGTAAACATTGTTATTATTCATGTTTTTGGAAATGAGGTTAGATTCTCTGCAACATCTAAATGTTTGTCATTTAGTGGCCGATGGGATGATTAAAATGTCATAGATTTTCAGATTCACTTTCAAAATATAATCAGAGCTCATTATCCAGTCAAATGTTCATCAGATTTTAACTGTCAAAGAGATCCTAACCTCATTTCAAACAACAACAGTAGTAACAATGTTTACAGTCACCAGCGTACGCCACATTGCATACTTCGAAGGAGTCGAACAGCACTTTTGAATCGTTATGCCATATCTCTTAGGCTCAGTGATCTCTACTTGTGACTCACCCATCCATATGACAGCCATCTTGGAATTTTGATTAACCCTCGTATGTCCAAGGGAAGGAGGGTAAATTTTCCCCCCAGGCCAGCTTTTGAAAGATAAACAACTCAAATTCCAACAAATAATTTAATAAAGCTTCCATGCATTCCTTGATGAGGATAATGGGAAGCTTTTCACAAAAAATTGGACATTTTCGTTAAATTTCTCCTTATTTATAGGCAAGAAAGTAGATGGGGCGAAAACTCATCCCTCCCTCCCATGAGTATCAACGTATTTTCTACCAGTTTGGATGAAAGAAAGAAAAGTTGTTCCTCATGCGATCTTACAGCTTCCTTTATCTTTCAGAAGATGTAATTTGTTTTGAAATTATCTTACATAAATAACTTATAAATTTCAAAATTTAAAGAAATCGGAGGAACGTTTGATACAGTTTTGTAAAATTTTTGAACACGGTTTTTTTTTTTTGGAAATTTCCTCAGCAAAGATTTAATAAAAATCAAACAATTTGAAATAAAAACAGACATATTGTTATATTTCAGAGAATATTGGACAAGGTGGTTTACAGGTTTGAGAAATATTTAGAAAATAAACCAGCAGCAATGGCTCTAAATTGGAGTGAAATCCTCCCCTCGATCGGGTTATCAGAGTGTGTAAAATACCTTGGGCTGGGCGCTCCAGGGTTAAACACTTTTATTGAGTTTGTGAGTCAAATTGGAAATTTCTGACGCTCATCCCGCCGTGGTTTTCAAGTGATTTTACACCGGATTTAAAACTTTGCAGCATTAGCAAACGTTCGAAACGGACCCATTGAGAAGACAACTGACATAACGAGCCTCGAATTAGATTTAGAATCCCGAAATTCTGCTCCCACTTTAGGGAACTTTCAGCGTGAAATATGACATCACCGCACGCGCCCTATGTCACAAGGTTTATTACGCAATGCAGAGTGCATCTGTATAGCAGCGTTCTAGAACTCATCGGAGTGCTACACCAGTACAGATTAGATTATGGGTAGCAATCATTCCCAACATAAACACTATACAGGGTGTTCAAAAAATAAAAAAAAATCTACTGCGATTTTTTCAGCGACGGCTGCAGGTATTGAAAACATGCTAGACATGTGTCTAATATTATTATAAGGTGGACCCATTTTTTAAGGGTCACATACCTATTATCGAGGCCTCCGGTTCCCAGGGAGTGCGAGAGAGGGGGACACTCCCGTGAAAATCGAACTTTTCTTTGGGAAGCCGAAGCCCTATTTTTTTAGTCTCGCATTTTCAAGTACTTTCAAAAGACATTTTTCAGCTCAGACTGCAAGTCAACATTGCTCTTTGTCTTCAATATACATCGAAACTCAATGTTCGATATCGAGTCATTTTAAAAAAAAATCGTAGCTCCCCTTTAAATGTTCCAATTTAAAAAAAAAAAAAAAAAAAAAAAAAAAATGTGTCAAAAATGTTCTACTAAATATAAGCGCTTATTGAAAAAAATACTTTGGTACCCACGAATATACCCGAAAATCACTTTGGGGCTCTCAAAATTTTATCGATTTTTGAAAACTTTGGCAACACTGCATTTCACGGAATACTATCAACTATTGAGAAATTGACTAGAAATCGTCCTCACAGTCACAAAAACTGAGGTGTAGCCCTCGGAAGCCTTAAAATTCAACACCAAACTCTAAAACACGCCAATTTTCCGAGGAAAAATTCAACTACCAGAATGGACCTATATAATGTATTGTATTTAATGTTAATTTTTATGCTTTAGAGGGCTTCTCATCGGTTTCTATGACTGAAATAACGATTTTCAGTCCATTTTTTGGATTTTTAGATAGTTTTCCGCGAAACCTGGAATTACCAAAGTTTTCAAAAATCGAAAAAAATTCGAGAGCTCCAAATTTTTGGGGACTATAACGTATTTTTTTCAAAAAGTGCTGGTTTTGTAAAATATTTTTGATCCTTTTTTTTTAGTTTGGACCATTTAAAGGGGCGCTACGATTTTTTGAAAATGACTCGATATCACACTTTGAGTTTCGATATATTGAAGACGAAGAGCGATATTGACTTTCGGTCTGAGCTAAAAAATGTATTTCTGTGAGTATTTAAAGATGCAAAAATAAAAATAATAGGCTTCTATGAGAAGAGTTCGATTTTTGAGGGTGTGTCTCACTCCCCCACGCGCCCTGGTGGGCTGGATATAAAGTCATCCCTAGAAAATGGGCCCCTTTCAATAATATTAGACACACTTGTGTACTGTGTAGCCGTTTTTCAATATCTGCAGCCGTTGCTGAAAAAATCGCAGCGGAAACTTTTTTTTTGGACACCCTGTATAGTTATACTACAACGGGTACTATAATCTATGCTGAACCGGTTTACACTCCGGTGAATATTAAACTTCTTATCAATAACCTGCCGTGGCACAATCCATGTTTACTGATGAACTCCAACTAAAAGACTCAGATTCTTGTGTAAGTGATTAAATAGATAAGCAACTGCCCAATTCTTCAGATAAGAGCTTCTCACATTTTATCTATAATTTGTTCGGCCTTTGACTCGATTTTTTACTTCAACTCCCACCCCAGTTGTTGAGTCAGTGTCGTGGATGAACGAAGTGGTGAACCAGTGATGTGCTGTGATGCTGCTCCCTCCCCCTCCCCCCTCCCCCACCCCCTCCCCTCCCCCTTTCCCCTGCGCTCCCCAAATATCTGACACATCCAAGTGATTTTGAATCTTGTGACCAAAACTTAGGAAGATTTTTTTTTTTTTCGCCTTTTTCCATGTTCGTTCGGAAAACAACGCGCTTTAAGACGATGTGCATCTTAGTGGCGATTCGTGTAATTTCGCAACCATACTTTTTCCATTCAAACTTCTGCAAGTAAGTATCAATTTCTCGGAGATTCAACGAGCCTTCCAAAGGTCGATTGTTTTACGTACGTTTAAATGGAGAAGATTCGTTGTTGTCAAATTATAGATACGTGTAGCCAGAGGTGAACCCATCGCACCTAATGTGAACATTGATACCTTTGCAGTATCTTCTCCGGATGTTCACGTCCTTGGAACGGACCGATTCTAAGCAGAGCTACTTCCAGGAAAATTACATCGTGCAGGTATTCAGTAGAGTTGGGAAAACGGGGGTGGCAGGGTGTTGCTTATTTTTTAGAATTGTTCGGATTGAGCCTTCCAACCGCTAAAAACGTTCTATGTCGACTCAAAACACACCCATTTCAAGGATTTTGAATTTTTTTAAAATTTAGGGGGCGCTCAAAGAGCCTAAAGGGGTTAGGTGCGAATTCATCGAAAAATGGAATTCGACAAATCAATCCTAGCTGCAAATAGCGAGTCAATATTCTTAAGGGGCCAAATTTTTAACCGTTTTTGCTAGTTCTCAAGCGTTTGGCTGTTATCGCTATTTTTATGGCTCGCGTACAGCGTAGTTGACTGATTACGCGCTACGAGCCTCAAACGCACGTGATGCGCTTGGCGCGGCGGCCCGAAGGTGTCCCGAAACAACGAAAGTTTCGAATTTTTCGTTTTCACCGGTCTTAATCAATGTGCCCTTCGTGAAGCAGGCCACCCCCTGCAAAATTTGAGCTCATTTGATTAATATTTGGGGTGGCACATCGCGTTTTCTGTCCATCGCGTATATTTGCGGTTTTCGTATTTTCGTGTATTTTGCTGATTTGGCGATTTTTTTTCGAGCACTTTAAAATCAACACGAAATGTACACATTTTGTGTACTCGTACTGTTCCAGTAGTAGTACTTTAAGAAAAAAATATCCATGTTTGACTCAAAGCCCCGTAGTATTCGGAAGGCTGCCTCAAAAACCCCTTGAAATTATACATTCAACGAATTTTATGTCTAATCCGCGCGTTTTTGTGTTTGACACTTTCAAATCTAAACGAAAGGTTCAACTTTTGGGTTTGAGTATTTTTTTTTTTTTTTTTTTTTTTTTTGTAGAACTATCGCAGTTAAAAATATTGGTCTTGGCTCAGGACCTCGTGAACCTTTGATCGAAGTACCCTGGAAATCACATTTGACGAATTTTAAGTGCATTTCTCATTTTTATCCGCACTTTGCAGCTAGGATTTATACATATATGTTGAATTCCATTTTTCGATGAGTTCAATCTTAACCCCTTTAGGCTCTTTGAGCGCCCCCTAAATTTTAAAAAATGTCAAAATCCTCGAAATGGGTGTTTTAAGTTTACATAGAACGTTTTCAGCGGTTAGAAGGCTCAATCGGAAGTGGGGGCTGCCAAAAACCAGCCCTGACTACTGCAAAATTAACGTCCGGAAAAACGACGATTACAATTACTCAGCAATCATGTAATGGAACACCGGTGATCGATTACGTGATTGCTGAGTAATTGTAATCGTCGTTTTTCCGGACGTTAATTTTGTAGTAATCAGGGCCGGTTTTTGGCAAATCACACCCATCATATTCTTAGTTGTAGTTGTTAGGGTTGTAATTAAAAAGACCCAGCAGCTCATTTTAAACCGGCGGAGATTAATTTTAATTACCTTTCAAAGGTTTGACGATTACCGATTACCCAATGATCGTGCCATCGATTCACTCCTATATGCCCAATTCTGGTATTCAGACTAGGTGGTCCGTGGGGGAGGGGGGGGGAGCGCGAGCCTCCTCTTGTTTTTGGAAGAGGCTTCAAACAAAGAGGGAAAATGACTAGTCGTCTCAAGCCCCTCAACTTTTTAAAGGGCACAAAAAAAAAAAAAATCGGGCTATATTAATTTATATTATACTTATATTAATAAGCTGTTTTTGATGAAAAATTTCAGGGGGGGGGGTGTTTCTCCTATTTCAGTCCTTGCCTCGAGAATGGTCACTAGGTTCAGTGCACTCTCTATAATCTGATCTTGTTTTTGGCTTTTTCGAAGTGCGCTTTACAAGGTATTCAAGCAGTACAGTCAACAGTTCGAATGTGACCTATCTTTTGTTTACGTGGCGAAAAAAGGGCAGTTTTTACTGTCTGTAAAAACTGATACTGTTAATGGCTTACGATTCTATGCTCTTGGACCAATGCATATCCATCGACAAGTTTTTGGTCCGATGAAATTGTCCTCTTCAATAAAGAGGAAACAAAGAGGGAACAAAGTAGCCACAACTTCAGCGACAACGATGCTTAAATAAATATGTAAAGCAAATAAACAAATTATGCTGAAGAATTTCATGGGACGCATTATTTTATCTCCCCCAGCGTCGCCACTAGATGGGGTTTGGCGCGCGCTCGTCAATCTAAATTGTTTACAAGGAATATTAATCGAACGATAAGTGCCTGCATGGTCACACTTGTGTCTCGCAGATAAATAGTGAATACACTGCGGTATTTGTTCGGATCTTTGGAATTGTTCCTTCGCGAATAATGGTGTTGGAGCAGTGGGAATCTATCAGCCACTCGAATGGCAGCTGCCTTTTTTACGATCGCCACGAAATAAAGGGCAGTTTTTTTTAAAGTAACACAGTTACGATTCCGGGCTCTGGGAGCCTGGGGGTCAAGGGACATATACTGCATTTACTATATATTTACTATATTAGTCCTACACACACTATACAATGTTCTGCAATACATGATATATGTATATGTCGCAGGCTAAAGGTCAAATCCGGCATTTGGGCAAATGCCTAGGCAAAAAGAAAAGAAATGATAAAAATCGTTGAAATTTGTAGTTTGCCTAGGCATTTGAGCAAACGCCTAGGCATTTGGCCAAATGCCTAGTCATTTGCTCAAATGCCTGAAGTTTTGACCAAATGCCGAAGGCTGATTAGGCAAATAGTAAAATGAGTCTTTTTCATTGAATCTAAGCTGAACGCGACACGGCAACATATGCTAAGAGCGTGGATGGTTGACAGTGACTGGAAAAAGTGGTCTGTGGGTTTGAATTTTGTTCAGTGGCAGAAAAACACCTCATATCATAGAGTTTTCGGTCGTTCGCCTTATCAATCACTTTACGGTTCTGCACCCAAGCTAGGCCTTCACACTGCTAATATACCAACGGGCATCCTTTGTGTCATTACAACTGAAGAAGAATTAGAAGAAGTGATTAAGAGTACCACATCCGAAAAAAGGCCTAGAGAGGCTGAAGAGCAAATAGACTCTGAACCTGCTCAAAAAATAATTCATATTGAAGAGCCGGGCCCCGATCCTTCGGACTCGGGCTCGTCGAACTCCAAGCCTATTAAGGATATGTCTGGCGACCAAGCTCACTGCTCTTCTTGTCAAAAGCCTAGCAGCTTAAAAAAATGTAGCGCCTGCACAAATTCATGTCATCAAGAATGTGGGAATGAAGAGGGTGACCAGCCATTTATCTGTAAGTTTTGTCATCGGGAGGCAGCCTTACGTGTAACGAGAGCGGAATCCCATCAGCGGCAATAAGTTGCAGCTCAAAAAATGACGAATAGAAGCTGCAAATTATTCTCGCCTATTTTGAGCATTTCACAATTTGATCGTGGTCCGTTAGATCCGAAAAACGTGGAAGGTATCGTTCTTGAAGTTCGCAATAACGTCTATCAAATTGGCACACCCGCAGATGCCATTAAAAATTGGTGTTTGCGGGAAGAATCAAAACAAATAGAAGCTATAAAATTTGAAATATCACAGATTCCGAGAGATAAGGTATAAGTGTCGATCCGCGAAGCAGTGTCTGCCGTTTCGTTATTTGAAGGGCAAGGCTTCATCAAGTGCAATTGCCAGGCTAGTAAACATCAATGAGCAACCAAACGATGTTCTTGCTTCAAAAATCAGAGAAAATGTTCCAGCAAGTGCCACCAACCTATCTCGTGTTCGAATAAGTAACGTTGCTGCCTTCTTATTTTTTAATGTACAGACTTTTTTCTTTCTTTTAAATTTTTCGGTTGTGGCTTTTTGAACTATTGAACATTGACTGCTTTTTAAAATGTTGACTATTTGCCTGAATAAAAAACCATTTGCCTTTTTGCCTAACAGGCCTTCGGCATTTACTCAAATGCCTAGGCATTTGCGTAAACCCCTAGGCATTTAGTCAAATGCCTAGGCAAATAGCCAATCTGCGTTTTCGATGAAATTTGACCATTTGCCTAGGCATTTGCCTAAATGCCGGCTTTGACCTTTAGCCTGCGACATATATACTAAATACATATTATACTACCAACATAGAGTACGTACTATAGTAGAGTACGTGTAAACATAATATAAAGTCAATGTGCAGTACGTACTTTATAGAGTCCATCCGAGGGTGGGGGGGAGAGGGGGAAACAAAAGCAGCTTTTTGCTTGACTTTAGAAACAAGTTAAAATTACAACAACAACAATGTTCGGCGCGCTCGTCAATCTAATTTGTTTACAAGGAATATTAATCGAACGGTAAGTGCCTGCATGGACACACTTGTCTCGCAGATAAAAAGTGAATACACTGCGGTATTTGTTCGGATCCTCGGAATCGTTCCTTCGCGAAAAATGGTGTTGGAGCAGTGGTAATCCATTGATTAATCGTTTTAATCGAACGGTAAGTGCCTGCATGGTCACACTTGTGTCTCGAAGATAAAAAGTGAATACACTGCGGTATTTGTTCGAATCCTTGGGATTGTTCCTTATCAGCCACTCGAATGGGAGCTGCCTTTTTTAACGAGCCAGGAAATAAAGGGCAGTTTTTTTTTTAAAGTAACACAGTTACGATTCAGGGCTCTGGGAGCCTGGGGGTCGAGCGACACATACTGTATTTACTATACAGGGTGCAACAAAACTATACACAATAATTTTTAGGGCGTGTTTTAGAGTTAAAAATAAGACTTTTTTTCCTCATAAACATGGGTCCGAACTGTAGTCTTTTCGAGTTACAGTGTTGCAAAGTTTCCGAAAAACAGATTGAAAAACTGTCATAACTCCCTCGAAAAGTTTTCTGAATGTTCGTAAATAGGTACTCTGGTGTAATTTTATGCGCTCTTGCCGATTTTGGTCATGAAAATGCAGTATGCAAAAATTTGAGGGGGGTTTTGGGGGTTTTTCTTGATCTTTCTCACTTTTTTGGGCCAAATTACGTGAAAACATGTTTTTGAATTCATTAAACCCTAAAACGATTAGCATTACTCAGAAGTTCGTAAAAAATATACATTGTAGGTCCTTGCAAGTTTTTCCTTAACGCAAACCATTTCCGAGAAAATCGTCCCTGAAGTTGCAGAGGTCGGCCAATAATCGCTTTTTCTTTGATTTTGGCAATTCTTGGCCGACTTCTCCAACTTCAGGGACTATTTTCTTGGAAATGGTTTGCGTTAAAAAAAAAAAAAAACTTATAAGGACCTAAAATGCATATTTTTTACGAACTTTTGAGTAATGCTAATCGTTTTTGGGTTCAATGAATCCAGAAGCATGTTTTTACATAATTTGGCCCGAAAAAGTGAGAAAAATCAAGAAAAACCCCCAAAACCCCCCTCAAATTTTTGCATACTGCATTTTCACGGCGAAAATCGGCAAGAACGCATAAAATTACACCAGAGTACCTATTTACGAGCATTAAGACAAATTCACGAGGGAGTTATGACAATTTTTCAATTTGTTTTTCGGAAACAACATGTTTGTTTTTTAAGACTACAATTGCGGACCCATGTTTATGAGGAAAAAAAGTCTTATGAACATCGACACCCACAACGTCGACACCGAAGTTTTGTCGACATTATGGTTGTCGATGTTCATTTCCGAGCGCGGTGTCGCGATTTCTGAACGTCGACACCCATAACGTCGACACCGAATTTTTGTCGACGTTATGGTTGTCGACGTTGCGTGTCGACGTTGTGGGTGTCGATGCTCATTTCCGAGAGCGGTGTCGCGATTTCTCGACGTCGACACCCTATAACGTCGACACAGCAACTGTCGACTTGGCAACACCGCCGTCGCACAAAAGTGAGAACACATAATAAGACTGGCTTGTTCGAAATTCTGCATCGTCCGTCGTAGACTAAAGACGCGGCTCATCAAGGCTGTCGTGCTTCTCGACCATACTGGCCAATTGAAGGCGCTACTCCGCGCAACCGCGAGAGAAAGTACTTCCGCCTTTTACATAGGGTGAAATCCTCTTTCCTGTCCTTCACTTACATCTCACGGTATCGGACAGTGATTTCGCCAGGCATGCGATAACCGGAGGTTGGTGGAGGGGGGTCTTGTGCCAAAAACGTCCTTCTCGAGCATTTCTACTCATTTTACTCTAAAAGTATTCCTCAATAGGAGAAAGTAAAGCGACACTTTATACAATAATAAATAAGCCGGACTGATACTGTGATTTTCGGGGCAGCAGCGATTTGTGCCCCCCCCCACCCTGTAAGGTATATCCGACCTTGTTCTCATTCGCAAAAAAAATTGGTTTTTATTCTTTTAACTGTCTTCGTGTAACTCCTTCACTATCATTGTTTGTCAATCTTGGAAGGAATTTGAAATCATTAACTGATAGAGAACTTTGTTCACTGTCACATGCTTGCTCTTTTATCATGTGAGCTTTCTTCGCAAAATTTCACAAGTAGGGGATGACGCAACAGGCAAGTTACTGGGTTGACCAGACGCAGTAGCTTGTGAAGCTTGTTGGGAAGAAGCCGGAGCTACGCCTTTGTTATAGTAGGATCTGGGCTTGCGGCCCCTGGCACGAACATTTTTACTGTTGTTGCCTTGCGCTGGTTTCGTGGCGATGGCCGCTATCTGTGAACTTGTAGCAGCCGCTTGCGTTTCCAAAGTGCTTAATTTGTCATTTTGCAGCGCAAGTTGCGCCATGAGACGCGCAATCTCAGATTCTGACTTCGAAGGCGTAACTTCGGTTTCTCGGGACAAATAATTTTGGACACACGTGTCAAATTGGTCCACAGTCTTATGTGGCCACAGCGTTAAAATTGTTTTAACGTGTAGGGGGAGTCCACGTAACAAATGTCGAACAATTTCGTTGTCCGTCATTATGGGATTAATCTTTTTACAAAGAGTTTTCACTTTAAAGACGTATTCTCTTAATGAAGTTCCGTCCATTTGTAACGAAGCAAGCTCAGATTCCAACTTAGAGACTTTTTCCTCATCGGAAAACTGAGTCATGAAATGCTCCTTAAATTGCTGCAATGTATAAGAACCTGACGTCTTAAGGAAATTCAAATACTGCAAAGCCTCGCCTTTTAGAAACAAATGAAGAAAATACGGAACACAAGTTAGATCCCACTGGTTGACTCTTATTGCGTTTTGGAGTTCGTCAAAAAAATGACGAACGTCCTCCGTGCCAGGAAAAATGGGTGGGGTTAAGATTGGGGCTCTGAAATTTGAAAATGTATGGGAGGGACCACTAAGCGGAGCTGCAGACGGGCCAGCAGATACCTGCGGAACGTCCGTAGCCATAGTCGTTACCGTGGTAGTACTGATACCAGAAGCTGGGAGTTGACCAGCAGGAGGAACAGTAGGAATTGTAGCAACACTAGTGACAGGAACTGACTGATTAGTAGGGGATGTGACTTCAGTAACAGTGACGTTCCCAAAAGTCCCATTGGACGAGATGAGTTGGGAATCCCCGTCCATATCCAACCGACGAGCACTGCGAAGAGAAAGTGACCGATGCCTCCGAGCGTGCGTATCGCGAAAACGATACGGCGTGTTGTCAATTGGAGTGGACGTATGGGGATTGATTATGGTCTTCTCAAACTCGGAACCCGAGGATGAAGACATAATAGAGAGAGTTAAGGGGAAAAAAAAAGAATATTACTACGTAGCAACACGATTTCGATAAGGACAGTGATCCTCGCAGTGATATAGGAACCGAACTCTATATTGTTGTATATAAAAGGGGTTTCAGTTGCGAAATTGCCGCAACGACGACAAATATAACTGTTGCACCTTAAATCAAAGACTTTTTGCAGAGTTTCCACCACGACAAGACAAGAAACGATAGTGACATAAACCATCCCTTTTTAAGGAGAAAACTGCACGCACGAAGAAATTAGGTTGGTTAACGAGTGGAAACAAAACAAGCAAAATCAAGGATAATAATAATAAAAGTAAAGAAAGTTAGAAAGTAAAAAAAAAAAAAACTTAGCAGAGTTGAAGATCCAGGTGTCGGGAAGTCCAAGAGAAGGAAGTCGACAAACGAGGGCGAAAAAAAACACGAGAGAAAATCCAGAATCCAAGGGAGTGGAATCGGTGGAGACTGCTTGTCTTTTGTTTTATATGGTTTTGTAAAAGGAGGAGGTCCAAGTATCAGCAAAAAGTCCAATTAATAGCAGAAGGTCCAATGATCTGCAGAAGGTCCAATTAATAGGAGAAGGTCCAACGAGAGCAGATACGGAATCTCCAGGGGCGTGTGGAAGGAGACCAATTGAAATCCAGGAGAAATCCAAACGGCAATCCAGGCAGTGCGGAAACAACGTGTGGGTGGGTCGTATCCAACGGGTGGGTTATAAAAGTGCCAAGAGAGAGAAAAGAACACAGGTGCACGGAGAATTTTGAATTTTCACGGAGAATTTTTCACATGAGTCAACGTGGAGGAGAAAATGAAAACTTCGGATACACTGTGGGTTCCGAAAAAAAGATCAAGACACATGAGGTCGGTTCAAGTAGAACGAAAAGAACGAAAAAATATCGTGGGTATCACCGCGCGCGTATCGGGCGGATCAGTTCGGGCGCCATGTAATTTGATCGCTTCGTACTTGATATGTGATTGACTAAATTAATAAATTATTTTAACACTTGTAATTTGATGTTCAATTTATTTTATTCTTTATCCCCGGCCGGGCAACAGAGAAAAATTATATGCCTTTTATGATCGAAGGAGAGGCTCAACTGACTCATGCTTAGCTCTTTTTGCAGCTTCTTCGCAAAGTTACATAAAAGACTTTCTTCGTGGTGCCTTGTGATTGGCTCCACGAATAAGCTGATGCAATTTTGCGAAGAAACCTCACATGATAAAAGAGCAAGCATGTGACAGTGAACAAAGTTCTCTATCAGTTAATGATTTCAAATTCCTTCCAAGATTGACAAACAATGATAGTGAAGGAGTTACATTAAGACAGTTAAAAGAATAAAAACCAAAATTTTTTTGCGAATGAGAAAAGGTCGGATATACCTTACAACCCTCACCATTATTTTAACAGCTCGTTTTCATTTTTATAACCATCTCATCATCGGGGTACAAAAGTTCCTAATCCACCAAATCAAAGCGGTGGTAACGAAACTATTCGCGGGGAATTGTAGAGCAATCGGCATACTTCACCAATGAATGGAAACCCTTCAATTTGCCATGAATCCCTTGACATTTTCTGTATCGTTTGCGTAATCAGAAGGGAAGCATTTGGAGCCTCGTGTTTATGGAAAAATTGTAATATTTTTACTTAATAAATTGGCTTCATAATGTCCTTACGTTAACCCTGAAACACAGTGTATACTGTTTTTGCCGAGCCATATTCTTCTTTTTCAAAACAAACTGTATGGAGATCTTCATATGGTTACCGAAAAACAGAACTCTGGGATTCTGCACCAAACGTTGCATATACCAAGAAAAAGATAAAAGTCAGAAACCTGAGAAAATTCGTCAATCAACAACACGTCAAATTGACCTTGAAGTGACTGGGTCTGCAAGGTACAAAACACAATACGCTTTTTGCGCTCACCGTGAGATTTCAACATGTGTTTGGGGACCCCGTGGTCTAAATATTCGTGCGACTCTTCTGAAATCATACGAACAATATGCTGCGTAGAAAGCCCAAATTTAGAAAAGGTTTAAGTGTTTTAAGAAATAGCACATTAACGGCTTTGTGTGAACTTGCGCAAACAAGAATGTGAATGTCGTCATGATTCCTATAAAGATGCGCAATCAAGGTTGCAGCATTATAAGATTTTTCGGTACCAGGTGGACCCTGAATAAAAGAAAAAGCGTTGGCATTCATGCTGTCAATAATACGTTGCAAAGTAAATTCACCACAGTTTGTAAAGGTTCTACCACCATAGGTAGTACAGTCCTTACAGTTAATAAATTTATGGACAATGGGTGGCGTAGTGTAATCTAGTGCACCAAAAACGCGAGAAATGATGTTAAGTGGGAAATAAGTGATGATGCGGGGTTCGACTGGACAAAACACAAACCATTCGCAACAATGCACACCGCTGACGTCACCAAAAATATGCACTCCAAGAACCCTAACTCCATGCGTCTCACCATTATAGTGAGTCACATAAGAACCATGTCTATCGTATCGTACATTTGAAGGGAGGAAAACAGAAAAATTTGAATTCCCCTTATCAACGACTTGCACGGCTGTGCAAATTTTAAATCTTATTTACTTCTCTATACGTGGAAATAGATACCAGTCGACGACAATTTTTTTGTTTAGTCATCGATAATCCTCGACGAATCGTTTGTCCTTTGCTGTGAACTTAGTCGCGGGCAATGAATCTATACTTGTAACTCTATACTTGTGAATCTATAACTATTTTTAAGAGTGCTAGGGCTGCATAAGGAGAGTTGCTACCCTCGACAACGTCGGCTACCATAATTTTTTTTATTATTTCATTCACATGTTGTCTGTCTTGGGAATACAGTTTGAAAGGGTTTTGATGGACTAACTCCTTATCTGTTAGTCAAATTGTCATGCGGCTATAGTTTGGCATGCGGATATATCGCGAAATTCAAACAAGAAGGATTAATTTTTATTGGGGAGCCGGCATTATCGAGAAGGGGTTTCCTATCGTTAGCAAGGGCGGGCAAAGAAGAAGATTAGGAGGGGGAAGGGGGAGATTCTATTTCTAACCTAGGTAACGCTGAGAATTCCGTTCTCATAACGGCTCCTTCAAGGTCCCTAAAATGATTTCCTATGGTTAAAGCCCGACATTTCTCTCGTTTTAGAGTCCATTAAGTCACACTTATCGCACGTATTGGAGTATATCATAATTGCAGCGGTTCTTTCTGGAGGTGTGTATCCTCGTAGCAAACTTGGAAAATTTATACCAAGCGGCAAGTACCGTTGTAGAACTGGGTGTCTAATGAGTTGACGGGACAGCGATAAAAAGGAAGACAAATTCAATTGATTCAATTGGACGGTTGAACATTTTTAATAGGTGAAATAAGATTTGACACAAAAAATAGGAACACATAGACACTGCAAACTGTAGGATAAATATCATCCGCAAATATTGGGTCTGGGGAACGTTTTAATCATACCGTTATTACGTTACTACGTCATTACGTCATTGGGAGGCAAAATAATTGGTCAAAAATCATGAGGAAATGCCTCAGCCCCTCTGTTACAATCCCCACATTCAAAAAAGAGGAGAATTATGGGAAATATAGAATAGCATGAGGAGAGCTACTGATAGTATTAAGAAACACACAAATTAACAAAAAGACGAATTGAAGACGGAAAACACCTCCGCCGAGAATGTAGTGGGTTTTTATTGGATTATTTCAGTTAAATTTTAATGCCAATATAACAAAATAAAATATGTATTGAAGTAATAAAAAATAATAAAGAAAACTTCTTTATTAACGGTTCTTCCCCTCGCACAAAACTTAAAACTGGTAAAAACCCCTGCTCTTCCACCTTTGAGCTTTTTAAGACTGGCGTTTAGAAGTTCGTCGTGGCCCTTCTTTCCTTTGCCCCTTGTCTCATCAATCCTAATGGGTTTCTCGTGATTGCACATATCTAACTCCTCATTGGTCGAGCTCTTGATCATGCCATACGGCTGATGCAAGAGTTCGACCATTTGCGAAATCGATAAGCACAATCTCGAAAATCGCCATAAAATTAAGATGACTTTAAAGTAAATGAGAGAAGCGTCACAAGGAACTCCACGTGACATGCAAATCAAAAGACGCAAAAAGACAAAAGAGCAAGGCAAAAATCTGGGGCGATTCTTCCATTTTGAGAAGGAATGACTATCGTCACAACGGTTAAACATTTTTCATATAGGTGAAACAAGGTTTGACACAAAAAATAAGAACACAGATACACTGAAAACTGTTGAATAAATATCGTCTGCAAATATTGGGTCTGGTGGAACGTATTAATCATACCGTTATTACGTTACTGCTTCAGTACGTCAATGAGAGGCAAAATAATTGGTCAAAAATCATAAGGAATTGCCCCAGACCCATCGTACAGATAGATAGCGTGAATGATGAGGTCAGGACACATGAGGAGTCATGATCAGACGTTGAGTCCTTGAAATTGCACAACATTATCCCTTTTGATAACCTACATCTCTGTAAGTCTGGGACTACAGGATAATAATCCCCAGAATTTGTCAAGAAGTCTAATGTATCAGGTATGTCCAACTTATGTCTTACAATACCATCTGTAGTCCATCCTAAGTTCGTTACCGTATAAAGGGGTGAAATGTCCACTTGATAAATTTTTGGTGTTAATATCAGAAAGTAAGCTAACAATCTCTCATAGTTTTTCTTAATAAGATAACTTGATGAACTAGCGTAAAACAAGCCCGGGTCAGTATGAATTCTTGAATTCATCTAAAACCAGTAAGCTCTCATCAAGAAATTTTCTTGATATTACGTAGGGTTCGTTAATTTAATTAAACAAATTAAACGATGATGAACAGTCTTCTCGCTTTCTTCCAGAAAGGAAGGAGGCGAACCATTTAAAAGTTTACGCACAATCATTGATTCAGTCATGTTTGGATCAATTAGAGCACAGAGAGATTTTATTTTAAACAAATATTCATTTACTGATTGTTTATTTAATTTTAAATTATCTAACTCAATCTCAAACTTATGTGTCAGTTCGGACTCTTTGAATTGATTAATAAATTTATCTTTAAGAAGATTCCAAGACAATTCATCATTAGATTTCTTTAGAAAGTCATAAAAGGCTAAAGCGTCCCCGGACAGAAATCTTGGCATAAGTAAGGGTATTAATTTTTCATCCCATTTATTCACTTGTGTATGTACAAGTTGCTTGTGGTTGCTTTCCATAAGGAATATTCCGTATCTTTAGTGTATGAAAGGTTTTTCAAGAATTTTTCCGTTTTCTCATTTTTGTGCTCATTTAATTCCTTTGTGACTTGCCTACTGAGGTTGTTATATTGGGTTCTATCCTCCGGAGACCTGCTAGTTATCCATTTTTTCCTCGCTTTCCTCTTATTTTTGATCATTTCGATTATACCTACCGGCACAGAATTTTTATACCTAACCATTTTACGTGGAGGTGTGCAATTTTTGACAGTTTGTGAGATTGCATCAGTAAGTTTAATGTACTCTTTATCTAATTCCTCGACTGAATTGATTTGCGTTGGTTCCAAAATCTCACTTAAATCTTTTCTAAGCTTTTTCCAATTCGTTTTACTGCTTGCTAACCCCAGTGGTTTATCCACTGGAGGTATCCCGTGGAGGTTTATCCCGTGGGGGTATGGTCCGAGGATAGCTCTAAATCCATTCCGGGGAGTATATTATCTCTTGAAATACCTTTCACTGCAAAAAAATCCATCACATCAGGTATAAATTCTTGGTTAGAGAGCCAGTGCGTAGGTTCACCGGAGGAAAGAAAGTTACAATGAATAAGCCTACCTGCAGCCTCAAGTTCTCTCCCTCTTGCAGTCAGCGACCTAGAGCCCCATTCTGTGTGCTTCGCGTTCCAGTCACCGCCAATAATGAATTTGTCTCCAAGCTTTTGGAAAAAATCGATAAAGTCTCCTTTTTCTATTTTTGCATTTGGTGGGCAGTATATCCCAGCAACGTTAATTGCTTCTAACTAGGTTTTTATCCCAACACATACTGCTTGGATATTATCATCTGATTGAATGAATTCAATGTAATGCGTTATATCTTTTTTAATCAACAGTAGTACCCCACCCCTTGGTCTATCGGATGGGTGATTGCCAGTAATGAAATATAACCCTGAATATTGATGTATCCTTCTCTATTAAGATGAGACTCAGATATTAAACATATGTCTACCTGGTGCTGAGCTAGGTACACTTTAAGTTTGTTCAGTTTTTTTTTTTTTTTATTGGCAATGCCATTTGCATTCCAGGCTGCTATAACGAGGCCTGACCTACTGTTACACGGTACGAGAATTTGGCTTATTTAAAATGTTTATACTATTGTGTGAAGCGCCTGACTTAGCAATGTCTAGAGCCCTGTCTCTGTAATTGGCATCATCATCATTTCTTATTTGATTGCTGCAGGATTCAGCTTTGGTGTCGCATTTTTTGAAGTAATCAGTTATTAATCTGATATTAGCCATGTTTAACCGTTTTCTTTGTGGTTGACTCCAATTTGGAGATTCTTTGATCTACAGAGTCGAATTTTTCTAACAATTTTAACAAGAGAGATTCATCATTATTTGTTGCAACTTTTTGGTTGGCCCTGTTTTCAGTAATATTAATTTTCTTACCCAGAACATCTGCGTATGATTTACCTGGTTGTCCAGCCCCTTCCTGCTTGTGAGCGCGCTGTCCTTGCTGAGTGGGTCTTTGAAGGGGGGCCTTGGTTCCCTGTTCCTTTCTGTTGATGACTGCTTTGTGTTCTTTTTTCCGTGTACTCGCGAATTTATCGTCATGGATTTCCTGCAGTTCAATAGCTACTGTGCATCCTCTATAAGTCGCAACGTGTTTTCCGCCGCAGTTCGAACATTTTGGTTCCGAGTTTCTTTCCTTGTCACAGTCTATCGAGAGATGTTTCCCTGCACAACGTACGCACCTCGGGTCTTTGTGGCAAAAATATTTTGTATGGTTAAAAGTTTGGCATTTTTGGCATTGTGGAATCAATCTTGATGACCTTTTCTACGGCTCCATTTTTACGATAGTGTTGAGTATTGCCTTAATATTCATTATGTTGGCAATATTTTCATCTTCCTCGAAAGTGAGCATATGGGCAGGGATGTCTACTCGCTCGAATTTCGCTGCTTCTTTGCTAGTTTCTTCTGAGGACTTAATTTGCCTTTTTTAATCACACTTACTTGTGAAATTTTGAACCCTTTGCTTGATAGATCAGTGATTATTTCGTTCACATCTGTCGTTGGGTGTAATCCTTTTGCTACAACTCTGATAGGCCTATTTGCTTTATCTTCAAAGGTGTACCATTTGATTTCAGCATCCTGGTTCAGCTTTTCAGTCAGAATTTTATAGGAGTCTCCGTCCTTCACGTTGATTTTAAACACATTTTTATTTAGTGTTTTGGTCGTCCATTTATCTTGAGGCAAACCAGTTGCCTTGATTTTTTCCCGAAGCAAATTCGCATTTGACAAATTTGTGATTTTGACCGGAGGTGGGGGAGGCTCTTTCTTTTCCATCTGATTCTGTCTAGTCTTGGTTCTTGCCTCTTCAACGGTTCTATTAGCATTGCTGCCCATAGGAGTGCCTTCTCTTTCTATTTCAGGAGAATCTTCCGCTTTCCTTTTCTTGTTTTTTCTATTATTTTTCTTGACAATCCAAGATGTTTCGTTCTGAGTTTCGTCCTCATCTGTTTCATATTCCTCGACAAGGTATTGGTGAAATATCCGTTCATTGTTCCTGTTAAAAATAAAAAGTTATCGTCAAAATATACTGGTCCTTATGACGTTCTCGAAAAAAAATCCGATTTAAATTATTTGATTAATTACTTTAAAAATAATAAATATGTTCCAGAGCTTGTTCATGTAGCGCGACTAAAAAAATTTAATATTTAACCTTTGTTTCACTTACCCACCAACGACGTTCCGACGTATCACGAAGTTTATATTTCAATAGCGGAGTTGAAGAATTTTGATTGATGATTGTAGTGTCGAAATCAGGATCAGAATCCGACATCAGATGAATAAAATAAAAAGGAATGGAATGGAACGAAAACAAGAACGACAAAACTTAACTTATACGGTTTCCAGGGTGTAGGATTGTAGAAGTAGCCGTTTCCACCAGATTCCACGAAGACTCCACCAGATTCTACAAGATGTAACCAAAGTTGACCAGATTCCACAAAATTTAACCAAAGTCCACCAGATTCCATTAAATTCCACCAGATGATGAAGTAATCAGGTCTAACCGTCGGGTGAGTCCAGGTAGAGAAAGTGACAGGTAGACAATGAAGGGTTGTGGTTTATAGATGGATCATCACTCGTGTATGGCCTTTTTATTTTTAATTTTTTCTTTTTTTGTTTGTTTGAAGTAATTATATCTGGGTACGCCGCGGAAGTTGGACGACCAGTTCGGGCGCCATGTAATATGATACGTCTGCGATGGTTTTAAGATATTTCTTTTAGTTAAAATAGAAAGAATTGTCTCAATATAAAAAGACTTTTTATTGAAAAATTATATTTCAAATGCAAATGTAGAAAACTTGGCACGCGCACACGAGTTGATTAATGATTAATTCTAAAATCCACCGGCCGGCTGGATGAGTCTAAAGGAACTAAATTTTTTCAACTCTTTCTCATACTCATTTTTCTTTCAAAGTTCTAGAAAGAGTTATATAAGCCTTTTACTTGTGGGGTCTTCTGATTGGCCACACAATATGAGCTGTTGTAACCTTTCCGAAAGTTTGCCAAAAGAACGAGCAATGAATTGCGCGTGCAAAGCTTTATGAGCAATGAATTCAGATGGTCTCTTTGATTACAAACATTTGCTCCAGAAGTTGAAGTAAAAAGAGAAAAGAAATTTTAACGTGGCTAAAGACAGAGAGAGAATGCTTCGATGTCAGAACTACGTTACAATATTGCAATAGTTTTGCTTACTCTCTTTAAATATGAAAATGTAGTCACTGTCTCGTGGGAATTGGTGGATTATATCCTGACAGATATCCACTGCCTCCTTTTTTATTATCTCCACGATAGCCGTTTTAATTTTTTCTTTTCTCGTTTTTTTGTTTTTTTGTTTTTTTGTTTTTTTTTTTTTTTTTTTTTGTGTAACTTTTCGGGTTGACACGAACTAGAACTCCGCTCTCTTTTCGCCCTGTTACCACGCTTCATTTTCGCTAAGAATTTTTTTTCTCTTATCAGTGACATCTCAGATTCGATTTCATTCGAACCCATTTTTTGTTACATTTTATAATTTCTCTGCAATTCCGTGGTGTAACATTGTGCGTAAAACTGCTCTGATCTAATCTTTACTTTTTGTCGCTAAATTCTTTGTATTGATAAGCCTTTTGTCGCTATTCTCTGAAAGTCGGCTTACATAATTTTGTTTCTTTCGCCATTCCGACCTTCCTCTATTTCATTTTTTGCTTGTTATTAATATAAGCCTTAGTGTGGTGCGTCTCATCCATTCCGCAAATTGGTTTTTTTAATCATTTTTTGAGGTAATTTGAATTTATAATTTGTATGTTCTAATTTGCCATCATTTGATTTGATTACGCTTCACGGCACAGCACTTTGCTTACATTGTTGCTTGAATTAAAACCGGTTATGAACGTGTTGAATCACTTACCGTTTATATTTATTACATTCGGTCTGATTTCTTTCTGTTCTTATAGCTGTCATGGCCCGCTTAATTACATGTCAGTTGATTTCATCTTATCTCTTGTACATCTGTAACTCTTTGTCTCTATGCTATGGGCCGTTTTAATTGTCCTTGCCTGCTTTGCCACAAATTAATATAATTCACGATGCTTATGCTGCAACGTTAACACTTGCACCACCTTCTATTACTGGAATATTTGGAAGCCGCCAAAAATATTATGCTTATTGTTGGGAATCAACTTCACTTGATCCAAACAGAGGGTGTTCAAAACATTATGTGTCTATGCCACCAGCGCTGTGGAAACTTTATACTTGGTATAAAAATGATTATTGTCTCACCGGACCATCATGTTCACCCAACGGAAATTGTTCTGGTGCCGACTCCGACATATGCTTTAAGGATTCCCTTGATACTATTGTCCCTTCAGGACGCAACGATTTCACGTTTGCTTCTCAAACTTATTCTTCATTTGCAAGACATACCTGTGTTTTAGACTGGTCTTGTTCTCTTTATAAATCCTCCTTTCCTATTTCTTTGTTGGAAAAGGATGGTCTTATTTTCCCTTTTACTACTTTTTTCAAATGGCTCACTTTTTCCTATTTTCTTATCACCAGACGCTTTCATATCTGTTGATGACTCTGCAAATCTTTTGTTTTCTTTTAAAGTTAAAAATTCTTTAGTGACCATTTCTGCATCTTTAAATTGTCATGTAAAAAATAATTAATCGCCAATGTGTCAACTCCCGTTAAATCCAGCGCTTGGTTCTCTCAAAGGCAGTGTGATCCTCTTAGATCATAATTTTAAAGGCTCTTTGAAAAATGTTCATGTCACATTACATGCAAAAATTAATTTCATTGAAACTGTTCCTAAAATCAATTCTTCTTTCACTTTTGAAAGAAGCGCAGATAATTGGCTTTTAGATGCATCAACTTTAGAGCAAATTTTAGGTAAAGCAGCCTCGATTGAAGATTTACAGATAGTTTTACATTTTTTTTTGTTTCTTTCCGACCAATTTGGATATAATTTTTTAAATATTCTGAATTATATTTAGGAATTGCGATCCGATTCTATGCTTCTTCTGAGTTTGCTTTGCGTTTCTGTAATAATTTTTGTGTCTCCCTCTATATGGTGGTCTTCCTCTCCATTTTCCTCTGCCTTGATTAAAGAATTTTCCTGAGTTTACACTCAATGCTTGAAAATTACTTTCCATCTCACTGACTCCACTGTATTTTCTTTTATCGTAAAGTGTCAATATCTTCGATTTTAAATACTCAACACTTTTGTCAGGGAATGCTTCAACTACATCAAAAATGTGTGCCTTACTATCTGGCAACGCTATAGTAAGAAATATGTTCTTTTATCATCATCTGTGATATTTTTTCCAGCGGGTTTCAAGTCATTGACGGCTCTCTCGAATTCATTAAAAAACTCAACCGGGTTTTGGTTTTCTTTTAGCTTTAGCTCCTGAAGCCTTTTCCTGCTAATCAGTTTTAGAGCGGAATTATTTAGTGCGTATAGCTCCTCTAATTTCTCTAACATTTTCTTTGTCGTTTCTTCTAATTTAATTACTTCTAATTGAGTATCGGCAATACTATTAATAATAAAACTTTTTGATTTATTTTCTCTCTTTGTCCAATCTGCGGCGTTTTTTGCCTGAGGTCTTTCATTTTCTGTGATTACCTCACTACAGTCCTTCATGGTTCAAAATGCCATTAATCTAAATTTCCAATTTTCAAAATTTTTACCTTTAATCAAATACTGGTAATTGGACTGTTTCATGCTCTGAAGCCATTTTCACTTTTATAAACTGTCAAACTTGTTAAAAAAGAAACTGTCCGCTCAAAAATCGCGCACTCTAAAACACCGTCATATCACCGCAAAAATGTCGTACGCCCTTTTTTAACCATTTAACTGTTCGCGTTTCTAAACCACGAACCACTGCTACCATGTTAGGATAATGATAATTTGATAATAAAGACCTTATATATTCTATAGTTCTACTTTATTTCTCTTTCTCCCACGACAAGGCACGAGTCACAGCCTTGTTCTTTTTATGTTACAAGCAGAAGCGGAACGAGTTACATAACATCAGATGAATTGATATGCGAAGTGCCATAACTGTCATATATTTAACAAAAGCATCAAGAAATTCAGAAATCAACGAACAAAGTTGCTTATTCTCGTTTGGGGAGAGTTTGTTGTTTATATCTAATGGTGTGCTTGATGTATCCAAAAGTGGAGCCGTGGGAAAAACAAGGGAGCGACCCATTGACTGATCACCAGAAAAGTGTAACGCGAATAACGTGATTGGGTTCTATCATTGTTAATTTCATCATTACCAGGGAAACCAAGAAACAACTGTGAAGGCGGTTTAACTGATAGTAAGTCTTCTATGATTGATTAAATTGAAATCAACAGAAAAACCAAATAGAACAAAGTTGAATTCTAGTCCTATTTTTCCGTGGAAAAAGTGATAAATGAAAAGAAGTCAAAGCATTACATGAATGAAGGATAAGCAAAGATTTTGACAAAGAGGTAGAAAACAGAAAGAGGGTTAGAAGCATTTTGGACAGATTTACATTTCCAACAAGATAGTCTTCTATCATGGGAGGAAGAGGAAATAGAATTAAAACAGACATAATTGTCAACCTTGCTACTGGATAAGCTTTTATCACGATTAACAGTTCGTAGGTTTCCGGAAAACACACGAGCGGAAGAACAATCTGAAAAACAAAGATTTCCGACAGGCGGGAAATCGTGAAGGAAATATAAAGAGCCTAGGAGTCTGCCTTCTTGTATCATGACGTCAGAATAAGACGAATTTTTGCCTGAAACAGTTGAAAAAGTACTTTCTTCTTTGGGGAAAAGTACAACTGACCGAAAGTCGAGTTTCGGGTCAAAACACATTTTAGACCAAACGTTAGATACACTCGAGATAAAATCAATGGTGAAAGCAGTTCTTGGCGGAATTACAGTAGTATGTTTAGCCTTAATATGGTTAAATAGGGATCAGCCCTTTAAAGGGAAAGAGATAAAGGTTTTCTCCACGGAACAAAAGTTTAACAGTAGTTGGCAGACCATCTTTACTAAAATGTAAGGAGTTCTTTTTAAAATCAAGAATAGCGTGTGACTGCCTGAAAAAAATTACCAAAAATTAGGTCAGCAGTGAGATTTTCGATCACAAATGAAAAAAAAAACGCACCAACGTCGATTTGAAAAGGAAGCAGCCCCTTTTTAACAATTTTTAATGGTGTTCATCTGCTGTTTGCAAATCAAGGCGTTGCCCCTTTTTTTGGATTATTAAACACAAAAAGGGGAGAACAACAGAAAACTGCAGCACCAGTATCAATTAAGACGAAAACAATTTTTTGGCAATTCTGCCTGTAATTCGAGACGTGCTTTCAACATTGATTTAAAAAATTTCAGCACTCGGTGAGGACAGATGTTTACATAAAACTGATTCCTTCGTATCGATGTACAAAGTGTTCTCGTAATCTCTCATTGTTGAAAATTCGCAGATTTGCAGTCTTTGGAAAAAGGATCCAAGGACTTGCAACGAATACAGAAATTTAAACCCGGCAATCCTTTTTATGATGCGGTCCTGATCAAATATAACTTTCCCAAAACCCTTTTTTTGGTTGATTTTGGAGCTGTCCCTGAAAAGCAAAATAGTTTAGCGGAGCATGCTGAGAATAATCAACCGAGGGTTGAATATTTTGAGCGTACCCCCCAGAATACATTGGTAATGTCCCTACCGACTATGGCTGCTGATAATAAGCATTTTAAAATTGGGGGTGGATTTGGGGGTGGGGAATTAGACATTAATCGAGGTTTTTTTGATTCTATGTCTTCCATTGTTTCTTTTCTTGAAGTAGTTAGGATTTTTTTGACTGGCCTCAAATTGATGGCAGCTACCTCTAACTTCTTAATTTTTTCTTCCTGTAACGCCACCTTTTGAACCAAAGAATCCAATTCTGAGGGGGATTGAGAAGTCTGCAATTTATCCTCCCAGTGAGAAAAATTTTTCGAGCGACGCGACGCTTCCAATTCAGCAAGCGTGCAGTGTGGCCATAGATCACGACAGATTTTACTGTCAGTGGTAGTCCTTTGAGAATATGACGAACTATTTAGTTCTCCTTCATCTCTGGATTGATTTTGTGGCAAAATGTTTTGATCTTGTAAAAATATTCTTTTAAAAGAGCGATTTGGGTTTAATTTTTTCCGTTCGAGTTGAAATTCTCGTTTCGCCGTTGCTTGGCATCTTTAAAATGATCAAGAAACTGCAGTTTCAAATTTTCCTAAGCAATGTCAAGAGTAACTGATTAAATACTTAAAAAAATATATTAGCCTTCGATATGTCATAATGATTTACCGTCATGGCATTTTTAAAATCAGTTAATTGAACAAAAACCTCTTGACCAGAAAACGTTGGTGGGGAGATTCTTGGCGTTTTTTTTTGAGGGGGAGGACACAGTCGAGGATGTAAGAATAATTATTCAATTACTAACACTTTTTTTTTAAAAATTTAAAGGTTTTTTTTAAAATGCAGTAAGTACTGCATGTTTTTGTTATGGTTTCGTATCGATTTTTGGGCCCTAAACTTCCTGCATAATAATCGACAATTTTCGGCTTGGTCGCAAACGTGCGTTTCAGATTTCCGCACGTAATGATCGCGTCTCGTTTTACGGTGGATTCCCTTCGTTCGATATATTGCGGAGCGGCAACGCCAAATGTCTCCCTATCCTTTAAGCAGTCACTAACCGAATCGCGCGCCATATCGTAAAAATATACTGGTCCTTATGACGTTCTCAAAAAAAAAATCCGATTTAAATTATTTGATTAATTACTTTAAAAATAATAAATATGTTCCAGAGCTTGTTCATGTATCGCGACAAAAAAAATTTAATATTTAACCTTTGTTTCACTTACCCACCAACGACGTTCCGACGTATCACGAAGTTTATTTTCAATAGCGGAGTTGAAGAATTTTGATTGATGATTGTAGTGTCGAAATCAGGATCAGAATCCGACATCAGATGAATAAAAAAAAAAGGAATGGAATGGAACGAAAACAAGAACGACAAAACTTAACTTATACGGTTTCCAGGGTGTAGGATTGTAGAAGTAGCCGTTTCCACCAGATTCCACGAAGACTCCACCAGATTCTACAAGATGTAACCAAAGTTGACCAGATTCCAAAAAATTTAACCAAAGTCCACCAGATTCCATTAAATTCCACCAGATGATGAAGTAATCGGGTCTAACCGTCGGGTGAGTCCAGGTAGAGAAAGTGACAGGTAGACAATGAAGGGTTGTGGTTTATAGATGGATCATCACTCGTGTAGGGCCCTTTTTTATTTTTAATTTTTTCTTTTTTTGTTTGTTTGAAGTAATTATATCTGGGTACGCCGCGGAAGTTGGACGACCAGTTCGGGCGCCATGTAATATGATACGTCTGCGAGGGTTTTTTAGATATTTCTTTTAGTTAAAATAAAAAAATTGTCTCAATATAAAAGACTTTTTATTAAAAAATTATATTTCAAATGCAAATGTAAAAAACTTGGCACGCGCACACGAGTTGATTAATGATTAATTCTAAAATCCACCGCCGGCTGGATGAGTCTAAAGGAACAAAACTTTTTAAACTCTTTCTCATACTCATTTTTCTTTCAAAGTTCTAAAAAGGGTTATATAAGCCTTTTACTTGTGGGGTCTTCTGTTTGGGCCACACAATATGAGCTGTTGTAACCTTTCCGAAAGTTTGCCAAAAGAACGAGCAATGAATTGCGCGTGCAAAGCTTTATGAGCAATGAATTCAGATGGTCTCTTTGATTACAAACATTTGCTCCAGAATTGAAGTAAAAAGAGAAAAAAAATTTTTAAACGTGGCTAAAGACAGAGAGAGAATGCTTCGATGTCAGAACTGCGTTACAATATTGCAATAGTTTTGCTTACTCTCTTTAAATATGAAAATGTAGTCACTGTCTCGTGGGAATTGGTGGATTATATCCTGACAGATATCCACTGCCTCCTTTTTTATTATCTCCACGATAGCCTTTTTAAATTTTTTTTCTTTTCTCTTTTGTTTTTTTTTTTTTTGTTTTTTTGTTTTTTTTTTTTTTTTTTTTGTAACTTTTCGGGTTGACACGAACTAGAACTCCGCTCTCTTTTCGCCCTGTTACCACGCTTCATTTTCGCTAAAAATTTTTTTTTTCTCTTATCAGTGACATCTCAGATTCGATTTCATTCGAACCCATTTTTTGTTACATTTTATAATTTCTCTGCAATTCCGTGGTGTAACATTGTGCGTAAAACTGCTCTGATCTAATCTTTATTTTTTGTCGCTAAATTCTTTGTATTGATAACCCTTTTTGTCGCTATTCTCTGAAAGTCGGCTTACAAAATTTTGTTTCTTTCGCCATTCCGACCTTCCTCTATTTCATTTTTTGCTTGTTATTAATATAAGCCTTAGTGTGGTGCGTCTCATCCATTCCGCAAATTGGTTTTTTTAATCATTTTTTGAGGTAATTTGAATTTAAAATTTTTATGTTCTAATTTGCCATCATTTGATTTGATTACGCTTCACGGCACAGCACTTTGCTTACATTGTTGCTTGAATTAAAACCGGTTATGAACGTGTTGAATCACTTACCGTTTATATTTATTACATTCGGTCTGATTTTCTTTCTGTTCTTATAGCTGTCATGGCCCGCTTAATTACATGTCAGTTGATTTCATCTTATCTCTTGTACATCTGTAACTCTTTGTCTCTATGCTATGGGCCGTTTTAATTGTCCTTGCCTGCTTTGCCACAAATTAATATAATTCACGATGCTTATGCTGCAACGTTAACACTTGCACCACCTTCTATTACTGGAATATTTGGAAGCCGCCAAAAATATTATGCTTATTGTTGGGAATCAACTTCACTTGATCCAAACAGAGGGTGTTCAAAACATTATGTCTATGCCACCAGCGCTGTGGAAACTTTATACTTGGTATAAAAATGATTATTGTCTCACCGGACCATCATGTTCACCCAACGGAAATTGTTCTGGTGCCGACTCCGACATATGCTTTAAAGATTCCCTTGATACTATTGTCCCTTCAGGACGCAACGATTTCACGTTTGCTTCTCAAACTTATTCTTCATTTGCAAGACATACCTGTGTTTTAGACTGGTCTTGTTCTCTTTATAAATCCTCCTTTCCTATTTCTTTGTTGGAAAAGGATGGTCTTATTTTCCCTTTTACTACTTTTTCAAATGGCTCACTTTTTCCTATTTTCTTATCACCAGACGCTTTCATATCTGTTGATGACTCTGCAAATCTTTTGTTTTCTTTTAAAGTTAAAAATTCTTTAGTGACCATTTCTGCATCTTTAAATTGTCATGTAAAAAATAATTAATCGCCAATGTGTCAACTCCCGTTAAATCCAGCGCTTGGTTCTCTCAAAGGCAGTGTGATCCTCTTAGATCATAATTTTAAAGGCTCTTTGAAAAATGTTCATGTCACATTACATGCAAAAATTAATTTCATTGAAACTGTTCCTAAAATCAATTCTTCTTTCACTTTTGAAAGAAGCGCAGATAATTGGCTTTTAGATGCATCAACTTTAGAGCAAATTTTAGGTAAAGCAGCCTCGATTGAAGATTTACAGATAGTTTTACATTTTTTTTTGTTTCTTTCCGACCAATTTGGATATAATTTTTTAAATATTCTGAATTATATTTAGGAATTGCGATCCGATTCTATGCTTCTTCTGAGTTTGCTTTGCGTTTCTGTAATAATTTTTGTGTCTCCCTCTATATGGTGGTCTTCCTCTCCATTTTCCTCTGCCTTGATTAAAGAATTTTCCTGAGTTTACACTCAATGCTTGAAAATTACTTTCCATCTCACTGACTCCACTGTATTTTCTTTTATCGTAAAGTGTCAATATCTTCGATTTTAAATACTCAACACTTTTGTCAGGGAATGCTTCAACTACATCAAAAATGTGTGCCTTACTATCTGGCAACGCTATAGTAAGAAATATGTTCTTTTATCATCATCTGTGATATTTTTTCCAGCGGGTTTCAAGTCATTGACGGCTCTCTCGAATTCATTAAAAAACTCAACCGGGTTTTGGTTTTCTTTTAGCTTTAGCTCCTGAAGCCTTTTTCCTGCTAATCAGTTTTAGAGCGGAATTATTTAGTGCGTATAGCTCCTCTAATTTCTCTAACATTTTCTTTGTCGTTTCTTCTAATTTAATTACTTCTAATTGAGTATCGGCAATACTATTAATAATAAAACTTTTTGATTTATTTTCTCTCTTTGTCCAATCTGCGGCATTTTTTGCCTGAGGTCTTTCATTTTCTGTGATTACCTCACTACAGTCCTTCATGGTTCAAAATGCCATTAATCTAAATTTCCAATTTTCAAAATTTTTACCTTTAATCAAATACTGGTAATTGGACTGTTTCATGCTCTGAAGCCATTTTCACTTTTATAAACTGTCAAACTTGTTAAAAAAGAAATTGTCCGCTCAAAAATCGCGCACTCTAAAACACCGTCATATCACCGCAAAAATGTCGTACGCTCTTTTTTAACCATTTAACTGTTCGCGTTTCTAAACCACGAACCACTGCTACCATGTTAGGATAATGATAATTTGATAATAAAGACCTTATATATTCTATAGTTCTACTTTATTTCTCTTTCTCCCACGACAAGGCACGAGTCACAGCCTTGTTCTTTTTATGTTACAAGCAGAAGCGGAACGAGTTACATAACATCAGATGAATTGATATGCGAAGTGCCATAACTGTCATATATTTAACAAAAGCATCAAGAAATTTAGAAATCAACGAACAAAGTTGCTTATTCTCATTTGGGGAGAGTTTGTTGTTTATATCTAATGGTGTGCTTGATGTATCCAAAAGTGGAGCCGTGGGAAAAACAAGGGAGCGACCCATTGACTGATCACCAGAAAAGTGTAACGCGAATAACGTGATTGGGTTCTATCATTGTTAATTTCATCATTACCAGGGAAAACCCAAAAAACAACTTTGAAGGCGGTTTAAATGATAGTAAGTCCTCTATGATTGATTAAATTGAAATCAAAAAAAAACCAAATAGAACAAAGTTGAATTCTAGTCCTATTTTTCCGTGGAAAAAGTGATAAATGAAAAGAAGTCAAAGCATTACATGAATGAAGGATAAGCAAAGATTTTGACAAAGAGGTAGAAAACAGAAAGAGGGTTAGAAGCATTTTGGACAGATTTACATTTCCAACAAGATAGTCTTCTATCATGGGAGGAAGAGGAAATAGAATTAAAACAGACATAATTGTCAACCTTGCTACTGGATAAGCTTTTATCACGATTAACAGTTCGTAGGTTTCCGGAAAACACACGAGCGGAAGAACAATCTGAAAAACAAAGATTTCCGACAGGCGGGAAATCGTGAAGGAAATATAAAGAGCCTAGGAGTCTGCCTTCTTGTATCATGACGTCAGAATAAGACGAATTTTTGCCTGAAACAGTTGAAAAAGTACTTTCTTCTTTGGGGAAAAGTACAACTGACCGAAAGTCGAGTTTCGGGTCAAAACACATTTTAGACCAAACGTTAGATACACTCGAGATAAAATCAATGGTGAAAGCAGTTCTTGGCGGAATTACAGTAGTATGTTTAGCCTTAATATGGTTAAATAGTGGATCAGTCCTTGAAGGAAGAGATAAAGGTATATCTCCACGGAACAAAAGTTTAACAGTAGTTGGCAGACCATCTTTACTAAAATGTAAGGAGTTCATTTTAAAATCAAGAATAGCGTGTGACTGCCTGAAAAAATATTACCAAAAATTAGGTCAGCAGTGAGATTTTCGATCACATGAATGAAAAAAAGAAACGCACCAATGTCGATTTGAAAAGGAAGCAGACCCTTTTTAACAATTTTTAATGGTGTTCATCTGCTGTTTGCAAATCAAGGCGTTGTCCTTTTTTGGATTATTAAATTCACAAAAAGGGGAGAACAACAGCAAACTGCAGCACCAGTATCAATTAAGACATAAACAAATTTTTTGGCAATTGTGCCTGTAATTCGAGACGTGCTTTCAACATTGATTTCAAAAATTTCAGCACTCGGTGAGGACAGATGTTTACATAAAACTGATTCCTTCGTATCGATGTACAAAGTGTTCTCGTAATCTCTCATTGTTGAAAATTTGCAGATTTGCAGTCTTTGGAAAAAGGATCCAAGGACTTGCAACGAATACAGAAAGTTAACCGGCAATCCTTTTTATGATGCGGTCCTGATCAAATATAACATTCCAAACCTTTTTTGGTTGATTTTGGAGCTGTCCCTGAAAAGCAAAATAGTTTGGCGGAGCATGCTGAGAATAATCAACCGAGGGTTGACTATTTTGAGCGTACCCCCCAGAATACATTGGATAATGTGCACTACCGACATATGGCTGCTGATAATAAGCATTTTGAAATTGAGGTGGATTTGTGGGTGGGGAATTAGACATTAATCGAGGTTTTTGTTGATTCGATGTCTTCCATTGTTTCTGTTTCTTGAAGTAGTTAGGATTTTTATGACTGGCCTGAGAATTGATGGCAGCTACCTCTAACTTCTTAATTTTTTCTTCCTGTAACGCCACCTTTTGAACCAAAGAATCCAATTCTGAGGAGGATTGAGAAGTCTGCAATTTATCCTCCCAGTGAGAAAATTTGTCGAGCGACGCTTTCAATTCAGCAAGCGTGCAGTGTGGCCATAGAGTCACGACAGATTTTACTGTCAGTGGTAGTCCTTTGAGAATATGACGAACTATTTAGTTCTCCTTCATCTCTGGATTGATTTTGTGGCAAAGGGTTTTGATCTTGTAAATATATTCTTTTAAATGAGCGATATTGGTTAATTTCATCCGTTCGAGTTAAAATTCTCGTTTCGCCGTTGCATTGGCATCTTGAAAATGATCAAGAAACTGCAGTTTCAAATTTTCCCAAGCAATGTCAAGAGTAACTGATTTAAATACTTAAAAAAATATATTAGCCTTCGATATGTCATAATGATTTACCGTCATGGCATTTTGAAAATCAGTTAATTGAACAACATCCTCTTCACCAGAAAACGTTGGTGGAGAGATTTTTGGCGTTTTTGTTTGAGGGGGTAGGACACAGTCGAGGATGTAAGAATAATTTATTCAATTACTAACACTTTTTCTTTAAAAATTTGAAAGGTTTTTTTTTTTTTTTTTTTTTTTTTTTAAATGTATTTTAAGTAGTTTTTTTTTTTATTGTTACCTGATTTATTTCAGCTGTCCTAAGTAGTCATTCAGAGGCAGATTCTCTGCCCCTTTGTCAAGGTGTATGACGTGCATCGTGAGATTCGGACATCGAATCTCACGATACATACCGAACGCCTCCCGTATAACTTCGTTTGTAAACGTCCGATTCGCCCACTTTGTAAAATTCGCGTGTTTGGAGAAAGGGACAGTTAGCGTGATGCAATCGCACTTAACAAGAGTCACGGTTTCTGGTTTGGTTCGTTTTAGAAAAAAAAGGATGCTTAAAAATGTGAAACCATGCTCAATGAATAAAGTGGGAGAGCTAAATAAAATAATAAAGAACAACACAGTTGTTTGAATTTGATTTCTTTTTCCTTTTTCTGTTTATTAATAAAAGTGATCCTCCCGAAACATAACGAACAACCCGGTACAAAATTTAAAGATGAAAAATTAACCACTCCACCTGAGTCTAAAACACGACTGAAGTTTCGTTCTACTTTTCAGAGAGACGTTTCTCTTCATAATCTTGCAAGCATCGCAATCTGAAAGTTTAGTAATTAAATAAATTGATATTTTTGTTGGATAAGAGTTGAAGTTGGCCGAAAGGATTGAAAAGTTTAAAACCTGAAATTTGAACTGAAATAGATGCTATGTGTTGAAAAGAGACAAGAAGTAAGTGTGTACGTGACCAAAGAAAGGTACGCGTATATTCTTGGAAGAAAACAATGTTGGAAAATTTTGAAAATGATAAGCCGAAGGCGATTTAAAAATCTGGGCAGTGACTACGTGATAACACGTCTTTGGGTCAAAGTTATACCAAGGGATCTTCGTAAGTACCGTAGGACACCTCTGAGCTCGCTTACTCTCATTTCTACTGTTGTTGAAATTTTTGTTCATCTATGTTTTTTTCTCTTACTGATTTCACTTGTTTATTTTTTGTTTCTTTTCTCTCTGATATTTACCATAGTGTGCATAAAGGTTTTTCATATCAAATGTTTTAGTCAAGTCCTCTTTCATTTGCATTATCAAAGAGCTATCTCTACAAAAAATTAAAATATCATCTACATACAGTAAAAGGAAATGCACACAATTTTTCACCTTTTTGAAAGCAAAAGTCAAAATTTAATCTAGTTAATCCTAAATACAATATTTACGAGTCGAAACAGGGATACCAGTCTAACGGAGCCTCTTTTAAACCACACAGAACCTTTTTCAATAAAAGAGCCATGTCACTCTTGACACATTTTAATCCTTCAGGAAGCCTCAAATACACTCTGACTATACGTTTCCGTTTAGAAAAGTCTTTTCAACGTCTGCATGACGTACCTTAAAATGGAATATACATGACAAAGTTAACAATATGCGTAATGTACACATCCTAGCTGCAGGTGAATAGAATTCATACATATCATTAACACGCTCGCTGTTGGAAATATTTTACAACGAGCCGTGCTTTGTGCAGACCATCGTCTATCTAGTATCTAGTATCCATCTAGTATCTATTAGCTTTTCATTTAAGGAGCTTTGGCAATCTCACATGTACCGTTTCTATCTTTCTCTAAACAATCGAATTCCTTTTCAATTGCGCTTTTCCATTGGGTTCTATCCTCTGAAGACATGGCTTCTTCATAGGGTCCTGCCACTTGTCTGGCAACACTGTAATATTATCCTATTCAACTACACGACGTGGCAACAACGCATTCAGTCTTTCTGTTTTGTTCGAGTCTGGTATCAAGCACTCATAGTCCCTTCGTCAATCCTTTGACATATGACTTTTCGTCTATTTTTTGGTCATGACAATAAAGTCACAGTTTAACGTCAATATCGTGATAATTCATTATCATTCACCGATCCACGAAGCAACACTTTCATCAAAAATAAATCTGACTTTCATTTTGTTATTGATTTTTTGCAAAAAAACTAAATTACGTCCAGAATTGATTCATATTCCCTACTTTAATTTTTTTTTTTAAATTCGAAACGCACCTTTGTTCATATTTGAACAGTTAAATGTTTCCCGCGAGAACCAAATATTGTACTCCAATGAATTTATGGCGAACTGTACTACAACCGTTTGGTGATGTAAGAGTAATACTTTATACTTTCAACTCAATGTCCACACGACTATTACTCTAGTCTTGGGGTACAATTCAAAGACATTCCATCGGATTCCTTGGCTTGGCTTATCTTGGCTTGAAAAATCCTCGAGCCAAGTCTAGCATAGCGAGAAAAATTGTAATTTAGAAACGCTCACCAAAAATTGCCATTCTTGAGAAATCTTGAGTCTAGCTCAAGGTTGCAAACGAGCAACCTTGCAATTTCTCCTTGAGATTAGCTTTGAACACACTACTGTGCATTTTTGGAGTGTCTTTAAATTGCAAATTCGTGCCTCAAATTCAATTGAAAATCCCTTGAACTTCCTTGAGAAATGTTGAGGTGTTTTGGCTCAAGGTGTGTTTCTAAATTGTAAATTGAGTCCGGAGGACGGCTCAAGCCCAATCCAAGCCAAGAAAATCTCTGGGGAAGTTTCTAAATTGCATCATCAGAAGATTTTCGGCAACGATAAAAACGTGCCGATTAGCCAAAAAATGGTATAAGTCACGCTATTCTGTAACGCTGCAGCCGACAGGCTTGTAAAAAATGTAAAAATGAATAATTCTTGGGCATTCACTAAAATTATATATCTTTGCAAGCATATTTTTCGTCTTGGTCCTCGTTCACGTCAAAAAATAACTAAATTAAAAAATGAAAAATCTTGCATTTCTTTTAGCATTTGAGACTTTTACAGATTTTTCTGAATCATTACCTTTTTTCTAAAAAAAATATCGTCTCCCTCTCTCCCTTCCTTTCTCTCTTTCGCCCCTTTCTCTCTCTCTCTCTCCATCCCTTGCTTTCATTCTCTCTATGTTTTTTTTTTGCAGTTGGAATTTCATCAGATCGCAAAAAAACCCAATCATGATAGGGGGAAGACATAAAAATCGAGCACACATTTAAAAGTTTGTTCAATCGGGTTTTTTTTTTTTTTTTTTTTTTTTAAATCTTAAAGTTTCCTACAGATTCTTTAAAATATTCACTATTCACGAAAGGCATAGCAACAAAAAGTGACTAAAAAACATCATTCTTACTTCGAAGTTTAATAAAATGGAAGATTTGTACCTCAGTGTGGCGAGGAAATACGGAGGGAAATCCAAAATTGTGACAAGAGAGGCAAGATATTAATCATGAAAAGGTGTGCGGTCACGCTTTTCCTGCTTGTTATGCCAGATGTCGCCACTTTGTTCCAAACTGGACATTGACACCACTATTAATTAACAAACTCCAAACATTACCACCCCTGCTCTCTTCCCCCGGTACATTCCACCGTCCATTCATTAATCGTTTTATTTCCCCCAATTAGGCATTCATTCTGTGCGACGATCCTAAATAAGGGACGCTCCCTTTTTATTTGCTCGCCGGTGAACCAATTGTGACAATCGGCTTTTACAAGAGTTGATTATATTTTTCGCTAGCATTTACAAAAAGACCAGGACTCACTCACTTTCTGTCCATAACATAAATGTCTTCTGTGCATTATTTTGAAAAGTCTATTTTATCTCATGACTGGTATATCTACCTCCAGCGCCCAAGTTATAGAAGCGGGCTCAACTTGCCTTACCACATGATGGGGGTCCTAATCCTTGATGACCTTTGTTAGATATTTAGAAATTATAAATAAACTGTTCTAATCTGTAGTCATTGACAGTTGCTGTTCAATGGAAGATCACGGAGTAATTTCTCAGTTATGGCAAGTGCCAGGTGCCAACTGAACACAAATTATCTCTGGCTTTAAACCAAGTTGTTTACTTATTTCATTCAATATTTCATGAGAATTTCATAGAAATTAGGTGCAAACACTAATGACGCATAAATCAAAGGGCATAGCAGGATAAGCATAGGATTTTGGGCCCCGGTACCTTTTTTACGAAACTTTGGGGACTTGTTAAGGACCATAAGAAACTAATTTTTTGCAAATTTTCAGCCGTTAATTCTGATTGGTTCTCGCGCTAGACGTTTTTTCGAAATTTCGGAAAAAATTAATTTCTCAAAAGCGGCTGCACCGATTGAGTCCAAATTTTAGGACGTCATGTAAGTAATCAAAATGCATCTTATAACAAGTATATTAGATTTCTTTAATGTTATTTTTAGGGGTCAAAAGGTCCAATTTTCGGTATTTTCATTTTTTTTAACCAAGTTGTGATTCTGATACAACAACCAAAATTGGACTGCAGAAGTCTCTAATATGCACATATAACATATATTTTTCCCAAAATTGTACGCCACTTACGCCATAGTCAAATCTACGGAAAACTGGTTCGAGGTTTCGAGGATTTTTGGAATCATGCAAGAAGGAACGACGTAACTGTCGTAACTTCTGTTTTCCAACTCAAATATGTGGGAAATAAATAACTAAAATCTTACTGATACTTATAAACTTCATAAAATCTGTCACCCTTGTCTATTCATTGAGCTGGTTTGATTCCTCCGATTTGTTTTCTTTCCAAATTTTTTTTTGATGAAATTCTGTTCGATCTTTTTTTTTAAGATTCTTTTTTCTCGATACTTTTTGTTGTTTGTTTTTTTTTTATAATTTTTCTTAGCGATTATTTCTATTTTACCAATTTTCTTCAGATTATTTTCTGGTAATTGATAGTAATTACTGTCCAGGAATTTTTTTTCCAAAGACTAATTTTATTTTCATACCTTGCTTTCAAAACTTTTTTGCTCAATTCTTTCTTGAGAAAGTATCAAAGGGGCTCATTCAAAATTGATCTCAGAAATCAGAATTCTTCAAAACCGATAGCAGAATTAAATTCTGCTACCTAAATTACCCCAATTCACCAAATTTTCCTTTTTTTACGTGGGAGGGGGCCCAGAGGCCCCAAATTTTGGATTTGAGGGGGCTTTAATTGTTTACTTTTTGGCATCATGTGGCACATCAATCGAAAGGCCTTGACCTCTTCTTTCAGATGTTTTTTTTAGTTTTATTGCATTGTGTACAACTAGCTTTAGTTGGCTATTAATTACAATATATTTAACTTATATTGACTGTAAAGGCGCTCCTTAAGGATACACAGTTGTTATTTAAAGAACATGTTCATACTACTTCTATCTTAATTGCGTGTTGATGTTGTATTGATGTTCGCAGTGTGACCTACACATTTTGTATAGGAATTTAAACACGAAGAAAATATCACAATGGTAAGCACTAATATTGGATCTTATCATGATCCAATGCAATTGAGCAGGAGTTATTATTGACGAATTCGATTTCAATATTAGCCGACGGCATGGGGTAAGACGAGAGGAAGCTACCCATGTTGATGCTCCTATCATCACTGAACGAACTCTATTTGATAGGAACCCCGTCCCACGCTCTAAGTCACAAGGCTTGTGCTTTTTCAGTCTCCGTAAAGGGTTGTGTTGTGGAATTTCTTGAGGGAGCTCCTTAGGATGCGTAACTAGCCTCTGATGATGCCTCCCCGAAGCTCGCTCAATGCTTTCTTTGATTGGCTCCACACAACTCCCCTGTGGAATACCCGTAAGGATGGGTCTAATCTGTGTGTATGCTCCGCCAAATCTCACCCTGAACGCCCTAATCTCCAGGTAAGGTTTAAGAATTTGCCAATGGTTACTGGGTAGAATACTGCAAATTTTAAAAAGCAAGCTCTGAAGCCAGACTCTATCAAAAGCCTGAGCGACTTCTATTGCCGCGCAGACACCTTTCTTCTCTAACGTCTCCTTGACCACGCTCATTAAGTGGTGTACCTGTACCTGCTGGATCGTCGAATGAGTCAACCCTTATAAATCAAATCCTTATAAAAGCAGTCAAGCATTTCTTTAAATGCGTCTGGTGCTGTTACGCTTCTTTGAATTAAGGGGTCCCATGTTTGTTTTCCTCTAGTTATGTTGCGGTCAAGGTTTAGCCTGATGGAAAACCTCAATTTTAAAGACTTACGGGTGTTCCATGGTGAGAACACCGAAAAATAGACCTTTGGAAGTGAAGTCAGTTTTGCTCTAAGTCGAACGGTGCTAGAGATAAGGAGGTCTGGAGCACAAGATCCTACTGGGCGACTTAGAGCGATTGGCGCTTGGTGGCGCGGGAAAATCCCCAAGAGTTGGCTCCTCGGGCTTGCCTGGGTTTGGTTCTAGTCCGCAGATGAAAAAGGCTTAGGTGAGCCTGGTGTGACTTTGGTGGGTCGAGATCAATCGTTCCGTGCTGGCGTGGTGACCAGGAAACTACTGGGACTTGGGAGCAGTTTGGAGGTGTGGTGGCCTCAGAAGAGCTTTCGTAGCCTTCGGTGATTGACGGTACGGTGGTACGTTGTGATAGTCTCAAGTTCGCCGGTGGCTAGGTCGAGAGAGAGTTCGGGGACTCTCGGGCTGGATCGAGGGACCGGTTGGCCGCAGCTTCCTGTAATATGATACGTCTGCGATGGTTTTAAGATATTTCTTTTAGTTAAAATAGAAAGAATTGTCTCAATATAAAAAGACTTTTTATTGAAAAATTATATTTCAAATGCAAATGTAGAAAACTTGGCACGCGCACACGAGTTGATTAATGATTAATTCTAAAATCCACCGGCCGGCTGGATGAGTCTAAAGGAACTAAATTTTTTCAACTCTTTCTCATACTCATTTTTCTTTCAAAGTTCTAGAAAGAGTTATATAAGCCTTTTACTTGTGGGGTCTTCTGATTGGCCACACAATATGAGCTGTTGTAACCTTTCCGAAAGTTTGCCAAAAGAACGAGCAATGAATTGCGCGTGCAAAGCTTTATGAGCAATGAATTCAGATTGTCTCTTTGATTACAAACATTTGCTCCAGAAGTTGAAGTAAAAAGAGAAAAGAAATTTTAACGTGGCTAAAGACAGAGAGAGAATGCTTCGATGTCAGAACTACGTTACATTCCTCGGCAGGTGAAGCGTCTTGGTGAACGCTGCCGGAACTCAGAGAACGAGGGCGTCGGCTCGCCTTTATATACGCTGCCGATCTCGGTTGAAATTACGCTCGTGGCCGATACAGGAACTACGAGCGTGGCGATGCCAGTTGGTTGCGGTGTCGCCACTTTTAATATGATAAACTAGAAAAATGACTAGAGTACGATGTGAATATTGAACAAGTTACGCAGTCTATGTCATTTTAGTTGATTTCAAGATTTTTTAGGACATATATCCATTTCTTTACGGTATTTTTTTAACCATATCTTGAGCAAATTCGACTACTTGATTAAGATCGACATTGTCAGATGTTTTTAAATAGTCTTCTTTAAAGGTCCGTCTGATTTTCTCCAGTGTTGCCTGTTCAGAACGGTGCCTTCAACTCTCCCGTTGTTTGGCAGATTGTTATGTTCATCGGCCCGTATAGTGCTCTCGCATGTCTTGCGTGCAGTTGATCCATAGGCTAGTGGTGGAGTATTTGTGTATTGATATAATAAGGATACTGCAGAGATGTTTTTTGTCTGTTGTGGTAAATTCTCACTATTGCATGCTATTTGGTTTTTTATCTCCTTTAGTCTGCCTAAGTCTATTGCTTTGGCAAGAGTAAAAGCCACGAATAACATTGCAGTTTATTTTTGTAGACAAATTGAAGTAAAAAATCAAAGGCGGGCTCTGCAGGCGGACGTTGTTTTATTAAAGCTTTATTTGATTTAATTGAAGATTATTTAGTTCACGGACCCCAGTATGTTTGGCTTTCTGGAGATGCATTGAACTTCGTATTGCACTGCCTCCTCGGGCTCGTACTCTTAGCCGTCTGTATTATCAAGTTCATTTCATTGCGCATTGATATTATTAACCACCGAACAAGGATATAGTAAGTTTAAACTCTATAAATTGATAGTTTATTGAAAGCCGCATCAGCTGGTCCAACAATCTAGGCAAGTCCTGAAGCCGCTCAAGTCGGACTTTTTCCCATCCCACAATAGAAAGTGGAAGCCAGCTACAGCTCGCATAGTTACAAAAAAAGCATTAATTAAGCATTATTCAAAGTTTGTTAAATTTTCATTTCATGCCCATCCCGTTTAGTACGGACGCCTGATAGGGGATGTAGGGACGCGTCAACACTCCTTGAGATCGATTATCTTACATAGACTTAAATTAATCCCGCGCAAATGATTTGTAGAACTCCTTGTAAATAAACCCGTCGAATGATTTACAGAGCTGCTCCTTGTAAAAAATATTCAACACTTATAGACACTTACCATCGACATAAATATCACTGACCGACCTACCGCAAAAAATGACAAGCATCAGCTGAGAATATCAATAAACGCGTGTCAACCAATGAGTTATAACTTTAGAGTGGCAGCGGGCTGGTCCACCTTGTGCCACACAGGGTTTGGAATCGCGGGAAAAAGCGGAATTGGGACGGCAGATTCCAAGGTTTGAGGTTAAATTTTGTAGGTCGTTTCCGGCGATGCCCGAGTTTGTTTACGAAACGACCGGAAACAACCTACAAAACTTAACCTCAAAATCGATTTTTACGGCAAGATGGCGGCGCTCTAGGTGACAACAATGAACCAGCGGAACGTTTCTTGATGTGCCACTCTAAAGTTATAGCTCATTGGTGTCAACTATTGTTCAAGGGGGAAAAAAGATAACCGTAAAAATGAAAGAGCACGCCTACAGATCTAAAGTCCACGGAATCACCACGCTAGGTATACCTATACAGTGTTGATGCACCCAAGAAGCAAAAAATCAGCTGTCGACGTAAAAAATTTTAGTGTCGGGAGGTGACCGACCAAGATTTAAAAAAAAATATTCTACCTCTCACTCGCACACATTACGAAGACATAACAACCGTCTCCCTCCCACTCGTTACGCTTATGGGATTCGCAGTTTTCGGCATTTTGAAGGGCAAAAAAGGCTGCGGACGGTACCGCTGGTATTTTTTCGGCCATCATCGGACCGAGCCGCATCGATCGATACCACACCCGTCCCGAACGGTCCAAAGGATCGACGGAAAATTTGAAGAAACGAAAACGGCCTCCGAATTATATACATAGATTTCTCTCCTTCTCTTGAGCTAAAAGGATTTTGTGGATTAGACATTTTGTCCAATTATTCTCTATCGACTTCTTCAATTGCAAATCGCCTTTTTATGCCAATTTCTGAAATCCCTGAACCCGTCGAGTGCCAGGGACTGTTTCGACCATCAGACAAAAGTAAAATGTTATCTGAGGCGGTTTTGTCTCTTTTTTCTTTTTGGTAGTCTCAACTTCTTCTTCTTCATCATCTGAGCTTTCAGAATCCAAAGCTTCAGACAGCGAAGCATATTCGCTGTCTGAAGCTGTCTGATTTGGGGTAGTGATGATAAAACATTCCTGTGACTAGGAATTTATTTTTTGGAGAGTGTCACGTTTTCCCTTTTAAAGGGAGAACACGCACAAAGAAATAAGGTTGGTAAGATTGGGAGAGCTTAAAGACGAAGAAGTGGAATTAAAGACGAAGAAGTGAAATAAAAAGAAATTTAAGTAGTTTTGATTGTAGTTGCTCTTTTCTTTCTTCCTTTATTTTTATTCAAGTTTCCGAAAGTAAAACCATGACGGATAACACTTGCAGCTTACGCTGGAGTCCTATCTCGACTGACTTTTCATCTTAATTTTAGCATCCCAGCGGGACGTTCTAATCTTTTTATCAATCTCGCAATCATCACGATCTGCAAGTTTAATAATTAAGCAAATTGCGATGATTGCGCGACATCAAAAGTGAACAAGGCCAAAAGAGTTAAAACATTGAAAAGATGAAATTTAGACTGAAATGGGAGAAATGAGTTAAAAAGAGAAAGAAGCTATTTGCGTACGTGACCAATGAAAGGGACGCACTATTTATGATAAAAAAATAATTTTGGAATGATTAGAAGAATTTTGAGGTTGAATATGCGATTTAAAAATCATGACTACGTGACAGAGAGCGCAAAAATTGGGGCTCTGAAGATATTTGTAGAGCTATTTGTGAAGGACAAAATTTTAGGCTGAACAGAAAGAAATGGGACTCATTTTCAGGAAGCCTCTTGTCTCAAAGACCCTTGTTTGACAGACTAGAGTTAAAGCTCACAACTAGTTGAAAGACAGGTGACTGTTAGAAAAAAAGAATAGATTATTGATTTAAAAATTGGTGAATTGATACGTCATTTCCCTGTTGAGTAGTATGTGAATTAATCGTTCAGCTTGTGAAACAGTAGCATGCTTAAAACGAATTGAGTTGACCCTTGAAATGACTTGTTTAAATAAATTACTAAGCTGTGCGCCCGTTAGTCTTCTGTTACTTTTCAAGTTTTGTATTTCTTCTCGGGCGCAAGACGATCGAGCGATCGGAAGAACACGCGCCAACCACTGACGACGATAGGACGCGAATTCTGCTTGTCGGGAGGGATCAGACGACGAACACCCAGTTCACAGAGACAACCGCGCTTCGGCAACCTATAGGAAGGAGCGCGGAAAAAATCTAAAAGTGAAAAAAACACGGGAGACGTTCAGGATGCAACGAGGATGAGTTCAGAATAGGAGGGCGCAAGAACAGACGCAGAATCCAACCCGCCCCCAATCGCCGCCCTTTTTATCTGCTGGTCCTCCTTGCCGCGCCAGTCGACGTCTTCGCGTCGTTTACGCAGCACTAGCCCTTTTTGTCGCGCGCTGTTTTGATAAGAACACGTGTTTACGGTATTATTCCCGCCAAAAGTTTTATTTGCTGATGTCTGAGACCCTCGCTCGCAAAGTTAAATTTTTTGTGAATTCATTCGGCCGGACGTACGCTGTAAAAATCGTCTCACCGGTAATATTTGATTTACTTGAACTATGAAATTTACCACTCAAAATTTGTTTTACTTTAAGAAGAGCATAAGTTATTTACCATCTGACACATAATTATTCTTTGATACATTGCTTCCATTTTAAAATTTTCTCCGCTCAGAATTCTAAATCTGCACCGAAATATTGTCAAATTGTTAAGTTCCACACTTTTTAAAATTTAAACTCAAAAATATTTTGTTGCGTAAATGTCGTGCCAATAATCTTCAAGTGATTTATTACTTCTTCCAATCTTGACTTTTCTGCGAATTTTCGACGGTGTTTGAGTTTTTGCAAGTTTCGATCAAAGTGAACGCTCTCAACGTGAACACTTCATTTTTCAGAATCCGAGGAAAACGTAAGATTTATTGTTTGTACTTTAATTCAACTTTTGAAAATATGTTAGCAAGAAAATGTTAAGTTTGGACATGTTAGTTAAGAGAACTGCTGAATATTTGATGGATAATTGAACTTTTGGCTGATGTCACGCTGCGGAATTACAGCTGATAAGAAACAAATAACTAAACTTGTTAGTCTTTGTCGGAACAGGAAAAAATAAAAAATTGAGTAAAATCTTGGAGTTTAGACTCCAAAGATTTTATTTGTGCCATCTTGGACTGTCAAATAAGATACAATTTTCGTTACAGTGTCAGCTTCTTCCTTGTTGGACCTGTGAAATTCTTTTAAATGATATTTCTGAATCGCCCTATTCAAACTCTCAAAATTATCCACGTTCCAATCAATAAACAAATCTGCGACGGCTGTGGGTAAGCTGTCTAAAATTGCTTCCACTATATCCGACCCTTTATATTCCGGATCAATTTCTCTGCAAATATTTTTAATTTGATAAACGTAATCTTGTAAATCTTGACCCTCCGCCAGCTTAGTCTTTCGCAATTTTAACTTTAGTTTTTTCTTTTCTTTTGGATCGGAAAATTCAGCTAAAAATGCGTCTTTAATCTGAGGCCAAGTAAGATCTTCAGCATGGTTTTCTCCAGATGGTCAAAACATCGCAAAGCTTTCTGACGAAGATACATGCGGAAAAAGATGGGAATCTTTAGCGGGTCTCAATTGTTGTTACAGACCGCCCGCTCCATATATTTAATGAAAAGCTTAACCTTATCATCCGACTCTCCGGAGAAATGTTTGGGTTGGTAAAGGGGGGCTTTAATTAAGTCAAAAGGCCGCTGGAGTGGCGCCTCTTCATTAGCCGGCTGGTTTTGGACCATTGTAGCATCCAAACCAGAAGAAGCTAAGTGATTATGGGAATTATTCAGGCAAGATCCCTTGCGTGGCATTATGCGACTGCTTCAGCGAACAGGGGTGGCAGTATGAGATTAATTTTCGAATCGGAAAAATCAGAAATATCACTCATAAACAAATAATTAGAAAAGAAATGACACTATTAGTCGCACAAGAAAAACAAATAAGAAAACGTAAAGAATGAAAACAAGGGAATAAAGAAACAAAATTAATGAGACTTCAAAAACTAGCATGAAAGAGAATAAACTTTGAAGGTAGGATCGATGTTCGAGCTAACAAGTCAAACAAAAAACGGGCCTCCACCAACTGTCACGCTGCGGGGGTTACAGCTGACAATAAACAAATAACTAAACTTGTTAGTCTTTGTCGTAACAGAAAAAAATAAAAATAAAAATTATATAATGATTTGAAAATCAGTTTCTCTCTCTCAAAACAAAACTTATTTAATTAATTTATAGAAATAAATTCTTTTTCTTTTTGTTATAGATTTCTACTATCTTTTTTCTTTAAGAATAAAATATTCAAAATCAAATGATTTAAAAAAATATAGACAATTAATAAAAGGAAATTATCGATGAGATAACTAACAAGAAAGTTTGTTAAATGAAACAAAACTTAGCTTAAGACTCGAAGAAAAACAGGAACTTTCCACCATCGGCAGAGAGGAACAATTCAAAGGTGATGAACCAAAGTCCAGAGATGAAGACGTCCTCAGAAAACCACTCCAGACCTTTCCTTAATGTAGAGCGAGAGAGAGAGAGAGAGAGAGAGAGAGAGAGAGAGAGAGAGAGAGAGAGAGAGAGAGAGAGAGAGAGAGAGAGAGAGAGAGAGAGAGAGAGAGAGAGAGAGAGAGAGAGAGAGAGAGAGAGAGAGAGAGAGAGAGAGAGAGAGAGAGAGAGAGAGAGAGAAATGAAAAGGCTTCTCTATAAACTTTCGTAAATAAAAATTATTAAAAATAAAGAATTTAATAATTTTAAATAAGTATATCACTTTTATGAAAAAAAAGCTCAATCAGTCCTCTGCGTAACACAACAGAGAAGCAACTGTGAGGGTTCAAGTTCCCTTGAACCCTCATCTTGTCACTTGTCAAGACTCAAATAATTAATTCTAAAAATTTGAATTGCACTCATAAGGAAGGTCTAGAGTTTTTATCTGCAACCATGAATCAAATTTGGTCCATCAGAACTTCTCATTGGTTGCGCCAAAATCACACCATAGAAAAAGAATGCAAAAACAAATCATTTAAGTTTGTTTTTATATAACTTATCTGAGCCCAGCAAGCAAAGATGAAAAAGTAGTTAATAAGATAACTAACAGAAAAAAATGAGGTGCGAAAAAGGTTGGCAGAATTTTCTTTCTATGATGCGACTGACGTCACACAGAAGCGTCGCGATAACTTGAAAAATTTATTCGGAAATTTGAATTTTGAAAATATTTTGAATATGTTAGAGATATTTTTCATTTTCATTCTGTTTGTACAAAATTAAGCTATCGATTCTTTCTTGCAAATACATTATCAGTAAGGTGTACTCTAAATTAGCGAGTGAGAAAAACTGGTTTAACGTGATGATGGCGAACGAAATATGTGTTATATAACAAAACCAAGTGGCCGTCCAGTAGAAAAATTACCACGAAAGCAGAAAGAGGTTAAATCTTTGAAACTTCTTGAAGTTTGATTGAAATGCTGCATCTTACTTGCACCAAGCATCTATGAGGACAAAGAAAGAGGACACATTGATCAAAAACGTTACAATTTACAGCTCCGGCGTTTTGGTTTTTATGTTAATTCGTATGAAAATGAAGGGACCTCAAGTCCTCTCAACCCTTTATTATGAGGGTCGTCTCAAAAGTAAGTATCATGTTTAAAAAAAAAATAATAATAATAAAAAAAAATTGTTGCCAGATAAAATCTTTAGACAATGTTCGACACGTTATATCCTCAGCTTTAAAAACCTTCCTTTGGATTTTCACTGTCGTGAAAACTAAAAAAAAATGTCGGCAATTTGACCGCAGCCATCTCTTGTCACACAGGGCCTGAAATTTTACGCAATCGAAGCAATCGTTATTCAGACATGAGCCATGAATATTGTTTAAGAGAACAGAGAAGAGGTAAAAAAGTATTAGAAACTGATGAAATGGCGTCGAACACTATTTTTTGACATAGTCTTCTGTTTTTCTCGCAGAAATTTTAGATCCCTTGGCACCAGTTTCCTCATCCCATCAGAGAAGAAATCTTTATCCTGGTTTCGAATCCAAATATTGACCGCGTTTTCGATTGAACTACCACCACTCAATCACAGTTGCAACAATTTAAAGTAGGGACACCTCCCCTCTTTATTCACCGGACCTTGAAGCCAGTGACTTTCATCTCTTCCCCTCGGTGGCGAACATTTCGCGAGCAATGCAGAAATCAAAAACGCGGTCAACATTTGGTCCCAAAACCAGGAGAAATAGTTCATTAATTTTTTATGGAATAAGGAAACTGGTGCCAAGGTATCAAAAATGTCCGAACAAAGCAGAAGACTACAAAAAAAATGTTAGACACCAATGCATTAGGTTTTGACACTTTTTTTTTTACCTCTTTTTCGTTCTCGTAACAATACTCATGTTTCATGTCTGAATAACAATTGCTTCGATTGCGTAAAATTTTGGGCCTACTATGACAGGATAAAGTCGCGGTAAAATTGCCGCCATTCTATAATTTTGAAGATGGTGGAAATTCAAAAAAAGATTATAAAAGTTAAAAATGTGAGACGTCAAACACTGATTACAGATATTCTCTAGCGTTAATTTTTTTTCGAACATGACTCTTCCTTTGGAGACGACCCTCGATATTCTAAACAATGAAGTATTACATTTAAACTACCGTGAAAAACGCTTTGCTCTTCGTGCTACAAGTTTCCCCCACTGAAAAAGTGTTTCATAAATTTAGTAGGGAAATGAGACAACCCCCCCCCCCCCCCCCCCCCTTTGGCAAGAGTTAATGCCGGCAACTGAATGATGGTCCAGTTTGTTTGAAACAATTTAAGGAATCATTTTCATAACTAAGTTTATATTGGAAAACCAAGCCTCATACAAGATTTCATAGAACCTTACAAACTAGATGATTGATCCTGAAGGGATATTGATTAGTTCTCAAAATTAACCTTTGAATTACTTATCAATTTCTTCTACTTATTGTGATATTTAGTTTGAACAGGACAAACATTTTATGGAGGCTCAAAGTTGGGTCTATTTTCCTCATTTTTAGGGGATGTTCTGCACCGTTTCGATACCCCATTGTGACAACCTATGCAGCTTTAAAAATCCAGTTTTGTGCAATTTGGGTTTTACTATAAGTCGAACTTATTGTTTGTTTCAATAACTTCTAGCATAAATTTAATTTTTGTGAGCTGCGACCTGTAGAAAATTGAGGCCCAACTTTGAGCATCCGTAGAATATTTCTCATTCAAAAAATCACAAATAAAACTGGCTTGAACAAAAATCTGCATGTGTGCTTTCAAATGGCACCAAGTTTTGTGGGAAAATATTTTTGTTAGTGCTTTTTTAACTGTTATCCGATTTAATTCAACGTATTTCCGAAAACATTAGCATTTATACTGTTGCAGCGTAGTCAGGAGTAACTTACGAGTTTTGTTCCATGTTTTCTTTCCAGTTCCTCTGCCCCAATATCGCCGTTATGTCCGGTCTAGATGGTAGTGAAAGTCTTTGCTTGGAACGTTTTTTCTTTTGCGATTAAGTTCGACTCTTTTTACGCAAAATGAACGCAACTAGGTTATCTAATGGGGCTCTTGCGAACTTTTGCTACACGGGATTGAGGAGTTGATTCTAGCATAAAAACCTGTAAAAATGACGATGAGTACACTAAAATATCACGAAATTCACTCTAAGAATCGAGCTTAATGGCGGTTCGACGTAGGTATCACGGGAGATTCCTATCTAAATTAAGACATACTTCTGTGTTTCCAAAGAAAAAGTGGAATCACCCAACAGATAGGAATCTCCCATGATACCTGCGTCGAACCGCCATTACGATCTTGCCATTTAAGTAGTTATGCAGGTTTATTACTAAATTTTACACTTTCTCAGTGTGATTTTCGTGATTTTTGCTGGTTTTTACATTAGTATGGACTATGCATTTGCTCAAAGCAAAAGTTTGTAGGAGCCCCATTCTTGAGATCATTATCAATGAGATCGAAATTCCTCTGATACACATCCAATCGGTCACGTTATTCGATGAAATAAATGAAGAAAATCTGAATTAATTCATGCTTTCAAAATCAAATTCACCTCTCCTATGACACCTAATCTACACTCATTTCGAAATTCAAACGTGCAAAAACTTGTAATGGCTGGATTATTCCAAACCGTTTGCTTGTGAACTTCAGAAAAGTGTACCAACACAGGGTGCTTCGGCTCATTCTTTCAAGCATATTTGACATCATTGATGGGAATATTTCAAGTCTATGAAAAATTAAGGAGACAGTGACAATTACGATTACAATTGGCTATACAACTTGATTTTGCTTGTTGCACGTTCCATATACTTCATTCTGTCCAACTTCTGATTTCTGTTTTTTGCCCATGACGTCAAATAACACATCTCAAGCTCTTCAGTCTTTCCGCAAAAAGCTGGCAACACTGGTTTTTGCAGTGGTGGAGCGGAGGAATTAGGCATCATCCGATTTGAAAAAGATTTACGAGTGACACACGAGAGCCGCGCGAGTGTTTAAAGATTAACCGCAAATTACAAAAGAAATTCGTCTACAACCGAGACTATACGGATCGCATTTGGAGAAGGGGGATGAGGGTCGCAGGGTCGAGGATGGAGAAAGAGGGAGCGGGTTTTCATTAACTTTGATGGAAAAAGGTATTAACCGACTCGATTGGGCATTTATTAGATAAACCAGATCAATTGCCCGGCTCGGCGGGGAAGCTCGACTCATGGCAGATTACAAATCCAATTTGCATATTCGAAAGCGCCATTCTGTTCTGACTTTGGCTCTAGTTCTAACTCAGCTCCAATTTGCTACCTCCTTTTCTACGAAATTTTTAACATAGGTCAATTCTTTTTCAATGCATGGAGGAGCAGAGCAGTCCTTTTTCTGGCACGTAAGGAATCATTGCTTTTTTAAGTTGTTCTGTTCATTAAAGAGGATAGTTGAGCGATGATGGTAAACGATGGTACCGGTATTTCTTTTGTTTGTTTTCATATCTGTATCTATCATCGATGATTTTACTATATTTTTAATCATTCGCACCGACACGCTCAAAACCAAATGGGTGAAAAGGAAATATTTCTTTTTAAGTCATGAGAAACATGTGTGTTTCCGATGAGACCTATTTCGGAAACTTTCAAGTAAAATAAAGTTCGCAATTTTATATGCCTGATCTACGACAGAAAAACTTAGAAATCATTTTTTAAAGGAGGAGACGATCAGAGAAGGGGCAGCAAAAATGTAGAGAAATACAAAGGAAAACAGAGGAAGCATGAGAGGCTGGTGAGAAAAAAGAAGCGAGGAACCGCCTCGTTTATATACTTCGGCGTGGAGAATATCTCTTTACATTCCTTTACCATTATTTTACAATGACCATAATTATACAGAACATCGTGTATGTTTCCGAGTCTCAACAATCATCTGGTCATGTTATTCGCAAAATTTGAGTATGCTCCTGAATTTTCGGGAATTATAAATTAGACGAAGAACCAAGTAGATTTGAGAGTTTTCAATTGAGGAATTACACGAGTTCACGTAAAGGTGTGAAAACTGGCAATAATGTTTCCACAACAATGGCCAAAATACGATTGGTTTTAAAAAGCGCTGTTAAAATCTTTGTTTCCGGCTATTTCAAAACGAAACCCAAATTATATGAGGTACGACAAGAAGAGAGTCATTGAAGATATGAAAGGAAAGTATTTTTTAAACAGACCATAAGTCAGTATCGCCATTCATATGAATATTTGTCTAATGTTTGTTTATTTCCTACCAGTTTTCTCTCAAAAGTAATATTTTTGAACGAAAACAATATGATTGGCATCCATAATGTTGAATAAAATTGAGTGGAGGCGTCGGATCGCCTGGAGGCCGGAAAGCTATAGATAGCACTCGCTGAAGGATACGGAAGGGGTAGGCATAGATGCATATATTTGTAAAAGAGGGTACTGGCCGAGTTGGGACGGGCAACGCGGTAACGAGTCGCTGATAAAAATCAGTAATTAGCAACAGTAATTACCATTTCTAGTTATCATTCTGCAGTGAGCAGCGACTACCGCACCAGTTTCCCACTAAAACCGCGGTGCGCGATTTTAAATACCCCGATAGGAATGAGCCTAGGCACACAACCAATGGTGCTAAACCGCTCAACTTAAGCCATGCTGAGGTACCATCAGTAATATTCAGCCCTTCACCCCTTCACCGTCAGAACAAGAATCAACAGCGCTCCGGCATCAAAACGATATACAGAGCATTGTCCTCCCGTTACAGGCGCATAGTATAGTTTTTGCGAGTCGAATCGAACTGTGAATTGAATGCTATTTAATCCTTTTGGATGTGACACTCCTCTCCAAACCAACCCGCATCAAGTAGATTGCTCATATTTGCACAAGCTCCGCACGTACGCTGTATTTTAGTCACCAAATAACTCATCTTTTGATCCTTCCCCTGGTTTGTCTTTTACTTGATTTGAGGTCTAATTAAATGTAGAAAGGAGGTTCAAATTCAACTTCTTTGCAATCTGTGATGACAAAATGTCCAGGTAATTTGAAAATATGAATAGTTTCTGATCAAAGAACATTTTCATTTTTATTTCTGAATGTCAACTTTCTTCATTCATGGTGCTTCACTTTTTCTAAAAGGTTTCTCCGTTTCAAATCATTTGACACTAGGCGTTTTGAAAATTAAAAAAAAAAGTCCTTTTATACAGAGGGCAAACATTTTAAATACTTTTTCACCTCCGTGCAGGATTCATCAAGGCTGTATATTACTTACATAAACTCACAGTTTCATTCAAAATTGGTGCCAAATTTTCTAAAATTTGAACCTGATTGAGATAAATGATCCGAGCTGAGCCATTCTACATTATTCTGTCCACTATTTCAGAATACCTATTTTCAACGATCCTCCATTTTCGAGGAGTGGGGACGTCAAGCAATGTTCTCAAAAAGCAACCACTGTCTTGAGAAACAACTTTGCTTAGGGCGTGGATAATGAAACGGCTAGACCCTTCCAGTGTTGGAATAATCATTTTCCCACAAAGAATGTTCGAGAAAGTTCGAAATGCGATAATTGAGGGATTACCTTAAAAACTAAATTGGCAAACTCAGAAATAAAAGGAACAAAATGAGAGTTCAATTAAAAATTATACTAAACGAGAATAAAACCGTCACTGAGAAAAGACAAATTAAAAACAGAAAAAAAAATTTACAATAAATAGACATCGCGCTGGTCGATGGCCCGTCGAAGAGGAAACCCAGATGCTGACTGATTAGGTCTTCTCGTCGAATGCGCTTGGATCGTGCCGCAAACCGGCACCATAACTAAAACTTTTGTACAAACCGTTGGTCGAAATCATCATGTTTTATATTTCTTGAATTAAATGAACGAGTAGTAATAAAAGTGAACAAAACATAAAAATTTAATTAGAAATGACACGGATAGCCTACAAAATAAATACCAAAAACAATGAAAATAGTTTAGAAAAAGATCTTCGATGTATTTCCGGATGATCATCAAAGCCATCTAAAAGCCAAAAAGTAGGATCCATTCCTACTCTTTACTTTAAAAGTAAAAAGTCAAAAAGCTAGCTTTTGCACCTAGCTCCACCTGCGAATTCGAAAGTACTTTCGAATTTGTAGGTGGAGACACCCGTCTTGTACCTTTTTTTCCCGATATATGCGTAGTTTTAAATATCTGCAATTTCCTATTCTCCTAACTTCTCTCATGGCGCACATTTCTTTGCACCTGTATGTGACTCATGGGCATAACTTTCCGCTTGTTTTCGATTTACTCTCTATGGTTTTCTAACGAAAATGTAATGTACGTGAATGAAGTAAATACACTTGCGATGAAAAATTACCCAAACTACTGAGATGTGTCGCGTCAATCCATTTCATTACCTAGCTGTTATTATTGGTCCTCATCATTTTACCACCCTTAAATTTTTAGTTTTTCAAGTTTTTTGCAAAGGCATCACATGTAACACTCGGGCATCACATATAAATTTGAATTTATTAAAATTTTAATTTTTTCAGTTAGGAACAGAAATTTTAATTAAAGTCCGAGAAAATGTGGATTACGGCGTGATAGTCACTCTCATTTCAAAAAGGCTGCAACCTACTTCTTTAAAATCTGAAAGTTTGGTCCGATTCGATAACGCTTCTTTACAGTCCAATGAGCTACAATGCAAAGCGGCAAAGCTAGACTTGGAAATTGGGTGGCAGTGAAAATTAGATGGAGTCGAAATCATGGTATCAAAGCGGCTGGTGTCGTGGAGACACGTCGAAGCTGAAGCCGGAAAACAGAGGATAATAGCGCAATGAATTTAATAACAGGAGTTTGCCACCAAACAAGCAAGCACAAGCAAAAGGCAAGTAAGGAGCGATCGAATTTATACCCATCCTGCATCATGCGTATAGTTGGTGTTGGTAGTTAAGCCGAATTGGAAATAGGCCATTGTGCTAATCTGTATGTCATTGTTACTGGTAATTAATTCCCAAGCAACTGAATCAATCATGGTGGAAAGGGGATGCGAAAAGGGGGCTCATGCTCCAATTAGCTTTTAGTCGTCTGTCCGCTACCCTGCCGTCAAACACAATCGCCTTTTACTTCCACGATTATTCGCGACAATGCGCGATCTATCTTTCTCTCCTTCTCCTCTTCTCATTCTCTCATGCGTAGACAAACATTCATTTTCTACGTCTCTTCTACTCCCATAATTTTCGTCATCGTCATCGTCATCGTCCCGTTGATCGATGCACCAGGTATCAGATATCACATTCTCGCTCCCATTCATAATTCTCTTCCCCCTATGAGTGAATTTAAGCCTCCAAATTTTGCACATCCTCTCGATAACTCCGTTTTTCAGTACGCTTCCAGTTTCAATATAACCTAATCAGGCGTGGTCACATTTTGGAAAACTCAAACATTCTTAAAACCATCGCTTATACTTGCCAGGAACAGTATTGTTTTTATTGTTTCATTCAAGTT